>OY720609.1:6322000-7586000 GCA_963151315.1 Nymphalis c-album
GTGCATTATTAAAAAACTTCATTATAACTGTCGCATTATAATTATAGTATAATTACTTAAATGTAAAAAAAGTTTTAATTCGCATTTTATATTTTCAAGCATAATTCATCCGATTAACTAGCAACTTTGTAAATAACTTGTTAGGTATTGAATTTCTCAGTTGGAAGCACGTGAGTCGTATCAATGAATACAGACGTTACATAAAAGCGCAGTTAAGGATTACATTACATATTGCCGGTTGTGTGCCTATTTCAATGGGGGCTGCCCCCCCCCCCCAACTTAGTTCGTAGTTTGTCGGCTCTGACAACATTCTCTGTCTCTCTTACTCTCGTAGTTAAGATACGCTGGGGAACGACTGCCACGCTGTCAAGCGGCATTTTGGGTCGCAGAAAGTTTGAGCGCCCCTAAGAACTGCGCTTCTATGTACCCTCTGTATTCATTAGTCGTATTAAAGAATCGTTTAAATAAAAAAGCGCCATTGCAGCGCTTACTAGAGTTAACCAGCTTTGTAATAGTCGAAGATAATGAAGCAGTATTGATTATATATTTATAAAAGCTATGATTGAAGTTTAATTAATGACTTGTACTTTAAAGGCATATTTTTTTAAATATAATTTAATAAATACACATTCAAATATTATATCATAATATCTTAATAAAACTTAATATAAATATATGTATATTCTACGATAACATTAAACGTATAGTGAAGACAATTAATTGCAACATTTATAAAATCACTAAAAGGCATTTTAGTATATCTTCGAACAATTTAAAATTGCGGCAAATCCTTGTATATCTGTGAACAAATAAACATTATTATAATACTCAATCTAATAATATATTAGTCTTATCTTTCTATATCTATTATTATTATCTTATATCAATCAAATTATCAATAATACTGATTATTTTGAAAGACACTGACATTGTATGAACGCAAGAAGTAAAGATAAACAAACCATAGATATACATATTCCTAGCGATTTGTTAATAATTGTATTTACTTGGTGGTAGAACTTTGTGCAGGCTCGTCTGGGTAGGTACCACCCACTCATCAGATATTCTACCGCAAAACAGCAGTACTTGGTACTGTTGTGTTCCGGTTTGAAGGGTGAGTGAGCCAGTGTAATGACAGCCACGAGGGACATAACATCTTAGTTTCCAAGGTTGGTGGCGTATTGGCGATGTAAGCGATCGTTAACATCTCTTACAATGCCATTGTCTATGGGCGTTGGTGACCACTTACGATCAGGTGGCCCATATGCTCGTCCGTCTTCCTATGAAATAAAACAAAATAAAAAAACTCTGCTGTAACACAACAAATACAAATAGTTCTTGATTCATTTACTTTTATTTATAACATAATTATGTAACACTATTCCACTTAACTAGTGATAACCACTTTTATTTTACAGTACCGATTAAAACTTTTTGGAGATTGAAAACGCAATTTTTTAGCGAATCTCTAGTAACTATTATAGATTATACAAAATCACAACCAATGATATCGCGTCAATTCGATATCAAAGTTGTTTATTTGTATTTACTTGTGGAATCACGGTCTAATACACAAGTCTTGCAACACCATAGTGGGTGTACGTGGGCTTAATGGTTGCGCTGTTTTGTTCAATTTACGGCCGCCAGGGGCATGACGATAGATGGGTGTGCTGTGCAACGAAGACAGAATAGCATTCCGTCTCTTTTTCTATCACACGTAACGCTTGCGTACTAAACCCTCATCACATTACTCGAATTTATTTCGAATTTCATAAAAACCATTAATTTAATAAATTAATTCACATGTTTTATTGCGAAAATTGCGCACCGTACCCATCGATAGCAACGACGTACAGCGGCGTTGACGCGAAAGAAAAGTCATGACACGATCGTACCAATCTCCCACTACTGAACCTAGACTCCGTTGCAAGACCTGTATCATGTATGTAAGTGGTCACCACCGCCCATGGACATTGGCATATCTGATGATGATGAGTATGTGGCACCAACTCAGACAAGCACAAAGCCTACCAATATATATAGATTGATATTATATAGTTTTTAAATTGAGTCAATTGTGTAGATATACATATCGTACCTCCTAGGGGAGGGTAACGGCAACAGTTAAAATGAATGTAAATTCAATTATATTGATTGTTGAGAAAGACAAAACGACATAAGCAACTTCAATATCATATTATACTAAGTTTTAAACCTACCTTTTAAAGCTAGTCTTAAGATCTTAAGGCCTGTAGCCTTGATTGCATTTCGTCCAATTCACTTTCATCAGGCTCCGCCTCCGGTTCCTTGCTCGTAGAGGGAGCCCCGACTGCTGTGGGTGGGGCTGGAGCCTCTCCGAGTTGACCTTGGGTAAGCTCCCAAAGCACCTGGAAAACATCGTTAAATAATATATATATATATATATACACAAAGTTATATCTATGACACATTCCAAGTAAGTCTAGTTATAAATAAGATAATATTAGTAAATGTATTAATTTTCAAAACTAAATATACTCGTAAAACAGACAAATGAAAGTTAAATAAGGTTTTTTATTTTATTTGTGGCTGGAGACAAAGTTTTGCAAAGGGCAGATTTAACTAATTCATGATGTTACAATATAAATAGATATTATGTTTTAAAATTAATAATTTTTATTAAAACTTTTGGGCAATGGACTGCTATCCTCTTGAAACTTAAAGAAAAGTTTCTGAGCTTATTACACCGCACTTCGCAAGGTGGGTGTAGTTACTCTATCCCCAATAAACAGAAAAATGTTATTTTTAATAGTCAATTTGATTGTTAAAAATTTGTAGCTTTTTTAGATAAATTACTCATAGAGCAATTGATTGTACTCATCAGCTTCCTTAGAAAAGTATAGACAAATATGTATAAAAATATATGTGATATGTGTATATTAATTATAAGACCATTAAATCTTCCCACCTTATCAACTTCACTCTGCGCCGCTTCCTCCATTTCCTCTTCATCCTCCATACCGGACATTGTGTCGTCCAACATTTCCTCAATGATACCAGCCTTCATCATCTCTTTACTGAGCTCTTGCATTGTGTGAGCTATTTCTGGGAGCCGAAGTAATGCCTGCATAGCTTGCATCACCTAGAGTCATGAAAATTTCAATATTTAGACAAGCTGGTGAATATGCCATCAGATGGTATGTTATATTGGCCTTCTCTAACATTTGCCACCAACCTTAGAACAAAGATGTTATGTCCCTTGTGCCTGTATTAAAAACGATTAAACTTGTATCATTTTAAATTTATCAAATAATATGTATTCCTGTTGGTACAAGTACAAGGAATGTAGCTTTGCTTATTTAAATTAATTGAACTTTATGTATCAATATAAACAAGTACCTCAGTTGACTTTTGTAGTGATCCCGCTACTCTTAGTGTTGCTGAAATCGAAATATATATAATAAAAATAAAATATTGATGTACTATAGTTATGTGTGTAAATATGATATTTATGTGCATTTTTTTAAATTTCACTGTGTCTTAAATAATTCTATTTCTACAGCACAGGATTCTACAGGAATTAAGAATAAATAACTAAACAAAATGTTTTTTCAAGGGTAATCGTCTAAATAAACTTAATTTTACTTACCTAGTTGATTTTTCATTTGCATTTGCACTGAATTCAGATGTGCTTTGCTTGTGTAAATTTTACTAACTGTTTTCCTTGATCTTACAATCTCCTTCGCCAATATTGTACAGACTTGTTTGTCATTCTTTGCAGCGGCTTCTTTTAGTGATTTCTTAATTTTTTCCTCTTCTCTTTGAATAGCTTAAAAATGAAAATGTTAATTATGACGAGAACCATACTTTAGTTAGAGTTTAGAATTTCTAGATGTTTACAATAATTTGTTAGGTTTGGCAAGATTTTTTTAATTTTATATAAATTTATAAAGTACCTCTTATTTGTCTATCCAAGTTATAACCCTCTTTACGTATCTTATGGGACCATTCGTTCACCTAAAATAGCAGTATACAACATTTAAGTATTTTTAAGAACTTTACATCATATAATATATTGTAAAATTATAATGACCTAAGTGTTTCACATACCATCTCTTTTGGATTTCGCTCAGGAGATTTACCAAATAAACCCATCTTTTCTTTATAAGATTTATTAAGCACTAAACTTAATAATATGCAAATCTTATAACAATTATTATTTATTATAAATAATCCTTAAATGTTTAATGTTTTGACAATAATAATAATTTTGACAATTGACATTGACATTTAAAAATCAGCGATGACCTCATCGTATGTGTCATTAATATTTTAGTTACGAGCGCGAAAAATAAATAATTATGCACCATTAAAAATGAATTAAATGAAAAATTTACTGGATTTTAAAACAGCATGGTTTTGTTTATACCATTAAATTTTGATTAAATATATCAGTTTATTTAAGATTTTCTTTCTTGTCTGTTGTCCACATCCATAGTAATTCTAGTACGAACAAAGTGTCATTTGCCGGTTACGTACAGAAATGTATGAAAAAAATATAATTTTGGAATTATTCATTTATAAATACAATTTCAATCGTGTTTTGAAATATTGCTTTAGTGATTCAATAAAAACACGTTGCTGAAGAATTGTGCTTTACAGAACATCAGGAAACAATGTGAGTAATTTGTGTTATACTTACCATTTTATTTATTTTGTTTACAATGTTGTTTCGCAATTTGATAGCTTAAAAATATCCTATTTTTAGATACAATGTCTGGGCATACCATTGCAGAATGCAATATGCGTTAATTTTAATAAGTGCGTGCGTTATAAGTTTTAAGGAAAGTATAACTTTAATTCATTTTAGATTTGAAAGAATATTTAAACTACGTTAACGTCAACGCGTTATCCGCGTATTGACTAACACACAAAATCAGACGAATTTAACGAGGTCTTTATTTAAAAGATTTTAAAATTACATAAATTCTACGAAGTATTAAATAAAGATTAGATTTTTAATATTTATCCCAATTTCATATTAAGCAAGTCATATTAAGCGTTATTTACATTGTAACTTAAAAGTCAAGTACCTACGTCTCAAACACAAGACAATAGCTCTTTTTGATTATCAGCTAATACTATATTATTTTATTTTATTTTAATATAATATGAGGATGACATTGGTAAAAACCGCTTTTTGTATTACTTATTTGTATAATATGTATTTGTCAGAAGTAGTTCATTTCATGCCAAATTATTCATAAAGGGCACCTTGTTCACAATTATTTAGTTTATTATTATTATTTGGTTTCCATTATGCTCAGCCTATAAATTTAAACATCATGATAAATAACATCCAAATGTTGTAAAGACCATTTGTTGAAGAATAAACCTCGTGATTATAAATTAATAACTTTTAATATTAATTTCACATTAGTATAATTATAATAAGATAACAATCATATAAGTTATTTAGTGTTTTTTTTCAGTTTTAATTACTTTTACACATGGTTTGTAATTAAAATTGTTATTTTCTCTCTGTTATTATTATTAATAACATTCTTTGGTAGAAATTATATTTTACATTTAAAATTATTCTGTAAATCATTATTCAAAATTGCTTTTAAAATCCTAAATGAATAAAGTATAGCCTATCCCAACCATGAGAGGAGTAAACACAAATAAACATCTTTGACAACAATATTATTGGTCACCAATATGAATTGATGTGATATTATTGGTCGAGATCTTGAATAATCTATGATATTCACTATGGATTCGCTAAAACTGGCACTTCAATGTATGTGAATGTTTCTATGTTTGTAAAATGTAGTTAAATGAATGTGGTTATAACTAGTTAAGTGGAATATTGTTGTATTATAAATTATATAATTAACTGTTCATAGTGCATAAGACAGCAGAACAATTAAAAAATTGTATGATTTTTTTTAAATCTATGCTTTTTTTAACTTCACTTGGTGGTAGAGCTTTGTGCAAGCTCGTCTGGGTAGGTACCACCCGCTCATCAGATATTCTACCGCAAAACAGCAGTACTTGGTACTGTTGTGTTCCGGTTTGAAGGGTGAGTGATCCAGTGTAATTCCAGGCACAAGGGACATAACATCTTAGTTCCCAAGGTTGGTGGCGCATTGGTGATGTAAGTGTTGGTTAACGTCTCTTACAATGCCAATGTCTATGGGCGTTGGTGACCACTTACCTTCAGGTGGCCCATATGCTTGTCCGCCTTCCTATGCAAAAAAATAAAAAACCCTTTACTCCTACTCTGATTGGATTAGAATAGTATTTACACACACAGCAAATAAAAACAATATTATACAATAATTTAAAACTCTAAAACGTTTTTCCTTCCTTTTGATTCTTTATTTGAATTTATCACTATGGGCAATATTTTATTAGAATATAAATATTCAAGCATAGGAAGGTTTGTGTGAATATATAAAAATATGTAAGTTGATTGAGACACATCTAATTGCAAAAAGACGAACTGCCTGTATGACCAGAGTTATCCAGAGTTCTCTATCTGCATTCAGCAATTTAATTTCTAAAAATTATATCTTACATATCCAGTATTAATAAATTTCTGACCAGCCAACTTAGATTCAATTTATAGTACTTATATATATATAGTCCATGATTTAATGAAATCTAAAGCTCTTGATATGATTTATAAATATATAATTTATTTATGTAATTGTCTGTAAATGGATAAAACCACTATAACAACCAACCTGCCAAGTGCTAGTCAGACTCGCGCACGAAGCGTTCCCTACTATTATCTATAAAAACGCCAAAAAATCGTGCCTGTTGCATGGGAGCCCCCTTGAATATATTTGCTTTATTTTATTTGAATTATTTATTTTTAAATTGAATATATAACTAAATATTCTGTGAATATTTCAAGCGCCTACTTGTTGCCGTTATCGATATCAAGAAAAAACAAGCGGAAAAATCACGTTTGTTGTATGGGAGACAATTTAAATATTAATTTTATTCTGTTTCTTAGTATTTGCTGTTATAGTGGCAACAGAAATACATCATCTGTGAAAATTTAAAGTTTCTAACTATCACGGTTCATGAGATACAGCCTCGTGACAGGCAGACAGAGGAAAGGACGAACAGCGGAGTCTTCGTAACAGGTTCCCGTTTTACCATTTGGATACGGAACCCTAATAAATAATAAAAAGTTTGTTGCCCCAATACATTTTATCAGCTCATTCGTATTATGTGCGAGATATAAGATTCAGTCGGCATTGTAAAATGGTCACTCTTTTATGAATCAATTTATCCACTTTATCTGTGAATATGTGTCAAATTGTTGTTTTTTTTTCTGACAATAACGAATAAGGGTCTAAAAAATTAACGTTCTTTATATGTCTCGTATATATTACTATATTGTTCCTCCGAAATGTACTGTTTACTTTAGTAAGATGAAATTATGGTGTACTGTTCGCACGCCATAAAAGTTTCTTGATATGGTACCATGTTATGGTTACCAATCACGGCAAGATTAAAGAGATATTTTTTTTGACATTGTATTGATATGATGTCACTGGACGAGTAATCTATGCTTGAGTGAATAATCTATGGTAATTATTAATTATGGACTCGTATTAAAACAACGCGCCGTTTTAAATGTCGAATTTGTAAATTTTGGGAGTAAAGTTAAGGTGGATATCAGTTAAGCTTATATTTGTGTTATAAATAAAGATGTAGGTATCAATCGAGAACAGTTTGTAGCGCATAGAATAGCAGAGCTATTAGCTAATTGTATGGAATATGTAGATTTAAACTACTCCTACTTCTTCTTCGACCAGAATAGGCTATAGACTAGGGTCCAGGAATATATGAGGCCGTAGGATCATAATTAGTAGGATTGTTTACACAACCGTGCGTTTTATAGTAATTACAATACAATGTGGCGTAATTACGACCACTGCTGTTTGTTCCATAAACATCACATTGTCTATGTGTTAAATTAAATTATCTATATAAGTTGTCTACTGATTAGATAAACGATTGTAACGTGTAATGTGGTAGAGCTTTGAGCAAGCTCATCTGGGCAGGTACCACACACTCATCAGATATTTTACAGTAAAATTTTTACTGCAAAACAGCTTATACTGACTGCGACATCGAAAACTTGGTGATATAAGATTCATCTATACTCCTTGTGTTTATACAATGGCTGTCACTGTTTCTATCAAACGAATCAATATTATTGTGGAATATAATATAATATTATTGTAAATTTATTGTGATGGAGTGTAAGCATACCGACTTAAATAAAAATATTTCAAAGGTCGTAACTTCATGATTACAAATAGACTGAACAGTTATTTATAAAGACCGAAGTAGTATTTTCTAGCCTTCACCAAAAGTTATCTTATACTTAAAAAATCGTTTTTTCTGACTGACTATAATTGCACAGCCAAAACTACTAAGTTTAGAAAGCTAGCTACATTTGGAACATATGTTTATTATATAAAGTACCTACATATTATATTTATTTAATATTTTATAAAGTAAGAATTCAGTAATATATATGTATATATATTTTTCAATAATTTCAATTTTAAGAGGCGGAAATGTAAAATGCAAATTTATTGACAGTAATTTTTTTTATTAAAACTCGTACGAAATCCGTTCGGCGTGCGGCAGCTAGCTAACCAAAAGTTTTGTTTATAATGTCTTGAAAAAAATTTAGAGAACTATGTTTTTTTTTTATTGTATAGGAAGGCGGACGAGCGTACGGGCCACCTGATGGTAAGTGGTCACCAACGCCCATAGACAATGGCATTATAAGAAATGTTAACCATCGCTTAAATCGCCAATGCGCCACCAACCTTGGGAACTAAGATGTTATGTCCCTTGTGCCTGTAATTACACTGGCTCACTCACCCTTCAAACCGGAACACAGCAACACAAAGTACTGCTGTTTTGCGGCAGAATATCTGATGAGTGGGTGGTACTTAGCCAGACGAGCTTGCACAAAGCTCTACCACCAAGTGAAATGTATTAATGCGGTAACGATTCCATTAACCTGATCATAGTCAAAGTACCGCACACATATAACACGCAAAGAATATTAAAAGGACCCTCGTCTTCTTCAAATATCTTCAGTGACCGAGTGACGTCATGGAAATTAAACGCAAATTCATTAGTACTCTTCACAATCTACTCGTTTGTATCTGCAAATGAGGTTGATACCAAGTTTATCGTGTTTAGCAGGAAAAGGACTTTGTCCATCGTTAACAATCATATAATATAGTATTATTATATGATTGGGAAAGATTTTTATAATTATTCTTTATAATGTAATCTAAGAGTTATATTAATAAATATTTAATGTACTAAAATGTTTTGCATGCGTAACAAGCAATTTCGTATCACTATGCGACCTATCAAGAGTGACATAAGGATCAATTATCAAGGCGATGTATTGCGATACCTTTGCTTACTCCAAGAGATATGAAAATTAAAAAAAAATTGCAAAATTTAGTTTAGCTCGTGCAACAGAATATCATGAAATATTTTGTAAGCTACAATAATCGAAAACAATACTGTATGCAATATGTTGAAATCATTTCCAATTTCAGTGTCAAAAACAACTACATAGATTTATATAATACATACGTAAAATTACTATTATTATTATAATACATAAAATGACGTCATATTCCGAATATTTCATATATATAAATATATTTCTGTATAATTTTACCTTTAATAAAATGAACCTAATTTAATTTCGACATCTTCGTATCTTCGTTCTATTTATATTTTATCTGTAATAAAACACGACGTTACACGTGAATCTCACGCGATCAAATTATAAATAGTAGATGTAAATACTAATTATTATCGTTCATTAAAACAATATTTAGGTATATGTATAAATATATTTAGTTGCATTCATATATTGTTATAATATTGACAACGGTAACGATCTTTGTTTACATTGAGAACGAATGCACTTAAAATGCCCTTAAATATTAGTTTGATAATAAAAGCGTTTTTTTTTAAGAGTAGATAATTAACTTCTATATACGTTCAAATAATTGACGAAATAATATTTGAATTTAAAAGTAACGAAATTTACAAGTCCCTACAGCTTGTAAATGATCCACGGCTGGGCTCCAACCTCTCTTTAGAGAAGCAGCTGATGGCATTTCTGTACTCATTTTTCATGCCGTAAATTCTCAAGTGTTCGTTAATTTTTGTTTTCATATAGATCATGATACTTAAATATATATTTACACGACATTATGCTCGTGAGTGAGCGTATGGACTATGGACGCTTCGGAATGTTAATTGGTCGTAATAAAATCTGAAGAAAACCTGAGGGGTAGATTGTTACGTTACGATATGTGTGTTTGATATCTTCGCTAACTCTGATCCAATTTTAATAACACTTTTTTTATTATTTAATACTTCGTCCGCGTTGCTTGATATATTAACAAAGTGTTCTTATGTATGAAGGAAAAATCATCAAAAAGATCGCAAGCAAAAATATACTTTGTTTAAACATAGGTACATAACTGAACACGCAGTGCATATACAATTACTGTCGTTGTTTCTTGAAACTTTAATAACTTTTTATTAAATGAAGATATCGCAATCATTTTTGTTGATAAGGGCCAAGTGTCTAAGAAATAAAATTTAGAAAATTTCATTGAAATCTATCCAGCAATTTTTCCGTGATACGCGCACAACTGCAGACCTCTATCATTTTATTTATATAGAAGATTGTATAATCTTGTATATAATAGCTTAGCCATATTTATAATATGTACTTATTACATAACTTTTATCAATAGGTAAATATAAATACGTTCTAGTAATAGTACCTAATGGAAATACGTCACTTATTATTACATAAGAATTTTTGTTCTTGCTGTTGATATGTTTAAATAATAATCAGGTAATTAGGTATTTATATTTCAATATACGAAACGATTTGTTTTGTTACATAGACAATCAGTTCATATTGATAACCGATAAGGTTTGTTATTTATGATTGTTAACAGTTTAATATTCCAAATCACTGATATAACAATCAAAATTTGTAATAAAAAGTTTTTTTTTGTATTCTAATAGGTAGGCAGTTTGAAGGCAAATGATATAATAATATAATATATCCTGGGACATTATTCACACAAGGCCACCATCTGATCCCAAACTAAGCAGAGCTCGTACTATGGAAACCAAAATACATTTTTCTACATTTCATGTAAATAAATACTTATATAGATAATTACACTCAGACTCAGGACAAACAGACATTAATGCACACAAATGTCTGCCTGAGTGGGAATCGAACCCACGACCTGCGGCGTGAAAGGCAAGTATCTTGCCAACCACACAAACCGGCTCGACATATAATAAAAGAACTACTGAAATATTAACCCCTTTTATATCTCGTCAATGCACCACAAACCTTGTGTGCTTAGGATGTTATGTCCCTTGTGCCTGTAGTTGCACAGTCACATTCGCCCTTCAAACCAGTACACAATGATAATAAGTATTGTTGTTTGGCGCTAGAATATATGATGAGTGGGCGGTACCTACGCAAATAGACCATAGACAGAGATAGATCATAGACCAATTGTAATATAGTTCTTTGTTTGAAATCGGGAAAGAAATTCGACAAGGAATAAGTTTCGTCTTAATAATTAATATTATGTACCTATCTTTAAATTTTCCATCTGATTTAATTATTATAATCGATTACGTACATACGTCAATTAATGTTATACATATCTGGACATCGGAATGCAATTTGAATATTAAATCATTAATTGTCGGTGATAAACTTATGATTAAAAAAAAATAATTACAGATTAAAATATGATAACAAATGCAATCAAGTACGGCATAGATTCCAGAACTGTAAGTTATCAGAGCACACTTTCTTTTTAATTTGCTGGATAATGAGCTGCTAAGCTACTTTTCGAGATGGGTTGGAGTTTCATCCACCACGCTGCTCCACCTTTGTTTGGATGACACACGTAGTATTTTCATCCATTATGAGTTGAGTTGAATTGAGTTGAGATGTTTTCATTCACCGCCGATTATGAGATGAATATTAATAAAAAATTAAGTTCATGAGGAAGTTAGTTTATGTAATTAATACCTTTCGGTTTTTTTTTCAAGCAAAAGCAAGTAGATAGATTTAACTACCTTCTTGGTCTAGTCCTTAGATTCATATGATTTCAGATCCCGAGAATCGGCATTCAAGCTTCTTTGGTTTTTGGGTTTTACTTTCGAAAGATTAAAATTGTGAGTAGCAGCCCCGTCTGTCTCGCAGGCGTATTATCTATACTAATATATAAAGCTGAAGAGTTTGTTTGTTTGCTCCGGCTAATCTCAGGAACTTCTGGTTCTAATAAAAAAAAAATTGTGTTGTATAGTCCTTTTATCGAGGAAGGTTCTTGGCTGATTTTTATTCATTATATTTTTTTATTAATTAATACGCGGGTGAAACCGTGGGGAACAGCTAGTATGTAATGAGTTCGTGGTAATATGGAAGGTAAATGGGTGGCATTATTATGTAAACACTATTCGCCTTCGATACTGCATTGAGATAAATGTAAATAAACGGAGGTGCAGTGGAAATGGACTAAGTACATCTGGATACAATAAATTATCAACACAATCAGATGTTCAGGTCAAATATCTATAATAAGTTATTGATTTATACACAATTTGCATATTTGATATTTGTTTCGAGTCAAAGTTTATCAAATTAACGATCGTATGTTGACGCAATCGACAGCGCTCGTGGAAGTATTCTAAGTTTTATCAACCCCACTTATTTCTCGCTAACGTCACGCGACCTCTACGATCTACTTTCCGTGACCGATATAATTTTACATATTCATATATTTTTATACATATTCTATTACAATTACTGATAGATGGAAATGGGTCTCGATACTATTATATTTGGTCCCTGTGTCATTTCTCAAAGACTAGTTATCTGCGCAAGAATGTGCGTAAACATATATATATATACCTTCAATTCGGACTGTTTTCCGATACGATCGGGGAGCGATTCTGGTTTCGATTGCGAGACCGCTAAACCAATAGAGCAATTTTTTTTGCAACAGAATCTTTATAGCTAAAAATCCCTGGTTTTTTTTTATCGAGATACGATTATGTATACGTTATATTTATATGTGTACTATAAAACGTTATCGTATATTATTTTATATTTGGTCATTTTTTTTTAACCAACCTTTAGTTAACCAAAGAGCGGCTGAGGTGCGGATAGGGGGGTGCTATGTACCCTTTTTTATGTATGTATGGAAAATTTCATAAACAACCCGTTTTCACATTCATAATGTAAGTAATGACTATTATTTAACCTTCATTAAATATTTTCAAGTCATTCTTTAGCGAAGGTTAGATTATAATACTTTGTAAGCGACAGTTAATTTTGTCTGTCGATTTATCTAATGTTTCTTCATTTATAAATACATATGTACTAAGAATTACTAATGATGCCATGTTGCAAATCCGCCGGATGGTTTTGATGAGGTAATAATCGCTGTCGTTATCCGTGTAACCTGTCTCAATTTGACATATCCTTACTAATATTAAAACTTTTATATAAAAACTCGTTTTCGTCCGCGTCTCAGTGGGTATGTGGGATGTGGATTGATAGGCACCCTGTCTCTTTCAGAACTCTTTTTTTTTACTTTGGAAAAAACATTACACTTTTCCTTCATGGTGGTGGTGGTGGGTATGTGGGACTCACTGGTGTCAAAGGCAATGAGTTCGCCCCAAAACCGGAATATCGTCTAAAAACCAGTGGTATCGTTTCCATCTTAACGGGATCGCTTCCGCATGATGATTGGCCGAGTAGTTCAAATGCGAAAACATAAAAAACTTAGTTCGCATTTTTTTACTGATTACTAGACTTTTGGCTGATAATGATGTAAATTTGCAAATATTATCGTGTCGTTTTTCATGGAGAAATTATTTGTAATATCGAATTTATTATAATTCGTCATTTATTCAACCGCCAAGTTAATGTTTCTTACAATAACAATGTCTATGGCCTGTGTTGACCATATACCATCAGGCGGAATATCTTCCGCCTACTTATTCAATATAAAAAAATGTATAGTAAAAATTGAATATTACAAAATTGTATATCATAGGAGCAGCTTTCCTATCAATTGTTTCCTCCGCCGTCGAGCATGACATATTAAACACAAACTGAACAAATGACAATCGTGCATTTACAGATTTAAATCGATCGATCTACGCGATGTATCTGGTAGTCGTCTCGAATTAGAGGCCCAACTCAGAGGTACATCTCCCAACGATAAGTCACGTGGTCATTCTCATACATTTGTTTAGTTTTCTATTAGCGTTTACAATTGTAGAATGTCAACTTGGCTATGGACTCAGTTTAGTCGAGACGACTAAGTTAATAGTTTATTAGCGAAACCTTATTTTGATCTTTTTATGGCACAATATTAATGATAGTACGCCGGTCCGCCGGATGTTCTAATGATACCCTCGATATTGCCACTCCGTCTTAGTCTCACAAAAGACGTGCAAAATAACCCGTCTGCTGACCTTAGTAACAAGATGCGTGAGTGGAGTAATTATGTCGAACCCGCGTAGTTAGTATAGGATGTAGCGCTTGGGTTGGAATCATACGTGAGTTTTTATGATTATTTGTTTCTCTTGATTGTACACATAACAAGAAAAAATTATCATACACATAAAATATTTAATACTATTTTAAGTGCTACATGTACTAAAGCAGACTTCTCCCAACTCCAATCTGATCGTGAATTCGTGAGTCAATTTCATTTTCTCCCGTAGAACCTGTTACCTGTAAATTCTATAGCTTTATCCTTATGCAGGTCACATCTCTAATTAAACTACGTTATGGTCGGTCCAGTGATTTAATGATGAGGTAACAAATAAAATGCGTTTCTTTCGTGGTTTTCATATTAGCCTGATCACTTATCTCTAATTAATCAGATGCCTTGGCGTAACAATGAACTTGTTTATCGAGTGCCGCTTCAGATCAAACGCTAAAATAGGTCCCTCTCTAATTATCTTTTCTTTTGATGTTCAGTTTTTAATACTTTATCTCTCGGTATTTTAGTTATACCAAATATATCGAAGGCATCATTGTTGATTATGGATTCAAGGAAAAGACAAAAGTTAAATTCATTTCAATTGTTAACTTAAACTTTATTCAATATTGAACAAACCTAAAATTGCGCAACTTCCGCTGGCGCAGAGTTGTCTATGATATGTATAGTACATAATATATGTACATTTGACGTAGACTAACCTAACATTGACGGCGGGTGTCGTTTTCTAATGGAGCTAGTAAACACAGTACGTAAGGTAGCTTATGGGTATTGTAGTCTGCCTATTATACTAGTATATATAAAAGTTTTTTGAAAGTGGTTGATTTTATCAACGCACAGCCAAAATAAGACATATGTACAGAATTAAAATTTGGTGATTATGTTAGATTTTTCAGAATTGTTTGGAATTTCTAACTGACGCGTTCACAATATCATATTTGTAACATATCAAAATAAAGGTCGTATACGTTTTCCATATTTAACAAACTTGTCGCTTGTAACTTACTAGCAGTGTCCCGCGGTTTCACCCGCGTAATAAAAATATGTCCAGAGCCTTCCTCAATAAAAAGACTATACAACACAAAAATAAATTATAAATTCGAACCTGTAGTTCCTGAGATTAGCCGGGTCAAACAAACTCTTCAGCTTTATATATTACTATAGATAACGATTCGCTAGTGTTAATTGTAACTTCTGTATGACATTAAACAGGGATTTTGAGTTAACACCTACTTGATGTTAGCCATGAAAGTGGGTCTGGGTAATTGTTTATAACCGCAGCAATCGTTTCTTATTATTTCTGTCATCATTTACAACCAGGTTTCCATTTTTAGGAACTTTAACTTTTTTAGTTAAATTAACCTAAATGGCTGTGTATTTCGTTCGGTTTGAAAGTGTATATATGTATAGGATATACAATATTGACTCGTATAACATTTGTTTGTTTTTCTCGATTATATTATTCTTTATATTATTTATTATTATTATATAAATGTATACATATAATTTTACTGAATATATTTTATTATATCTTTATTATTTAACGCCAACAAACCGTAAAAATTCACACGTATATATTAACCTTTTTAATGATTTATTTTAATGAAGAATTTTATATTTATTAATTTTATATATATATATATATAAGAAAAGTTTAATGACTGATTTAATTTAATGAGACGACGACGAAATAAAACGAAAAACTACGATTATAAAAATAAAATGCCAGATATCAATAGTTTAAACATGATAATATATAATAACAAGACTTACTAAAAGGATGAGGAATAAAATTATTAACACACAATATATCTTTATTATGTATGTTATTTTAACTTCAATAACAGAAGCAAAGTACTCCATGGAATCGTGGAGCGTCCTAACGTTTGAAAAATTTGTAATAAATGACCCAGAGTGAGGAAACGTTTAAAACAATGAGCCCATTATTTCTATTTGGAAGGACCTAGTAGTCCGAAATTGATATAGCAGAATAACATCATGTTTTTGGTCTTAATACTTTTGTTGATTTTTACTTTTCAAAAAGTTGACTTCAAGTAAGTGACTCGCAAACTTTTTGTAAAAGTTTTTCTCTCTTCTTCGGTTTGAAACATAATAACGTGCTATTTTTATATTTCTGAAATTAAATGCAAATATAATTTGCAATTCAATATATTATGTACTTGTTACTTATTGACACAATTGAATAAATCACATACGATACGAATATAAGCATAGGTATTGTTTGTGAGAGTATCACTGAAAAATATAGTTTTAATTCTATGATTTAAAGCATAGATACAATTGTTTCTGATGATTTTGACGTAAAAATGTTGATGTTCATAATTTATTTATTGATCATGTGTGTGTGTGTGTGGGGCTCGAAATATTCCCCCCAAGTTGCGTGACAGTTCGGTCGAGTGCTATCAATTACCAGCGTTAAGCAATTGTCGGTCGGCCAGTCACAATTGTCATTTATATCCTATTGCCCCACGAAATTACATTACATATTTCTATAAGCTAGAAATCCGTTTAAATAATAGTAAAACTCAATTTTTTTATTTGTTTATTTATATTATTATTATAAGATTAGGTTCCTAATATGAATACCAAACTCCGACCTAATAGCCAATGTCGGTAGTCACCAAGTGATCATTTGATGTGATGAATATTAATAGGTACATAGACGCCTATGACCTCGTCACTGAAGAGGATCTGGAAATAAGACCTTCTACAACTAGTTATCGAGTAGAAAATGTATAAATAGAATATGTACCAAATGACAAATATACATCGGTAATGAAAACATCTAAACTTATTACATTCACTTTTGCATTAATGACAAAATACATACTTAAATTGTTAGAGAATTTCAGTTAAATCAAATTTAACAGTATTTTTTTTTTTAAATATTACAGCAAATAAGTAATCGGAAATTATAATGACGAACAACGAAGCGACCCGGTGCGGCGGCATCCGAATGATGCCAACTGCGACAAGAAATGGTAAACATTTCTTTTTGTTGGCCACTTGTTCAAGCATGCGTTGTTGCAAAAAGAACACGAGCGATCGTCGTCGTCGATGGCGTGCTACGGGCGTATCGGTTCAGTTATACTTTGACCGTGCTCGTGGGTAGACGTCGCCCGTCGGCGCGAAACATTTCGATTGACGTCGCGCTGTTATATAAAAAAAAAATACTACTTGCTACTGTTTTTCTTTAATCAACATTAGTCTAAAGTGCATTTCTAAATCATTCCATAACTTGTATAATACTTATATTTTTAACACGAAAGTGAAAAGTCAATTCGGATACAGTCAAATTATGTGAGGTAAATTAAAAACAGGAATATATTTTAAAAATTGAAGTTAACCCGTAACTGCTACTGGCATTCTTTATTTATATATTGAATTGATATATAAATACGCCACACAATTCGCCAGTCGATTTCTCTTTCCATTCACGCGATGCACCGGAATTTGATTCATCGTCGTAAGGAAAAATGTTGTCGTTTGATAACTGTTGTTACGTTTTGTAGATATTTCGTCAGATGGTTACGTTGTGAGATTTAATTGTAACATTTATCCACGTTCCTATAATATGACGGTTAGTCACGGTCCGAATATTTTGCATTTGTAATTCATGAACTTACTGAATTCTGTTTGCTTCGTCTAACCGTTCTGTGTTAGCTCAATGGATTGTGTTATATTACGATTTAATCACGCTACGTTCATATCAAACTACCGAATAATTGTCTTCAATCTTATCTATTTGAAAATGTATATCATGAATCGTATTTCTTATTAGTAAAGTAAACAAACGTTTTCCTCGACTTGGCACAAGTTAATTCCTAAAAGTTGGATATTATGTTCCGTTCGTCATACAGACGTTACGGTTTGTGTGGCTGAAGTATGTATGTATTAATAAAATCTATTGTTTATAATAGGTAAAGTGACACAGGTGATATGTATAATTATTTATCCAATAAAACTTATTCATTACCTTTTTATATGTATTTGCGTTTATTGTACAAAATTGAATGTATTATTCTGAATGAATATTATACTGAATTAAATTGAAGATATGAGCAGCCATTGTCAATGTTTTATGCGGATTAGCAATTTGATAATGTTAATATTATAATTATGATATGTTGTAGTTTTTTTTTTTTTTTTAATATTTAAGTCTCCGATTTTAAATGTATACAATTTTAGATACTTTTACATCCAAGGTCGATTGCTGCACTCGTGATTCATAACATATGTTTTGAAATGAGATAAACTTTTGGTTTCTCCTTCATTATCTGACACGATACATATTTACGACCTTACTGATAAATGTTGTTTAGCGGTGTTTTGATAAACACTGATTTCTCTCTTTTTGTGATCGTAGATTTGATATTTGAAAGAAGGAGACAGCGTTATTTAACAGAACACCTCCCATAAATAACATTTGTAGTTGAAGGCGTTAATTGTTGTAATTAACTCGTTACTTCTTTGGACTTTTTTATTATTGGTATCCAGTTTATCAAAGTCGTAGTGTTTACAATTTTCGATATAATACATTGCCATATGTGAGCAATCGAGCAAGTTCTTTTTTTGAAATGATTGGAATATGCAATATGAGTGCATTATAATCAGCGCACGACATATTATTGCTCAAAAATACTTTTTATTAGTTCTTGAGGTATACTTATCAATATTTTTAATTGGAATTTTATAATAGAAAATATAATAATATATTTTTGTTTAAAATATTCACTGGAATGATGGAGTGGAAAGTAGTTATGTATAATATGTAACGATGCAATATTTAATTATCTAAGAAAGAAAATATTATGAAGTATTCGACAACAAATGTTTCTATTAATTGTGAAAAATTGATAAGGATCCTAAGCTACTAAATATATATAGTTGACTTTGTTTATAAAGTGTATCATAGAGTTACGTACTATTGATCTCAAAATACTTGAAGATCCATTGACATAGATAAGAATGTCTGCAGTTATAAGATCCAATTGTATTCGAACGTAGATAGATAAACGATACAAGTTGATATTACATTGTATGATAAAAGAAATGAAAGATAGGCACCAAACTGACTTGATTGCCTGACTGTAGATTAGAATAAAATCTATAAAAACTCTAAATAATTAACAAACTTAGTAGCACCTATTAAATTTACGTCAAATAAAAAAAAATGTTTAAAAAATCGCATTATCGCGCATCACGGAAAAACTACTGGATAGATTCCAATGAAATTTTCTAAATTTTATATCGTAGACACTTGGCCCTTATCAAAAAAAATATTGCGATATCTTCATCTAATAAAAAGTTATTAAAGTTTCAAGAAACAACGATTTGTATATGCACTGCGTGTTCAGTGATGTATGTTTAAACAAAGTATAATTTTTCTTGCGATCTTTTTGATGTTTTTTCCTTCGTACGTAAGCAAATGCGGACGAAGTCGCGGGTATCAGCTAGTCTTATATATATTTTTCAAATTTTAAACTATGTATCAGGTATCGCTTTCCATATTCTTATTATAATTTGACGTTTGTGTAAATTTGTCAAACAAAGGCCTTGATCCATTCCTCTTTCGCGATTACGGTGTCATGTGTCGTTGCATGACAGAATCCTAATTAAGATGATTGATATGGCACTTGAAACAATGCAAGACGTTTAAGACTTGTCTTCGCCTAGGGTTTCGCCTGCATGACACACAGTGTTATGTACTCTATGTTCTTTGCTGTACTCCTGATGCAAAATTTCGCGATGAGCATTTGACAAGTGAGACTAGATTTTAGATACCACGTAACAAACAAACAAACTCACTTTCGTATTTATAATATTAGTTAGGATTGTGTTTCTATTCAGTTCCTTTGTTTTAATTCTTCTTGTTCATCTTTTGTTTTGTTCTGGAGCATTAAATTGCTTCTTTATTTTCTTGTGAATTATATTTTTGTCTACCTAATTTATTGTGTTATTATTAAAAATACATAGATATTGCGCTCGGTGTCACACGCGTTAAATTTTGCTGTTCCGTGATTAGCGCGTTGTTATAGAGTCAATTACTTTCATTTCAATGAATGGCCTATCAAGTGGAATATTTTTCTTCAAATTGGACTGATAGGACTGACTGACGGACTGACTGACTGACTTAAATATGGGAAATAAAACAGCAATGAGAAATCAATTCAAGCAATATAACTATAAGATATACCCCACCTATGTTTCCACATTTAAAATACTAGCTGTCAACGCTGGCTTCGCCCGTAAAATAAGAGTACATAAAAAGTTTTTATCGTGATACAAATAGTCTATCTAATTGTCTACGCAGGATGCCAGCAATTTCATTCCATCAATTCCATCTTCAATCAATGTCACAGCTCAGCTAATTTACGCAAAACATTAACGAACTTTACACCTAAATCTTTGTCAGGAATCACTCCGTACATTGATGGAACTCGTATGAAAATCAGTTCGGTAGTTTTGAGTTTATCGCGTTCAGACATACATACAAACGGCGGGTGTTTGCCTTTGTTTGAAATGGGGTGAGCGTGATAGCGCGTCCAAACAAACAAACTTCATATTAAGATTATTACATAAAATTTTCCACTAAATTCTGAATCAATTATTTCTTTGTTTCTAAATGTACAGCTGCATATCATTATTAATTCGTCATTATAGCTTAAAATAAAACGAAAACCATTTCAATAAAATTAATTACAATGACAAGATTGTATTGTTGTAGCTGTGTGTGTCTGTACTGTCTGTGTGTAATTGAAATGATTGCGTATGTGGTCTAGTGGTTAGGTGATAAAGACTCAGATCTCATGGTTCAGATTTCAAACCTAGTCTTCCCAATATAAATATATTCAGTACCGTCTCATTTTTAAGAGTGAGAGAAAAGAGTGTGTCTTTGTAAACTATACATTTGGCTAGTCTAAAGTCCTCCTTGGAATTGGTCGTAGGTGGTAGTTATCGGTCAGATTCGATTAGTATTAAAAGAAAATGCATTTGTTTCATTTCACATACGAGCAAATTAAACGATAGGTCGTGTATTCGTTGATTTAGTTTTAATAAACGATTGCGTAAAGCTAAATACGATGTGATTCATTTGCCTACAATGAGGACGTGCGGTATTGTGCGGTCGTAACACGTGACACTTATATTGTGTAATCCTTTATCGTGTTACAGCTGAAATCGAAGTTGAGCGGTTTATAATATGAGATATTCGATAAGTGTCTCTTTATGTTTGACGTACGGTTAAATACAAATTTATATCAATTTTATGATTATTTTTTTTCGCATAGGAAGGCCGACGAGCATATGGGCCACCTAATGGTAAGTGGTCATCAAACCCCATTGACTATACATTGACATTGTAAGAGATGTTACCATCGCTTACATCGCCAATACGCCACCAACCTTGCGAACTAAGATGTTATGTACCTTGTGCCTGTAATTACACTGGCTCACTCACCTTTCACACCGGAACACAACAATAGCAAGTACTGCTGTTTTGTGGCAGAATATCTGATGAGTGGGTGGTAGCTACCAAAACAAGCTTGAACGAGCACAAAGCCCTAGTGAATTCAATTATTTTAAAGATCGTAAATATGTTATTAGTGTTACAAGTAAGATTCAAATCCTTTCAAAAATAAGGGTACGATCTTATCACAACAATGCAACATTTACAAGTTTTAATTATAAACCATTCCTTATATCGCCATGGCGCCAACAACCTGGGCAAGTATGATGTCCCTTGTGTATGAAGTTACATTGGCACACTCGCCTTTAAAATCGGAACAACAATATTAAATATTGCTCTTTAAAGGTAATATAACTGGCTGTTACATTAAATTTAATCAGAACTTAACTTCTATAGGTGAAATTATCAGACTCGTTCGTTGTAATATCGTAAAGGACAATTTTAAAATATTTATCTTAGATAACCTTATAAATCGAAATTTTGTGTGTTAAAGCACACATAAAATCCCTTTCATCTCGGATAAGTAAAACAGCAAAATATATAAAGCGCCGTATTCGTGTCTCGGCAACGTGATGTATATTAAAATCAGTCACTACTCACCTACTGTGTTACAAGCTGGGTAAGTGCAGCAAATACTTAACTTCAACTGGAAACAGCCCAGAGAACCGTGTTTAAAACGATGCTTAAGAAGCCTTTTAGGTATCCGACACAAAATTTGTTTGAGGATATCTACTTAGCGTGGGTAAATTATTCATATTTAAAACCGCAGTTAAGGTTCACCAATCTATTTTAAATTCAGCCGATTATCCAAATCTCATTGAGCGACGAGTGTACAAAATCGAGGTACCACGCATAAACACTCCCTTTGCTAGACGCTTCGGTACATTTAAAGAATACTCCACATACAATAAAGTTACCAGTTATTGCAATAAACAAAAAAGAAATGGTTGTCTGTAAAGTCGGTTTACGGACGATAGTTTAACGTAATAACGTCATAACAAAACAATGATAAAACCACTGCAATCGAGTGAGAGAGAGATAGATGCGGCGCAAGCGTACAATCAGCGTAGCGGGACAATGCGCGTAACGGGACATTTTTTCGTGCATGCAGGCCAGCGTTCATCGATTTATTAGACATTGTCCCGTCAAAATATTTGATTGGTTAAATTCTATGACATACGACGCTTTTGAGCATCTTTTGGAACCATTGAACTAACTTCTAGATTAAAATTAAAGGTCCATTTTTACTAAATTAGCACATGCATATTCTATTAAAATATCTACTGTCAATTACATTTATTATATTTTATTTATTTATTTGTTCTTTAGGTATTATAATATAATTAAATTTTTCATATATATTTAATTGCATTTTGTATTAACAAATATTATAATATTATGTATTTTTTTATGGGATTGTATATCATCCGAACTATTGTTCAAGCGTGTGAAAAATGTAACAGGTAGTTGGTACCCGCAAGACGGGCTCGCCTAGCGCGCTCCTGTCCCTGGATTTTTTGTAATAATGCTAGTCTTTTTGTGTTAGTAAATTTATTTTTATTTTATTATCTTTATAATTACGTCTTTGGTATTAGTATGTAGGTATTTGATTCGTATGTTTCATTCAATTTATTATCAAGATAATTTCGTTTTATAAATGGCTAAGTAACAAAATGTGATAATATGATAAAAAGTTATTAATATTCTATTAAGTATTATCTTTTTTAGATTTTTTTTTTCTATTTAGAATCTTATTTTCTTATTATAATTTATTATTATATATGAAATGGGTATACCTCAGCGGTTTGGACAATAGAATTGATCAAGTGCCGAACTTAAATATAAATTGCGCTAAAGCTTTTTTTAATGTAGGTAAATGTATCGTTCTCTTAAATCTTTAGGTATGTGTGGTTTGATAACGAGTAGCGTGCAGTTTGAACCTATATGTTACATATTTAATGTTCGTCAATATATGTTTTATCGATACAAACAAAAGCATATTTATCTTGAAAGACAATAAACGATTTATAACACGTAGGACAATAATTTTCCATGTTAAGTAAAGTTATAAATAGCACGGAATTACTCCCGCAACTTACACAATTCTAACCAATATTATAAATGCTAAAGTGAGTTTGTTTGTTTGTTTATTTGTTACGCTTGCAAGCCCAAACCATTGGACCGATTTTAAAAATTATTTCACTAATGGAAATGTATATTATCAGCGAGTAACATAGGCTACATTTTGTCACCGTATTCCCATGAGAACGAGAACTACGGGCGGTTGAAACCGCGGGCAAAACGCTAGTATAAAATATATAATATTTATTCATAGACTTTTTTTATATTTAATTTCGATATGATATTGTTTAAAAAAGAGTTCGCCGACCGAATCGTCTGACCAAAATATACACAAAAAAATATATAGTTATTTATCTCCGACTGTCAGATAATATAAACCATGTACATAAGTTGCCTACACTGAATATTTCCAAGATTCAACAAAAGATCACGCAATATGTCAACTATGAACTTGTATCACATAATAATAAATAATATTATTAACTTAATTTCTTTTATAATTATAATACTATCGAACTGTTTCATTATCTTCTCTATTAAATGTTGTTCCATTAATTGTTACTACTTATGTACCAAACAAAACATTATATGTATTTTAAAAATTCTTTAAAGTATTTTATGACGTAACTCCGAAAATAAATAAATTGTTCTTATATGTTTTAGTAAATAGTTATAACTTGTAAGTATGATCGATTAACGGTGCTAAAGGTTTTCATTATAATCTTATCATAATTAGAATAACAAGTATAAAGTATTAAAGCAATCGACCCTTCGCTAATGGACTTTGTTCAAATTGATAGACAATTATAATAATGTCGTTGTTACCACCGCTCAATAACATCGTCGCGAACTCGGTGCAACGGTTATTAGTTTATCGGTAATCATTTAGGTCGTTCGAATTATTGTTTCGAAGCGTTATCGTTAACTTTGTGCCTGTTTTTATCTATCGAACGCTAACGCTTCCAGGGTAAAGTCGATGGAGTCGAGAGTCGAGACACAAACACAATGAGCCTGTACACAATATCGTACATCTTCGATCAGTCGGCATTCGACAACCGAACCAACGACACATAACATTAATTTTCCAATTTATTCTACGGTATTTTATCTGTGATGGGAATCGAAATTGACTGGTTTTGTTTATAAATTTTTTAAATTTTAGAGACTTATTGAGGAATAAAGAAATTGATTTTTTCGTTATTTAAAATTTTCGAATCGTGTGAAGTGTGTTTCGTAAGATTCCGTTCAGGATTGAACGTTTAAGTGCATTGAATTGGACTGGTGATGTAGGGAGGGCTGGTGATAAAATGGATACGATGATAAATATGTGGACGGTGGTGGAGCATGTCAGGGTGGCCAGCAGCGCCGTCGAGCTGGCCATCTTCACAGCTATACTCTATTGGTTCTTTACTTCGAGGTTGGTATATGAAATTTTTAACAAAATATTTTTTTTAAATGAAATAAAACAAATATATCTCGTATGTAATAAATTTTATTGTAATCTATACTAATATATAAAGCTGAATAGTTTGTTTGTTTGATCCGGCTAATCTCAAGAACTATTTAATTTAGGTTCTTATTAAAAAGAAAGAATTGTGTTGTATAGTCCTTTTATCGAGGAAGGTTCTAGGTTTATTTTATTCATTATATTTTTATTAATTATACGCGGGTGAAACCGCGAGGCACAGCTAGTTTTATATAAAAAACATTAAACCAACCAATCAACTCGACTAATGCCTTATGAATTACTAATATAAATTTTATTATAAGGTCCTCCAGACCGATTTCGGCCACGGCGGCCAATCCCAAGAGAGATTAGCCAACTGCGCAGGAGATATTATAGTGCACAAGTGTGTGCGCAAACACAAGCGCACTCTCTTTTCCTTAGCTCTCGTAATCCGATGGGACGGCAATCCGACACGACCGGAAAGAGTTCAGGCGCAGTGCTTTCCGAGGCACGGGAGTGTACACACTTGCAACTTCCAGACTCCGGGCTGCTACTGAGAATTTTCTGACAGAAAACCCCAATTACTATTTATTGGCCCGACCTCGGACTTGAACCCAGGACCATCGAGTCTGCGGCCTTATATTAAGCAACTAGACCAACGAGGCACTCATTATAGTGGTATTTTATTAATGTATTTATAATTGTAATTATTTGGTTTATTGTCTCTATAAACATAGTGTACATCTATCTATCTTAGAATATTTTTCCGCTGACGTTTAATGATGTTATATCATCTGTACTTATCGATTTTATTTATCCATGTTATTGTACAGTGATAATATTTAAACTTATTAACATAACATGTGAATAGAAAAATAAATATAGATTTATGTTAAAGTTGTAGGGAGAATTATATTGTATGTATATTTCAAGAAATGTTCTTTATTTAAAATTGTTTTGTATTGCTTTTAAAAGCGGTTATTTATATTTTCCTGTGTTTTAAGTTTTGAACAA
This sequence comes from Nymphalis c-album, assembly GCA_963151315.1. Classification (NCBI taxonomy): domain Eukaryota; kingdom Metazoa; phylum Arthropoda; class Insecta; order Lepidoptera; family Nymphalidae; genus Nymphalis; species Nymphalis c-album. The sequence continues at coordinate 6,348,657 of OY720609.1, forward strand.
ATCGTAATATTAATCCGGTTACATGTAATTGATTGATCAATCAATCTCACGCATTTGTTACACGTAACAATACAATTATTATATATTAGCTGAATTGTATCCGTAAGACTTTTTTTTTAATTTATAAAGTGTTTCTAATCGAAAGCTAAATATGCCACCATGCTGTTCCATAGCTACTTAATTAGAATGTTATTAAAGTATATAAAGGTACCTATATATACTTATGTACCTACATACATTGGCATTGTAAGATATGTTATCCAGCACTTACATCGCCAATGCGCCACCAACCTTGGGAACTAAGATATTATGTTCCTTGTGCCTGTAATTACACTGACATAAAGGGTGAGCCTTTAAACCGGAACACAACAGTACAAAGCACTGATGTTTTCCGGTGGAATGTTTGATGACTTATGGACTGATGGGTGATACCTACCCAGGCAAGCTTGCACAAAGTCCTACCGCCAAGTAAAAGTTCTTCGGTTCTTTGTCTTCAATATTAGATAAAACTTAAAAATATGCAGTTTAATATTGTACAAAATAGACATTTTTAAAAGACATAGAGCAATCAAACAGTGGACAAAGAGGAAATAAACTTAAACTTAATAATAAACATGAATTTTGGTCTCGTTCATCTTTCATTCCAATTTTCGTAACCAAACTTGAAGCGTCGCATGTACAAAGTCGCGAGTCCTTTGTGACTAATGCATCGCCATCGTGGCGGTTCCGCCTACGGAAGTCGAGTCCACTTATAATATGCGGTAATAAATAATGGGGGCATTAAACGCATTTATGGTATAAAATATAACATACACGGTGAGGAACTTTAATTGCATGATTGGCTTAGCTTAGAATCTTAGATAATTACATTGCTTGATAAGAGGGCTTTATATTACTTGATGAGTGCCTACTTGGTGGTACCTATCCATCACATATATCTTAGGATTGTGGTTGAAATGGTGAGTGAGCCAAAATAACTACAGACAAGAGATATATCATCTTAGTTTTAAAGGCTGGTGGTGCATTGACGATGTAAGGAACGGTTAATATTTCCCACGGCGCCAGTGTCTATTGGCGGTGGTGACCACTCAATCCAGCGGTCCATTTGACAGTCTTTCAACGTTCGTTTAATCTCATATTTACTATCGAATAGATGTTCAAGCGATGTATGTATGGTTATTTTGCGGGTTAGGCATTTCTGTCTGCGTAACGTACTGCACAATACTCAGCATCTGTATTCATCTTGAGGCAATCGACACACATATTACATAATCTTCTATATAATAATATAATTACACGTTATATAAATTATATTGTTTTTTTTTTAACATATATTATGTATAAATTCAATGATGGCCTAATAGGATTAATTATATTTTTAATTGTTGTATTTATCCGAGTGCGTTCCGCTACCAACTAATTTGTAGTTTGTATTGAATTTGAAACGCATCGTTATATACTTATTATATATATATATTTACACATATGTACACTATTCTTATATAATGAATTTAGGTTTATTACGATTACCTTATTTAGGATCAAAACTAAATAATAAATTTTAATCTGTGGTATAGATAATGGGATTTGGTATATCAGAAAAATAAATAAAAATGCAACTTATGAATGTTTAAGCGTATGTTAATCTGCTCTAAACTATATAATAGACAAATTACAATAGATTCACCATCTATATAGGACAAGCTCTGTTTACAATAACATTGTACATAGCCTGAATAATGCGCTTCGTATATCTTTGTCACCGTTTATCAGTGATCACATTTTCTTTGTGCAAGCCCGACTGGGGAGGAGTTGGGGGGGGGCAGTGTTGTAGCTCCTAAGCACTCGTCAATTTATCAATAGCTAAACAGTAAATTCCTTGAATATTGATCTCAGTCCAATGGCTGTATGTATGTTTCACACTGCTAATGTGTAAGGTCGTGACCACTTTCCTAATTGGTGGTCCAGTTGCCTGGGCATTTATTTAATTCTATTCTGTCTTTATTTTGAAAATTATTAAAAACAATTAAAATTTTAATAATTGATTTAAATGTATAGTGTCAGATTTTTTTAATATCATTTTATTATTTATTAATTATTATTATTATTCGAAATAGAACTTGTACGTATGTGTTTTGTTGTACTTTTAAATGAAGACATTCATCAATAAAAACATTCAGTTTCTTTAGTCAAAGTATAATACTAAAGTATTATATCGTGTGATTTTTTTATTTAATGAAACAAACTGTTGATATATCAGTTTACTGAATATACGGCGAATGTGGTGTCTCGATAAATCGCTCTTAATTTACCATAAAAGGAGTATTATTAATGTTTTCTTCGTTAGGGAGATACTGACAGAAAAGGTCAAGTTATTTGGAACATGTATGATACATTAAATATCGAATTATGTAATTAATTAAACGAATATGATATTCGATCATCAGGTCGTTATCGCGTGAAAAATTATAGCCTGCTGTAGCAATTAAACGTAAAAAAAAAATTCTAATATATTAGCAATAGGGAGTGTTTTTCAATTTCGCAATACTCGTGAAAAATCTTAACAAAAAGAGATTGTTCATATATAAATCTTAAGTGAAGTTCAAATTAATATTTAAAGATTTAAGTTCGAGCAAGTTGTATACAATTCTCACATAATATATAAGACAGCATGCCCGTCATTAACATGATATTGAATAGAAATAAAAGAAAAATATATTTCGCTGTGTCTAAAGAATTACTAAAGTATGTATTTGTACCAATGAATCATATATGTTATCGTCGTTGACATTTTATGTAGACGCGGGTTAGAGGTTACCTGTATTATATTCGTAAGTCAGATTAATTACAAAAAAAAACTAAATAAATACAATGTGAGTATTTTATGTGCTTACTACGTTCTTCCCGCGGTTTAGTCCCTGTATGACGGGAGGGGGACAACTGTTAGGTGCCGTATGTCCTTTTCTGTAACTCTGACAACGTATATACAAAGTTACATGATTATCGGGTGAATAGTTAAGACGTTAAAGCGTAACAAACAAAACTCACTTTCGCTTTAATAATATTTGTTACTCGCGTTCTGCCCGCAGTTTCACCTGCGTAGTTCCCGTTCCCTTGGGAATACGGGGACAAAATATAGCCTATGTTATTCGCTCATAATCTAGCTATCCATTGGTGAAAGGATTTTTGAAATCGGTTTTGTGGTTTAGGCATTAAAGCGTCACAAACAAACAAACTCATATTTGCATTTAGAACATTAGTTACGATTATGTTTGTAATAGCGGTTTATTCCATCGGTCGCCCTGTTACACCGGTTCCCAAATTATATCATGGTCAAGGCTCCGACGTCACGTCTGACTGTAGTAACTTCGTATATTGTTGCGTCATAATTAATATCCATAAATATATTTAGTAGTGTATATTCGTTTTATTAATACAAAACCTTGCCTGAGCGTATGTGCGCACGCGCATATAAGGGCGCACGTTTCTATCTAATGTTCAATATAAATTGTACTTTAAAAGAAGACAATATTTGATTAATTCAAGTGTTTATATAAAGAATAATGAAAGGCTAGACTATATACACGCTCAACGTCTTTTTTTGCTTTTTGTATGCAAACGTCTTATATTATATATTCTAGATGTATAATACATACATTGAACAATAAGTAGATATTTCAGTACTACTATACTCCGATATAGAGTTTTGAATTTTTTTACTAAATCTATTCAAAAACGATTAAAATGACAATTGTCTATATAAACATGTAATTAACTATTTGTATCTTAAATAAAAGTGATTTAAAAAAAAATGACTGAACGTATGTTTCTAATAAAATCTTACACAATAAAAACAATATGGAATACCAATGAAATTGAAATTGGAAAACCTGAAGATATATTGAGCCCAACGCAAACAACAATCACGATAAATAACGTGTGTGGAAAATTTTACGTCGATAGGTTATGTCGTTATTATGTGCCAAAACACACCAATTGAGTTTCATATTTATAATATTAGTTAGGGCATATAAATGAGAACCTTTTCCTTTTTTTGGGGCGGTGCGTATAGAATCCCTAATGTTGACTCATTTCGTATTTCTTTTGTTTCAGTCGCGTAGCTGACATGCTGGAGGTCGTGGGTGAAAGGGTGGGAGGGTGGTGCGGCAGTGTTCGCGAGACGAGCTCGCTTCGTCAAGTGGCGCGCGCGCGACGCCGGCCGAACGCAGATGTTTATGCCAAACTTGATAATGAACTTGCAGTGAGTATCTTACGTCATTTTTCTTTTAGCCTTATTAGCTCAAAGTCACAGATTCGATTCGGAACTCATTAGAAGTTGAGTAAAAATAAATGAGTTAGACTGTTATGTATAAGACTTCAATGAGAATGGAAAAATCGGAATTTATAACTACTTAAACAGCCATTTCCGTGATTGTATAAAAACAGTAGAGGTGGTGTAGCGGAATGAACACGTGGTTGTCAACCGAAGAAGCCCAGGTTTGAAGTCAGATGATTCTGTTCATCATCGATAAAATTCTGGCACAAGTCATATGTCAGGAGTTGGAATAACCACCAGCATTTTGAGAACTATTCCTAGCAGTTAGGCGTTTAGATATCTTACATAACGCGGCCTCGTCAACGTGGCTGTCTTTGACGAAAATCCTTCAAAATTTAACGTTCATAATACCGACTTCAATTATACATAAAGTATACAAAATATTCGAATTATTTATTAGGTAACAGCTGCGAACTGTTGGTCTAGTAACTCGTAAATAGGCATATTATCTCAAAAAGAGACAAGCATTTGAAAATCACAGACATATTTACAAATATAATATGTACCTAAGGAGATGAGTACCCTCTATATATTCTCCTCCTATATAATATCTTAACAAAAAAATTAAAGCAATATCCTGTATAATGTTTGTTTGTCAATATATAACCTAACTATAATACCTATAAGATAATTTGACATGTAAGATAGCTTAAGGATTCTCTTAATAAAAAACAACTTTATAAGCTCTTAGTTTAATATTGTACGCTTGCGAGCATCGTGATAAAGAATTCCTATCGCAACGAGTAATGCTCTGTTTGCGAAACACCTGTGACGGGTTACATAACGTTACTCACATTTCCGAGCAGGCGCCGCTACTGTTTGCAATTTTAATATATTACATATATACAGAATAATTTGTGTAATGATGAAAGGTTGAGAGGTGGGAGATGGATAATTACGTTATGTTCGATGATTCATCAATCGAATTGACTTAGTTCGAGATGGCTAAGTATAATGGAAGTAATTACGGTGACCGCGTATACAGTAGGTATGTTTATTTTGAGGTGATATTTTTCATTTGTCTGGTATTTTCCTTATTGCAGTCAGTTACATCGACCGTAATTAGACGATAATTAAAAATGGAATTGTAATTACTCAAAATTATAATTGAATTCGAAATAAAAAATGTACTTTAGTAATTTTAATGTTTTTAAATTAGATATTAAGATCCGTGGGAATTCGTACGACCGAGTCAGTTTGCAGATACGTAGAATTTTATATAAATACGCTTAATACATACATATATATATATTGTTATAAATTAAACAAAATTCCCACTTTTTTTTGAAGCTGGAAACAATTATGCGGTTTCTAAAATTATAATTTAAATCAAACATAATTAAGACAAGAATGGGCAGAGTATGAATGTAGCTTCTAGAATCATTTGACAAGCAGAAAAACAAAAGCAACGCCGTCCGTCAGCTCGCATATTTTATAGATGGTCTGGGTATGGTGCTGCCATCTAACAATGTATATATTATACATATACATATATACGTTTAATACTCGATAGAGTTTGATTTGTTCGTTTACCTTTTTAAAATATGGAATTAAAAAGAAAAAAACTTAAATGCGTGTTTTAATGTTATGATACCTTAAAAGTTAATGTTAAGTGTATTAAAAAATGGACCAACAACCAACCGACCAATGAAGAAAAGAAACGAATTACCCGGTCATAAAGTTTCTCACATAATTACGCAAATACAAATTTAAGGTGGCAATAACATTTCTTCGAACGAGTCCAAAAAAAAAGTGATATAATTATTTTGTTTACAGACTAGAGCATCATCGCTCTATCGCCTCAAAGAGGGCCCGCAGGTTCCGCCTCCGCAGCCCGAGAGGAGACCGCCGGCCGGTCTAGCCTGTTCACGATGCGCCCCACTATCAAGAGTAAGTCCTTGGAATAAACTATTAATCTTTTTAAAAATATCTCTCGTACTCGTACTCGTACATATATTTTTTATCGTGGTTTGAGTAACAAAAAAGTCGTTTAAACGTGTAATAAGAAATATTCCCATGAAAATTAAACTATACAAAGAGTTTAATATGGCTTGGGTAACATACATTTTTTTGTAAAAATGACCTCCAGACCGATTTTCGGTCACGGTGGTCAATCTCAAGAGAGGTTAGCCAATTGCGCAGGAGATATTATAGAGCACAAGTATGTGCGCAAACACAGGTGCCCTCTCTATTCCCTAGCTCTCATAATCCGATACTTGGTGGTAGAGCTTTGTGCAAGCTCGTCTGGGTAGGTACCACCCACCCATCAGATGTTCTACCGCAAAACAGCAGTACTTTGTATTGTTGTGTTCCGGTTTGAAGGGTGAGTTAGACAGTGTAATTACAGGCACAAGGGACATAACATCTTAGTTCCCAAGGTTGGTGGCGCATTGGCGATGTAAGCGATGGTTAACATTTCTTACAATGCCATCTATGGGCGTTGGTGATCACTTACCATCAGGTGGCCTATATGCTCGTCCGCCTTCCTATACGATAAAAAAAGAAAGGAAAAAAAGGATTTTTTTTATTGTATCTTCGAAAAGGCAGGATTTTTTAATGCTTATAATTTCTGTCCAACATAAGCACACGCCAGTGTTATAAGTGTAATGTAAATAGAACAAGGAATATAACATTTTAGGTTCCGTTGTTTGATGGTTTTATGAATAGTGTATGTTTCTTGTATTACTTAGGTCGATGTCCGGAGGTGACTTACTATTAGGTGGCCGAGGTGGTCCACTGCCCTTAATGATATAAATAACAATAAAAACACAGCCCGTATACCGTTGATACCTAATATGTAGTTAACTCGAACTATGCATGTTAACCAGTCGATCGACATTATTTTTTGTATAGTTGAAATTAGCAGACGCATTCCAAATGTTGTACAGTTTGTTTAGTGTAAATGTTTTTGTCGATGACATGGCCATGTGGAATAAATCAATTACAATTTAAGTAGATGAACGATACAGAAAAAAATCATGCTTAAAAACTATGTACATGCATGTGTTCATTTTAATTAGATGTGCGTAAAACAGTGATTATACTTTATTTATAGTACCTAACCTAAAATAGTTTTGCCCTTCTCTCCTCTTTTGGAGATCGTTAGAGCGTATTCCACCACGTTTCTCACCGTCGAGCACGAAATGAATTATAAATACAAATTAAACACATGCAAAATTCATACCAATGCTTTGAACACGCAATCTTTAGTTAAGATTCATGTTTCCTACCCACTAGGTCAGCTTAGCTATTTTGTCATAAACTAATGCAGAAACTTATTACATAATTATGTCTGTTTGAATGACCGTGGCGCTTTATTTAGTGAAAACTATTTCACACATCGAATTCTTCGTCGAGAGGTGACACTTTAGCCTATTTTTAAATTGTCTATTTTAATATTTCGTGTTTGTCCACGCTCAAGTGAATTGTATTGAAATGTAATACACTTACGACTTTACGAGTTAACCGATATTTTGTCTTCTTCTTTCGTTTGTAAAATCCTTGATGTCAGAAAGAGAGGTATGTTTACCTAAACTTATGCTAAATAACATTTCTAATTGAGGCCAAACCTATAATTGATATTAGTTTTATACAAAAACGAAACTAGCAAATGTTGTTCTTGTTAATATATTTATTATTATTGCTTTTAAAAGTATGAAGTTTCTTATTAGGTGTGGATCGAGTTTAGTTTCTCTACTCTAGTTGCAATATAAAACTTTCGAAATACAATAACTAAAACAAGAGGAAAATATTTTTTTTACTCCGCTGATATTGAATGAATGAGTTTTATGTTAAAAAATCCTTAGATGACAAATGTCAAAAGACTCACATTTGTTCATATCTAAATAGATTTTTGCCTTGCCTTGTTTTTGTTGATGTTCTGAGCCAAAAGGTTTTTTAAGCACGTTTTTAACGTAAATACTTTATATCAATAATTTAAAATGTTTTAATCTATCATAATTATAAATAAATGAACAACATTTCTTGTCATAAAATGAATTCAACTCGTGCAAAGCCGAGAGCTTATTCAGTAATATACCTATCTGCGATTGTGTATACCTAATTAATGTTTATTGCTATTTTTGTATCTTGTATTGTGTGATTTTACTCACAATGCTACACCTACGGACATTAACGACAAATTACTGTGAAATTCACAACGAAGATTTTCATTGTGACATTGTATTATATTTCAACTTTGTTCCTTACTCGGAAAATCGTATCGTCACCACAATACATTAGTAATTATATATTTTTACGAGATGGTACGTAGTTCAACTCTACGGTAAATAATAGCTTTTAAAAAACCCAGAAAAACATTTTTATTTTCGCATCTTTACTAAGACCGCGTTCACACGAGTCGATTCGCGATTTTAAATAGAATTTTCGAGAAACGTCTTCTTAACAGTTTTTTTTTTATGGAAGTTTTAACTTCCATAACGATTGTTGGTCAAGTATAATCGAACTCATGGTCCATGGGGCTCGTTTCCCGCTCATGAAAACTAAATCATGCCATACATATGGGTCGTGATCAATACGTTTATTGACCACAGATTTGTAATATTCTTGACCCTTGCACGCAGACTATACAAATGATGTAACATTATGAAGAAATTACAGAGGTTGACATTATAGATTTCGTCGTATTTAATAAGTGTAATTAAATTATGTATAAACTTTTTAATGAGTGTGATTATATTTTTCTTATTAAAATTTACATTATATTTATTTTAAAAAATATATTTTTAGTTACAAAAATTAAACGTATTATAGTGTTAGCAATTGTTTGCTTTGAAAATAAAAGAGGGGGAATAAAAAAAATTGAGTCTGTTAGTTATCGATGTTATAATGATAGCATTCGTTACTAACTGATCGAAAACACCGGTTGCAATCAAGCGAAGTGAATCTTTCCCTTCCGTTTCGCTTGAACAGGTCGTTGTATCGGATATTCGGATCCAAGACGTCTATAGTAATTATTCTATGTCGTACTTTTATTGGTGGTACTGGTGGTAGGGCTTTGTGCAAGCTCGGCTGGGAAGGCACCACCCACTCATCAGATATTATAACGCAAAACAGAAGTACTTGGTATTGTTTTGTTCCGGTTTGAAGAGCCAATGTAATGTACAAGCACAAGGGACATGACATCTTAGTTCCCAAGGTTGGTGACGCATTGGCGATGTAAGCGATGGTTGATATTTCTTACATTGCCAATGTCTATAGGCGATGGTGACCACTTACCATCAAGTGGCCCATTTGCTCGTCTGCTTATCTATACTATAAAAATTTTTATAATATAGTGTTTATATACACATAAACGTGTCCAGTGATAAAATCGTACGAAATGTCATATCGCGCTTTTATATTAGACATTGCGAATTGTTACAATTTATAGTATGTAGTTAATGTTTAAATGTCATTTTTCCATAAGTCACAAATTATTACATAGGACGTTTTATTTCCAGCGCGATCAATATCAGCCTTAGGAGCCATCGACGATTATCGAGAAGATTTCGAACTTGAATCGCATTTTAATAACTCATTAACACGTCAATAATTGTTGATTATGTGTTAAATAGAATGAATATGTAATTTTCATACTTACGTAATTTTGTCTAGGTCCGCAGTGTTCTCTCTTCTACGCATCATTAGCGATTTTACCTCTGTGTCTATTGTGTTTCGATTTGAATGGTGATTGAGTTATATTTCACTTGGTGGTTGAGCATACCACAAGCCCGTCTTGGTAGGTATCACGCACTCATCATACGATATTATACCAACTAGCAGCAATTATTGTATTGTTGGTTTATATTTCTGTAAGCGTTCGTGTCTGAGCGGTTCGCTTATCAGTAAAATGCTCATTTGCTGTTGGTTGATCAGGTACCATTATAAAAATTAAAAAAAAATATATACTACACATACGGAGAATTTCTATAAGCTGCTGTAAATCGTGGTTTTTTTTTAACTATCATTAAATGTTCTCCTTTCCTTATAAACCTTTGCATTCCATAACACAGCTCCAATGTGGTTTAATGGGTAATATGGCAGATTTTTTATACGACACATGCATTATTTCTGACAAAAATTTCCTTTAGCGCGATATTAACAACCAATAAAAAGAAAAAAACAATAATTAACCAAATGAAAATCATTGGAGCCACCCCGGTTTTGAACCAGAAATATTCGCAGGTTTTCCGCTGGACCATCAAGGCTCTTAATTATTGTATATCTTAATTTATTCCTCAACCTATATATAAATAAAGCGTACAAGGGCATATGATCATATAACAACGTTTATTCACAAACGATGTTTGTTCTGTATGTAGTTCTTTGTTGTTCTTGTTTGTCGTTGCATATATTGCGTGTTTCACGACTTCATTGTTTATATTCAAGGAAACGATTTTTAAAGACGAAATTATCTTTTGTCTTTTTGATTGCGAGCTACAAAAGATTACACGGTTCATTGACCGCTTTTGTTCCAAAGGATTATTATTGATGTATGTGAGTGTGTGTGTGTGTGTCCTATATTTCGTCATTTTCCACTCGGTGCATACAATAAAATGTAATATATTCGTTTAAATGTGCGTAATTTTATCGTATTGAATGTTAATATGGTGTTGACACGTTTAATCTGTAACAATTATTAGTGTTTCTTTGTTGTATATGTATGTTGTTAAATTGCATTTATGTACGCTTTGATCTCTGGACAAGATGTATTGGCTAGTTTATAAGGACTAGGATTTTTTTTTATAGTATAGTTAGGCGGATGAGCATACCGGCCATCTGATGGTCGATGGTGATGGTATGGGCGTTGGTGACCACTTATGCCAATGCATTGTAAGAAATGTTAACCATCGCTTACATCGCCAATGCGCTACCAACCTTGGGAACTAAGATGTTATGTCTCTTGTGCCTTTATACAATACCAAGTATTGCTGTTTTGCGGTAGAATATCCGATGAGTGGGTGGTACCTACCCAGACAAGCACAAAGCTCTACCACCAAGTAAAGTTCCTTGAGTCATACTGTTTCGGGCTGTTACAAGCTCGGAGTCCGTCAATTGGCAGTGCTTACACTCTCCTGCCTCGAAAGAACATACAGCGACCGAAAATCGCTGCAATATCAAATCAGTGGTGTCTCAAAAACGTTTCTTATGATATTTTTCTCGTACGATGTTTAATTAATTCGACAAAGATACATGAAAATAATTGAAAGAATTGTTCTTTAAAAACATTTCTAAAGAGCAGTCGTCGTATAAAATAGCGCCTGGGCGGGTCGCTAGTATATTAAGTTATTGGAAAACTTTGTAATTTATTGCGTATTAACATATTAAACGATGCATAATGTTAACATAATCACAATTGTTTTTCAATTGTACCGTAAGTAACTTATGAATATGCAGACTCTCTGCTAGTCGCCTGAATGACCACATACAAAACCTATATGTGGTTTATGCCAGATAAATGACCTTATAATATGTGGATATAATTCGATAATCTTTAATATGGACTTGGTAGAATTTTTGAGAGTACAACTTAAACTACATCAGCTGTTTAGATCGTCGCCGCGTCATGATGCTTACCATGGAAAGGTCCTGTTGTGGCTTTGACGGCGTATGCGGCGTTCAAACGTCTTTGGGTCGCGCGTCTCTAGCTATTTCAAACCACTGTAGCGTAGACTTCGTGTCTAGCGTCTGGTACAAGATTTAAAAAAAATCACCTGCGAGCACTGGTTATCTACAATTGTAGTAACCGACAGGTCATTGACCTCTCTGCTGATATATATTGACCGTTGACGATGTCTGGCGTTGAAACGTCGTCTACGTTGAAGATGGAAGTTACCCATAGTATTTAATACGAGATCGTAGTCTAAATTTGTATTTCTTACTACGATTGGAGTAACACTAAGGCGAATGTCTCACTACTGGGCGAATACCTACCTGTCATGTTGAGGAGAAGGTTCGGAGCTTATCTAATACTAGCAATGCCACGCAGTTTCACCCGCGTATTATTAATAAAAATATAATGAATAAAAATCAGCCTAGAATCTTCCTTGATAAAAGGACTATACAACACAAAAATAATTTTTAAATTCGAACCAGAAGTTCCTGAGATTAGCCGGATCAAACAAACAAACTCTTCAGCTTTATATATTAGTATAGATGCTTGAGATCAAATTTTTCGACCCCCTAGAAGGGTTAAAATAGTTTTCCTTACAAACTTTTTCTTTCTTACCCAACGCGTGATTAAAATTAAAAACTTAATTATTCTTGCTCAGATTTCAAACGAAACTCGGTTCGTATCCATATGTTGTTACACGCGCTGGTCTCTCACTTGGATACCTCGACCTATTGCCGTGCAAGTTATTTGTATTGCATTCAACATGGCGAGTGTTAGTGATGCACGCTAACGCGTTCAACGCGTGTCTGTGAATATGTCATGGGGACATCGAACGATCATTGAGTATCTCGGAAGGTATATCTATGTGAGCGAAAATTTGCTAATAAATACGTTTCAAAAAAGAAATATTTATAAGAAAATGTATGATTGTATGTTTGACTTCTATGTCATCAATTATTCGATTGTGATGAAAATTTGGTGAGTATAAAACCTAGATACATTAATATTAAAAAAAAACATCTAATAGTGTCAGTTCGATAACTAGGTTTATTGACAAAGAATGTATGTATTTATGACTTGGGATAGATATTCATAAAAGGATTACATCGCTCAGAAAAAAAAAAATATAATTATTTTATTTTGTTCATATTGATTAGCTAAGCACTCATCATCATTTGCTTTTTTTTTTACGTGCACAAAAATGTCACTTAAAAACAGCTTTCAACTGACATATTTATATGTCACTCTGAAGGTCGTTAAAATTTGTTGTTATACTGGTCCAAGATCCCAGAGCTGCCAGACGTCACGTATTTTCTGACGGATGAAATGTGGACGATTGAGTAGTGTTAGTATGTACTATGATCGTATGCCTACCTGCTAGCTTGGTCAAACGGCCAATTTCCAGGTATCAGGTAATCAAGGTACGTATAAACATTACTTACTTCACGTAAATTCTCATGGCTGATTTTCATATATGTTTTCGAGTGTATAGTTAAAAATAAATTGTCAATACTCCCAGACACTTTCCGTCGGCCATATTGCTTGACAGACGCTTTAAGGGTCTCAAAATAATTAGTTAACTTCACGTAAATTCTGACGCTCCATTTTTATATATGTTCATCCGACAACTATTTTAAAACCTTTGACAAGAAGACAGACCGATCCAAGGGGCCAATCATCCCCTAAACTAAATTTTAATATCTATGTGAGTGGGAGCGCGAGAGCATTATCTACGCGCATGAGACTGAGTGAGACCGACTGCGCTGTTAAGGCCATGAAAATTACTTGAACTGATATTTTATAATTTTTAGAACTTTTGTTGACAAGTAAATTATGGCAACAAAAATAAGAAAAAAAATTGACATATAAAAAATAATACTAGTTAGCCGTCATTTTTAAATATTTTTTCTATTTATTAATTAGAAATAAAAAATATTTTTTAAAAATACCACTTATAGTTTTTCAAATTTTTTACAAATGATAATTTTTTTTTAATAATTTTTTTAATAAAAAAAATTTTAAAAATTTTTAGATGTCGGCTAATTTACTTTCATTTTTTTTACTAATTATTTTTAATTAATATAATTTTTAAATAAAAAAAAAATTGGTCAGGTGACAGCTAACTTTATTGTAATTTAAAGGCCCTCTTGCGGCCAACAGCTAAAGTCACGTCAACGTTACGTGAAGTTAACTAATTATTTTGAGACCCTTAAAGCGTCTGTCAAGCAATATGGCCGACGGAAAGTGTCTGGGAGTATTGACAATTTATTTTTAACTATACACTCGAAAACATATATGAAAATCAGCCATGAGAATTTACGTGAAGTAAGTAATGTTTATATGTACCTTGATTACCTGATACCTGGAAATTGGCCGTTTGACCAAGCTAGCAGGTAGGCATACGATCATAGTACATACTAACACTACTCAATCGTCCACATTTCATCCGTCAGAAAATACGTGACGTCTGGCGGCCCTGGGATCTTGCTCTATACGTATATATCAATATATTCGCAGGTCGGTCCAATAAATAGTTATTGAGTTTTTCTGTCAGAAAATTCTCAGTAGCAGCCTGGAGTCTCGATGTTGGATGTGTGCACACTCCAGTGCCTCGGAAGGCGCGTTAAACTGTGCTCCTGCGCCTGAACTCTTTCCGGTCGTGTCGGATTGCTATCCCATCGGATTATGACAGCTAGGGAAGAGAGAGTGCATCTGTGCTTGCGCACACACTTATGCTCTATATTATCTGCGCAGTTGGCTAATCTCTCTTGAGATAGGCCGCCGTGGCCGAAATTTGTCTCCGTATGTCTGGAGGACATTATCTTAGTCAATAAAAAACATGTTATTGAATATTTCGAAAATGACTCAATTTGGTTTAATCATAGTTTTCGACACGCTAAAGTTTCAAAACAAAAATTAATTTGAATATATTTGATTGAAACAAAACGTACAAGTTCATTGACCAAAACCAAAACGTAATAATAGACTAGTGACCCGACGGCCGACATTGATCATTAATATTAGAGTCGAGGTGTAATGGTGTAAGATAACTCGTTCGGAAATCCTTGATGGCACATATTTTACTGGTAATAAGATTGATAACAGACTTATGTCCGTGAGATATGTATACTTCGTGAATAACAATGCTTTCGACGTTGAATTATCCTTATGTATCAACTAGCTGATACCCGCGACTTCGTCTACGTTGCTTGATATTATATTAACAAAGTTTTCTTATGTACGAAAAAAATATCAAAAGGATCGCAAGCAAAAACATACTTTGTTTAAACATACAACACTGAACACGCAGTGCATATACAAATCGTTGTTTCATGAAACTTTGATATTTTTTTATTAAATGAAGATATCGCAGTATTTTTTATGATAACGGCCAAGTGTCTTAGAAATAAAATTTAGAAACAATTCATTGAAATCTATCCAGTAGTTTTTCCGTGATGCGCGCACAACTGCAGACCTCTATCATTTCATTTATATAGATTGTTTATACTTTTACGTTAGATGGACTGGCGAATAGGCCGTCTGATAATATGAGATCAGTACGGGGTACCTCCCATTAAAATTGGCACTGTATTAGTATAAATGTTAAATATTTCATATAGTTTCCAATATATGGTAATAAGATGCAAGGTCCTTTGTGCCTGTTGTTACTCTAACGTCTAACTCACCAACACTAAGTACTGTTTGGTCGTAGAAATATAAAATGGCGAGCAGGTGGTTCTTACCCAGAAGGTCTTGCACCATTATAGGTACTTACTTAACTTTATAAAAAAACTAAAGCGGTTGCATCGCACGTTAGTATTATCGGTGATCGATGAAGCGGTCTCGCTTGTATTTATTTAGTGCTAAGATATTAATTTAAATTGGGTGATGTAAAGGGCAATTATAATATGCATGAAATGCTTAAAGTAAATTACGTATTTAATTTGATAAGGATTTATATCATGTTTTTATAGCATTCCAATTATCACATTATTATGTAACTATTTAAAAAAAATTAAAGTGTGTAGTTAGGTATCCTTAATAGATAGACATATGCCATGGCGAACTTTTCTGTAGGTCTATGAAAGGGGAACATATTCACCATACATTATTTTGTTATAATTCAAAGGGGTTTTGCAGCGTTTTCGATGAAAGCTCCCAATCGGCTCGTTTTTTCCGACTTCTTCACCAATTATAGTCATATTTCAACAAATTTACAGAAAACATTAATTAATTATACACGTAAACCTTCTTATTGAATCAATTTATTTGTGAAAACCGTATGACAATCCGTTCAGTAGTTTTTTAGTTTATTGCGTTCATACAGACAGACAGGAAACGCGGTGGACTTTATTTTATAATATGTAGTGATAGTGAAGTTATAGTGATATGTTTTATATTTATGACAAGATATCGCGCATTAAAATATAATATATGCTTTTAGAGAATATTACAAAATTAACTGGCGTTGATTTTTAATATGTCATTTTTTTGGTGATTTTTAAATGGAGGTTATTTATATTTAATTCATTTATTTATCTTAACAAATCCAGTGGCAAATTAATTCGACGAATAACATTTGCTAACATCAAGATAATATAATTTAAAAAAAAAAATCTGTTACTGTAATAATATGTTATTGACATGGTTTTCGAATCGGATAATTGTCGAATGGTATGTGATAGGGTCATTGTACGAAATTGCCAAGTGGTAGGCGGAATCGACTAACGGTTAACGTATTACCACAAACGTGAAAGTATGTTTGTGTAACGTACTATTAAAGAAACTAATGGACGAAATTCGTCTAGACATTTTTTGTTTTTGGAATTATATTAAATTTTTTATCTATACTAATATAATATATAACGCTGAAGAGTTTCAAAACGTTCCAAAAAGTTCCAAACCTTCTCCTCAAAAGAGCAGTGGGACATTCATAGGCTGTTACTGTACTGTATAGTCCTTTTATCGAGGAAAGCTGTAGACTGATTTTTATTAATTATTTAATTATACGCGGGTGATACCGCGGGGCACAGCTAGTTTATTATAAAATATCTTACGTTACATAAATTGTAAATTAAGTCAATATGTTTCTTGTATTAGGGGGAGTACCGCTCTTCTATGTACATACTATAACTGTATAATTGAATAGATATAAGTTTTACAATAAATAGTAAAAAAGGAAACAATAACATTTTCAATGACACTAACAGTAATATTAAGCACTGCAAATAGTATTTAAAATGAACTAGTCGATTTTAGTCGAAATTTGGTAATATATTATATGTATATACATTTATATATTTCAATTTAATTCAACATGCATATGTTTTTGTATATGATGTCGTCATTAACCTACCTATCGAATGTTATACGTTTGAATCCTTTTCACTAATTTTTCCCCATTATGATGACATAATCACCTATGAATATATTAGCTATATCTCGAAAATATACAATATATAAACCTACCTCCAAGGTATACGCATGTATGTTTTAAAACTTTAAACAAGTGTCAATATCAATAGAATACATTAATCTATGTAAATATGTATGTATGTCTACGTAGTCGATCACGGAAAACATAAACGAACAAATCTTCTTCGAAATATGTATTAAGATTACACAAGAGACGCAGTTGAAACTTGTCATCGTTTAAAGGATTATAGTTTTTATTTATATATAAATTAAGAATCAATTTATAATGTAAATAACCTCATTAGCTGACCGATCGTGTGACATTGATCCAAGGACGGGTCACGGTCAGTCGATATGTATTCTTCTGTCGTACATTCGAACTGGTGCCTTGGGGTATATTGTCCGATCCATTGTCTTTTCCTTGTCTAGGGAACCAATGATTTCGATTGTCTATATATTTTAAAAAAATAATAAGACCAAGACTACCTCGTTGGTCTAGTGGCTAATTCACAGTATAGTTGGAAGTGTGTACACTCCAGTGCCTCGAAAAGCACGTAAAGTCGTTGTTCATGCGCCTGAACTCTTTCCGGTCGTGTCGGATTGCCGGCCCATCGGATTATGAGAGCTAGGGAATAGTGAGTGCACATGTATTTGCGCACACTCTTGTGCACTATATGTGATGTGCGTATCCATAGTGAATATCATAGATTATTCAAGATCTCGACCAATTATATCGCATTAATTGATATCGGTGACCAATGATATCGCAATAATTCGGTGTCAAATTTGTTTATTAATATTTATTCCTGTTGTGATTGGAATAGGCTATAGGTATGTTTATTTTGTAGAAGTAAAACTATCATAAGTAAAAACACATACCGTAGTCAGGTATGTGTTTTTACTGAACAGTTCTTAATGTTAATGTGCAGGAAGTGGAAATAAGTTTTTACGTGAGCATAATTTAAATTTAATATTTCTTATGCATGAATGCTTGAAAAATACATCGACGATATTCGATCGTTATTTGATGTATAGTAATTTTTATATTATTTTTATTGCACGTCTGTGAGATAGATTTGCATGTCGGCTGTGACAGTTAAAATTAAAAAAGTATGACCGTGATTAGAACAAGTATCGAATGTACTTTACCAGGTGGTAGCTTTGTGCAAGCCTTCTGGGTATGTACTACCGACTCATCAGATATTCTACCGCTATACAGTAATACGTATACTCTATTCCAATGGAAATAGAAATAAATGTAAACACACCGTAGATTTACAAATTGCATACGATTGTCAAATCGTTCTGCATTATTATGCACTGTTCTTGATTAATTTACCCTTATTCATAATACAACACTGTTCCAATTAACTAGTTATAATCACATTAATTTAACTTCCAAAGTTCCGAATACAACTTCGAGGACATTGAAAACGCCATCTTTTCGCGTATCCGTAGTGAATGTCATAGATTATTCAAGATGTCAACCAATGACATCGCGTCAATTGATATCGATGACCAATGATATCTATTAATTCGCTCTCAAATTTGTTTATTTATGTTTATTCCTGTTGTAGTTGGAATAGGCTATAATATTGTCGTGTTACGGTTTGAAGGATGAGTGCGCTAGTAACTACAGGCACAAGTGACGTAAACTCTTCGTTCGCAATATTGGTTCGCCAAGCAATGCACCAACATTGGCGATGTTGGAATGGTTAATATTTCTTATATCGTCTATGTCGATAGGCGATGGTGGCCACTTCGCATTAGTTGACCCGTTTGCCCGTCCGCCTTCCTATAAAAAAATCATGAAATAAATAACATTTAAAGGCTAAAGTTTAAATTGTACAATCATTACATATTAATTAACATCTCTATTCGACTAATTTGGCAAACAATAAAAAGTAACACAAATCTCGTTCCAAATATTCGATATAATGACGTAATACTATTGGCATACAATATAGAGTAATACACTCATTCGGGATGCGTTGACAACGTTTCATTCATATATCGAAGCTATAGTAATTGGCGCTTTATATTCCAAATTTAAACGCATGCGCATGCGTCTCGCTGCGGTGGCGTGACACGCGCCGACCAACCAACGCGCGGCACGGTACGACGACCTCGCACCTAGACGTATAAATAGTAAACATATGTCAAACATGATATTATGTATTGCAACAAGTAAACAATTATGTTCGCCTATTAATACATTTTATATACTTACTATTTTTTTTTCTTAATTTATATTTGAATATTGTTTAACAAAATAAACTTTTTGTTATCGGGTATACTACTCGTGTAACTTCGAAGTATGCATGACTAATATCACTTTTTATAGAAAGTAAGTTTGTGTATAAATAGCGGCCCGCCCCGACTTCGTCCGGAGGGACTTCGTTCGAATGATATCGGTACTAAAATAGATTATTATTCCTAATCTACAATAGATTATTCAATAGATTATTATTCCTAATCTATTTTAGTATCTATATAATTTATAGGAAAATTTTTGATACCTTGGTTTACATTATTGCAATTTTTGTAGGAATCTGAATTTTTTTTTATAATAAAATGCCTAGACAATTTTACTCGCTGATAATGAAGTTTTCTTTAGATGAAAGTTTTTTTTTTTAAATTGGCTTAGTATTTGTTGAGTTGATGTTATCATAAAAAATCATCATGACATACTCAATACTATGAGTATGGACCACCCTATTATATTAAGTATGTCATTTTTAGGAAAACGTCTTAAACACATAATTTTATGTTGATCTTTGGACTAAAACCTTTATATTTTTATTATATAACGAATTAACTATACATATTTTAAAGATATTGTAAGATTATACCCGATATAGGATTTCGCACCACACCACACATGATGTTGTTCTCTGAGAAATAAAGAATCGTCTGAAAACGTATTATAGTAAAAAGAGGTTTTGCTGATATATTATAAACTTATCACGTTGATTGTATTAATATAACCGGTTATTGTAATCACAGCAAACTAAGCAGACCTCCAAAACATGGAATTCTTTACCAGCACACGTGTTCCCCTCCTTTTATGACCTGGGTTCATTCAAACGAGGCGTGAAGATGCATCTTGCGGGCCGGCAAGGCAGTGGAGGCTAGTGCAAATCACTCTTTCTGACTGCACTAGCCGTCGTCGCGTTTGGACTCTTCTACTACCACTTACCATCAGGTGGAGTAGTCCCGGGCTTTTTAAATAAGCAAGTGTAAAAAAGATTTTACCAAAAAAATTATGAAACTACTTCAAAAATTTGCGTTATGCGTCAAATATAAACTAAACAATGTTCAATTACAATTCAATTGATATTGGAATACTCGAGAGCGATACTGAACCCAATCCGTTCATAAACAAAAAGGAATCGGGTATAACTTTGTTTGTTTACAAAACTAAACTAAACGCGGTTATTGAGGGATTCCTTCCTTTAAAGTCGAATAATAATTACAAACAGAACCGAGAATCGAAATTTTTGTTTATAATCTTCCTTATCTTATATATGTGTTTGTAACAGTAACCCTTGTTCACAGGACTCGTGGAAGGATCCCAAGACCGAGGAGTTGGGGTCAGTGATCAATATATTGAATATCGGCAGGCAGACGTTCGCCAACGGTGGCGTCGTGTCGCGTTATCTCTGCGACTTAGCTCAATGCGTGCATCTCATCAAGTATGACTACAAGGATATTTTGCCGAGTGTGAGTATAGAGCCGTGTTCATAATTTATTTGATACTAGAATTAGTAGAGAGGGGCGGCTAATAGGTAAAAAGGGGCCTATGTCCGTCTTTGAGTTTTAAGCTTGCTGCATACTAAATTTTATCAAAATCGGTTTAGTGGTTTAGCCTTATAAGCGTAACAGACAGGCAGAGTTGCTTTCGCATTTATAATATTAGAATAGATTGTATATTGATGATAAATAGTGCGTCAACTGATCAATTTATTGTATCCGACTGCAGAAAGGATAAAAGGATTAGGATTTCATCAACATCTGTATGTGTCTATCTAATTAAAGTTGTAGTAAAAGAATTGTGTAGCGACGGTACGATTTTGTAGACAATGTACGATGCACATCCATCGCTTCGCTCGCATCGAATCGCTACGCATCGCATTGAACACGTGATAAAGGAAATTAAAGTCTTTATACAATATATTTAAAGTCCATTGTTTGACGGATGCGCTGACCAAAAACGAAGTGTAAAGAAATGGGACATTTAAAGTTTGTTCACTATTTTTTTGGTTTGTTTCTTATTCCAGGTTTTGAAGGATGAACGTTTTCAACGCGCAATAGAAGACACGACCCGCGAGGAACTGAAGACAACGGCCAACGGAAAACACGGCGGCGAGAAGACGTACGCCAGTATAAGAAAACGCGTTGAAGCGCGCGCGATGAAAGTGCTGCAGGATATATCGTCATCGATGTCCAATCACGTGCTGAGGTACGTTCGTACTCACATCCCTTCGTGTCGATGGTTTTGAGTAATAATAATATCTTGGAACATTTATTCACACACGGCCATCTGATCCCAAACTAAGCAGTGCTTAGTAGTGAGTTTGTACTATGGAAACCAGACAACTGATATACTACATATTATAGTACTTTTTCTTTTGTAAATACATACTTATATAGATAATTACACCCAGACTCAGGACCAACAGACATGTTCATGCACACAAATGTCTGTCCTGGGTGGGAATCGAACCCACGACCTGCGGCGTGAAAAGCAAGTGCTTACCAACCACGCCAACGGGCTCGTCTAACGAACCTTTTTCGCGTTTCTTTTAATGTTTGCCATATTCATTAATGTGTTGTCATTATAACTTTACTAGTTTTTACAAATAATTAATAAGGATTAAGAAATAACTTGGATTTCAATAAAAATCTGGGAGTATATTTATATTACCTATATTTCGGTCAATCCAAGTTATAATTGATTTATTTAAATGAACACGAGTGACATACGCTCACAGATTCCGGTCCAAGTAATTCGCGAAATAAAAAAAACAATAAAACAAACTATTCATATTCGTTTAGCAAACGATTCCCGAATAAAATCACTTTTACTATTTTTGCTTTTGGTACCGAGTAGGCTGGTGGCGTGGCTGTGCCACAAGGCGGTGCGGCGCATCGCGGGCGGCGGGTGCGGCACGCGCTCGGCGTGCGTGGAGCGCCTGCGCCGCGCCAAGGCGGCCGGCCTGCCGCTCGTGTTCGTGCCGCTGCACCGCTCGCACTTCGACTACATCCTCGTCACCTTCACGCTCTACCTCACCGGGCTGCGGCCGCCGCTCGTCGCCGCCGGCGACAACATGAGGATACCCTTCTTCGGGTGAGACCTTCTTATTATTACCGTTCGAGTTCGTTTACGTAAGATCTTCTAATGTCAATTATGTTAATATTATTGGCAGTTTTAGTGGATTTCCCCCAACCCATATCTCTTAAGGTGTGTCATTTTTTTTTACTTGGTGGTAGAGCTTTGTGCAAGATCGTCTGGGTAGGTACCACCCACTCATCAGACATTCTACCGCAAAACAGCAGTACTTGGTATCGTTGTGTTCCGGTTTGAAGGGTGAGTGTGCCAGAGTAATTACAGGTACAAGGGATATAATATCGTAGTTCCCAAGATTGGAGGCGCATTGGCGATGTCAGCGTTGGTTAACATCTCTTACAATGCCAATGTCTATGGGCGTTAGTGAACACTTACCATCAGGTGGCCCATATGCTCGTCCGCCTACCTATGCTATAAAAAAAGTCACTGGTATTAGGTGAGAGACCATACCAGATACTGAGACGAAGATTTTCTAGGTGGCCCATTTGAAAATTATATTTTGAATCGCAGGTGGTTCCTCCGTTGTTGTGGTGCATTCTTTATCCGACGAAGAGTCGACGGTTCTGAATACCACGGCGACCCTGTATATAAATCTGCCCTTAGGTAAGATACTATTGAATATTTTTATTATCAAAAACTACAAATGCCATGGACGGTCTTACATATTAAACTATAACAATATAGCTATCTCTTTCACACTTGTTGGTTTAGAGGAGGATATTAAAGCAATTATTTTCAATCTTATCAATATTTTGATTTTGCTTAGAGATTATGTAAAGGGCGATATTAATAATCGCTTGCAAACAGGCATTGCTGATGTTCTTTCTATAATTATTTAATTCAATTTTTTTTATATTTTATTACAAAAAAATCTTAATGTAAATAATACATTTCTTTTGCAGGGCATATATCTTAAACAGTCTATCGGCTAACAATAATCTTGAATTCTTCATCGAAGGCGGACGAACCAGGACTGGAAAGCCACAATTACCAAAAGGTATTTACATATTATATGTTATATAAGGATATACACTTTAACACTTGTCATGCCAATAGTGTAAATTAAGACTGAAAATGCGAAACGTGACTAGGATAATATTATATACTGAAAACTTTCTTCGAAACTCGCTGCAACTTTGAGTTCTGACATAAGTTTTATGTATAATGGTTCAGTAATTAATGTAATTTAGGCATTACAAAAAGTAAGTCTCCTCATTTATTAATATAGATACATACGTCATATTAAAACTTTTTTTATAATAGTAACACAGTTAATGGTCCACTGCTGGGCTAAGAACTTCCTGTCCTCAATCACGCTACTCCTTTGCATGGATGCTTGTTTTTGGACACACATGAAACAGATGTTAATTCGACTCATGGCAGTTGTCGTCAAATAAACACAAATGAAGCACATGAAATATCAGTAGCACTCATCACATTTGATAACTAGGTGTGCCCCGCGGTTTCACCCGCGTATAATTAGTAAAAATATAATGAATAAAAATCAGCCTAGAACTTTCCATGATAAAAGGACTCACAAAAATAATTTTAAAATTCGATCCAGTAGTTCCTTAGATTAGCCGGATAAACAAACAAACTCTTCAGCTTTATATATTAGTATAGATTTACAATAACATATGTATATTGTAAATATACACTAAAAGTAATGTTTTATTTCTTGCAAACATTAAAAAGGATGTAATGGGGGTAGGTAAGTTATTTTTATATAAAAATAATCAATTTTAATGATCACACTTAATACTCTGAACATCAATAAATTAATTATTAATTTAAAAATCATATATACTTATCATCTGGCTATCATAGCTAGCGGATAACCGGTTTAAACCGGTTACAATACTATTATAATTATAACATTATTTATAATATACCTGAATAATTAAATAACAATAAGGTATGTTTCTAGTGTTGTAATTATTTAATAATAAAAACTACATTTTTATTTTAATCTGATCACTAGTTATTGTGACTATGTATATCAATAATAAATAGAATATTGTATAAAGTTGAAATAATAAATAGTATATTAAGATAAGTTGAAGTTTTAAATGCACCCGATTGTTTAGGAAAATAAATAATTGATAATATGTAATGTTCCAGCTGGCATACTCTCAGTGATATTGGACGCGTACCTCGACGGTACGATCGACGACGCGCTGCTGGTGCCCGTGACGCTGAACTACGACCGACTGGTCGACGGGAACTTCGTGCGGGAACAGCTCGGCATGCCCAAACAGATGGAGACGTTCTGGTCCGCCTTCCGCGGCATCTGGAGGACATTGAACACGAACCACGGCAGTATTCGAGTGGATTTCAACCAACCCATATCTCTTAAGGTATATCATTATTACTACAACATACTTAGTTATATTTTATATTGTTTAATTTTCTAAAGTTATATGTATAATATATATGTATAATGTATCTCTTATGTTCTCATATGTGACATTTGTCTTTTTGAGAATAAATTAATCAAAGCTGCCTAGTTTGCTAGTCAGCTTACATAATAGTCTCCGTAACCGAAATCAATCAGTCAGGAGAATATCATCATCGGGGTCGTTAACCAACGAAATCGCACTTGAACAAATATTTATTTTACTTCCAGGAGCTAGTGACGTCATTCCAGAAGTACAACTATTTGAAAGCCCCCGTCCAGACGTCGCTCGCGCCGCTCAACAACAACCTAGCCGTGAACCTGGATAGACAAATATTATACAATCACAGTCACAGCAGTCTGTTCGGGGCCGAAGTGAGCACGGAGCAGAAGATGATGGTCGAGGCTATTGGCCGACACCTCGTATACGGTGAGTTGCCATAACGGGGCCTTGAAATATATTTAAAAAAAAATGTTTATTTTTTAGTGCCTTTTCCAATTCGATAATTAAAATGTCAAATAGACAATTATTATAGTGTGAAGTGACTTTAATACAAATAATACTAATCTATGAAAACATTACTTACTGCCTTTACACAAAAATATTTAAGAAATTATATTTATCCGTTATATATATTTATATAATATTTCGCTTTTAGATTAACATTTAATATTTTATTTAACGTATATTGAACATGCAAAAACTTTGTTTTTCATTTATTTTCAAGTCAAAGTTTATTCTATAGATTTTTTTAATAATAAGTGTGAAATGTCAAATTACAGACGCGGCTCAATCGACAGCTCTAATGTGCACGAACGTGGTGTCGTATGTGCTGCTAACGGAGCAGAGGAAGGGCTGCACCCTGTCCGTCCTGCAGGCCAGCGTGGAGGCGAGGGGGAGGGCGCTGAAGCTGGCCGGCC
Organism: Nymphalis c-album; assembly: GCA_963151315.1. Classification (NCBI taxonomy): domain Eukaryota; kingdom Metazoa; phylum Arthropoda; class Insecta; order Lepidoptera; family Nymphalidae; genus Nymphalis; species Nymphalis c-album. Next base: position 6,374,689 of record OY720609.1, read on the forward strand.
GAGACCTCGGCTACACGGGAGACTCGCATCTCGTAGTCAAGAGAGCGGTAAGATTACAGATCACTTATATGTAAAAAAATACCGGCCTGTGGATGTCACACTGCTGGGACTCCACTTCTTTTTTTTAGAAGGTTTGCAGTTTATTCCATTACGATAATCCTATGCAGGTTGGTGGAATACACATGTGGCAGAATGTCAGGGAAATTAGACACATGCAGTTTTCTTCGCGATGTTTTCCTTCACCGTCAAGCACGATCTGCATGATAATAATAATAATATTAATAATATACCTAGCTTTCACTAAGACAGGTGGTATTTATTTTCGAACTAATTATAGTTAACGTTGATAATGAAAGGTACACCGAGAATATAATAATGATATAAATAGGCTGGATATTATTTGGTATGTTTAAATATGATAACTAAACCGGCTGTAACCGCTTCCCCAGCTGGACACGCTGGGCGGCGCGCTGGTGCGCGCGGCGGGGGGCGCGGGCGGCGCGGTGCGCGCGGCGGGCGCGGTGCCGGCGGCGCTGGAGCTCGCGTACTACGCCAACGCGCTCGTCGCGCACTACGCCGCCTCCGCCGTGCTCGGTACGGGAACGCACACTACCACTCGACGATACGTCCCCACTTGTAACACGCACGTTTTACTGCTCGCCTGGGTAGGAGCCACTGTTATTACAGGCACAAGGGACACAACATCTTAGTTCCCAAGGGCGATGGCTAATTGGCCTTGTAAGCGATTGTTAACATTTCATACAATGCCAATGTCTATCGGCGTTGGTGACCACTTACCACCAGGTGGCCCATGTGCTCGTCCTACGCCTACCTATTCAATAATAAAATCTACTAACATTCATTAATATAACCTCAGTTATACACGCATTTATTCATTCAATACTCAATCGAATCTAAAACCTTATGACGTCATATCGATTCAAGGTCAAAGTTGTTTATGTGTCATCTCATTCTTCCTGCCCTTGCAGTCAGACTGTACGAGCTTAGAGCAATGTTACACTCGATCGATCGAACCACAACGATATTATGTATTGCTGTTCATTGAGAGAGATATTTGATGAGTAGCAGACGGGCTTTAATAAAAATAGATTATGTATGTAATTGTGCTACAGGCACGGGAGTCCTTAAAGTTAGTAATGCATGGACGATGTAAGAGTTGTTCATATTTATTACAGTGCCTACGAATTTTAAAATAAAAAGAAGTACTTTATGACCTGGGTTCCTTCAAACGAGGCGTGAACAGACATCTTGTCTAGCCGTCGTCACGTTTGGACTCTACTACTACTTACCATTAGGTGGAGTAGAGTCATTTAATGTTTTTTTTAAAATACCCGGGAGGTATTACAAAAAAAAACCACTTTATTTTTATTTTTAAATCTCTTTCTTTTTTTCTATAAAAAAAAAAAACAAACTTATTTAACATAGACATTAAATATTACGATACATGTTCTTGTGAATAACTTTATTAAAGAAAATAATACATCGAAGTAAAATACTCTTTATAATTAATATTACAGCGACAGCATTAGAAAGCATAGTATGCAACAAGAGCACAGAGGATTCGACAGTAAGACATTCAGAACTAATGGAAGCGGCGCTCCAGCTCTGCGAGATATTAAGCCAGGAGTTCATACTCTGCGCGCCCTGCACCAGGATAGAGGAAAAGCTATTGGAGGCTTTAAGAGAACTTATAGCCCAGGAAGTACTCACAGAAATACAGGTAATTTATTTGTACCACTATTTCTTTAGCCATAGTTTTTATCTATTTAATAAAAAATAGTTAACTGACACGCCAGACAAATCACTGGGTCCGGTGAATGCAATACATATTAATGTATAGTTTGTGTGGTTAATAAAATAACGAGGAAACCTCACCCGTTATAGATGTGCTGGTGTGTTTATCGAAAGAACTGATTGTGGACCAATTTGGTATACTAGGCGGTAGAATGTTAACTAAATAAAAATGTGTTCAACGTAATTATAATATGTACATAATGTTTCCAGCCGCTGGACATGCTACAAGAGCAGCGCTGGTCGCGGAAGTACGCTCGAACGTTCGATGACGACGACGACGACGACGACGACCGGCCAGACCCCACGCGGTTCATCAAGTACAAGCTGTCCAAGACCGCGGAAGCGATTGCTGAGAGGTACGATACCAATACAAAATATACTAATTATTATTATCAATTTCAAATGGCCGTTCTCAATTACCTAACTGCGCAGAGAATATTAAAGTGCAAATCCAGGTGCACTCTTTGTGCCCCCACCACACTCTCACAGTCCAACGGGACAGCGAATCTCACACGAGCACAAAGGCACTGCACCGAGAAACACTGCCAACTGCTATGAGACTTACAACTTCTTCAATGAATTACACGACTACAAAAAACACAAACACTTTTGATGGCCGCTCGAGATCTGCGACATAAGCTAGACTCACGAGACTAAAAACACTAGTCAACTGTTTAGTTGACTAGTGTTTTTTCGTACGGTATTCACCGATAGCCGGAGTGATTTGTATGGAAAGTTTTGCTGTATAATTTACATTATGATTGATATTTATGATTGTTGAAGATATCATAAACAATCGTGACGAAATGCTCTAACGGCGTGCGACGAGTAAAAAAATAGAGTTATTAAATATGTATTACGATATAAACATATAGTAGAAAAGGTAAGGTAAGGTTAGGTAAGTGAATACCCAAACAAAACTGGGATGGGTAGCCTGTAAAGAATATCTTGATTTAGATAAGCTGTTTAAGCAGCAAACAATTCTCCTTAAATTTCCCAAAACATTTTTATATAGTAAACATTGAAACATTTCCAGGCGTCGTCTACTGCAAACGATCCGACCGTTACTGGAGGCGTACTCCGCCACGTGTCGCTGTCTGCGCGACGCACCTCAGAAGGAACTCGTGGGGTCCACATTGGACTCTTTGCTGGAGAGCTTCGCGCAGAACAAAATGTGCTACGGTCGGTACTTGTTCTTATATATATGGATCATAATAATGGACCAGCAGCTTTTTCAAAAAATATAGGAAGCTAGATGTCATTTTATTGTAATAGTAACAAATATATGCTTTAATTTTATTTTTGTAATTAATGTATTAAATTTCAATTGACAATGTTTAAACACAAAAGCTCAAATCAAAGACGAAGTAGATGTTCACTAGAGTGCTCATCGATTATGTTCCACATGTCTGTCTGCTATGTCACTTCAACTCTTTTATAATATTAATAATATATTTTTATTTCATACCCACATGTCAATACAAATAAATAAAAATGTAAAAATAATGTTTTTAGTGGGCCGATGACCGGGGCGCACTGGACATATGAGCTTCCATATACTTTCTGTTTCCGTGGGGGAACACCTAATGCGTTTTCCAGCGTTAAAGAAAGGTATAAATGATTCCTGGCCTAACTTTAATTTAAACATATTTTTTTCAGGTGAAGCAGTTTCAACAGATGCTATTAAGAATTGTCTACGGCTCCTACGTCAGTGGGGTGTCATAGAGTTGTACTCAGACAATCGTGAGAGAAAAGTACGGATATGTCCGCCATACAAGAACAAAAGCAATATTGACAATATTTGTGCCAATATACACAAGTTCAACATTGACACACCGTTGCTTAAGTGACAACAAGTGAAGTGATGTGAAGTGAAATGACAAGTGTAGTGTTTTTATAAACCAGTTTAGGCACATTGGAAATAAGCAATATTCATAATGTTTGAGTGAAGCTATTTTTTATTTTTTAATTGGCATATTATAATACATAAGGACAATTCCTTTATAAATATAGTACTTAAGTACTAAGCTCATGAGTGATATAAAAATGATTGCAATGTTGTATGTTAAGATAGCCCCGGAATCTCACATATATTGCATTTATTTCGTAAAAAAATAGATTTAAATTAATTTCACTTGAAAAAATATACATTAAATTTTAAAATTCTTGTGCTGAATCTCAGAATCCAACATGTAAAATAAGTCAATTTTAAAAAGAATAATAATGACATTTAATTTAAGAATATATTATCTGTACAGTTTGATGTTCAGCTTTTTCAAATATCAATAAATATGTCAGTGTCAGATATTAAAAGCAAAGTCCAAAAATTGTTTTTTGTTGACATCTAAATGTTTATTTTTCAATGTGCCTGTATAAAAATTGAAAGCTGGCTGTGTAATAATACTTTCCAGTGATTCTGACGAGGTTACGGGGTATATTGTGATCTAGTATAAGATAACTATATATATAAAACTTGTCGCAGTTGTCTATCATATATCATTTCATAGGAATACTTACAGGTCTCTTTTAAAGCAAAAATGAACACAAAACGTAATTTTAATACAGCTATTTATAAAAGTTTTGATAATTTTTACCATGCCAAATATAAAGTGTCCATTTTTTATGTGTAACATGTACAAATATTAAGTAGAAACTTTATATGAGTAAAAAATGGTAGCGATAAAATCTAGACCTGATATTTACAATATTGTTATGTACCCTCAAAAATGTAAAAATACACTCAACACAAAACTCCCATAGAAATAACTGTTTTTAAGAAAAGAAAAAATAATTGAGCAATTGGCCTGTTACTGACGCACTTAAGTGATCCTTATTATAAATTATGTTAATAAAATATATTTTAACAAACGCCTTATTAAATCGTTAACTGTATCCTAAGCCATATATTTACTGAGAAACAATATCTCAGATACATAGTTTCTAGTATCACATAAATGATGACTTGGCAGTGGTCATCTTGGTGTCCACATCAGACAGTTGTTTAAAACATGTCACCTGATATGATCAGCATATAAACAGATGTAACAAGAGACTTCACTGTTAAACATCTGTTTCATATCTAAGTTTTGAACTTATTCCCTGCAGGTAACTGGGAGAACAGAAAAATGCCCTTAACATGTAATATATACGACAAGTTTCAACTGCTTGAGGAACATACTTAGACTGAAACAGTGTTATATAATTGTTACCCAATACATGACCTAAGTATAGCAGTCGGTCACCTTATCGTTAAAGTAACTTGATCCACTGTATAAATAGCCAGCAAACAATGGAAACGCATTTCATTTATTAGAAATATGAGTTTATTTAATTTTTACTTTTAAAAAGTAGTTATAACCGGATTTAGGAGCGAGTAGGTATTAAATGATACGCGATAGACTTATTAAATATAACAGTTAGCAGATCACATATCATGTAAATAGATTGGAGACAGACCTTGAGATAAAAATATCACAAATGTTTTTTTCATCTTGTTTCTATGAACCAGATGTAGAAAATAATCAAAAGTATACTTTATAAATGTAGTAAGTAGTACATAGCCAAGTTACTATGCTTAGCATTTGCCTTACAGTGTTGTGAGTAAAGATTCCTAAGTAATTGGAATAATCTGTTTAAAAAGAACATTATTACAGTCTCTAAGTCGACAAAACAATTTGTAGTTTGTTAATTGTATGGGCGACATGTGTTCAGTTTTATTTTATTTATTCTTATGTAACATTTATGTACATGGTAAATATGTAAAATATATCTTTAAAAGAGTGGAATAAATGAATCCCTTTTATAAAAAAAATTAACTAATTTATTTTTAATACTACTACTCAAATTTGGAGCTTGCTGTAGATCCCACAAACTAAAAGAATATTATACCATTGAATTTTATATTTTTTAATTCCAACAACCACCAACCAACCATCAACAAAATTGAAAGATACCTGAGTTGATAGTGTAAAACTGTAAAGTAAGGAAGCTTGTTGTAAATAAATGTATTTAGAGAAAAAAACATATGAAAAAAAGAGTAAATATGATAAAATTATCTGTTAAAAACTTTTTGTCTAAAGAACAAAATACAAACTGTTCAAATCAGATTTTAGGAAATTTCGAAATAAAATTAAAGAAATTTTGCATATAGGTTTATTGAATATAAAATAAAAACACTTGTTCGAAATTATTATAAACAGAATAAAAAACAACAATTAAAAATAAAAGTAAACATTCGTGTTTCAAAATAAAGAAGAAAATAAAAAAATCAAATTATAAAAAAAATAATATAGTTAAATAAAATAGTATTCGAACATGTTAGTTTTGATTTAACAAATAAGTAACAAAAATAAACTTTATTAACTTAAAAAAATAAAATAGAAAATAATCTTCGTAAATAAAATGATTATAAATCTTGATTAACATGGATAAAATGCAGTCAATTGTCAATGATCATAATTGTTTGCCATTTGACCCAAGCGTGATTGAAATTATTATTAACAGAATAAAGTACAACAATTAAAAATAAAAGTAAACATTAGTGTTTCAAAATAAAGAAAATGAAAAAAATCACATTATAAAGATAATATGGTAAAATAAAACAGTATTAGAACAAGTTAAATGGAAATGAGTAATAAAAATAAACTCTATTAACTTAAGAAAACAAAATAAAAATTAATCTTCGTAAATAAAATGATTATAAATCTTGATTAACATGGATAAAATGCAGTCAATTGTCAATGATAGTAATCGTTTGCCAATCCATTCAAGCCACTCACAAATCTAATATAGTCCATAACAGCTTTTTGTGTTCTACCAGCCTTTATTTGGGGCAAATGAATATGAATTCGTCTTTGGACTTCTGATTTTGTTTCATGGTGGTTGATTGATTTTAAATGGTTTTTTAATCCCTCCAAGCTATTTTCAATTAAATTGCAGTATCCACAATGATATACTGCAGGTCTCACCTGGAACATTAATGTAAGATCACAAAGTAGTTCCAAACATTCATTTCACAAGTAAAATAATTGTTAAACATATTTTGAATAATTTATGTGCAAAAAATATATTTTATCTCATACTAGCTGTTTGCCGCGGTTTCACCCCCGTGAAATTAATAAAAATAGTTTTAAGAGCCTTCCTCGATAGGACTACACAACACAAAAATAAAAGTTTAAAAATATTGCTATACCTCTCTCACAAATTCCGAATTGAAATCTATGAGGACACTTGTTGCTTCTAATGCTTTTATATGCCTTGAAGTTTTTATGTGTTGCTCTACTGTATTTGAATTAAGTTTAACTTGACATGCTTGACATTTTAATCGTTGTAAATGTCTAATTAATATAATATGGAAACTTGATTTGGTAACACAAATTTCATCATTAATAATTACATCACTGAATAAAAGGTTGGTCACTGTACACATAAAATTTACAAAAGTATCCAATGGTACTTTTTTTATTGTAATACTTGTTTCATTTGCAACCTTTTCTTTATGTAATGATTCTGCCACATGCTCTTTCATCATTCTCAATGATGAAGAGATTTTAATATTACACACTTTGCAATAGGTGCCATTTCGTTTATACTTTAATTTGTTCTCTTTAGCAAATTCCTTTGCTTTTTTTAAAGCTTCAGGTGGTGTTAGTACTTCGACATCATTATCATCAGCGTGTTTGTTTTCAATTGCTCTTTTTAAAGCTACAGGTGGTGTTAGTACTTCAACATCATTATCATCAGCTTGTTTGTTTTCTGTTGCTCTTTTTAAAGCTTCAGGTGGTGTTAGTACTTCAACATCATTATCATCAGCTTGTTTGTTTTCTGTTGCTCTTTTAAAAGCTTCAGGTGGTGTTAATACTTCGACATCATTATTATCAGCTTGTTTGTTTTCTGTTGCTCTTTTTAAAGCTTCAGGTGGTGTTAGTACTTTAACATAATTATCATCAGTTTGTTTGTTTTCTGTTGCTCTTTTTATAGCTTTAAGTGGTGTTAGTACTTCAACATCATTATCATCAGCTTGTATGTTATCTGTATCATTAACATGAGCAATAATTTTATTTTCAGATTTGGTCTTTCCCAGAATGACTGCATGATCAATTACATTTCCCAAATTTTTACCATTTTGACATTTCAAGTAATTATTTTTGTGTTCAGATTCATTAACATGTTCATCCTTAGATTCTTCAGTAATTATTGTGTTGCAAGTCATGCAATTAAAGGTATCCTCATCAACCTAAAATAAATATGTAATTGTTTTTATTTATTGTTTCAGGTTTTTTTTACAGCTACATAGAATGGCAAAATTGTCTTTGGGCCACCAACCTTGGGAGCAATGACGTTATACTCCCTGTGCCTGTAGTTACACTGGCTCACTCACCTTTTAAAGTTTAAACAATCTTAAGTATTGTTGGTTGGCCATAGAATATATGTTAGTAGAATGGTATCTTAACAAACCCTATTTACCAATGGCATACACAATACCAATTTTATACTTCTTTTGTAAAGCAGTAACAACAAACAACTTTTTCTTGTAAGAAAGAAATTAGGTGTTGGCAGGTAAGTAAATCGGTATATCAACTATTATTTACCACCATCAACTAGTACTATACTATAATTGCTATTAATAAGTTTGTTTATTTAAATTATAAAGGTTCATATTCATGCATAAATAAATTGCAGTTAACGCAAGTAAATAATACAATTAAGAAAATGGAACTTACCTTGCGGTAAACAAATGTATTTTTATTCAATTCAAATTTACTCTGAATAAGTTTTAATATATGTGAAGACTCTTTCTTATGGTCTTCTTCGTCTGAATAATCTACATTACATATTAAACAGGATCCATCAGCTAGGCCATGCCAGGCATTCTGCTTGATCAATATATCATCAAATGCGACTACACCTTCATCAGTATCTTTTAATTGTTGGGTATTTTTATTGTTAATATGTACCACCTCGTTAATGTGTATTCTAGTTTTTGCTAATGTTTGTATTAACAAATTGCAAATTTCACAAAAATATCCCATTTTTACCTAAAATATAATAAGAATATTAACAGTATTGAAGTCGAAATGGCTCCGAGGTAAGAATGCCTGAATCTTATCCGATGATCGTTAGTTCAAACTCGAGCAAGCACCACTTAATTTTATGTGCTTAATGTTTGATTATAATTCGTCTAGTGCTTGACTGTGAAGGGAAACATCGTAAGAAAAACCTACATGCGTCAAATTTCACTGAAATTCTGTCACATGTGTAATCCACCAACCCTCATTGAAGCAGCGTGGTGGAATAAGCTTCAAACGTTTTTATAAAAAGAGGAAAAGAGGTCTTAAGCCCAGCAGTGGGACATTCATAGGCTGTTACTAGTAACTACAACATAAGTAAGAGTAAGGAGCAATAAAATAGAGGGTGTACTGTCTCACGTTCTGTACAATTGTATGTCTGTATTGTAGTCATTAAAATAAATTAAAAGCTATTAAAATTAAAAATTAACTAATATCTATGAGTAAAATATTAACAACTGTAAATACCTTCCTGATGCGGTCTTCTTGATACGTTTCTACATAGCTTGTAGTTTCAAAGGTCTTCTGATGACCTGAGTCAGTGATATGCCCTTGAACATCCTTTAACTTGAGATACGTGTGACAGGAAAGGCAGAACGAATCCGCGATCCCCGTTATAATTCCGTTCTCATTAAGTTTCGACTGCATGGCCTCAATTATATTACATGCATTTAGGATTCAATTCTCCTGAAATTAAACAAGAAAATACAACACTTCAAAATTAATATATATATATATGTATATTTTTTACACAATTCGCATCAACATTTTATTTAGTAATCGGAGGTAAGCATAATAAAAAAATCAGTTACTTAGCAAATTAAATGACGCAGACTAACGTATTCTTACCTCAAATTTCGGAACTAAACTAAATTACAAACGATATTATACTCATTACATTACCATTAAATTTTGATTACTACTACTAATTTTCATATCAATATATTAGTAATTCCGTTAACTTTTCGAAACCTTGGTATTTCCCGGCAACGTTAATCAGTGTTACTAGCTGTTGAAAAAATATAAAAATATCGATACTTATTACTAATATATTAATTTTTTTTTTTTAATGATAGAGGGGGCAAACATGCAGGAGGCTCACCTGATGGAAAGTGACTACCACCGCCCATGGACATCTGCAACATCCGAGGACATGCAGATGCGTTGCCGGCCTTTTAGGAAGGAGTACGCTCTCTTCTAGCAGGTTCTTAAGTCATATCGGTTCGGAAAAGTCGCCGGCGAAAGCTGGTTCCACAGAGTGATTGTGCGAGGCAAGAAATGCCTTAAGAAACGCACTGTTGTGGATTTCCAGACATCGAGGTGATGGGGATGGAATTTAGAGTTCTGGCGCGATGTCCGGTGGTGAAATTCAGCTGCCGGGACTAAACCAAACAACTCCTCAGAACACTCCCCGTGATATATGCGGTAGAGGATGCAGAGGGACCCTACATCTCTACGCAAATCCAAAGGATCAAGCCGATCAGTAATAGCCTGATCGTCGACAATTCGAACTGCTCTACGTTGAATACGGTCAAAAGGAAGAAGCTGGTACTGGGGAGCTCCCGCCCAGAGGTGAGGTGCCGAATTTGCGCCTTGTAAAGTTGTAGGCGATGGGCCGACGTGAAGTACTGTCTCGCCTTGTTGAGCACTCCAAGCTTTTTGAAGCCAATTTAGCTTTAACTTCCAATTGACCGCGGAACTGAACAATGTTCGAAATCTCGACGCCAAGTATCCCGATACTGGCTGTGGCAGCGAGGGGAGTATTCTCAAAATGAGGGGATATGACAAAAGGAGATTTTTTAGCGGTTAACGCGCAAACTTGTGTCTTATTGGGGTTGAATTGGACTAAGTTTAGTCGGCCCCAGTAAATAATCTTTAAACTTAATCTACCGTATTTTTTTACACTATATTATGTTTTTTCTCTATTCGTAGGTTACAATCAATCTTTTAGTGCCTGATAATCGTGAGACAAACAGCTGAACATATAAAACAAAGAATATTTTTAAAAACTATTTCTGAAAAATAATGGTATAATACATGATTGTTTTATTCAAATTTAAAAAAATATTTCTAAAAATATAGTTCTAAGTATTTATTTTAATCTAATACCTATAAACATTTTGTATTTAATTTTTTTAATAAATATACTGAATTATAAACTGTGTAATCATTTATAAGCTGATTTTTGTTTTCGTTTAAATAAAGTCAATATATCGATTTTTTTTCAATATCAAAAATCGAAATTGATATATTTAAAAATGTCAATACTGGCAACACAAAATGAATATTGACCCTAGTCACTGAATTCAGAATTTCATAATTATGTACGTCTGAATTCATTGCTCTAGTGCAGTGCACAGAGCAGTGTTGCCAACTTTATTTTTAGAAGTTCGTACCATAGACAATAAAAGATTGTATTTGAGCCAACATTTCAAAGAAAGAAAATAGTACGTAATGAAATTTTAATAAAATAAAATAAATTTAAAACGGAATGGAATTTTTTATTTTGAATCAATATTAACATTTAAGGAACATGAATTAACATTTATCATTAACACTTATAACCGTTTTTTTTATATTTTTAGATATGAGAAAAGTTACATAGGTATAGCCCGATTCAAAATTTATAACGGCTCTAAACTTCGCTCGAAACAAAATTCGGTATTATATTTTTCATGCGCGTACTCACAGCTAATATCCGAACCGACATAAAATTTGAATCGTGCTGTATATTATAAAACTCAGATGACATCGTGATTAGGAATCATTTCCATAAAGACACATTTAAAATCTTGAATTTGTTTACGGATAAAAGTTGTTCTCTACATTTATTGATTATTTAAGCTCTGTGCGGGGATTCCCATTCCTGTAGATATCACTGAGTCCACAGAATGTTTTTATTTTTGAATGTTAAGTTAGCCTATACATAATTGATATTCATGAAACTTAATTTTTTTTTGTTATATTAAACTCTAATAATAAGTAACAACATTTAATATATGTATATACATTATTTTCAAATTTAATTTATTTAATTTAACATCTCTTTAAAAAATCTTCCAGGAAAATAACACCTGTTGTGTTGTGTGTACAATTAATACAATTAATAGAAATATGTAACAATTTAGCTTCGGTGCAACTCCAATAATTCTCAATCCTAACATGCTATAGTATTAAGGTAGAAGCGGCGCGTGGTTAATACTGTTTATAAATAATAAAAACATGTGTGCAAGTACACACGTGGTTGAAGAAAACCTTCAAAAATTTTAGCTTCAACTGTATAAGGATTCCTATCTCATTTTCTCCCACGTTAAATCTTATGAATTTATGTGTGTGTCTCTTTTTACTGTCGCATTTTCGTTCCATCGACTTTCAAATCATAACGATGCTAAATAAGTTTTCACTTCAATAATAAATATTCAGCTCGGCAGCCATTCAATACAATATCCACCATATATTATCTTATAAAACTCCCTTGCCCGCCTTTAAAATAACGTGTTGCCATCATATCATTATAATACAGAAATATTACGTCATACTAATTAATAAATTATACTAATATCAATGATATATGAGAAAAGATTTTATTTCTAAATTAAATGTACTATTCATTTATCAATCGTGGCTTGTTACAATGGTCTGTTAGCTAGACGTCAGAATAACTGCCAAATAGTGTTTGGTTTTTCTTTTTAGTTGTCATTTCGTCACTTGTCACTTGTCAGTTTTTCAGTATGCTTGTTGTCGGCGTCGCGATGTGTTTGTAGTGCCTTGTCGTTGGAATAATATCGTATTTGTTTTCTTCCTAAATATGTATCATCTTTTAGTTTGAAAATATATTAATTTTTTAAGTGTAAGATGCCTCAAAAAACTTTTAGTGATAAAATGTTTAAGTGTAATAGTTTTATTGTGTTGTGCTGGCTTGTGTTTTACTTAATTTTATTAGCCCTGACAAAGGATAGCGCAGATGCTCAAGTAATACGTAAGTTAAATATATCGATTTATTGCTAACATTTTAATATGATATACTTTTTATTTGATAACATATTACATACAGATATAGATTACAACTTGTATGAAATAATAATATATTTATCTTAATTAAATTTAATAATTATAAAGAAATAAATAGGATAGGGCTATTCATTTTATCTTCCCATACATAATGATCGTTACTAAAATTTAACAATATGTAATTGTATTTTAATAAATTTTTAATAAAATTGCATTTATTAAAAAAAAACCAATCTAAACATACTTTTAAAATAATTTATTACTTACGAAAATTTAAAACTCAGGACACTTCTATAATGTCTTGTTTAAGTTTTATGAGTGTATATATATGTATATGGAATAATTTAATGTTCATATTTTAAATAAATTGAATGAAACTAAATAAAGGCCATAGCCGGGTAGGTGAGCCCCCATGCACATTAGTTTCAAATTTTGGTCAAGTTGGGTCTGATGGGTTACAAGCTCACCGTAAATTTGAACCTTGTAATTGCACTGGGAACAAGGATAAAAATGCAACTAGTATTTTTGACAAGCATTTTTTTTTCTCCGGATCTAATGGACCGATTTTCATTAAAAAAAAATATGCTGTGAATATATTCAAAGCAATTTACAGAACATATCAAGAACCTTATCAAATGAACAGAAGTGCTCGAAAAAAAAAAAACTGTGCTGCGATTTTTTTTCGCCCACTGGTTCAAAAGATACAATTACCAGTTTTTATTGATTAGAAATTCAGATCTCTTCCTACGACATATAATTTTTCAAAGTGGATCGAAGAGGTAGAGCATAGTTAAAAATATTTAAATATAATTTTTTTGCACAATTTACCTATTATGATATTGTTAAGGAAATAAATGAACACAAATTCTACATATTATGTATGATCGGTATATATTCTTGTGTTCAGTCTTATTTATAATTGTTTGTTTGATATAAGTACATTATTGTAACTAGGTACATATAAACAATACTTTTGTAAACATATTATTGTGACACAAATTAAAGAATTTTACTTTGTTAAAAACATTGCAGGCGAGTATTGGGCTCCATGGTTATAAATAGATGTATTATAATAGCAAGTAAAATCAAGCAATGTCATTGTTTCTGTAAAGTTCCTATCCAAACCATCCCTCATTAATATTTTATTTATGGGAATAACAATAAAGACAGTAACTTTTTAGTGTTATATAAATTATATTTCCCCCACGGGAACATTAAAGGGGTATGTGGGCGCCGAGTGCGCCCCGAACATCGGAACACTCACTAAAAAACCAAGGGTGGGGTGTACCCTTGATTTTCCGTCTTAATCTAGTGGCGATCCGAGGATCGCTTGCGCATGCTACCGTAATGCTCATGTTATATGAAACCGCATTTGACTCTTTTTTTCCTTTATTTATTATACCTATATGCATTTAATAAAATGACTAGCATGGTAAAAGCGCGGTATCACAGGATATCCGGCCGTCAGCGTCCGTCATTGCAGTGACCCTCAACTGAATAGTATTGATAACAGTTTTAAAAAATAGTGGTTTTTTCCCTTCTTGAAAATTCCAAATAGTTTTATAAGTGTTCTCGAAAGATCAATGCGATCGCCGTTACGTTACTTCCATTCGGCTTTTTATGCAACACAATAAAGTAAGCTATACCAGAAGTATGTGTACCAGTATGTGTTCATATCTTAATATTGGAGGGGTGATAGTCCAAAAAAGCCTCTCAGAGAGATGTATTTGTGAAAGAAAAGTAGGTTTTTTTTACGTAAGGTACGATTTTTAAGTAGGTTTTAATAAATATATACCTACGTTTCTTACGGCCGAATACTGAAACGTCATTCAAATTGAAGTGGAACTTAATTATTTGGAACGTCATTAATTTCAAAATTTAGTATGCGAAATTAGTTTTTTTTCAAATTGGGCTATTTGGTCCTGAGATCAGTGTGGACAAACATATCAACAGTTCATCTGAACTGTTCAGCTTTATATTGATAGTGTTGCTTACCTCGAACGGGAAGCCGTATTATCGTCAGAAAATAAAGTCGCAGTCCAGCTATAATGATTGCTATAAATTTTATTTTGTACTAATATAAGTATCCTAGATTTTTTAAACCCACCATACCTGATGGTAAGTGGTCACCAAGGCCCATAGACAATGGCATTGTAAGAAATGTTAACCGTAGCTTACATCGCCAATTCGCCACCAATCCTGGGAACTAAGATATTATGTCCCTTGTGCCTGTAATTACACTGGCTCACTCACCCTTCAAACCGGAACACAACAATACAAAGTAACTGCTGTATCGCCGTAGAATATCTGATGAGGGTAACCTATCCAGACGAGCTTGCACAAAGCTCTACCACCAAGTTTCAAGTGTGTCAAAAATTGAATTAATCTAATGAATTGTTGGGAAAGAAGTTACAAGTTTTTTTTATTTGGACTTATAAGAAACAAAAAGTTAATTGAAAAATATAATAGAATTCCGAAATGCATCAGTAATTCCGGATGTAAGCGATCTCCTTTGAAAAAGTTTTTTCTTTTTTAATTATAGTAAGCTTCGTGACATATCAGCTGGAATTTATTTCCGACGGACGGATGTATTGACTAACTGACTCATAAAATACATTATGTTAATTAGAATGATTCCTAAGGTCTAAGGAATCGATGTATTCGTGATACGCATTGAAATAAAACTGACTGACTAACTATGGGCGTAACGAATAACAGTGATTTTACAAATCGATATTTTTAGGACAATTTGAATATAACTCAATTATAAAATGTTATTGGCGATATTGAATTTTATGTATAAGTAACGGAAATGTGAAATTCGCTTGCCAATAGCGAATATGAAGCGGGTCAAACTTCGAAGCGTATGCACCTAAATAATAATAAATAAATAAAAATAAAATAGCCTTTATTGCTGTTTCTTTCCTTACAAATACATGCCTATTTACTTAATAAAAACTAAATTGATTTGATCAATTGAAAATGTATTTGACTGTTCGGCAACTGGATGTTTTTGTTGAACAGCTTGTCTGTCGACAAAGGCCTCCTCCAAAGATTTCCACGTATTCCTGTCTCTTGCTAAACGGGTCCATACTGGACCAGCTATTTTCTTGAGATCATCTTCCCATCTTTTGGTTTGTCTACCTCTATTTCTTTTGCTATCTCTTGGACTAACTTAGTCCATTTATCTTATATATTAATAATTTAATATATTTGTATTATAAACTAAAAACAAATGCGCTGCATCATTTGTTATGGGTACTATATTAGCTTAGTAAATGACCCAACTCTCCTTTAAATGTTTGTATAGATGTCAAAAGAAATTATAAATAATAATTAATAGTTATATAATACCTACAGTTAATATTGATACGTGTTAATTTATACTTACCTAAGAAATATTTATATTTATCAAACGATGATACAATGATGGAAATGAGTGTCAATGAAAGCACCATGACCGTTTTACCATAGAACTTTACTTCCTGATCATACTGCCAACTAAACGTGTATAGCTCTGTTAAGGATATCCCTTATCAAAAAGTTTATGTATGTTGTTGCCAAAAGCTTTCTGCAGGTATATTATCTACTACCTAGCTGTGCCCCGAGTTTTCACCCGCGTATAATTATTAAAATAGAATGAATAAAAAACAGCTTAGAGCCTACATTTTTTTTTTTTTTTTGTTTTTTTGTTTTCACTGGAAAAACGCATTTACGCGTTTCCCCCACATGGAGTGGGGGGGTATGTGGGGCTCGCCATTGCTGAAGGCTCCGGAATACCCACTAAAAAACCAGCGTACCTTTATCGTCTTTGGTGGAGCGGCACGGGATCGCTTGTGCATACTACCGCGACGCCCCGACGGTTGGCCCGATTACGCGGGCCTCCTTTCATAATTGGGTTCCCGCAGTACAGAGAACCCAGCTAGCCCTGGCGGCTTAGGGCGGGGCGAGAAGGTGCGCATAGCGCCGGCGCCTCCTCCCTGGTCTTCTTCGGCGGAGCGGATCAGCGGAGGCAGATGCCTCACGGTCACGCTCCGCGGCCTCTTTCTGCGACATGACGTTCTCGCAGTAAGAGACCATCTCCACCCAGCATTTCTCGCTGCCAAGCATGGCATTAACCACGCTCGGCAGCGAGAGGTCTGCGCCAACCATCGCCGCCAGGGAATGCCTTTGGGGCCCCCACGCAGCACACTCCACCAGGGTGTGAAGCGCCGTGTCCAGTGGCGCACCACACTCGTGGCAGGAGGGTGATGCCTCCCTCCTCGCTATCCCATGAAGGTATTTACCGAAACAACCATGTCCGGTAAGCACCTGCGTCAGCCTAAACGTGAGTGTGCCGCATCTTCTTGTTATCCAGCGATTAAAATGGGGCCGAATAGCCTCCACTGTCGCCAGCCCTGCCGATGGAGACCCCAGGTCCTCCCCCCATCTGCGAATCAGGGCTTGTTGGGCTAAAGTCCTGATTCGCCCCAGCTCCGCTGATCCAGGACGGTCGCCATTCGCCCTGGCTTCCACCCGGAACCGGTACACTTCCGCGAGCACCTCAGCCTGGAGTTCCCAGGGTGGATCACTTGCCAGAAGTGTCGCTGCCGTCCACGACACCGTACGATAGGCACGTATCGCTCTCACCGCTATGACTCTCTGTGGTCTCCGCAGAAGAGTCTTATTACGAGCACTGAGAGCGTCGATCCATATGGGAGCACCATACAGTGCCATAGAGCGCACCACTCCAGCTTAGAGCCTACATAATACAACACAAAAATATCATTTATAAATTCGAACCCGTAGTTCCTGAGATTAGCCGCATCAAACAAACAAACTCTTCAGCTTTATATATATTAGTATCTATTAGATTTGATTTGACTTTGTTGTATTATGTTCTTATACCACAGTTCTTGTTTAATACGTGTTTATTATTTATGATACAACATTATTTCACTTAACTATTTATGTCCGCTTTAATTTGATTTCTAAAGTTTCGACTTTCGATTACAACTTTGTCAACATTCGAAAAGATTTTGTTTTCTTTTTCTGGCCTGTATCTGTATTTGAGCGCAAAATATCCCGCCAATGTCACGTATATAATAGACAATAAATTAAAAATATCACATCAATTAAATATCAAAACTGTTTATTTGTTTTTGTCTCCATGCTGCCTGTGATTAGAGTGAGCTTCTAATTTCGAAGTCTCTAAGGGTGCCTGATGACTTTCTTTTGTTTTTTAATGTACATTGCACATATTGTGGTGTGAGGTAAATATGTGTCTCGTACACAATGTCGTCTGCAGTGTTTAGTATAAAGAAACGTTTTTTTTTTCAACAAGAAGTTTCTTTTCATCTATGTACTGTGAATGTATGTGAATGAACTGTTTAAAAATTTAGTTGCACGATTCGACACAAAACTGTCAAGTAACTGTTGTATAAAGTTCAAATTCAGATTCAAATTCAAAATACTTTATTCAATATTGAAGTATTACACTTACTTATTGATTGTCAAACTGGAAACTACTACCGGAAATGTATGTTAATTTGTTGAATACGTCTTTGTGATTATATTTAGAATTTAGAATTTTTAGATATGATTCGTGGCTCCATAGCAGCTCCGATACTAAATACATACGAACAACAAGGAAAGCGATTATTACTTCTTACAAGAAAAGGTTTTCGAACGCTTGTCATGTCAAGTTTCTTTTTAAAGCAGGTGAAATATATTATCAAAGTACATAATATTAAAATACTAAACTGTTCTGCATCTTTTGGTAAGTCTGGTCTAGTTTTATGTAGATCAGGTTCATGGTTTATTTTTAGTAATGTAATACTAAAAAAAGCTATATCTAAATCTAATCTAAACTATCAGACAACAACATGCGACCTGTCAAAATATTGCGCGAAAGATTCTAAACTATAAATAGATACTATGATAAATAAGCGAAGTTAAGTTTCGTAGGACGAAGTGGACGAGTAATGCACTAAAGCCAAAAAGAAATATATTTTCAAAGCAATCGTTCTTGTGACTACGATCTCATTGTAGACATATTTATGGCGCAGATGTGGCATCCCTTTTATTATTTACATTGTCTTTATGGTTATTGGTCGCTAGAAATTTTTATGTGACGTAAACCTTAGTCATTCTTATTAATACAAAACTTACCTTGTAATGAAAAATTAAGTAGATATTTAATAAAAATGAAATCACATTTACCATGGTATATTTAATGATTAGTTAAAAACGAGATTATAAACTATTTTATTACATATTAACCTGTTTCTCATGATTTTAACGATTGATTAATTGAGATAAAATTTAAAAAAACTAAAGGTTACTTAAAAAGTTATAATACTTAATCGTATCGTATTTATTTTATACGTCTATAAGAGGCTATTAAATATTTATTGGTGTTCTAATACATAAACTAATTAAACGAGACTTAATTACACGCATCAGTGTTTATTGCCCGTCTAGAATAATTAAAGTACATAACACGATACTCCGATAGCAATGGTTATAAAAGCTCATTTAGCTCATTGACCGACAACAATAAAAATTAGAAAACATTCGAACGGCAACGCACCCACTTCGTCAACAGCTGTTTATAGATTGACTATTTTAATATGATCCCATTCCCGTGTAACATCGTACGCGTCCGCTTCGTACGGAGGTTCAAGTGAGAATGGCTGTTTTATTTCTGGATCTAACTGTTTTCTGGCGGCTATGGGAATGATGACTTCCCCGCTGCGACACGGTGCGTTTCCTCGTGACGTCACGTCCGATTACTTTTAAATGAGATATGAATGTTCTTAATATTCTCGTTATGCTCTCCACGGTAGTCTTGTTCGTAAAACGTGTATTAGTCATACTTGTTGGTTTAATGTCACGTTTTTGTCTGATTTTATTTTATTTGCTTATTGGACATATTTTTTTTTACATTTTCTAAGAATCCAGAGTAATGTAAACTTTTGTTTCAAATAAATTTAACACAAAGAGTTTTGTGTTTCATGAAATTCACGAATTTCGTAAAACATAGAAGGTTTGAATGAAATGCACAAATAATAGATTTTAGAAACTTTGTAGTTAAATCACTACATTAATATAAACATTTCCTTAATAATTCGTTTGAATCTATTTACTATTTACCTTAAAAACACACGTAATGACGCATCTCCGAAAGCCAGGTAAGCAGTAGGTAACTAGGAAATGGAAACAGAAATATTTAATTAATAACAAATTAGTCACATTAGTATAACCATTTCGACACGTACGTGTATAAAATCAGCCATTTTATATTTATATTGGAAAATATTTCTACGTAAGAATGTTTTAGTTCCATGGAAAAGTTTTGAAACGCTTTTTTAACAGTTTAAATTTCATGTGACGCTGAATTTTCCATCACGTCTGACGGGATACAAGTGTTCTCCAAATATGGAGGGTCCCTTGACCTATCCTATTTTAGAACTTTGAGGGGCACGTGAGACGTCTGCCGTCTTAAGAATTCCGAGAGAAAAAAAAGGATTTTGAATTCGGAACTCGAAATTTGAAGCTTATTTCTTGACACATATACTCTTGTTTTTTTTTTAAAGTAACAAGCAGTGACTTTATGTTGTATGCTTAATTAATTGTTTAGTTATTTTTAATAATTTCATTTCTAAAATATCTAGTGACGTGTCTCGACACATAAAGGTTAGCGGCCATTTCACGCAACAGCGAATAAATGGGAGGGGCGGATACTTTATAATTATATTTTTATATAACTTTCACACGCATGGAGATGAAGTCGGAATAATGAAAAAAAAGTATCGTTCTATAATGAAGTACGTAAGGGAACATTTGTAGTTTATATTTGACTCCCGTTTATGTTTCCTATTTTAACTTCTATCAAGTTAATATTAAACATTATTTCTTAAATGATATGCAAAAAAAATATCACTGGTTACAATCCGAATCCATGAGTTTTCACCTTGTTAGTATTACATCTTGTTTTTCGCGATGAAAAACTATCGTGAGGTAACCTACGTGTGTTGGATCACAAGTCTTAAACACTTGCTTGGTGGCTGAATATTTGGCAAAAGTTCTTGATAGTCTGTTGAATGCTCGACTTGATAAATATCTGAAAATCCACGACAATCAGTTTGGTTTCAAATCAGGTCTCTCTGTCAAGTACTATACCGATCGAAATACACCAATTTATGCTTGTTTTCTCGACCTCTCGAGGGCGTTTGACCTGGTTTATGATATTCTATGGCAAAAACTTAGTAACATTTCCATGCCCGAAGATCTAGTACACATCTTCAAATACTGGTATCTAAATCAGGTCAACGTTGTCCGGTGGTCGAGTGAGATGTCTGACCCATACAGGTTGGAGTGCGGGGTAAGGCAAGGTGGGCTGACTTCTCCAAAGCTCTTCAACCTGTATGTGAATGAGTTGATTGAGGAGCTTAGTGGCACACGTGTCGGATGTCATATCGATGGAGTCTGTTTTTTTTTTTTATATAGCATAATGTAGTATAATAGCGAAAAAACCAAAACTAAATACAAAAAAAATCGAAAACATTCTAATTATAAAAATATATTCGAAATTTGAAAAAGTTGCATTAAATAACTATTTTTTTTGTAAAACCATTGGAACAACTTCAATTAGAAAGGTTAGTAACCCTGTGTGATTAACAAGCAAAAGAAGTATAAACTCTTAGATCATGGTTGGCAGAGCAATGACAATAAAAGGAATGACTGGTACTTACAATGACAACGTCCCAATTGTCTGTCTGTGTCTGTGTTTTCCATAGAAACATAATTCCTTCACAAAGAGTATCGCATTTACATACTCGTTATACATTTATGTATAAAATATTATTGTCAAAGTCCTTTGAACTTTGTCTCGTATCAACTGACCTACGACTAAACAAATATTACTAATATGGTATATTCGTTTAAAGCTCATAATCGTTTGCAAGCATCGCGACGCAGTCAACCGTGCACGTGCGAAAAGTTCATTCGGTTATTGTGCCATTATCATCCTTATCAAGCAATCGCAAATGTTATATCGCAATGAACGTAACTGACTGTTAAATCATTTGTAGCTTGTTGTTGAACTAAATATGTAACAAGTACTTACCTAATTGATTTTTTTTATTTTTTTGCGCCGCAGGTCGTGGGTTCGATTCCCACCCAGGACAGACATTTGTGTGCATGAACATGTCTGTTTGTCTGGTGGAGTCTGGTTGTAATTATCTATATAAGTATGTATTTACAAAAGAAAAAGTAGTATATGTGGAATATCAGTTGTCTAGTTTTCATAGTACGAGCTCTGCTTAGTTTGGGATCAGATGACCGTGTGTGAAAAATGTCCCAAGATGTTATTATTATAATAGGTAGGCAGATTGACAATTGGTCCAACTTATAGTAAGTGGCCACCACAGCCTATATATATCAACTATTTCGTACATCGTCCTTGGAAACCAAGATTTTATGTACCGTGTGCCTCTAGTTACACTTGCTCATTCACCCTACAACCGGATTGTTGCGTGTAATAAGCTAAGTATCACTGCTTGGCTGTAGAATATAATTGCACAAAGCCCTATGACCAAATAAATAAATGAAGTTCTAATGTTTTTGTAGTTTGTGATACATTAGCGTCGAATAACGGATAAATTAAATAAAAGTTTATGTATGAAGTTCAGAAAAAGTGGTATTGATTTAAAAATTGGATACGTCAAATATATAATTCTACCGAATCAATAAACATCAAATCACTGACGACAGAAAGAGAGAAATATTCGTTTAACTGTTCACATGCTATACGTATTACGTTTGTAAATAAGGTTACTGTATAAACTTTCAATTATTTATATTACAACACATTATAATATTAAATATTTCAATAAGAAACAATGGTAGATTCTCTGTATTTTTTATTTTTTAATGAGGCAACCTCAAGCGCGTGTCACGTGGTCATTGTGCTACTTCTGCTATGCCAATAGTGTTTGGCGAAACGTACGCCTGTCTGATTACAGATAAGCAAATATTTAACAGGATATCCGAATACCTTCATTCGTATTGACGTCATTATTATTATTATTTTTTAATTAGTTAAATTATTTTTGTACATAATATATACCTATATATGTGGAAGTTTGATCTTATCATATTAGAACCTTCATGATAAAAGAAATATGTAAAACTTTCAACTAGTTTAGGTTAATATACGAGGATATATATTTTTAATTTATATTGCGACACTGTTACTCGGATATACTATATAATTTAAAATTAACACAAAGGTTTTTTTTTTAATTTGAACAAGTATTATAAACGTGAAAGTAAGTCTATCTGTCTTTCTGATACACTTTAACGGCTAATCCCAAGGGAGGACATAAGTTACTTTTTTAAATACAACTTAGGCAATGTATTGTGGATTATATAAATATGACTTTAAAATATTTATAGCGCTTTATACAAGACCCGTCTGGATAGGTACCACCCACTCGTCAGATATTCTACCGCAAAACAGCAGTACTTTGTATTGTTGTGTTCCGGTTTGATGGGTGAGTGAGCGAGTGTGACTACAGGCGTAATGGACTTAACATCTTCGTTCCCGAGGTTGGTGGCGCATTGACGATGTAATGAGTGGTTAATATTTCTTACATCGACAATGTCTATGGGCGCAGGTGACTGCTTAACATCAGGCGGCCAACTTGCCCGTCTGCCCAACTATAACATAAAGCAGTTTTTTTTAACTCCTGTATTATCTCAGTTTAGAATGGCTGACGTGATGGAAATCGTTCAAGAAGACATCAACTTCAACATCATCGTCATTTTGTTATTACTGAAAGTCAATATAGCTTTTTTGACGTGACAACGTCTAATAAATCGATGAACGCTGGCTGAATGCACGAAAAAGGATGACTCATTGTCCCGTTACGCTCATTGTCCCGTTGCGCTGATTGTACGTTTGCGCCGCATCCATCTCTCTTTCACTCGATTGCAGTCATTTCATCAATGTTTTGTTATGACATTGCCACGTTAAACTTCCGTAAACCGACTACAGACAACCATTTTTATTTTGTCGTGTGACGTCATGGCGGAATGAGCTAGTATAAGGTTCAGCAAAGGACTTTGACATTAATTATACACCATTACAAGTCGATGGATAGACAAATGATGATTTTAATTACCGTAAACAGTCACGAATGGATACTGACCCGATTCGAAAACTAGGGCCGAGTAGGGCGCGTCTATGTAGATCGTGTAATAATTCACGCGCTATAATTTGTTAGGACGGTTGGATTTATTGATAGAGCTTTTCAATTTGCGGGTAAACTAATTGAAGTTTATTTATCTGAGGATTCATAGATTATATTGATGTTAATGACAAAGTGTCATTGATTGTATCGCTATTATTGTTTTGTTTTTCTTTTTTTAGCACAGGATCAAATTATTTAATAATATGATACTTTAGAGTACCTTAATGTTATTTATGATTAAAAAAATGTGTTTAATAGTTTGTAAAGTTTTTTTTTATTTTTATTTGCTTAGCGTTTCTGATTCTCGGTGGAATAAGTGGTAGTTTAATATTAAATTTAACCTTGGAAAATGAAGATTCAAAAGTACTTGACTAACCTATAATTGCTTCGTTTTCTTTAAGTTTTGTTTTCTTGTAAAACGTTTGTAAAATTAATACGATTTACACTTAATGTGTGTTACACTTAATTTGTAAAACACGTAACGTTTTCAAGTGTTGTGCTAAAATTAAATTTGCACGGAAATCGATTAACTGTTCGCGATGAGTAATAGTATGGGTACGTAAAACAAAGCTGATGCCTGAAAGTGTGTTGACCGACAGACGTTTATTTTATATTAAAATAAATTTCAAACGGGAATTATATGGATATTACTGGAATGGTATATTTTTATACATATCTTTGGTAACTTTTTTATATACAGGATGTAACAAAATTCGTGTCCGCCCCGTGAAGTGGTTGTTAAGTATGGTGAGTCGGTTCTATTTATGTAAACATTTTTAAAATATTATGAAAAAAAATTACCCATGTATAATTGTCCTTTACTTGTGAATGGCACTGAAGTCCTACTGAAGGGCTAGACTGATATTAATGTTTTTTTTTGTGGGTCGAGTAGGCCGAGTTGGAATCATGTTACATGATATTTTTTAACAAAAAAATATGATTGTGATATATACTTTTATATCACTTGTACGAAGTCAAGACATGAATTAAGATGCCATGTTCCTTGTGCCTGTAATAACACTGGCATACTCACCAGTTCTAACCGGAACACAGCGATAGAAAGTGAAGATGTTAGGCGTCAGAATAATATTCGTAATAAATATGAAAATTTAGTAAACTATTGCATGTTGGCGTGCTGCCAAGCAACGCTACAGCGTGTTTACTATTAAATTTATACATTGTTTTCAATATAAACAAAGCAGGTTCAATGTTCCCGTCTTAACGTCGATTTTCGCGAAAGTGTAAACAATTATAATTAGGCCACGAATTCCGATGCATTTGACGAAAAGCAGACAGAGAAAAATATTGAAATATAACTTAGTGTTCCAAATTTAGAAAAAAAAACTAAGTTCATACATGTCAAATAAAATGTAAGCGTTCTATATTCAAATAATATTATTCACTGGGTTAATTAAATGTACATAATTTAAGGCTACTATGTATGTACTTATTATTCATACAAATTAATAATATGCTCATGTATAAACTGCGAATAAAACAAAAAAAAAAAAAAAAGAACTAATAGTATCTTAGATAAAGAAAGTTTGTTACAAAATGCTTAATGTGACAAATTAACACAGTTTGACCCCACGCCCGGGATGAACGAGAAACCTTATTCGATTAAGGTCGAGTTAATTAAAGCAGGACAATGAAACCCTACTTAACCCGTGTAACTCGAAAGACTTGCCAAAGGAACAGGACGACTTTTATTACAACGTAATGAAGGAGTGGCTCCAACGCGGAGGATTTACTTTTGTGGTTATTAGCAGTTGCTTTGTTCTATGTTGGTGTATTATATATATATATATATATATATATATATATATATATATATATAAAACAAGCCGCTGTTTCTTTTAAAGTTTCTTTCGCTGGTTCTTCTCAGGGCTGGGTGTTTCTTTCCGAACCGGTAGTAGTTTCCAGTTTGACAATCAATAAGTTAGTATTTTGATTTGATATGTATTTGAGATTATAAGACTATCAAAATTTTTCCGATCACAATAAAAGTTTGGTACAGATATCAGTTTGATTTTTCATACTGTTTTAGCTCGCGAAAGTGCGTATCGTCAGCCATTATTGTAATTAAAAATGTGCTCAAAACCGACTTTATATAAAAATATATGGGGTGGGTGCACCAGTCCCACACCAGGAACCAGTAATACACCATTTCTAACTTCACACCAAAATATTAACTTTTTGTCGAATTTCCCGCCACTTTTATCATATATAAAAGCGATTAACACACCATCTACAATAGTAAAAAACTCATAATTCGAAACGACAATCGTTCACTTCGTTCTAGGCGGCCATATTAGTAAGCGATACATCGACGGTAAGTTCTTTGAATCTTTTGAAATATTTGTTTATATCAATCGTTGTAACTTATTTTCCGATTAACTGCCTAGTATGATGTATAAATCAATAATATTACGTCTTCTTTCATCAGATAATTATAATTTAAATCAATAGTTGTAGTGGTAAACTACTGGAACACGAATTCAATGATTTTCTAGTAATATTCCATTTGGTCTACTACTGGTGATTAAGCCTTTTGATAATTTGTTTATTTTTTCTTTTATATTTATTTTTATTTAATATACTGCAATCAATTATTATAAAAAAACTCTAAAAATATCACTATGTTCCTATTGTAGACCAGTGGTATATTACTGGTAATATCTATACTATGACTTTGTTCCAGTAATGGACCACCTAGATTTTTTTACAAACACAATCCCACCGAAAAGAACGTTTTTCTAATATAAGGAGAAAGATATCTTTAGGCGATAGAAGAGATAAGCAAAGGCGCTAAAATTAGAAAAATGTGCCGAAAATTAATATTCCCCACACTACCGTCATAAATAAAACTGTGGTATCCTTGGACAGGAACCAAATATGGGACTTCCCACGATATTGAACAAGCAAGTAGTATCTTGGATAATAGCAATGGCATAAAAGGATTCTTGTCATTAAAGAAACACTGTTAAGAAAATTATAACTGAAGAAAATCGACCAAATCCCTTTAAAGATACCCCAGGCAGAAAATGATTTCCAGTATTTTAAAGCGACATCCAGATATAGTTGCAAATTATAAAAATACCTACCTTTAGGCGTAGCTGACATTTTAAAAGATCCCGAAATAATTATTAACGTAGATAAACCCGGATTTCTAACAAGCCCTTCTGGTTTAGTATTGGGTCCGCGAGGGTTTAATTTTTTTATGAAATAAAAGATAAAGAGAACATAACCAACAACCGTACTACCGCACTAATCTGGTACCATATTACCACCCTTGATTATATACCCCATAAGCATACATTATATCTAAAACCGATAGATAAATTAATAAAGACGATGCTCCATCATTGGGATCATTGGGAATCTCTTGATAATTAAGATGTTTTCGTTGTTTCAATAAAAAGTTTTGATGATTATTAAGTACATAACTTATTAGTATTCATAATTTTATTTTTCTTTATTAATATTTATTAATAGTCTTAAAAGCAATCGTTTTATTTACTGGTTTACTATTGGCACAATGTCTGGTTTTTTTTCAAACAAAGTTGGTCAAGTGCGTCATTAGCCAGGTCAATAGTTTATTATTTACCTAATATCCAATAGGTAATAGTGTATTTTTGTACTTATATTTTATTACAACCCTTTTATACGATCGCCGATTAGTTTCTTTCGCCGTTGCTACTCAGTACTAAGTGAACTTAAGGCTTCTGTTTTTAATAAAGATTTTGATTTTTAACTCTCTAGTTTCAATAGGCGTTTGACTCGTTGAAGTAATGCCAATGGTCTGAATTGTTACACTTAAACTGCCGTGTTCAATTGTCCAGTCGCTAGTCGGTCGCGTAACGGGTTTTTTTAAGTATTGTGATTATTTAGTTGACACGCCATTGCTTTTATTGTTTTTCCGCTCTTTGTTCGATAACAAATTGTACTTGTGAACATTTAATTTATACATTGAATATACTTCATTGTATCCCGAGACTTGTTATGACAAACCATGTTTATTTCCTTAATAGAAACGCAAGAGCAACACTATTAATTTTTTTTTTTATAAATTCCTACTTGTATGTAAGTGTTTTGCTTCACAAATAGATAGGAAGATATTTTATTGTAAACGACATTCTCGATTAAAATAATGAATATTTGTTTTGATTTTTGTTAATTACATTTTTGCTGTCGATTTTAAATTATCGAAATGTTGTATGACCTGTCAATGTCAGTGTTGGCTGCCTCTTTGGGTTAACGGCTAGTTTGCTAGGTCACGTACCTTAGGTCAGGGCAATAAAAATACCAATGGGGTTTTCTGACTACAATTCTCAATAGCACTGGAGTCCGGGATTTGGTAGTGAGTACATTTTTCCGTGCCTCGGAAGGCTTTAAGCCTTAAAGTTTGTCTCGCAATCTGGTGTCGAATTTCCCATTCCATTGGGTTACAGCATTGAAAGAATAGATTTCGTCACAGTAGCATGCGCAAGCGATACCGCTCGCTCGTCCTTAAGACGGAAAGGGTACCGCTGGGTTTTTAGTGGGTATTCCGATGTTCGGGGCGCACTCGGTGCCTTAGACACCGGCGCGGCGAGTCTCACATACTCCCCCACTGTTCTCGTGGTGGAAACGCGTAATGCGTGTCTCTAGCGTTAAAAAAGAGTGAAATAATAGATTGCACTTGTGTTTACCCACGTGTGCACTATAATATGTAGTATACCTATGTTCGATATCGTCAGTGTTATTATTTTAAATTCGCCAACGAAATCGAGTGCTCTATGAATGAATAATACTCCTTTTTAGCACGTTTTGTGTAAACTACCGCATTGTTGTTAGCGAATAGCGAGTAATAACTTGTTTATATAAAGTAAATATGACTCATACTTTACTTACTATGTATTAGAGTCTAATAATAATTAGACGAACGTTCCTGAAGTGAAAGGAAACTATTTTTTTTGGTTATTGTTTTATTTTTCACACACAAGTGCACAAACATGAATCTATATAATCAATATAATATATTAAAATAAGTATCGTTATAGTTAAGTTTTATACTGTTTCTTAAATGTTACTAACATGTTATATATTATGTACGTTGTTTAATGTGTGTGGGTGCGTTGTTTACACTTTTTGCGCGGTGTTCGAACGTTTTAATAGACAATTAACCCACATTAATATGGATATATTATTACATGTCTCACGCGTGAGTCTATTGTTTTAGTACCGCGTCGTAACGAAATGTTTGGTAAAAACACTATCGCGAATATTAAAGTAAAAACATTACCGCTATTTGAAAAAAGCTTAAGTGAAATAAAACCGACGATTTTGGGTTGAAAATCCAGATAAGCATATGAATTTTGATGTTCTCAATTTGTGATTATAATTTATGTTTTACTTGTTGATGACAATCGGCCACATGAGTAATCCGCTTTACAGCGCTTTTCGCTGCAATCGGGCCCTTATCCCAACAGTGGCACATTTACAGGCTATTTACTTTACTTTAGGTATAATAGTCTATGTTTTTAAATAAGCATAAGCAGTCGAGTCGTGGCTATGTATTTTTTGGAAAGTATTATCAATTAAGAACCTTACAACGATCAAAAAGTCGATGGAATTTATTACATTTAATTGTATTATATATGTATAAACACGTTTTATATACTTACATACATGGTATAGTTACACAAGGCCGCTGACATTGGAGTATTGTCCGTTCATTGTGTTAATTATATTATGACTAGTGAGCTAAATAGAACTGGAAATTATAGTAATTTATTTTTGCATTTATAATTTGTCTTTTTTTTCATCAACTTTTTGAATTGAGATATATTTTTTTAGTAAAGAGGTTTTATAAACAACGAAACTCCGTGTTGCATAAATACTATAATTAATGAGTGTGGAATAATGATTAAGGGTCTTTAATCTTAAAGGAAAGACGTTCGAAACCTTGTTCTAAATTTAAATCGTCGAGATGTCAGAATCGTGATCTATATTTGTTGCCGCGTACTGCGTCTGAGCATCTCGATGCGATACAGAACTGCATTTTGGATAACCGAAATAGAGCTACGGACAATTGTTCATTCGTAAAGGTTAGTTTGTGATATGTATATACGATACATAAGGCTTATATATAATGAATTCGTTATGTATGTTTTATCCGATTAAGTTAAAATTTTGCACAGTTATTGTTGGCAGCGACAAAGAAACAATGTATCGGTATAGGTCGCGCGTTTCATATTGAAAAAATACATTCCAATACATAATCGGCTAGTGCTTGGGGCTATAACTACGAGTAGCTAATGATACTAGCATTTAGCAGCACGGTTAAGAATTCGAATATTGCGTGTTTCGATGTAAACAATATTCAATCATATCTTTAGCTTATTTATGAGTAATTTCTTTAAAAGAGAATAGAAACTCTTTCGTTACATTGGTTTTGTTTTTTTTTAGTTGCTGTAACATTAACCATTTTTATAATAATGTTTTTATAAGCAACAGTACGCAACTGTATAATGTATTTTTAATATTTGCTTAATAAAAAAAAGCTCTTAGACTATATTGTCCCAAACAGGTGATCAATAAAACATTCGTGATAAGGCACACCTGTCTGTGTATGATAAATAACAGGCGACCTAGTTTGTTCGACTTTGTATTTACTCGTTTTACAGTCTCGATTCGAAATTCAAATATTTTCTTTTGGCGAGAAATATGGATCAATGACATCGATAACGGTTTTCTTAGTTTTTCAATCAGCCAGTATAAACTCTTATATTGTCTAACGAAATATCTATGAATACTGGAAATGCTATTTATGCTTCTGTTTATAATTTGAAATCAGCTGTCACTATTTTTGTAAAAAGCTAGAAGATTAACACTTTTAAGGGAACAACTTCTAAGACAAAATTGTATTAGTTGGTCAATATCGTATTTAGAAAGCAAGTCTGTTTAACATTTTAATCATGCCTAAAAAAAATCATTTCATAAAAACTTATAAAGAAAGTCAGATGGTTCCTATGGGAAGTCCCATCGGTGCATACGACTATTTAAATAAATAAGTAATTAAACTACGTTCATAACATTATATTTATATACAAACTCTTTTTTGTATACGGCAAATTCACATCTGGCAATACATATAATAAAAAAAAACAAAAGAAAACATCAACGCAACCGTCATTACGGTTTCGTGTAAATAAAAACAACAGATGCACGGTATCCCATTGCACCATGACGCCACAAGGGACCGTTAGTGTTGGAACTTGGTGTGTATTCTCTTTGCGATAAAGGGATGAATATATTTAACGCAGCTTACATTCTTTTTTTAAAATTGCTGACGTGTACATTACAAATGGCGGTTAGTTGTAACTCAAAAATGTTGTTATTTGCACAACCGTAATATGATTTATCGATTGCTAAGGTTTATTTTAAACTTTGAAACTATAGTACAGTTAAATAGTCGATTTTAATCTTCAAAATTAAATAAAAAATTACTTACGTCGGAATAAGCGATAACTTGGTGACTACGCAGAGAACTTTTTTTGAACATACAACTTAAATGTAACAAATAGTAAAACAGCTCCTTCCACAGTTGAATATAAACTAAAAAAAAACAACTGGAGTTTTTTAAATACTAAAATTGTATATTACATAAAAAACACCATTAACAAATCATTTATTTTTTGAATCATTACTTATCTATCACCTCATTTATATTTTGACGTGACAACGTCTTATAAATTGGTTTGCCGGGTGACACTTCAAGAAACTGCGTTACGCTCCGCTCACGTTATGCGCTCACAATGAGAGCGAGTGAGAGGCACGCGTCCCTTCCACTCGGGCATGGTTAGCCCGCCTAAGAGCGAGAGAGACAGACATAAAAAGTGAAATTCAGTGCGAGATTCTTTGTATAAATTAATGTTTTAAATATAATTCTTTGTATAAATAAATGTTTTAAATTGTTACTATTATTTCATCCTTCTTCCTACTATACGAATGAATATTCACATTAAAATTATTTTACCACTCAAAGTCGTTGTCACGTAAAACTTTCGCCCGTATACCGAATTTACAGGCAACCAATTTTTTTTATTTGCCTTATTAATTCGGGGACAAAATGTAGCCTATGTTACTCGCTGATAATGTAGCTTTCCATTGGAGAAAGAATTTTTAAAATCGGCTTAATGGCTTACGAGTGTTAGCGTAACAAACGAGCAAACACATTTATAATATTAGTATAGATTACTTCAGTCAGATTCTGTTACTTCTGTCTATCACAGGGATTCAAACCCTTAATTTAATCCCTATTCAAACCATTAATATCACACAATGGTTGTACGGAACCCTTTGTTCGCAAATCCAACTCGCAACACGAGTAATATTTAAATTGTTTGTTTATTCTACGCGGTGATTAAATAGAATAATCATTTTTCGTTAGCGATAAAAAAGTATTTATTTAATGTTGTTTGATTTACTTTTATATTTTTTAATTTAATTTCATTTGTAATCAATTTATTATCTGTGTCCAAACAACTTCAGGATTTAATAATAATAATGTTTCTAATGCAGTTTTGCTTTATATAATTAGATTTAGAATTCTCGAACGTGAGAATTCGATGTGTTCATCTTTTATAATTTAGTAACAAAAACCTTACTTTAATAAAAAATAATACTGTTTAAAAGATCTTATAAAAAATATTTAAATGAAATGAATTTAAGCATTCCTATTGGCTGAGTGACGTCACAGTCGATTTTTAAATAATTTTCATTGGTTTAAAATTTATTGTTTATCCTTATTTTGATGTCAAGTATCATGAGTACATATAAAATAGTATTTTTATTTTTAGATTACTTCTAAAGAATGTAATGATTGTATAGCAGTAGGCGGTTGCTCGTTACTACAATTACAACCAATTCAATTCAATGAGTATTCTCTAAGTATGTACGTGTAAGTCTTCGACTTACATGCCCTAAAGATGTCTATATAAATGTGTTTGTAATGTTACTGTTTACAGCAACAGCCTGTAAATGCCTGGACTATTGCCTACTCTCCTATTGAGGGTAAAGTTTACCACCACGATACTCCAATTTGACATTCACGTATGCTGAATTCTACTAATCTATAACAAATGCGATACGTTCCCGATTCGATTTCAATCCAATTTTGACTGATCTATATATATTTGGGTTGAAATTGAACCGATGTGATGTTAACATATACCGTTATGTCAAAACCAAACTTAATTGTTAACTTTTAAACTAAGCTTCGATTCGATTGCATTAAAGTGACAATTTATTAGTAGACTTTTAAAGCAAGCTATGTATATTTTATTAACCTGTTTTGATTATATATATTAATTGATTTAAAAAGTCCTTATTTATTATAAATTAATTTAAATCAACGATGCTTGCTCGGTGCTTGTCGCTTAAGATGTGTTCTAGCCCTTAGGACGTCACGTTAGTGGATCTAACGCCTATAAGAAAAGAAATAACTCCACGTCTCTATGTACGTTCACCATAATCTCGGAAACTACTACATTATAATATCATATAGACATATTAATATACGAGGTAGGTATTGAGATACGAACTCGAACGAAATATTCCTCGGGTATGTTAAATAAAAGGAAGAGATACATACACAAGTTCATGTTAATAATAACTTGATTATGATTACAAATATAAAAACCTTGGCATTCGTTCATAATCATTTTTATTAAACGTTTTTTTTTAATGTATGTACCTATTTATTTCAGACTTACAATGTTTCCATAGAGCGGTATCTACATACTGTAACATATAGTATGGCATCATTTATAAAAAATATTAATGTAAATTATAAAATTTAACTAAATCTTATGTGAATTTCACATATATATAGCACATGCTTTCTAGAATGGAATTGATGATACATTTTCTTTCATCTTTAGAGTAAGACGGCCGGCCCTTGGATACTATTCAGAAACTAGGGCAGGAAAGTCCCAATTTACTACAATACGATAATAACCGGCGGATCTACGAGTAGGTAGTTCTGTGGCTACACTCGTAACGAAGCATGTTGATCTTTCCAATCGCAAATTTACAGTTATTTTACTTCGTTTTGTAACTTCTGTAGAACTCGTAATAGACAACTTTTTTTTTTTTTTTAATTTTAAGTATGCCGTGGATTCAGTGGACTTCAGGTATGACATATAACATTGATACAAGATTTAGTAAATATTTTTAGTACCTACATGTACAAAATTTATGCAATGGGTTCTGGACTCTGATCGATTCCAATTAGCCAAGTTAGATAATACTCTCCGAATTCAGGTTCTACTGTTTTATTTGTCTTCCAAAGCACCAGCTAACACATAAACTAGATAATTTCATTACAAAAAAGAAAATATATTATTTTCTAAATCTTGAATATTCCTACTTCCAACCATTATTACCAAGAATTCGAATTAATGGAGTGTATATAACTACATACATAACACTGATATCGTTTTCAACTGGTAACTGTTCTTTAAGTACCGAATTATCGCGATTTTACATATAAGAAAATTCCCTCGTCTCGTCTGTCTGTATGGACGCGATAAACTCAAAAACTTCCAAACGGATTGTCATAATGTTTTCACCAATGGACAGAGTGATTAATTAGGAAGGTTTAGGGATATTATGATTTTGTGTAAGTTGGCTGAAATTGTCTTGAAGCTTGTTGATACTGTCGGGAGAATTTATGCCGACTGCGAGCTATCCCAATACATATATACATATTACGATATAAGAGTTTTATGTAAACTCCCATTCTACCCGTGCAAAGCCGGGACGCTAGTTTAGCTAGTTTGTAAGAAAAACTTACGTTTTATGTTTACTTATAATGTCATTATGTTTTACCTTCGCCGGACATTATTCGACCTCCAATAAAAACATAAAGACTGGTTCAAGGCGATTTGGAGTTTTCTCTTTAAATGGTAATTTAAGTTTATATTTAGATTATTATGAATGTATTAAACTGAGCGTTTCTTATGTGGGTGTTAGCGATTTTATTTTATATGTCAATCCTTAATAATAAACGCGAAAGTGAGTTTCTTTTTTTGTTTATTTGTTACGATTTAACTTCTTAACTACTCAATCGATCATCAAACCTTTAAATACATGTTGTCAAATATACAGAAAAGGATAACAGCTGAAATAACTTCACAGTCTTCTCAAAACGAGAGGAGGTTTTTTTTTCAAGTTGTGGGATTTAATAGATTGACTATTAATTTAATTTGGTACACTTTAAACATAATTTAACGGTTTAGTTATTATTGAATAGAAACAAAATACAGCGATTAATGTATATTTCCAACTATTTCGAAATTATAATTTATATCTATACCAATACATAATATAAATGCGAAAGTACAGAACACTGAATCGATTTTGATGATGTTTGGTACATATGTATAGTACTACTTTTTTATAACAATCTCTCCCCCCAGCACCAACATCACCTCCCTTACCTAACTGCGTACAACTAACATGCGTTTGAAACTGCGGACCAGCACTCGTTATCCGTATAATAGAGGCATTGTGTTTATGAACAGTTATCATAACAAAATTTTAAAGGCCGGCATCGCAACTACAACTCCTCGGATGTTGCAGACGCCCATAGGCGGTGGTAGTCACTTTCCGACGGGTGAGGCTCTTGCTCGTTTGCCCCCTCTTACATAAAATAATAATAATAATAATCTCGAGAAAATGTTTTTAATTCGTATTTAATTAGTTGGTAACCAGTTCGATGTCGATATATCGAGTGACACATTTGTTACGGTTAAATCGTCAACTCGTATCGGTCTCTCGTGTAATCGTTGAGCAATCTGGGAAATTATTTATGTTATTTTTCTCATACATTCGTTGCGAAGTATGTTATAATTATGTTACACAAGGTTTGTGAACTTTTATCGGATTGTTATCGAATTATAATAATTCATACGATCATAGTTAATATTATTCATTATGTTGAAATCGATACATTTTTTTATTTATTTCTGTTTTTATTGATTACTGTTCGATTAGAACTTTGTTCTTAATTCAAATTTATTTGTCACAATCTCAAGCATACAACGTCCTAACCTTAATTATATGGTAGTGGTAAATAATCGCGATACGGCGCAAACATGAATTGTGCTATTATTTGCTCGATTAATACACGTGCGCAACTTCTCCGTTCGGTGTATTTGTGCTCACGTACTCGCTGACTGCGAACCTAGTACACGTACTACAACTAAAAAATATCACTTGGAACCTCTAAGCAAAATTCCATACTGTTTCATCTAACGCAGAAGCTGATAATTTAGCATCTGCGTTCGTTAGGCTCGTGAAATACGCTGGCTTTGAACGTGTCGCGCAAAAGTCTGGAATCAGCTTAAAGATAATATAAAGCAGCAACATGGTGGCTGTTGAGGAAAATAATAGTTTGTTTTTTATGTTTTCTATAGAACGAGTCATGATTATTATTTGACACGTAATTGACTGAAAAAAACTTTGATTGGCAATTTGACGTGTTCCCAATAACGTTTGTTAAATGACTTTTAAGTGACAAGAGTAAATTCTTATATGACTCGCGACTTCGTTCACGTCATATACTTAAATAACAATTGCTCTCTTGCAATTGAGCAAATTGCTATGACATAATTTTACTCGAAATAACTATATATGCATATCCCCTATCTTTAAAATAGCTACCTAATATGTATTTACCTACCTCCTACAATGACGTATTATTAATCTAACTCTGAAAAGACTAACCGGCCTTGCTATAATTAGTATAGAATTGATAATTAATATAGAGGCCTTGACAAATATTAAAAATCAACACCAACGGTACGTCTAAGTGTTAGACGACCATTGTAGATCATGCAATTTATAAACTAACCGTGTTTGAACCCACGACCATCGGTTAAGATGCACGCGTTCTTACCACTGGGACTATCTCGGCTTCTAATAGTTATATAAACGTATTCAAATTTCGTATCACCGTAAATCAACTTTCAACATTTCACTTTACGACTGACGATGAGACACGGAGAGACTTCTAACAGAATACCATTGCTGTTATCAATATAAAACAATTTTAATGTAAAAATCTCTATTATTTCTCTAAGTGCGTTTTATGTTACGAAATAATAATGTAGATAGCTGTGTCTATCTGTTTCCCGTTAATGTTATAAGATTAATGGAACCACACGTTTAATGTCGCTTTAAGTACCGCTGCACCGTGATGGGTTCTAGTCTTTTTTATTTATAATATCAGTAGGCGAGGGAATATGGGCCAACCTGATGGTATGGCGGACATTGGCGATGTAAGAATTAATAATCATTCTTTACATCGCCAATACACCACCAACCTTGGCGACTGTGATGTTATGTCCCTTGTGCCTGTAATTACACTGGCACACTCACCTCACTCATGTTTTGCGGTAGAATATCTGATGAGTGGGTGGAATACAGACGAGCTTCTACAACTTGGTGGTAGAGCTTTGCGCAAGCTCGTCTGGGTAGGTACCACCCACTCATCAGATATTTTACCGCAAAACAGCAGTACTTGGTACTGTTGTGTTCCGGTTTGAAGGGTGAGTGAGTCAGTGTAATTACAGGCACAAGGGACGTAACATCTTAGTTCCCAAGGTTGGTGGCACATTGGCAATGTAAGCGATGGTTAACATCTCTTACAATGCCAATGTCTATGGGCATTGGTGACGATTTACCATCAGGTGGCCCACATGCTCGTCCGCCTTCCTTTGCAATAAAAAAAAAAACAAAGTCCTAGTAAGTTATGCTGCTTATCGTTAAAATATCTGATGTGTGTCCAGACGGGCTGCTAGTAAGAAATGTTATAAAAAAGTCTCGTAGCAGGTGATTATTTTATTTTGATTTAATTTTAAGTGTTTCGCATAAATATGCGGACAAAATCACAGATCGTAGCCGGTGTTATAATACGGCGTTTAAAATCCAAATGGAAAGTTTTAAACCTGAATTCTTAAAGCAATTAACATTTCAATGATTAAGTACGCTAAAGTTTACCCTCCAGTTAAAACTCTTCATATGGTCCTGCAAAGCCTCACCGTTTTTCGCCGGAGGCTTTAATATATGGACATCGATATTATCGTTAATCTTTTAACTATGGAAACGTGAAATCGGGATAATGGTTCCAGTCGGTTCGGTTCACGTAATTTTATCATACATCTTGCAATAAATCAATAAAAATAATGTATTTATATATTTTCTTAATAGTAAGACTGTGTTAAGTGTCTCCTCCTCCTAAAGTCAATATAAGAAATATTGACAATCCCATATATTATAATCTATGCGCCAATAAAATTGGGAATTAAAATGTTATGTACCTTATGCCTGTCTTCTAGCTTACTCACGCTTCAAACCGGAACATAATAGTATCGAGTTTACTCTTTTGTGGTAGAATATGTGACAAATGGATGTTACCCAGAGAGGCTTGTCCAAAGCCAAATCCGCTATAAACTTAAACCAGAAGATGCAAATAGTTAAGAAGGTTTTTAGTATATCATTTAACCAAAATTATGAATTAGTAAGTTTGTTTTTTAGTTACACTTTCACGTATTAACCGATAATCATGAAAATACTTGCACTCCCTACTGCCACTACGCAGAGTGAAGCTGCTTTGCAATTTCATCTGCTCTAAGATAATTGATAAGATAAACTTGAATTTCATGTACTTGTATAATGTATATTGAAAATGATTTTGTCCAGAAGTCGTTATCTTAGAGGTCAAGACACTACACATCAATGTGTAAATATGGAGCTTATAAAACCGGTGCGACTTGAAACAACGCATCCTGAAACGACTCCTCGACAGTGCTTACTGTAGTGCAGTTATCTTTATCGTGACGCCGTGTAAAGGATTCCTTATTATAATATATATATTACATTCTTCGAATCAAAAGATCCGTCACCCCCTCAGCCTCAAACAAAACCGTTAACGGTCTGAAGTAGATCCTAGTAAGTGTATACTATATGAAATGAAAAAAGTAGTTCATATATAATGGCTTCACGACAACCAATGATACTTAATGGTTTTTATTATTCCTTATTATACTATGTTATCTTGAATAATATGCATGATATCTATACTAATATATAAAGCTGAAGAGTTTGTTTGTTTGATTCGGCTAATCTCAGGAAGTACTGGTTCGAATTTAAAATTGTGTTGTATTGTCCTTTTATCGAGAAAGGCTCTTCTAGGTGGATTTTTATTTATTATATTTTTATTAATTATACGCGGATGCAACCAGCTAGTAATATAAATATGTATAGGTTTTTTTCTACTACTAATTCATATACTTTTAGTTGTAGAGTAATCTATTTGGTTAAGAATATTGTAAATAAATTTCACGTGTTACCAATTCCGAAGCGGCAATCGCGATCAATTCAGACAATTGACTGTTCGCACAACGATTATTATTCTATTGTCTCGGTGAACCATTACACCATTACGTTTATATGGCGCGTGGCTTATATACCTACTAGATAACAATGTGTTCGAGGAATAATCGTCAAGCTGTAATTGATAACATTGTCGATTTGATAATGATTTAAAAGTCCTCAATGTTGTCTATTGTTGTTTACGGCTTTATCATACTCTTGGTTTGTAGTTAGGTTTATGTATAAGCCCATATAGGTAGGTCTTCCACTCATCACTTATAATACTTACGGCCGAATACTGAAACGTCATTCAAAATGAAGTGGGACTTAATTATTTGGAACGTCATTAATTTCAAAATTTAGTATGCGAAATTTGAACTTAATGGCGTTCCAAATAATTAAGTCCCACTTCTTATTTGAAAGACGTTTCAGTATTCGGCCGTTACCTACTAAAAACAATACTTAGTATTGTCGTGTTTCGGTTTGTAGGGTAGTGTGTCAATGTAACTACAGACAGAAGGGACATTTTAGTTCTAAAGGTTCATGGCGCATTGGCGATGTAAAGGATTCGATTCCAATGCTTGTGGGCCGCGCTGACCGCTCACAATCAAGAGGCCAATTCCGCAAATGTTAAACGTTTATTAACGTTCTCGATTCGGTTCCGATCCAGCTTCGCCTATTCCTCGTAAAACAGAATCCGTATGAAGTTACCATGTATAAAAAACATGTCAAAGTCAAACTTAATTTCCATCAAGCAACTGGATCGTTGTATTAGTAGAATAGGGAAAAAGTTAAACGTTAACAATTATGTTTCCATTCTATTCCAATACTGTGTTAATCATGTAAGTAGAATTGGACTTCAGGTCAACAATTTTTTTTTAATTTTTTTTTTTTAAGAAATAAGAAACTTACTTTTTATTATTTGTTATAAGCGATAATAAATTATACTTATCGTTACTTTACATACACGTGCTAACATTCGTATGTGATGCTGAATAGCGATCAAATAACGCGACACAAAATTTATTACAGTGAAGGCTTTGTTTGTTGTGTTATTTTAAAACCGACTCGAGTCTTATCAACCGCCACGTTGCAAAATACAAGAATTGTATAAGATACTTGTTATTTTTAACACCTTTTTGTTTATTTTTATTTTGCCGGATATGGCATAAAAACCTTCTACAAGAGAGCGTGCTTATTCCTCAAAGGCCGACAACGCACCTGCAAGCCCTCGAATGTTGCAGATGTCCATGGGCGGTTATAGTCATTTGCCATCCGGTGATCCTCATGCTCGTTTGCCCGCCTGCAATATCCCCCGCGTCTGAAACGGGTACAAATTTAGGTACTCTTAAGTTCTTGGTACCCCTGACAACGTGCATGGCAAATATTTATGAAGATCGGTTGTAGTGAAAGCGTAACAAACAAACTCACTTCCGCGTTTATAGTTAGTAAGGATTGTGGCCTTTTTATATCTTAAATGACTTAGGTTTTGTTATATTTTTTCGGTTGCTTTTTGTTTTTTTTTGTTTTAATCGAGTTCGTTAATCGCTGTTTATGAAAGCTTTTAGTATTTCAATCGAAGCAATATAAATTCAGACGCTATTTTGAAATAGGTACTTAAACTTAATAAGGTAAAGCTTACTCTCAACAGCGAAGTTAATTTCAATACAGATAAGAAGTTTTCTAATGAGAATATGACTTTACTACCGATATTTATTAAATTATTTAGTAAATAATTTACAAACACTTGCACTATGTCTTCAGCGATACTCGGCTAGTCACATATAGTTTAATATCTCAGCTCTTATTAATAAGTTTAAGTTAGAAATAAATGTCTTTAACCTTAAGTTTACCGAACACACTCATTTAAAGAAGGAAGAAGCCTTTTTACGAGCGAATAAATATAAAAGACATTTTGCGTCTCTACGGACAACCACGATCTCGAATCGGCGTTAAATGAGGCAGTTTCTTAACATCCATACAAAAGACAAAAATACTTAAAAAAAATGTGTCTTAGTGTTAGTGCCCTATTACCCTACCCTATTCGTTTTTAGTTTTATCGTAATTGTATTCAATGCTTGTCAATCGAGATAGTTATTCTATAAATTAAAGTCGATTTTCGTATCAATTGCTTTTAGAAACTATTATCATTGTAATAAGAAACTATGACGCATTCGTGGCGACTGCTTTTAATCCTTAAAGAATATTTTACACGACCAAGATTAGATCGAAAACGAACGGTCTGCGACCGGTCCGGTTTTTTTTATCGTCCGTTCGTTCGTATCTCTAAAGGACATGGCCAATTTCTGTATGGCGGTTTGCATAGGTATCGAATTTAATTCACACAAATCAGTTGTGGTGTTTTATATTCGTGAATATCGGATTATTAAATTGCTATAAATAATAAACTCGGCATTTCAACAGAATAGACGTAAACGTTTTCATATATTCCTTTAATAAGATTGCTGTCAATAAGTATAGATTATGATGTTGCTATAAAAAACGTCGAAATGGCTTGATGAGTATCTTTCTCTGCGGTTTGGTGTGGTATGGTTTCTCAAAAATAATTTAAATTCATCTTGCATTACGTAATACTTTGAAATAAAAACTCTCAAGTTCAGATAAGTTAAAAAATATATTATTTTACAATATACCTATTTATTATTAACTATCTATGTGTGCGTGGAATGTACTTTTTTGGTCACTTTTTTGCGGTTAGTAGAATATCCGATGTGTATTATTAAGTTAAATTAATAAATGAATGCGAGGTGAAAGTTTCAATGATATATATTTGAACACGTTAACATTTGTTAAAGTTTTATTAGTTTATTATATATTATTGCAGCAAATTAGATTGCACTTTTTATTTCCTAAAGGCAATTTCGTATGGCGCTGAACGAGATAGCTTCATTAGATTTTGAAACGTAATATGTGTCTACGTTTTATTGTGGTTGAACAAGAAACATGCCAAGACTTGGAGAGCCAAGGCCCCTTGGTTCTTTGACATTTCGGAGTCCCCCATGCCGAAGGGGTTTAAATATAGAGACACATTCAATTAAAAAAATGTATGAATATAATCAATGTTTTCATAATTGTAGAGAATATATTATAAATATTTGTTATAAAATAAAATATTTTAAACCGAGAATTTATAGTGTATGCACAGCCTTATATATATATTATTATTGTTCCAAAGTATAAAATATTTCGAAAGTGAATCGCGTACTCAACGAATCGGATTAAATGAGTAGTACTGATACACTTTCTAAGTAAATAAACTGATGTATCTCTCCGAGAGATATAAAACTTTGCTAATAATAATATTATATAATGAATGTCATTATAATGGGTTGAATAATTATTTTAGAAGCACAAATTAAAAATTTACGAATTTATATTATATTCTTCGACGTTGTCAGGTTTTTTTTAAATATTGATATTATATAAAGGTATCGCTTATTGTTTCTATTTACGTAAATAACCTGACCTATGTCAATATATGATTAAGTGGAGCTTTTGATACCATTATCAGAAACTCGAACAAACAAACTTCGATATTAAAGTGTGAGAGGGATAGACTATGACGATTTGTCCGAAAAAATCGTTCTATTTCACTCATACTTCGCTAATATACATTTCACACTCGTATAAAACGTTTTTATGAGAAGTTGAGCGTCGATGCACTTACATCAACACGAGGTCAAGAACTCGAGTCTAGTCGTATTGAGCGGCTGACTCACTTTTACTTATCAAATACACAACAACCTATACAAAACGAGCTGTAATTGAAAACAAACTTTACGGTCAAACAAATAAGGTCGGTTTTCGTGTGAATATAAATGTAGATGTAGGAAATATACAGGATGTGTGGACATAATTAGTTGCAACGTATAATCGAGTTCATAGTTGTATAATTAATGCATTTGGTTATTGCTAGATTTGTTTTGCTTATTGTTTTTGATATGATATAATATGTTAAGTAATTCTATCTTTTTGAGATATATAATTTTTATATACATATATTTTGTTAACGAAATAAATAAATATTCACATATTAATATGTAGATTTTTGTGTCGAGCTTGCGAAAGTATCTCATATCTGTTACGCTTTCGCTGCTAAACTATTGAACTGAACATTTAATTTATATGTATGTATATATACACAACATTTAGACTATGTATACAAACACATAATATATAACCTACAGGGTGTAACAAAAACCCTGTCCGACCCGTGAACTGGTTGTCAGTTATATCGTTAGTCGGTTCTATTTATTTAATCATTTTTAAAATTCTAAGAAAAATAAATACCCATTAAACCTATTAATTGTCATTTTCAATTGTAAATGACGAAAATTTCATGGACAACTGAGGTCATGACCTGTCACGTTTTTGTTACAATCTGTATATTATAGCTTCATTAATTTTATTATCAGACATCGCTACCGAAAAAGGTTATAAGTTAATATTATTTTTTATCTGTGAAAATAATAAATATACAATGATGAATATTAAATAATATAAACAGACGAAGCTTTGTAACATGTCGTCAAGGCCGTAAACTTTGTTGTTTTGGAGTAACGTTTGTATATACATATGTATGTATGAGGATATTAAAACAGATTGTATGCGTCAGTTATGGAGTTATGGTAGACGTCGCCATATGGCGCTACAATTTACAACGCGCCGAAACAATAATTAGCGCTTGTAAAGCAGTCTTACAAACTAAACAAACAATATTTGCATTTAGTAAAATACATATTTACTTTTAATATGAAACTAGTGTGAGGGGGTGGATGGGGGGCGTGTTAGGTTGCCAATAACCTTATCTGCAGCCCTGAGAATGTGTATGCAATTTCACGGTTATCGTTTGAAAGTGTAACGAATAAACATGCAAACAATCGTTCTCTCGAATCGACGATCGACATGGCGATGGCGTCT
Source organism: Nymphalis c-album (assembly GCA_963151315.1). Lineage (NCBI taxonomy): Eukaryota > Metazoa > Arthropoda > Insecta > Lepidoptera > Nymphalidae > Nymphalis > Nymphalis c-album. The sequence goes on from OY720609.1 coordinate 6,419,183, forward strand.
GTGAATTGACAGGATTAAAAGTGCTGTCGCATGGTTGCGGCCCTTCTTTTTTTACTTGCACGAGAAAGAGATAGCAATATGCCAATATATATATATATATTTTAATCAGTCGTATAAAATATTGTGTACAGTGAATCGACACCGATGGAGAATTATAAGGAAATGTATAGTTATGAATGGATTTAATAGTTTTCGTAATATCGCCCACTCAATTCTATGCAGCTGACTGCTGGAACCATTGATCGTGTGACTCATTGCGGAACTACCAACAGCCGGCAGGTGTGGATATATTTAACGAATGCACTTTCAATACTTTTTATATATAACTAAATTTAAATCGTAAAGTATAGTGAAGTAGACGATTAAACGGTAAACACTTAGTTTTTAAGTACGTCGTGTAACGCCTGTTTTTCCTCAATAAAATTGTAAATGAATTTTTAGTTACCTTTTTTTTGTAATTGGTGTAAAAAACAACTATTCCAAATTAGAATTGATTCAGTAGCTTTAGGGTGTTATTGAATAACAAACATCCAAATACAAATTAAGCATTATTAGTAAATTGTGTTGTCTGTGTGAGATATTCTTTAGAACAATCTCGAAGTTCATCGCACACGATCCTGAAACGCCAGAGAGGGATACGCGACATTGAAATTATTAATAATTATAAATTAGAAATATACGGATCAAAATAGCATATCACATCACCGTAAGTGGATTAACAACATTTCATGACGGAAACTGAAATACCAAGTGGGTTCTGGCAGAGTAGGTGTTGAGGATCGGGGGGGGGGGGGTGTTGATTCTGCTAAATTACAACGGTTACGATATGTTCTCGGTTCAATTTCTCACAAAATTGATCTCAGTTGAATCGTAACTTGTTAGAGTAATTGTATTAATCTGCAACGGTTTGTATTTTCTTGATTCTATTCAGATCTAACGTCTACCGAACGGCAAATGGTAGTAACAGCCTGTGAATATCCCACTGCTGAGCTAAGGCCTCTTCTCCTTTTTTGGGGAGAAGGTTTTTGAGCTTATTATTGCTTGCTGGAATAAGCAAATGGTAATGGCAAACGATACAGGAGACCCTCAAGATATCTCTAACTACCGCCCGATTAGTCTTCTTTCAAGCGTGTACAAATTATTCACGTCAATTTTACAAAGCCGGCTGAGCCCGCAGATAGATAACTATCAGCCAGTGGAACAAGCAGGGTTTCGTTCCGGATTTTCTACAACGGATCATATACAAGTTCTACAACAAGTAATGGAGAAATACAAGGAATTTAACAAGCCACTATACATTGCTTTCATCGATTACGCCAAAGCGTTTGACACGATCACTCATGATGCTATTTGGGAAGCGCTGAATAAATGCCACATAAACGAAAATTATGCAAGAGTACTAAAAAACATCTATGAGGGTAGCGTAAGTCAAGTCAAACTGGAGACGCGAGGTCCTGATATACCGATCTGTAGAGGAGTAAGACAAGGAGACCCCCTCTCGCCCAAGCTGTTCATAATGATACTACAACACATTTTTGACAATTTTAACTGGCAGTCGGAAGGGATAAGAATCAACAAAGATCGACTTACACACCTCAGATTCGCGGACGATATTGTCTTATTTGCTGAAACAAGCAAAGGATTAGAAAGAATGTTAAGCAGTCTGAATAAAGAAAGCGAAAAGGTGGGCCTCAAAATGAACGAGAATAAAACTAAAATAATGACTAATAGCTTCGCTAACGCCATATACTTGAATGGGAAGATGCTTGAATATGTGAGCAATTACATATACCTGGGAAAACAAATATCATTCGAAGACAAAAATGAAGAACTAGAGGTCGAGCGGCGTATCAACATGAGCTGGAAAAAGTTCTGGTCCCTGAAGGAAATCCTGAAAGGGGAATTCCCCCTTTACCTAAAGAAAATTGTCTTGGACACCTGTGTCTTACCTACTCTAGTACAAAAATAAGAACAAAACTAGTAACATGTCAAAAAGCAATGGAAAGAAGCGTACTAAAAATAAGAAGAATACAAAAAGTAAAAAGCGAAACAATCAGACAAAAAACTAAAGTTATAGATGCCTTACAATATGCCCTAAAACAGAAGTGGCAGTGGGCAGGACATATAGCAAGATGCACAGACAATAGATAGACTTTACAGACGACTATATGGAAAGGACCAAGAGGAAAAAGAAGAAGGGGGCGCCCTAGAAAAAGGTGGATAGAAGATATAAAAGCGATAGCAGGAAGCGATTGGAGGAAGAAAGCCATGGACAGAGAGGTTTGGAAAAATCTGGAGGAGGCCTTTACCCGAGAAGAGGTTCCGATCAATGATACTGAAGAAAGTAACAATAGCAAGTAAAGAAAATGAAAAAAGCAATTACATATATACAAGTTTTATTTTTTTAATTCAGAAAAAAAAAGTATTAAAACGCATGTAATAACAATTATTATTGTAGATTGGAAATAAATGGGCTTTATTATTATTATTATTATATATTATTATAATGGCAAACGATTACGTTTCGATTCGATTCGATTGCGATAAAGTGACTATTTAGTAGTAGAATTGGTCCCAAGTTTTGTCGTTGACCAATAACGATTTCGTATTTGCAGTCGAACTGAAATATAAAATTGTATTTTATTTTAGTATATTTTTATTTAAAAACAGAACTGCGATTCGAATCCGGTTTTTGAATAATTCTTTTGTTTGTTGTCTATGTATTGTGTTTGTTTAGAACTCACACACGTTTAGGTTTCGTTGGATTGGTTTTAATCGGTAAACTATCAAGTATCGAAAAGTGACCGTTTAATTGTTTTGATTAACAGTGTTTTTAACGTTTGAAAGTAGAATTAAATGTTTATTTTTGCTTAAAAATATTTATTTGTAACAATAATAGGAAAATTATTTGATCAATTTATTAAATATAAAAGTATTTAAGATATTAATTTTATTATTATCGTATTACATATCTGTATTCATGTAATTTTGTTTCAAATATTCGTTTAAAAACGTGTAAATAAAAACAACAAACCGGTAATCGATAAGATTTGTTTTCAAGGTTAAAAAAGTTTGAAGTTTCCGAACTGTTTGTCCTGTATTAATTCATTTGCATATGGTTATACTACGTACTGAGTCATACCAATAAGATATTATCAACTCGATGTAGTTTGTCATCTTATACTAGATACGTGAGAGGTGTAATAGTTGTGAGAAAACTCTGAGTCACTAATGTTACAACCATTGTTTGATCGACGTCATTGTAATTAACACCTGTTTGATTACACGTGATGCGCTTCCGATGACCGGATATGATAATAATTCTGACATTGTAAAAGGTCGTAAAAATGGAGTTTCAAATTTTGATATATGTATACTATACACCTATACATAAATATATGTATATGTATTGGTAGGATTTAGTGTAAACCCGACTGTGTAGTTCCATCTACCCTTACTCTGGATTAGGTAGGCAGACTGGCCCTACTCCTGACCCTATAGACAATATCTGTGTACAAAATATTAACCACTCCTTACATCACCAATGCGCCATCGAAATTAGGAGGCTATATGTCATGTCCTTTTTACCTGGAATTACACTGGCTCACACACCTTCATAGCAGATCACAACAATACTAAGTGCTGTTTGGCGGTACATAACCCAATCAGGGTGGTTGGCTAGATGGGCTTGTATAAAGCCCTACCACCAAGTAGTAGTGGTATTTTACTTATAGCTATTTAACTGGTATCTAAAAAAAACAATGCCCCCAATTCCCAGTAAAGGGATGGATGCGAGCTGCCGATGATCGGGATGGTTGGCGTTCTATGGGGGAGGCTTTCGTCCAGCAGGGGACGGCAAAAGGCTGAAAAAAAATATATTAGAAGAATAATGAAACGGTATTTAATTTTTAGTCACATACATCAACAATACCGTTTTCTTATCTGTACCAAATGCTTCTTGACATTTTAAATAACGCTCCAGTTTGTTGTTGCAATGTGAACTGAATTTAGTTAGCCTTTTTTTCATACATTTTTAGTCTATTCATGTAACATTTGTCCGTATTCTAGATTTAGTAGTGTGTGCTGACTGTTGAGGACATGCATGTCAATATGCACGTGGGAAATGGGTTATCGAACTTGCCATTGTTTTTTTTTTAATTTAATAGAATTGGGAATTATATAAAATAATAACAGCCAGTATCTGTGTCACGGTTGAACAGATGAACTTCTTGAGAAGAAGGTTTTGAGCTTCTTCAATTACGCTGCTTTAATGTTGCTGCATATTTGTACATGTGGTAGAATTTCATACGACACATACAGGTTTCTTCACGATGTTTTCCTTTACTAACGAGGACGAGATGAATAATAAAAGAAGATATATGAAAGCGCAGTGACGATTTGGCAATAGGCCACCGGACGATCTCCACTGTAAATATAAGTTAAAAGAAAACTTAGAGGCAAAAAAACATACGTAATTAGCTGATATTGGAGGAGCTTCTACAAAGAAGATATTATAGAAATTCTCAATTTGGAAGAGAACTTTTCTTTGTATAATTTATAGATGCGCTAAAAGTGGATTTAGTACAATTATAATCAAAAGTGGGCACTTCAAGTCTTCAATTTTATCAAATCGAATCTTCCTTTCTTTTTTAATCTAATAAAATTATGGTGTAAAAAAAACTGAAATTACACTAATGTTTTTCAACTTTATACGAGTAGTGTTCACATAGTTCACATATGTGGTAATAGTTGAAATATATATGTCGAGAGGGTAATACGATTGTTAAACAAACGGTACCGCTTGAATATTTAATTATTTAGTAATATTTGTAACCAAATGAGCTCAAAGAAAGCATCGATGATGCGTGAACGAGTCCTCAAACAATGCAACCGTGACTGTCTGCCTGTCATGCACTGTAACGCCTGACCGAATGGTATAGAATTAATTGGATAACACCTTTTAATTATTCATTGCTTCTCGTATTTAACAAACAACGATTATATATGTATTAACCATGTGTTGCATATATTATCAACTGCTTCTGTTGTATTTTTTTTTTGCATAGGAAAGCGGACGAGCATATGGGTCACCTGATGTTAAGTGATCACCAACGCCCATAGACAATGGCGTTGTAACCATCACTTACATCGCCAATGCGCCACCAACCCTGGGAACTAAGATATTACGTCCCTTGTGCCTGTAATTACACTGGATCACTCAACCTTCAAACCGGAACACAACAATACCAAGTACTGCTGTTTTGCGGTAGAATATCTGATGAGTGGGACTTGCACAAAGCTCTACCATCAAGTATAAAAATAAAACTTTTTTTTTTCAAAATCATATAAGTCTATCATATCAGGAACATATGAATCCATTGGAACGGATTATGTATTAAAAAGAAAAAAGTCATTGACCTTAGTTTTTCTTTTTAAAATTAATTTCAGCAAATATATTTTTAATTAGAATTTGATGTGTATCTTACAGTGTTTTAGATATACACGTTGTCGGCATCTTTGTTAAGAAATAGTATTTAACTTTAGATTTTAGACTAATTCGATGTTCTTGGTTACTATTATTATTTTTTATTTATACATTTATATTATCATAGAAACATTTTCTATTACATCAAATAACAACTACTATGGACAGATTAAAAAAATATTTAAGTATATAAACATTATTAAAAAGTACTTTGTGTCCGTGGCGTTGCCCGTGTTTTGGCTTTATAAGCTCACTCAGTACCATTTTTTTTCAAAATTGGTTCGACGGCTGAGCCTTGAAGACATAACAGAAGGACAATTTCGCATTTATAATAATATTATTAATGGTCACGTGTACTTATTTACATTTGGCTCGAAGACAGTTTTGTTATCTTCCAATGTGAGCTGAGTCTCAAGCAATGGCCCAGTTTAGTCGGAATTCGTAATGCCTCAATATTACGGTTAGGCGGGTTAGGCTGTAATTCCGTTGCGAATCGATGTTTGGACGGGCTCGGTGATGTTTGTAAAGGTCTTCGGCAATGGAATACTTAAATGTGTTCCGTCTCGCTCTCGCAAGGCTTTGGCCTTTTGTATCGTAGCTCAGAATGAAAAAGGATGGTATAACGCAACATTTCAAAGTTAATTCTTCGTTGCAAGTCATTCGAAATTTGTATTTATCAATGCTAAATTACATCCACACAGGTTTAATTGATTGTACGATGAAAGAATTAATATTTATTACATTATCAAAGTCTAACAGCCACTTACTTTTAGGAACAAAATGTTTGCTTGCTAACCATGAATTAAAAAAAAACAATGGAATATTTGTCTGATGACGCTGCACTGCATACTGCACGTTGACCCGGCATTAATATTATGTTGTGTTATATTATAAACAACCCAGTTGTTTTGGGGTTCGTGCAGACAAATGAAGTGTATTTTCAAAAATAGAATTTCCCTAATTGTATGAAAATGTTTTTTTTTTTACATTAAACTATGGTAGCACAGTCCTAAACTCGACAACTACAACTAACACTAACTTTCATTTAACATAATTAATTAGGATGTATGGGTAGAAGTCAGCAACAAAATTTGAAACTAGTTCCACATAAAACAGTTTAAATTTTTCACAGACTTGTTGGTGTAATACAGTCTAGAATCTAGATTGTAAAATTTATATATACGTATTTAATTTAATTTATTTATACTTTATTGCACAACATATAGGTAATTATTATAGCGACAGATTAAATAAGAATGACAGAAACAATAAAAATTAGTAACATAGAAAACTTATAATAACTTTGATTATTTTATTTAAAAACATATTTATGACAGAGTTATGTAAAAATGAGATAAAAGGTATTTTGTATATTATAACGTGCTAGATTTAAATGTAAATTAAATATTTTTTGAATCAATTAACACTACATGAGAAGATAAAAACTAATATTATAAAGGCGAATGTTTGCTCGTTTGTTACAAAATAATAATTTCTGCCCGAGTGCATAAGGTTAAGTGTTAGGTACCCTATGTAATTTTCTTTACCTGACAACGTATATGTTGGTTGAGTAGTTAAGACGTGAAAGCGTAACGAACAAACCAACTCACTTTCGCATCTATAATATTAGTAAGAATACGTTCCTATCACTGTTATCTAGCATAATATATTATACTAGCAATAAATGGCTCTTCCCGTATACATATAACTTTATAACTATATAAATTGTTGATGCGCTGCTACGTTAACATGAGGCGAGTTACCTACTACGAAATGAAAAAAAAAATTATACTAAAATACATTCAGGTTTGCGGGAATTTTAATGGCGTTTGATCAAACCGTGCTGATTTCTGTTATTCTTAAACATATATATCAACATCCATTTTAATACATAACACGTGTCAGTAGCAAGCTGTGAACGTCCCACTGCTGGGCTAAGGTCTCCTGTTTTTCGAGGAGATAGTTTTTCGATCTTATTACGCTGCTCTAACGTCTGTTGATGGAATAAACATGTGACAGAATTTGGTTTAAATTCGACACACGCAGTTTCCCTCACGATGGTTTCCTTCACCGTAAACCACGAGATGAATAAATACCTCACAAAAATAATACGTCAATTTGTCGCCTAGATATAAAATATGCAGACACATGAAACTGCCAAATTCAATTAAATAAAAAATAAGAACACGTCGCGAAGATTAACAAGATTTACTAAACAAAAACTTAGCATTTGACAATTACTAATCGAAACATCGACGATGATGACTGCTACGTGACTTTGGCAGAGTAATTTGTATCTATTGGCATGAAATATATAGAAAAAGGTGATGGCTGTCTGTCTGTCAAAATGATTTTTTTTAAATGTAATCGCCATTAAAAATAAATGCCAATCTAACAAGTTTTTTCGGTTATCTTTCTTCAATATCAATTTTTGAATGCAGAACGTGTTTTATTTATTTTTTATGCAGATATTGGGTATATCTTGTAATATTTTATACCACTGACGTGTATGCATTTCATGATGATCGCCTGAGTAGTTAAGACGTAAAAGCGTAACAAACAAACAAATAAACAGATTTACTTTCGAATTTATATTATTATTCGTATGGATTGTGATTAAAACAACCGGAATGAGAACGACTCGTACTCGTAATGTTTTTAATTACCTTGAACTTTTTAAAAGATATATATATATATCAGGACTTCTTCTATTAATAAATAAATGCGCTTAGCTTTAGCCGGTTTATCTTTTTGAATTTATATCAGCATACAATTATTTAAATAAATAAGTCTCGATTTAATACGTATGCGTTTTTTTTAAACGTTTAACTTTACACGCATGTAATATGGATTGTTTACTTTTATCATTTAACTTTATATGATATATTAAAATAATATTTGTCCAACTTTAATTTTTTTTTAATTGATTTAATTAATTAAAAACAAAATACACACTTCTCTCCAAATTCAAAATTCTCGCCAAACTAGAAGTTTGATGGCGAGATGCGCCCTTTTTACATACAAATACTCAACCTAGGTATATAGGTACAATATTTATTTATTTAATTAAACTTAGACTAGTATGATTAAACATTTGATTATTATTTGTTTCAATTTTAAAATGCCGTCTGCTTTTGTATTCCGTGATTTTGTGATACCATTGGCCTTAATATAGCTATATTGTTACCCGATTTGTTGTACCCGATTGTTGGACAAACGCAAACGTATTATTTTCTTATTTATTTATAAATAATATAATATTAAATGCCATACCAATTACATGCAAATAATCCGTTTAAATGTTATGATTATTCGAAGTACAGCAACCTTGCGTAAGGTTTATGTGGGCAATACTGGGTATAATTTTCGTAATGAGAGAAAGCAGCCCCACAGCTGACCGACCTTGCAATACGTAACATAACTATTGAAAAAAATAATTACCGACTGTTTGAGCTAGATTTAAAAGTCAAAATATTTAATAGAGCTTCCTTCAGTTCAAGCTGGGGAAGATATAGATGTACCCTATTCCAATCGGAGTAGGAATCAAGGTAAACACACCGAAGATTTCATGTTAAAGAACTTTATTACTCATAAAGAACCGTACACTTCACTTGTACAATGAGCAATACATATTAACTTATATATAAAGTTTGGACCGGGTGGTAGAATCTGGCAAGGTGGCAGTAAATGCCCACAATGACACAAAAAGAAAAGGATATGTTAATATTAGTGCTTAATTAATATAGCGATATTAAATTTAAATAAAGAATAACATTTACTAAATATATTCATATATATTTTCTCGTACAAAAATGTTGTTCTTTTTATGTAGAGGTTTACAAATTGTATGCGATTTTCAAATCGTTTTGCTGTTTTATGCACTATAAACAGTTCTTGATTAATTTACCCTTATTTATTTATTATTTTTGTATTTGTTAATTATTATGATTGTAATAGCTATTACTTAACACGTATTCTACTACATATTATCATACTAATGTATTGTATTATAATGAGGTAATTGTTTCTTGCTTTTTTGGGTTTGTTTATTTTCTGAGATACGTAGTCGGAGAGATTTGTTAGGCCCCAGCGGTTTCAGAGCGTTCGTTGCCAAAACTGTAACACTTACACGAAACTTTATAGGGGAGATTTGTAGGTCTCCGAAATGTCTACGGAGAAATCAGCGATGGCTTTAACCTAATTCTTATTTATTTCTATTTTCGATTTTAATCTTAAAAATGTCAAAAATTAATGATTTAGTTTAATTCTCACAAAGATCAAAAATCCTTGTCAAAAAATAATTAACATACAAAATTTTAAATGTTAAATATTGCATTTAATACATTGCAGTTCGAACCACTATGTTTTTAGAGATAAAATACTGATAATAAAGAACGGACTTTTAAGTATTTTTAAAAAATCTATTAAGAGCACAACAGAGATTAATGTATCGTTTTAATAAAATAATACTTGTACAGTGAGTACGTTCACCGCGTCCATAATATCACTAAGTCAAGTTTACGATTCATATTTATTCTCACAATGGGAGGAAGTCACAGTGCGTCATGGTTGTGTGAAAAAAAAAATATAAAAAAAGGGACGACTGATGTTTTTTTTTTTGTACGTCGATGGTTTGGGGCGCGTTAAATACGACATCCTTTTCGATGGAAGTTTAAATATGTAACTTGTATTGTATAGTCTGTTGTAACATACTACTGTTATTAGAGTATTTGCATTTCTTTGCTATCGTATGTAATATAATAAATGAAATTTAGTGAGTTAGTTACAAGTGTTTGCTTGGACTATTCGACCGATCGTCATAAAATTTTGGTATAAAGTTCATATGTTTGAAACTAATAGTTTTATTTAAATGTAGTTTATTCCTTCGAAAATGTGGAAGCTTAATATGAGTAATTATAAAGGAAAGGATATAAGAAACACGATCTTTGGTCCGTCGTTGTGTGAAGTGGTTTTATATATCTTACGATATGTTCGTCAGTAGGACGAAATTTACCTCAAGTTCATCCGTTTGTTCGTTCGTATTGATTGTATTATGTATTAAAAGAAATTAGTAGAAAAGTTTCGACTCTTCCATTTTTAGGTTGTTTTATGGTTCTGCGTGAACCTGTGTGAGGTTAAAGATATGATAGATCTATTTAAATCCTTCCTACTTGTTGCAAATGATGTTTTTTTTTTATAATAACCAGGAGGGCAAATGACTCTACTCCACCTGATGGTAAGCGGTAGTAGAGTCCAAATGCGACAACGGCTAGTATAGTCAGAAAATTGCTTGCTTAAAAGCTGTTTTATATGAACATTTAATTTTTATATATAGTTTATATATCTAAGAGCCTAAGGGACCACTTACAAACAGGTGGTGGGTTTAAACATCTGCCATTATTTTAAATGTGCAGCACGATTTTTTATTATGAAAGAAACTTTTAACCAAATCGCTTATATAAAAGATAATATTGGTTTATATATACATATAAATGGAACATGCAAATTTAATTAATATTAACATTTGTCACATTTGTATATTATTTATATAATGATATTTGTCTTCACAATTGCATTTTGTAAACGATAGCGTGATTATTGGACCGAAATAAAATATATGTTTCAAATGACTTAAGCACTTAATGTGTTATGGCATAAGGACTAAAATTATGTGAACTGTAATAATAGTTATTCGTTATGGTTCGCTAGTCTAAACTTTTATATGTACATACAAATCACATTACAATATATATGCATGCATACATAATGGGAATATAGGGTTGTCACATCTGCGCATGTAATTAATTTGAACAGTAACAGCCTGTGAATATCCCACAGCTGGGCTAAGTCCTCTTCTACTCTTTTGATGAGAAGGTTTGGAGTTTATTCCACCATGATGCACCAGTGTGGGTTAGTAAATTAAGCTGAAAAGATTTAGTTTATTCAAAAAATAAAATAATTATATTTAGAAAACCTTGGATTATTTTTTTTCTCAAAAACTAGCTTAAAACAATACTAACAGGTAATGTTTCTTTTTTATTGTATAGGTAGGTGGACGAGCATATGGGTCACCTGATGGTAAGTGGCCACCAACGCCCATAGACATTGGCATTGTAAGAGATGTTACCATCGCTTACATCGCCAATGCGCCACCGACCTTGGGAACTAAGATGTTATGTCCCTTGTACCTGTAATTACACTGGCTCACTCACCCTTCATACCGGAACACAACAATACAAAGTACTGCTCTTTTGCGGTAGAATATCTGATGAGTGCGTGGTACCTACCCAGACGAGCTCGCACAAAGCCCTACCACCAAGTAAAATTTACTTTCTTTGACATTGTAGATATTTCTCATGTAAGTGACTGTTTTGTCTTTTTGTGAAATAAATGTCTATAAACCCAACCATTACATCTAAACTTAACGTTATTGTTAAACGATAACAAGAACGCTCTACAAAATTACCTTTTGTCGTTTTCTTTTGTTGTTGATGGCAACCCTAATATGTTCATGGATCAGTGCATCCTCGCTTTATAATGCTAAAACCGGCATCACAAAATGCATTCGTTTCGATTTACATTTAAAAGTTTATTTGATTAAATTTAATTCGTCATATTATATTTTATTCAATGTCAACGTGTGCTTATTTATGACTTTCACGAGATAGTTAACCGCATCAAAACGTGTTCAGTAATTCTATGGTATAATTATGTTCGTAGGTCACTCAATATAGCGTATCACTTAAAGAATGGCTCTGCTGAGCTGAGCTTAACTAAGTACCAAGTACTTACAAGGTTGAGTTTTATAATATTGTATGTGGTCTGAACGGTGGAAGCAAGTAATCCAAGCCAGGTGTATACCATCCACTTTCGTCGATGACCACGATCCTCAGCCATGAGGTAGCGACCAGAGAGAGAGAGATGTGGTCTGACTTGTGGCCAATCAATAAATATATTTGAATCTTCTCATTCTTTCTCTTAGTCATAACAAACAAAAAATATTAGTGTGCTTATAATTAGAGGACTTTTGCCTCTTCTTGAAGTTATATCTTCACTAGCGGCCCGCCCCGACTTAGTCTGGATACAAGCCTATATTACTTACTGGTAATGTGGCTTTCTGTCTGAAAGAATTATTACAATCGGTTTAGTAGTTTTTGAGTTGATCCCCTACAAACAAACTTTAAAAAAAAAAACAAATTTTGCCTCTATATAAAATTAGTATTACTCGCACGAAACCTCTCGAGTCATACTCGTTCCTCCCGTAATCAGACTTCTTACTCCCAAATACTTTGGCACTATTATCTATCTATGAAATACATTTATAAACGCACATGTGCTTTGAAATTTGAAATGATTTGTCACTATATCTGTAATTAAACTGGCTCACTTAACCTTCAAATCGAAATATTAACACAAAACTTTTAATAGTATCTACCGAGAAACCGGGCTTGCACAAAAGCCCTATTTCCACTTTATATGTACTATATATAGGTATACGATATTGGTTATATACATATATAAAAACAATTCAAGCTAAGTGTTGCAGAAACAAGCAACGCATTCAGATATATCCATTAGTCAAACACCTTTATTTCGTTTTGGGATTGCGTGGAATCAACTATGAATCAGATGGTATTTGTAGCACAGAATAGCATTCTATGCGAGTTTTTTATTACTTATACTTTATTGTACACCACAGAAGAAAAAGAAATACAAAAACATAGATACACCCTAAATAATAGTAGCATATAATTTTGGCGACCTTATCGCTACATAACGATCTCCTCCAGGCAACCGACAGTGCTTGGAACAACCCATAGGATATGAGGCATAGGATATACGGTTTGTTTTACAAAATAATAATAATGTTTAATTTTTCCTATTTTTAATTTAATCGTATTTACTCAGATATGCTGTTTGTTTTACGAATAATAATCAATAATGGTTAATTTTCCTATTTTTAAATGAATTTATTTGTTTTTACTCAGATATGCGGTTTGTTATACAAATAATAATATTGTATTTACTCAGGCTAACATAGCGGAATTATAACGAATAATATTTCTCACTGATTTGGTCATAACAGCTCCGGTCTTCCGTAAACATATTCCTTATTTATAGTGAACGTATAAAAATATTTATCCGACGTGTGTCTGTTTGCATTTCGATACAGCGACACGTGTTATTTAATTTACATAATTATAATATATTTTTTATGAGATCATTACATTTTGTAAAATTTAAAAACTTTTCTAAGAACATGTATTTATTTAATATGTATTTATGTATATATATTGTGTGTGTGTGTGTGTGTGTGTGTGTGTGTGTGTGTGTGTGTGCGTGTGGGTGTGTTTTTAATGACCTTATTTAATCATTGGGTGCATTTGTATTTAACAAGTATGAAAAAAAACTGTATGAAGACTTCAGCGCTCTATCTAAATATTATTATAATTTTAAGTAACACCGTTATCTCGGTGGTTGTAGTACTTGGTGGTAGAGCTTGGTGCCAGCTCGTCTGAGTAGGTACCATCCACTAATCAGATACCGCAAAACTGCAGTACTAGGTATTGTTGTGTTCCAGTTTGAAGGTTGATTGAGTGGTGGCTGAAGGTTTTAATCTTCTTCAGCAACAATTTTATTATGAGAAAATGGCATTTTATTTTAGCTCTGTTTTTTATCGCTTTTGTTATTCGGTTTACATAATGTAATGATGAAATGTTTTTAATCGTGAGAAAAAAACATAATACAAAATCAGTGCATCCTTCCTGGAAATATAATAATAATATAGACGTTACGTATTTATAATATTAGTTAGGATATATATATTTTTTTTGTTGATACAAGTAATCAAATTGCGATTGTAATTTGCAGGATTTAATGTAATCAAAACTTCCAGGAAGGATGCACTGATTTTGTATTATCGTTATTTTTTACGTTAAAACCCATTTAATCATAACATTTTTTATTTAAATACATATGGCATTTAATACCGCCATCCCCCTCTCACGCGGGGTGCAGCTGCAAGAGGAAACTTGTTCATAATAAATATATAATTATTTGTTTACTTGATACCAATTAAAAACATTTTTAAGCTTAAGGTTTTCCCGGGTTCGTCGTTCGATAAATCGATATTTTTAAGCCTTTTTTCCTTTTATTTCATTTATATACTTATCATGCATGCATCCTTAACTTTGTACTGAAGTGACAGAGAACGAAAACTATATATAAAATAAGATAAATTATATTTAATTACTAGAAAAGAGTTTCTTCTCAGTAATCTTTACAGTATTTATTTATTTAGTTAAAGAAAACAACAACATAATAGAAAATATGTTGACAGTTAAAATACAATACACAGACAATAGAGCCAGTTACTGTTTTCCATTGAAACACGTTCCATTAGTATGTTGACGTTTTAAATTTAACATAATTTAACGTTTTAAAATGAATATTCTAAAGTACGCTCCACACGTCTCGAATAAAGCATATTTTAATTATTTATCTGTGGTAATATTAAAATTTGTTTTGTGTCCGTTACTAAACGTTTAGTCTATCTCAGAAATACCGTTAAGATAAAACTTAATCCGTACCAGCCGTTATAAATCACCTGTTATCAGCTTATCGTGTCGTGAAGAGATTTCACCTAGAGACCGTTTGTAGCTTTCCCTGTAGCAATTTATTGTTTTTTTTTTTTAATATTAATAAATAATTATATCGTGTATCGTGATTACAGTTTTCATTTAACGTTATTACAAACTACTATTTAAGACTTTTGAGATTAAATTAATTGTGGAAAAATACGTCCCAGAAATTTGATTCGTATAAACGGCAAGTAACTCAAAATTAATTCTTTAGCTTATTAATAATGTTTCAGCCCTCACTTTGATATATATTAAAGATAACATTTCATTAATTATTATAGCTACTTCAGCGCTGCTAGTATTTATTATTTGATATATAAAAAATTAACTACATTTTTTTTATAAAGAACAAAAATTTAATATATATTATATATATAAAAAAAAAATTGTTTTGTTATTCGTAATAGTACTCTTAATATGGTCGTGGCTGTTTGGGTGATATACGAAGGTACACGATGTCTGTTGCTGTCGGTTCTGGATCGTATGCGATTCATGCGTTGCTTTTCAATATTGATGGTTACTTAACAATAAATCATTAAAACAAATCAGAAACAAGCCTATCAGAGTAAATAAATAAAAAAAATACATGTGTGCGATTCACACGTGGTAGAAGTGAAACCTTCAAAAATCTTGGCTTCAACTGTATAATGCTTCCTATCTCATTTTCTCCCACGTTAAATCTTATGAATTTATGTGTCTGTCTCTTTTCACTGTCGCTTTTTCGTTCCATCGACTCTCAAATCACAACTATGCTAAAGAAGTTATACATAACTTATACATAATAGGAAACTAAATATACTATTTGTATACTTTATTAGTGGGCGCGTGCTCATGCCGGGACGCGTGACAGTATTTAACAAGCGTGCCGTGTCCTGTGTAGGTGACTGATGTATGTATGTTCGTCACGCAAAATGTCTGCAACAAAATATTATTTTTTTAGTATATATATATATATTTTTATATTTACTTGGCAATTACGATTGAATTCACTGATGTGATTATCAACAATTATTATTAACAATTTCTTAAACCGCTGTATGCGGATGTCTTAACATTAACATCAACGAGATTAATTAACTATTTATATACGATCCACTTTTCTTTCATCTACACTAAGGGCCGGTTTTTTGATCCGTAGTCAAATGCCGTATGACAATTTGTTATATTAACCATAGTTAAATTTTTAACTAATGGTCAAACGGCTATTTCGTTTTTCAATGTATGTTTTAACTAAAGTCAATCTTAACCTTTGGCTATTATATTGCCAGTGAAATCGGAAAAGATTTCCTTAAAATATCTATGGTTTTTTGGGGGTAATATTTTTCTATGTGACAACACATGCATAATGAGTGAATAAAACGTCTTTTTTGACAGATTTTGAACTGCCATTAAAAGTCAAATAAAATAACACGAGATTCAACAAACAAGCTTTTCTAAAAAAATGTATGATTATTAGAAAAATGTAAATATGAAAGGCAAACTAGATTTTATGCAACTAGTTCTTAAATAAAACCTAACTATATTTTAGTTAAGTATGTGCTGATCTATAGGAAAACAAGGCGTAGCATTATTGTTAATATAATAATATTTACTGAGCAAATAGTACGTCGAGGGTGCAATGAGATCGCCTCAAATTTTCTTGAAATATTTTAATTGTACAATGTTGGTTACATAATTGATTTATAATATCACAGAATTAATAATAATGTATCGGTATGGTTCGATCACACAATGGAACAAAGCTTGCTGAGATGGAGGTTTCCACGGTGCCACTGTGGTAGATTTTTGGTTTGCGTGGTTCAAATGGTCAACACATAACATTGCTCCTTCAGAGTTAATAAAGACTAAACACATAACCGTTTTTCCTTGGACCACCGATATGGCCATCTATATACGGAAAATTTCGGCCTTCTCAAAAACATGTAATCCGCAAAAATATCATCGCCTGATACACTTTCCGACATATTATAATATCGAACTATATTTAAATTTATAATAAATAATACAAATAATATTTGAAAAATACGACGTTGACAACAAGAAAACTGTCGACAGCTGTCATGGTTGAGAGTTAACCATTAGTCAGAATGCTAACCCTCCAGCGTTGGGTGGTTAAATTTTATAACTAATAGTTCATTATTTGAACATTTGTTATACTAACTATTGATGAAAAAACACATTTTGGCAAAATTTAACCATTTGTAACTATTTTCAACCATTTGTTGAGTTAACTAGCGATCAAAAAACCGGCCCTAAGAGTATGTTCAGTTTAACTCATAGTTCTCAAAAACATATAAAATTAACATGCATGGACATTATTCACACACGGCCATCTGATCCCAAATTAAGCAGAGCTTGTACTATGGAAACCAGACAACTGATATACATACTTACATTTACTACTTTTCTTTTGTAAATACATACATATAATAGATAATTACACCCAGACTCAGGACAAACAGACATGTTCATGCACACAAATGTCTGTCCTGGGTGGGAATCGAACCCACGACCTGATGCGTGAAAGCAAGTGTCTTACCAGCCACGCCAACCGGCTCGTCAAAACTCGGCTCGTCATATGGTTATCAAGCTAAGTACAATGAAGGATATATAACTGTGTGACTTGACTAGTTAAAACTTACACCCAATATCATCCGAGATAGCGTATAAATAGGACAGTATTCGGGTTAGTTTTGACACGGCCCACGGTTTCCTGTCGGTTTCATACGACGAACGCCATCGTTTCACAACTTGAAACCGCCTTGCAACTTCTGAATTCCTGGTACTTGGTTAATTGCACATTTCTCGATACGAGATAAGTTGATTAATTAATAAAAAATTTATACTATTTAAGAATATTTTTTTCGCTTGTTAAAAATGTTGCTTAAATATTTTAACTGTTGGAAAAAAGTAATTATCGTATTTCTTGAAATTTTTCTCGGTATGATCTACATTACTATATATTTATATTCATTTATTCATTCCCTCATTTGATAAGAATATTAAGAGCGATTGAACTGTGAACTTAATAAAATATGTTTTGCTCCAGAGGAAATTAATTTTGTAATAAACATATATCATATAAAATGATGAAGTAAAAGGATAGATGCATAGTCAAAAGAAAGACCCTTATTAGTTAAAGTCAAGTGAGAAATATGTTTAATTACTCAACTAGTTTTATAATTAACGTTTTTCAATTAAACCGTGTAATCGTATGTGAGAGCGAAAAATATCATCAAACGATACGCAAAAACTTGCTATAAATAACTCACTAAGTGGGCCACTTCATAAATGTACCGAAAAGCGCCGCGTGTGGCATTGCACTTTATACGTACGAGTACATATGTCGTAACATCACATAAACTTAACGATATAACATTAAATAATTAGAACATATACAATATGATACCATGAAGTTTTAATTAAATTAATAGAAAAAAAAACAATCAATCTATGTTAAATATCTATCAAATTCACATAGTGAAGAATTAACTTGGTTGTATGCCTTTATTACAGGTCAAACAGCTAAAATAATTATTGTTGTGTTCTGGTTGGAATGAACCAGTGTAACTAGAGGCAAGGTTCTCAAGGTTGGTGACGCATTGGCGATGTAAGAGGTGGTTATGATTTCTTACATCGCCAATGTCTATGAGCGATGGTTACCGTTTACAATCAGGTGACCCATTTGTAAGCTAGAAACCTAATCATGAGGAGATGAAGTCTAAATCAGCAGTGAGACGTTGTTGCTATGCAAAGTTCCTTAGTGATATTTTATGAGCTGCAAAAAGTGGAACTTTCCAGTCGATCTGGTTCTTAAAAAAAACAAAGCTATTACGAATTATTTATTTATCGTTTGGTTTCGTATCTCTAGTTAATATCTGTGTTGTTTCTAAACATAACTTTACAAGCACGAATTTGATTTTTTTTTTCTCCATACTATTAAGTAGTTGAATTTATATACGCTAAGACAAAATAGTTCAGTTAATTTTTATCCTCTGTCAACTAATTTTGTTTTTTTTCTTCAGTTGTTCGGATTCTCTAGAATAAGTGTTATCAATAATATGGAAATAAGAGTTGGAAACAAAATGTCCGAAACATACAAATTCATATACATATTATGTTTCCCTTAAACTGATATATATTAACAAGACAATAGCTTTTTACAAAAAAACCAAAACCACCAAAAAACGAGAAGTAATATTATTCTATGCATATCACTTTTAAAGGCAATTATATTTATTTTAATTTTAATATAATAATGATGGATTTTAGACCACTTGGCGAACACGAGTAAACGTTGAGTAATTTGTCGCCAAATTATCCGTAACGTTCGCCACATGTACATCTGTAATGGTATCATTCAATGAGCGGGAATGCTGATGAGTTAAATTAAGCCGCAATTGTTAGGTCATCGATCCGCATCTAGGCAATAGATGTAAGCTTTGCTAACGTGTGTATTAAATTATTTATCATTTTTTTTTTTAAGGTCCTCCAGACCGATTTCGGCCACGGCGGCCAATCTCAAGAGAGATTAGCCAACTACGCAGGAGATATTATAGTGCACAAGTGTGTGCGCAGACACAGGTGCACTCTCTTTTCCTTAGCTCTCATAATCCGATGGGACGGTAATCCGACACGACCGGAAAGAGTTCAGGCGCAGGACCAACGGCTTAACGTGCTTTCCGAGGCACGGGAATGTACACACTTCCAACTTCCAGACTCCGGGCTGCTACTGAGAATTTTCTGACGGAAAACCCCAATAACTATTTATTGGCCCGACCTGGGAATTGAACCCAGGACCATTGAGTCTGCGGCCTTATATCAAGCCACTAGACCAACGAGGCAGTCAGATTATTTATCATATCAATAGATCAATCGAATTATTTAAACATTGCTTTGATCGCCCGCGGTTCTTGCGCGCTTGATGAGAGGCAGGTTTTAGTTGTCCAAAAAACTTTATAAATCCATTTCGAACTGCATACTCGATGGTGTACCTACCCACTCATCAGATATTCTAACGCAAAACAGCAGTACTTTGTATTGATGTGTTCCGGTTTGGAGGGTGAGTGAGCCAGTAGTTCTCAAGTTTGGTGTCGCATTGGTTATGTAAGCGATGGTTAACATTTCTTACAATGCCATTATCTATGAGCATTGGTGACCACTTACCATCAGGTGGCCCATATTCATCCGCCAACATCGATTTAGTGGTTTAGCCGTAAAAGAACAGACTGACAGAGTTACTACATACCTGTACCAAGACTAAATTAGTTTAGTTATTTTTCTTTTATTTTTTACATCTAATAAATGCTTTATTCTAGCTCCAACTTTATTCTAACTAGATAGACCTAGTTAACTATTCAGGACATAGCTACGCGCGTTCTGTTTGATGATGAGGAAGCCACTTGTTATCCTAAATGAAATTCTTCTACGTACTATTTTGCTGAACTTATTAACGAATTCAACATAATATTATAACGAATGAAGCTATCTTCTATAAGATAAGCCCTTGTTAGTAATACGTGAATTTTGAATAATAATTTTCTTGGTGGTAAGGTAGGTACCACCATTACGGTTTGAAGGGTGAATGAACCAGTGTAACTACAGGCACAAGGGACGTTACATCTTAGTTTCCAAGGTTGGTGTCGCATTGGCGATGTAGTTAACATTTCTTAAAGCGCCTATGTTGGTCGTTGGTTGGGCGTTGGTTAAAGAATAAAATTCAAGGAGCGAGATCGAACCAGTACCGGCGATAACAAGAACGCTTCCTGGCTAGTAATTGTAACAAATAATGATAAAATAATACAAAATACCATAAAGAACTATATATACTGTTATTTACAATAACTATGTGTCATATAATATTTAGCTTTATAATGGAAACCCCGGTCAGACCTAATTCCACGAAATACGGAGGAAATATAATTTTATTAATTTATTAATCAAACGCGACGTATAATATTAAATACTAGCCTTTTCCCGCGATTTCACCCGCGTATAATTAATAAGAATATAATAAATAAAAATAAGCGTAGAGCTTTCCTGGATAAAGGGACTATACAACAAAAAATAATTTTTAAATTCGAACCATTAGTTCCTGAGATTAGCCGCATCAAACAAACAAACTCTTCAGCTTTATATACTAGTATACCTAGATTACATTTTCAATGTCAATAAAAATAAAGTTCTATTTTTAAATTTACAAAGATATGAGATAAAAACTTTTGTGTTTATGCATTTTATTGTACAATAAAAAGTTTTTATATTATTCAATTAAGATACCGTTCTATTAACGGAACAAGTAATTAATGAATAGCCGTAAAACATGTTTTTATTTATTACAATTATTGGTAAATGTAACTTTTGTTTAATAATCAGTCATTATTATTATTATAAAGCGCATTTCCTGTATAGTTTTCCTGTCGCCTGTTTGTTAAATTGTATTGCCGTAATCAGAAACTGTACCTAATGAACTGGGATTGGAATTTCCGTTTAATTTTTATGCGGTTGCGTACAATATATTTATTTGTTAAGTTAGTCTTAATTAATATTTAAATTGAATGGTCCCGAATTATTTATTAGCTTGTTAGCTAGCTGTTGTTTATATTAATATTCGTTATGAAGCGTTTGGACTCTACTACCACTTACCATCATGTCATTTGCCCTCCCGGGCTATAAAAAAAAAAGAATAATTATAAAACTAACAGCTTGTAAATATCCCACGGCTGGGCTACGGTCTTTTTGGAGATTGTTTGAAGCTTACTCCACGCATGATGCGTGTCTTCAAACAATCCAATTGTCCAATAATATTTGGTAGACTCAATCTGCCAGATTTCACATGCGTCAAATGGTTGGTCACGTGGTTTACAATGCCAATGTGGCGTTGGTGACCACTAACCTCAGGTGGCCCGTAAGCTCGTCTATCTACATACGCTATAAAAAAATATATGAAAATTCAGTTTTGCCCAACCAGATTTTAACCCCTAATCTTCGGCTTAGATTCTCGCGTTCTAACGACATGCCTGTGTGTGAAACACGCGATAAATATATACATACATACATACATACATACATATATACATACATACATACATACATACATACATACATACATACATACATACATACATACATACATACATACATACATACATACATACATACATACATACATACATACATACATACATACTTACATACATACATACATACAAACAAAATATAACCCAGACTTACGTTATA
Source organism: Nymphalis c-album (assembly GCA_963151315.1). Lineage (NCBI taxonomy): Eukaryota > Metazoa > Arthropoda > Insecta > Lepidoptera > Nymphalidae > Nymphalis > Nymphalis c-album. Next base: position 6,441,548 of record OY720609.1, read on the forward strand.
CAATCCTTTACACGTAGACATTTATAACATATAACACAATTTAATAGTAAAAACTCTATTTGGTTTTTGTTATACATTAAAATGAAAAAAGCGTCAGAAAAAAATGGTTAATTATAGATAAAGCTAGACTTAATGTTTTGCTCTTTACAAAATACTAGTTTGTCAATGCAGTTACCGGCACGACAAAGTACCAGTCCGGTATCGAAGTACAATATGATTAAAACCTCACATTATAGGTGGTACGAAAGCTCATACAATACGGTTTGCAATCATGGGAAAATCCTCTTAATGTTTCACTTGAATTGATAAATTCATATCGTTTTAATAAAACTTTGGTAATACACCACACTCTCACATGATAAATAATATATTAATTTTAATTTATATATAAATTAAATTTTGATCTTTGGATCAAACATTCCGATTTCAATAAATATTTAATGATCTATAAAATCTACCCATGGGGAGGAAGCAGTAATGTTCAACGTGGTTGAAAACGCGCGTTTAGTTAGCATGTTATATATTAAATAACTATTCTATATCTATAATTCCTAAATATATTTTGTTCATAATGCTAATAGTAATTTTTAAGTATATATGTTAACATACATATTGTATTGTTTCAGGAAGTCCAGCCCCAGAGTTCAGTAGACATAGAGTCGTCCGGCCGGTGGTCCACCATGCGAGAACGAAGAGAGAGATCACATCAACTAGACATACGGTATGAATATACAATATACATATAAGTCGAAATTACCAATCTGATACAATAAGAACGCCCCCCTGGCTATTTCTTTATCATATTGAAAAGTGTAAACAAAATTTGACAAACAAAATCAGCTGAGTGTCTTTCGCCGGTTCTTCTCATGTCATGTTGTATTTACTTTTCCGTATTCACTTCTTTTTGACTACTAAGTAAATGTAATGCTTCCACATTATCTTAATGAATTTAAAAAGGTAAGTTCTGGACACATTCCTATGTAATTAATTTGTGTTTTTATTTGATAGTTCGTCACTTTCAATACATAATATATTCCAGTATATATTATATCACTCGTAAAGAAAACCAAAATATGATGATGATGACACGATTAGTTTGTATGATAGCTCAACTTATATTTGATGCTAAAGTAAATTAACTTAAGATCATTTTCATTTATCACATAACTATCTAATACAATATTAAAAAATATTTCAAGCATAATTGTTCAAGGTGTGATTAGTTAAACAACGATGCGCCTTGTAGGAAGAGATAAATAACATTTTTTATATAAAGTTGTTAGTTTTTAATTTAAAAATAGAACAGAAACCGTTATATATATATATAATATATAACAATTATTTAAATCTCATTATTAATAAATATATGTATGTAAGATATAATTGCATTTAAAAATATCGTTTGCGATTTTTTTATATTTAACTGGAATAACATTCGAACACTTAAAATATGACAAGGTAATTGATGCTATCTATCAACTGAGTGAAATATTTATTCGCAATTAACATGCTAACATGACTAATGAAGCTATAGACCTTGAATATTTTGTAGTTTTAAGGTTATTTCGTTACCGTTATCATTCGACGACGAAACAAAGGAAGTAAATGCATTTTACACTGTACGTATATGAGTGACGTCACACATCTATTTACATTATTCGATATATAATTGAAAGATTCACCCGTCACGGTCAACAGGTATGTGCAGAAAAATCAAAACGATGCATCTTTTATTAACACCATCGTATCTTTATATAACTTCGTATAATATAGTAAGTAATTAATGTCTTGGCGGGTCTTTATCGGTAGAGTCTAAATACTAAACATGTGTTACATTTACATTAAATTATAAAAAAAAAATCAATCCATTATATTTTGAGTTTGTATATAAATTAGTATTTATTGTGAAGTAATTAATAATATATTGAAAGTCAATTAGAAAGGTTTTTATTATAAGGATGTCGAATGTGAATGAATGAGTCAGTGGCTCCAAGTTTGTGAGCACAGCTGCCGCTATTGTCCTGGTTTTCCTTAATCAAATATATCTGACAAAGCCAGTAAAGGAATTAATAAAAGAAAGTAAAAAAAAACACGAAAAACACAATGGGTGCTTCATTTTATACCAGCCCTTTAAAGGAACAATGATATTTTTTACAAATGCGTTTGTGTGTAAAGACGAAAAACGTATGAGCGTATTTTCGAAATGAATTAATTGAATCATAACTTTTATATCTTTATTCGAAACTTTATATAATGTTAATGTTCTTTTTTGTATGTATTTTTTTTAATAAAACCTCCTTCGTACTATTGCTGTCTTAAGCATGGCTACAAATAAAAATGTAAATCAAAACAAAAGACTCAAGGAATGGCACAAAATAAACCAATCATACATAAGCATTTGAAAATAGATAATAATAGTCCAATAGCAACGCATATAATACATCAATCAAACGCTCAGAGTTTATAGAGTTCACGCAGCGTCAATAATCTTACCAGGTTTCCAAAAATGGTTCTGATCAACCAGTTGTGTCGGTTGAACGCATCTAACATCATTGATGACATTCCAATAACCTACGAAGGAATTCTAACTTCGTTATTTATAGAGCATCTATGGATCTGTGGTTACAACTCGTGTATCTTATCCGTACACTGTGAAATCAAAGGCATGATCAACTGAGTTTTCATGCTTAGTTTGTGTTAATAATTTACTTTGTGCTCGACAATGTAAACCTGCGGGACAAATGTAATTCTGCCACATATGTAGTCTTTGGATCAGCGTGATGGAATAAGCTCTAATCTAAACCTTCTTCTCAACAGGCTATTTGCTGGCGATGTTACTTTACTTTTACTTATTTATATCATATATTATATCATTTATGACGATGTACACAGTCGCTTCTTTCCCAAGTTGTACTTTCGTCTATAAAATGACTGACTGATAGTTGAATTAACCGATGGCATACAAATGTTTCTTTACTTTTTTTATTATTTATCTTAAATATTAATTTAAAATTGGAAATCGTTATAGATAAGTAAGCAACACACAGTATTTAAGAGTTCTTATATGTAATAGTGTCTAAAGGAAACGTAAATAAGGCAATTGATGTAATTACAAGCTTTGCCGACGTTACGCGGTAACGTTCGCGTTTACTACACGCGTAATTATCGTCAGCGAGTCTAGCGAGACAGTTTCCTATTACTTGCGATTGTGATGAGGGAATAATATGTTTTGTAACTATTCCGATGTAAGCATTCGAATTTAAAAAAAAAACCTTCTAATTTCAAACGAGAAAGTTTTAAGGATGAATATTTGTTGCTCTTTGTTACTCTAATAAAATGTCAAATAGAGATAACTTAACACATAGGCTACCTACCACTTGTCCCCTCCCCCGATACGTCATTTCTATTACACGGAACGCGGGAACTAGTCATTTCTATTATATTTGAATTGACTTTGGAATTAAATCTTTAGTTTAATATATATTGGGAAACCCGCTTATATCAATGACGCTTTACAGCTAAATTAAAATCATGCAAGATATGATAGTGCGACTTTACTGACAGATAAACTCCATAATGGATAACTTTTTTATAATCGAAACATCATACAATAATATACGTATATTACTTACTAATGGACAACCTTATCGGGTTATTTTATTTTATATTAAATTACGAAGACAGAAGCGGTGTTGTGTGTAAGAACATCATAAACTATGATTGGATTCTAATAATAATTACAGGAAGGTATGCATCAACCAGAGGTGACGATGACGATAAACATTGATGGGGTTAAACATATCCTGGATCTCCGGCTGAACCAAGATCTAGTTGCTGGTGACCACATAATCAGCTATCAGAAAGACGGAAAGACGGTGCTGCATAAACCTAAGAAAGAAGTAAGTATACTAAAGTCCAAACTTGACAATGATAGTATGGAAACTACCAGGTATTAATTAATTAGTGTGGTAATCCACTTGGTGGTAGAGCTTTGTGCAAGACGGGCTGGCAATATGTATTTAGTATCTTAGTTCCCAAGGTTGGTTGCGCGTTGACGATGTACCGAATTATTAATAATTCGTACATCGCCAATGTATTTGAGCAGCGGTGACCACTTACCAATAGGTTTTGCCTTTCGGCCTACTAGACCTAATAGAATAAAGTGTAGCAACATTATCGTTATAAAATAAAAAAGAATTTTATTTTTATTTTTCCTAAATATTGACGCAGTTTAAATGTGTTTTTTTTAAATGTTGCCAAAATGTCGCTATTGTAAAATTGACCAAATCATTTTACTACAAGCAAGTCGTGATTTATATGTTATTTTTTTAACACTAACTGTAAAGATTTTGACAAAGAATATTTTCTTGTGAACGATTCCAGGAACTTGACATATGCCAGTATTCTGGCACGGTTAGAGGCAAGAAGGGATCATGGGCAGCGGTGTCGACCTGTCACGGCGTTAGAGGTGTCATACACGACGGAAAACGAATGAGATATATTGAACCACAAGGTAAATGAATTGTACATATTTTGAGATATATTTACTTTTTGCGCTGATTCTATTGTTCACAGTCTAATAGTTTAGTAATTGTCAGCTGATTTGATTTAAATCTTTTGCTATCTTGACCAGTGTATGTTATAAGCACAAGGGATATAACATCTTAGGTCCATCGTGGGTATTGACAGCTTAAGAAGTGGTTTATATATCATGTACTGCCAATATTTGGTCTTTAAACATCAAAAAATCAGGTGGCATTTGCTCATCCTCCAGCCCCTTCAGATCTCCAATAATAAACGAAAAAATATTATTGAAAACTAAACATAAAGATTACATTTTTTCTTCCAGGAAACGAAATAGATTCTCAGCACTACATCTACGATCATTCTGATCTAGAAACCGATTTCCATTGCGGGTACAGCGGGGGCGTCACAAATAATACGAATTACGATCAGGAACTGATGAGGGAATATCAAAACGAGAAAAGTAAAGTAAACAGCAGGATACATCGGGTAAGTGTACGAAAAAGTTCGTTAAGATATTACTTAGTCAAGTCGAAGTTCTAGTTTCAATAATAGTAAATCTATCTATACTAATATATGAAGCTGAAGACTTTGTTTGTTTTATCCTGCTAATCTCAGGAACTACTGATTCGAATTTAAAAATTATTTTTGTATTGTATAGTCCTTTTATCGAGGAAGGTTCTAGGCTGGTTTTTATTAATTATATTTTTATTAAATATACGCGGGTTTACCGCGTGGCACAAGCTAGCTAGTTTGATATAATTTAACAAAATTCTTCGACAACATATTAGCTTATTATAAAGTTTGCATTAATTATGTAATAGATTATCCTTAATTAAATTGAAGATATACTTGATAGTTTTATTAAGCACTTAAGTTACATTCAACGTATCTAAAATTTTTGCACAATTGTTATTGGTTTGGCAAACAATTATATTATTATCCATTTACAAACTCTTAGATGTTGAATTAATCAAATGTGTGTTCGTAGTATAAGCGGAATGCCGATGACACAGTATTACGTGGGCCTTTCAACGCGAATAAATTATCGCGATACGTCGAATTGGTTCTGGTCGCAGACAATAGAGAGTTCAGAGCGAACGACGAGAGCATCACTACAATACATCGACAGTTGAAAGACGTCGCCAATATTATCAATTCGGTAAATATACTCTGTTGAAATTAACTCTTATCAGATATGTCACTAGACGTTAGGTAGGTAGTTCTGTAACAAACTCGATACACAACGCAGAAAATAGTCGTAAAATTTAAGTGATATAGTGATGTAATAATCATAACATTTAAATAATACACGCATCTAAATAGTATATTTACTTGGTGGTAGGGCTTTGTGCAAGCTCGACTGGGTAGGTACCACCCCACTCATCAGATATTCTACCGCATAACACCAGTACTTGGTAGTGCTGTATTCCGATTTGAAGGGTGAGTTAGCCAGTGTAATTACAGGGGACATAACATCTTAGTTCCCCAGATTGGTGGCGCATCGCCGATGTAAGTGATGGTTAACCTTTCTTACAATGCCAATGTCTATGGGCGTTGGTGACCACTTACCATCAGGTGACCCATATGCTCGTGCGCCTTCCTATGCAATAAAAACAAAAAATCACCATAAGTCGATTGTCTACATTTCAAGAGTTAGTAATGAAGTGAGTTCTTACAGAATGGTCACATTTGTCTCAAACTTCCAAACGCAATGTCCTCGAACCAATTGTCATGTTGGTTCCCCCCTTATATGTTATTTTTTGGACTAATATAATTTATTTTAATGTTTTATAAATACATTATTACCTTTTTTTATTGTTTTACATATAAATACTTCTTTTTAGGTGTATGCCCCTTTAAATATTTTTATAGCACTTGTCGGTGTGGTTGTATGGACTGAGCGAGACGAGATAATATTAGAAGAAGACGGAGATAAGACCCTCACTCACTTCTTACATTATAGAAGAAATAGATTGTTGTATACCATACCGAATGATAACGCGCATTTGTTAACGTGAGCATATACTTTACTTCAGATAATCAAGTTTTATCAATATTTAAAATTTTTGATCTCTTATGAAAAAAAGTAGATTGTTTCAATATTGTGAAAATATTTTCAGACGCCAAAAATTTAAAGATGGAGTCGTAGGCAAAGCTCTAAAGGGTCCCATATGTACGTACCAGTTCTCTGGTGGTGTCGCCACCAATCACTCGGAGGTGATAGGTCTAGTGGCCACGACCATCGCTCACGAAATGGGTCACAACTTTGGTATGGAACACGATACGGAAGCAGATTGCAGTTGTCCCGACGAAAAGTGTATAATGAGCCCTTCGAGTACTTCGGTCACGCCTACCCATTGGTCTTCCTGCAGTCTCCGGTCGCTGGCGCTCTCCTTCGAAAGGGGCATGGATTATTGTTTACGGTAAGAATTATGTATTGTGTTGTATTATATTGTTTCCCGAAGTCACAGATACCGGCACACGCGTTCCCCTCCGCTTATTATTTGGGTTCCTTCGAACGAGGCGTGAAGAGCCATCTTGTGGGCCGGTTAGTGGGCGGCTAGTTCAAATCATTCTTCCCAACTGTGCTGTGTAGCTGACGTCGCTTTTGGACTCTACTATTACTTACCATCAGGTGGAGTGCAGACATTTGCCTTCCTGGTAGGTATATATAAAAAAATGATGAAATTCCAAACGTTTACTATAAGACACAATGCGTACAATTGTAGTTCATCAATATTTACTGACCGTTCACTTCAAGATGGCCGTTACCTTCATTCGATCTAGCCGTTATTTACTGACAGCAACACTTTCACAAACGCCCATAATATTTTCTTTAAATCTTGAAAACCTGTATTGGCTAAAATATTTTCTGTATTAATTATCTATCTAAGTAGATACTGTTACTAAGTACACTCAGTAAAAAAAAATACTTTATGGTATTTAACTTCATCTTATCAATTAATTATGACGAGGAAAGAATCTTTACTAATATTATATGACAGAAAAATATATGTAATTTTGTAGTTTTGACTTTTGACTATATTTTTAAAGTTATATAATGTGTTATTACAGGAACAAACCAAAGCGTCTCTTCGATTCACCAACATGCGGCAACGGATTCGTGGAGCCGGGCGAGCAGTGCGACTGCGGTCTCAACGGCAGCCCCGCCTGTCTCGCCTGCTGCCACCCGCACGCCTGCGTGCTGCGCTCCAACGCGACCTGCGCCGTGGGCGAGTGCTGCGACCCGCAGGTGAGCGTCCGTCTCGCTCGCACCGTACCCGCACGCCTGCGTGCTGCGCTCCAACGCGACCTGCGCCGTGGGCGAGTGCTGCGACCCGCAGGTGAGCGTCCGTCTCGCTCGCACCGTACCCGCACGCCTGCGTGCTGCGCTCCAACGCGACCTGCGCCGTGGGCGAGTGCTGCGACCCGCAGGTGAGCGTCCGTCTCGCTCGCACCGTACCCGCACGCCTGCGTGCTGCGCTCCAACGCGACCTGCGCCGTGGGCGAGTGCTGCGACCCGCAGGTGAGCGTCCGTCTCGCTCGCACCGTACCCGCACGCCTGCGTGCTGCGCTCCAACGCGACCTGCGCCGTGGGCGAGTGCTGCGACCCGCAGGTGAGCGTCCGTCTCGCTCGCACCGTACCCGCACGCCTGCGTGCTGCGCTCCAACGCGACCTGCGCCGTGGGCGAGTGCTGCGACCCGCAGGTGAGCGTCCGTCTCGCTCGCACCGTACCCGCACGCCTGCGTGCTGCGCTCCAACGCGACCTGCGCCGTGGGCGAGTGCTGCGACCCGCAGGTGAGCGTCCGTCTCGCTCGCACCGTACCCGCACGCCTGCGTGCTGCGCTCCAACGCGACCTGCGCCGTGGGCGAGTGCTGCGACCCGCAGGTGAGCGTCCGTCTCGCTCGCACCGTACCCGCACGCCTGCGTGCTGCGCTCCAACGCGACCTGCGCCGTGGGCGAGTGCTGCGACCCGCAGGTGAGCGTCCGTCTCGCTCGCACCGTACCCGCACGCCTGCGTGCTGCGCTCCAACGCGACCTGCGCCGTGGGCGAGTGCTGCGACCCGCAGGTGAGCGTCCGTCTCGCTCGCACCGTACCCGCACGCCTGCGTGCTGCGCTCCAACGCGACCTGCGCCGTGGGCGAGTGCTGCGACCCGCAGGTGAGCGTCCGTCTCGCTCGCACCGTACCCGCACGCCTGCGTGCTGCGCTCCAACGCGACCTGCGCCGTGGGCGAGTGCTGCGACCCGCAGGTGAGCGTCCGTCTCGCTCGCACCGTACCCGCACGCCTGCGTGCTGCGCTCCAACGCGACCTGCGCCGTGGGCGAGTGCTGCGACCCGCAGGTGAGCGTCCGTCTCGCTCGCACCGTACCCGCACGCCTGCGTGCTGCGCTCCAACGCGACCTGCGCCGTGGGCGAGTGCTGCGACCCGCAGGTGAGCGTCCGTCTCGCTCGCACCGTACCCGCACGCCTGCGTGCTGCGCTCCAACGCGACCTGCGCCGTGGGCGAGTGCTGCGACCCGCAGGTGAGCGTCCGTCTCGCTCGCACCGTACCCGCACGCCTGCGTGCTGCGCTCCAACGCGACCTGCGCCGTGGGCGAGTGCTGCGACCCGCAGGTGAGCGTCCGTCTCGCTCGCACCGTACCCGCACGCCTGCGTGCTGCGCTCCAACGCGACCTGCGCCGTGGGCGAGTGCTGCGACCCGCAGGTGAGCGTCCGTCTCGCTCGCACCGTACCCGCACGCCTGCGTGCTGCGCTCCAACGCGACCTGCGCCGTGGGCGAGTGCTGCGACCCGCAGGTGAGCGTCCGTCTCGCTCGCACCGTACCCGCACGCCTGCGTGCTGCGCTCCAACGCGACCTGCGCCGTGGGCGAGTGCTGCGACCCGCAGGTGAGCGTCCGTCTCGCTCGCACCGTACCCGCACGCCTGCGTGCTGCGCTCCAACGCGACCTGCGCCGTGGGCGAGTGCTGCGACCCGCAGGTGAGCGTCCGTCTCGCTCGCACCGTACCCGCACGCCTGCGTGCTGCGCTCCAACGCGACCTGCGCCGTGGGCGAGTGCTGCGACCCGCAGGTGAGCGTCCGTCTCGCTCGCACCGTACCCGCACGCCTGCGTGCTGCGCTCCAACGCGACCTGCGCCGTGGGCGAGTGCTGCGACCCGCAGGTGAGCGTCCGTCTCGCTCGCACCGTACCCGCACGCCTGCGTGCTGCGCTCCAACGCGACCTGCGCCGTGGGCGAGTGCTGCGACCCGCAGGTGAGCGTCCGTCTCGCTCGCACCGTACCCGCACGCCTGCGTGCTGCGCTCCAACGCGACCTGCGCCGTGGGCGAGTGCTGCGACCCGCAGGTGAGCGTCCGTCTCGCTCGCACCGTACCCGCACGCCTGCGTGCTGCGCTCCAACGCGACCTGCGCCGTGGGCGAGTGCTGCGACCCGCAGGTGAGCGTCCGTCTCGCTCGCACCGTACCCGCACGCCTGCGTGCTGCGCTCCAACGCGACCTGCGCCGTGGGCGAGTGCTGCGACCCGCAGGTGAGCGTCCGTCTCGCTCGCACCGTACCCGCACGCCTGCGTGCTGCGCTCCAACGCGACCTGCGCCGTGGGCGAGTGCTGCGACCCGCAGGTGAGCGTCCGTCTCGCTCGCACCGTACCCGCACGCCTGCGTGCTGCGCTCCAACGCGACCTGCGCCGTGGGCGAGTGCTGCGACCCGCAGGTGAGCGTCCGTCTCGCTCGCACCGTACCCGCACGCCTGCGTGCTGCGCTCCAACGCGACCTGCGCCGTGGGCGAGTGCTGCGACCCGCAGGTGAGCGTCCGTCTCGCTCGCACCGTACCCGCACGCCTGCGTGCTGCGCTCCAACGCGACCTGCGCCGTGGGCGAGTGCTGCGACCCGCAGGTGAGCGTCCGTCTCGCTCGCACCGTACCCGCACGCCTGCGTGCTGCGCTCCAACGCGACCTGCGCCGTGGGCGAGTGCTGCGACCCGCAGGTGAGCGTCCGTCTCGCTCGCACCGTACCCGCACGCCTGCGTGCTGCGCTCCAACGCGACCTGCGCCGTGGGCGAGTGCTGCGACCCGCAGGTGAGCGTCCGTCTCGCTCGCACCGTACCCGCACGCCTGCGTGCTGCGCTCCAACGCGACCTGCGCCGTGGGCGAGTGCTGCGACCCGCAGGTGAGCGTCCGTCTCGCTCGCACCGTACCCGCACGCCTGCGTGCTGCGCTCCAACGCGACCTGCGCCGTGGGCGAGTGCTGCGACCCGCAGGTGAGCGTCCGTCTCGCTCGCACCGTACCCGCACGCCTGCGTGCTGCGCTCCAACGCGACCTGCGCCGTGGGCGAGTGCTGCGACCCGCAGGTGAGCGTCCGTCTCGCTCGCACCGTACCCGCACGCCTGCGTGCTGCGCTCCAACGCGACCTGCGCCGTGGGTGCTGCATTGCAGCGCTGCTTTGATCATTCTAACGCATCAATTATGAACCATTTTCAGCCAGACTACCAACGCAAACATTCACGAGATTCAGGGAAGCCAAAATTTGCGGATCATAATTGTTTTGCAAATAATTAAGTCATTATTTTAATTACAGACATGTCGGCCGAAGTCTGCTGGTACTGTTTGTCGATCAGCTGACAAAGAGTGCGACTTGCCCGAATACTGCAGTGGTTACTCCGAGTTCTGTCCGCGAGACGTGTACAAGATGGACACAACACCTTGCTCCAATAATGAGGTTATTTTTATTTACCAAAAACAAGATATTTTAAAATATGATTGACCGTACCAAAATTTCATAATAATATGTTCTCGCTGCTTTTTTCAGGCATACTGTGTCCGCGGTTCGTGTCGCACCCACACGGACCAGTGCCGGCTGCTGTGGGGCTCCACGGGCGCGATGTCGGACATACGATGTTACAATACTTCTAATGTGAAGGGAGATAAGTGAGTTTTCTTCAAAGATCTCGATTCATAATTACATCGTGGTTCTGTATTTTACTAAACTCAGTAAGCGTTTCGATACCCACTTTCTGTGGTAAGGACTTGGGAGTCTATAAAAAACAGGCAAAGACAAATCAGTTCAGTACTTTTTTCTACTTTGTTTATCGACCGATCCTCAATTGTGCTTAAGTGTTTATCAATAAAAAATGTTAAAAGTTAAAGTAGAAAAAAATCTAATTATTTAAGTATATCTTAATAATATTTGATTTACAGGAAAGGGAATTGTGGATACCAGCGAGGCGAGCAGCCTGTGTTTTATCGTTGTGCGAGAGAAGACGTTCTGTGCGGTCTGCTTCAATGTAAACATCTCAACGAGAGACTGGAGTTCGGTATGGAGTCTGTGTCGTCACTCTCAGCGGTCTTCATCAACAATAACGGTATGCGATTATTTTATAAACCAGTCTCTGTCCGTGGTTTCGAACGCTTTGGGGGGGAGGTGGTTGAGTATTACAAACAAACTAACAAACATCCTTGGGAACTACGATATGATGTCCCCTGTGCATGTAATTACACTGGCTCACTCACCCTTCAAACCGGAACACAACAGTACTACCAAGTACTGCTGTTATTTAAACTTTGATTCAAAATTATCTTAATGATTGACTTAATGAATGACTTGTATATAAGTACACAATTGTATATAATCTAATAATTGTAATGAAAATCTGTTCATTAGCAACATTCTACTTCTCTACTACTACTTCTTATTCTCCTACTACTACTATCTACTTATTCTCCTAGAATCCTTGTACTATTTAATACTGGATTATCAAAATGGAATCGATTTAAGCTGGATTTTTCTCTTAAGCAGGAACGATACTGACATGCCGTACAGCAATGATAGATCTGGGCCTTTCGGAAGTGGATCCTGGAATGGTGCCTGATGGTGCCAAGTGCGGGGAAGATAAGGTAGGAAAAATATATAAAATTGTAGTAGCCTAGAAAAACTTTAGTAGCCTAAACGAATAAAGTACTTTTTGCTTTTGATATTTCACCCTTTTATGACTATCTTTAAATAAAGATTTAAAGGTTCTAAGTTGATTTTCAATCTACCATTTTATGTGTTTTGCAGATGTGTCTCAATCAGAAATGCGTGCCCGTAGCGGGACTTGTAGAGGCTATAGCGCAAAAGCAAAACTCTGTCTGTCCTTCCAATTGTTCGGGACACGGTGTATGTAACTCGGAAGGTAATGTTATTGATATAAAAAAGAGAATTTTTAAAAATGATGATTGACCGTTTTCGGCGTCTATCCTCGAAATACTAAAGTGCAAATGTTTGTCTATTCAAACACAGCATCATGACTTTTCGCGCTCATAACTCGATGGGATAACAATCCGACACAACCAGAGAGATATTTAATATAATAATATTATATTTATTAAATGTATTTATAAGATAATTGAAAAATGTATTTATGTATGTAATGGTCGTTAATGTGGTTTGTTTTTGGTTCGCTAGGAAATTGTCATTGCGAACCTGGTTTCGCTCCACCGCTCTGCGCTCTACCAGGACCTGGGGGCTCCATCGATTCCGGTCCAGCCACCGATTCCAGCAGTAAGTATCAATACTACATATACATACGTAATTCTAAAAACCCGGTTGATATATCAAATTATTTTATTAAATTGTATTAATATTTTACAGTTCAAAGAAACTTCATGGTGGCGATGTATGTCATATTCCTCTGCATCCTCCCGGCAATACTTCTGATCATGTTCCTGATGTACTATTCGAGGCACAATGTTCTCACTTGGTGGAAGAAACCAAGAAAGACGTACGTATCGAAGCTATTCAATAATGGTGTCATTGGTGAGAGTAGCAATAATCCGACGAAATTAACTAAAAACAAATTCAAATTCAACTTAACACGATTATCTAGTTCTAGCTCTTTTAGAAGATTACTAAGTTTCAAACGTAAAGATAAAAATGAATCGAATTCATTAGACAGACCAAATAAATGCGCGCCATACCCCGATACGGCGACGGAAAATACTTACGAAAACGTATGTATTGAAGATCACGATTACGAAAGCGTTAATAGTAATACAGATTTGAATAAAAAGAAAACAACATGGCGTAATTCGATAATTAATTTCATACACAAGAGTGAACCGAAAAGAGTAACCGTTAAAAAGATACATAGGAAAATTAACAAAGAAGACATAACAGTAGCCAACGATGACGTGATTGTTAAAATTAAAAACAACAATTCAACTCCGAACAACGCAAACAGTGCAAAGAAAAATAAACACAATGTAGTTATAATAAATACCGGTTTAGCGTCTACTACTAATAAAAATATAAGCAAAGCTGATATAAAACCTACTTTGAATAATTCAATCGATAAAACTATTGCCGTAGAGAATAAATTTAATACAGATAAAGCAAAAATAAATAATCTTAAGCTTAAAAATAAAAATAATTTAGTAATTGTAAATGCCGGTTTAGCTTCAACAACTAATAACAAATTAAAAACTATACCTAAAAATGATTTAGATTCATCGAATTCAAGCAAAGCTAATTTTAAAGATTTACAGAGTAAATTCAACCAACAGACTGGTGTTAAAATCGGTCTATCGAAAACGCCAAAAATATATTAAAATTAATGTAGTAAGTTACCAAAAAGTTTAAATTCTATCTTAGTAAATTTTGTGATCGAAAATTTAGATTAGTATAATATAAAAATATATTTCATTGTTTAAAATCAATATATTATTTCTAAGCTATGTAATAAGAATTTAATATTAAGTCTAATTTAAAAAATATATAAATGTACATAATATTCAAAATTATTATTATTAAATTTATTGCTCAAAAATCCGAATTAGTCTTCTTAATTAATATTCTAAAGTATTTTTAAGGTATTTGATGGTATCATGTCGTTGGATTATTTTGTATTAAATGTTTGCTTGATGTGGTGTTTTGTTAGTATTTTGTACTGTTTTTTGGTTATTGGTATTGTTAGACTATAAATATCTTTAGACAGATGTATAGTCGTTTAAGTTAAATTGTTACTTTAACTTGGCTTTTTAATTGAAGTAAAATAATAGCCTATTAAACCCTTTGGTCTTTTTGTGGAGAAGTTCTTGAGCTTGTGTAATAAGCTGCTTGGTATACATGTGGCAAATTTTCATTGGACACGACAATTTATTACAACGCTCAATTATACATTTAGCCAAGTTGAAGTAAAGTAATTAGAAGTATAATAGATTTGTCATGCAATTTACACTAATGTTTTTTACTATTAAGGCTCCGACTACCGGGAATAATAGGGTGTGGCTTTCTACTGCACGTTTTCTGTTTCCATCTGGAGCTGATTTCTTTCTTTGATTGGTTTTGTAACACTGTGTTTCAAATCGAATAGTTAAGATTTGTTGACATTTCGTTCAGGTGTTGCCATTAAAAATAATTTATCATTTGCAAACGGGTGTCAGTAAATGTTGTCACTAGATTATATGCAAAAGATACTTTTAAATTGAACGAATATTATAAAGGTTCAGTAAATTCATTTTTTAATGAATACAGGTGGTATCTGGAACGGAAGTAATTTCGAAGTCGTGTAGTTAAAGTCATATAAATACACGTTTACAAACCACCCACATAGCCAAATGAACAAGAGTATAATCCGTTTAGTAATGAATTCAGAATTGGAAAGTCCTGGTATATCCGGGTTCGATTTTTAAACGAATACGAGTGATGTTTGTAGTCGGGGCTGACATATGGATTGCATGTTTAATGTGACTTTTGTTTTTTTTTCATATAAAATAATATTACTTAATTTGTAATAAATGCTCAACTAATATCAATCGTTCGATTATATTTATCTGAACATGTAGTCTGATTATTCTTAGCATGTTCGCATTTAAAAGTGAATTTTATTATATATATATATATATATTTATTGAATGTATATATATAGAGAATAATTTGTATATATGTAGTCTTCATTGCGATTGGTCGCCTTTGAGAGGACAGGACAGGAGGACATCATAATTTTATACTCCAAAACAATATATTTATAATAAAATTCACTTGAAACAGTTTTACTTGTTAATATGTTTACATTTCTTTCTTGCACTTTCTTCTTACTAGTTTAACATTTTGATTTTACTTTGTTAATTTATATTAATAAACTTAATCGACTCTTTGTTTTAGTTTTTTTTTGTTTATTTCATAATTAAATGTTGCCAGATGCATATTTAGTTCTGGCAATGTTTGGCTTCATTAGTGTAGATGCTGTTTAGTCGGGATACTTTGGTGAGTGGCATTGGGTTTCTTCGCTTTGCATGCTGTAAACTGACATAATCTACTAAAACTAATTTTCAATTACTTTCTATAACACTAACCCAAATTTAAAAGACTTGTATATTTTTTTTGTATTGTACTTAGTAAATAAATTATTTATAATATAGCATATGTATAGCTTAGTCAAATCGATGAAGGAGTTAATAAAAACAAACCGTAGGTTTCAATTAACCATTTTATATGGATTATTGATTATCAATGATATTGTCTTAAGTTGTTTATTTTTCTTCACTCCTCTTGTGGTTGGAAAATTCTATGTCTATTAACAGCTTATTATATCTATTTAACTGTTAATAATGTAATTTAAACTTATAATGTAATTGATATTAAAACTGTTTATTAAAATTACAGTGTCCAATCTCCAAAGAAGAACAGCTTGCAACGCCGTCTGTCGAGAAGCGCGAGTAAATTCGCTTCCAATTTCCAAAGCAACGCTCAAAATAATCAACAACCAGTCAACGTGCATACTCTCTCTAATCCTGACGATATGAGCTCAAGCCTTCTAAGAAGCGACTCAGACCGGAGTCCATCCGGTAATATCAATCCTTCGGTAAACTTTTTTGGCAATTTCAAAGGATTTTCTTTAACACCAATGGATAAGAATCAACCTCAAACAGATAAAGATAGTAAGCAAGTTGAAAATGTAACCAAAAGTGCCAAAATAAATCCTGTTCGTAGGAGTGGAAGTAGCAGTCAGAATCTTAGCCAAAGCGCTCTTAAACCAGTTTTACGTTCTGCCCCACCTCTGCCTGTTGTACCGACGACGACTAAATCAAGTCCAAAAAGTAGTCCATCCGTCAAAAGAACAAACAGTTCTGTACAAAATAGGATAAAAGCATTAATGGGTTCTGATAAATCGGAGGAGATCCCGGTTCAGTCTAATTCAGCTTCTAGACCAGTTATATCGAGTCCAATTCTAGAAGCTTCTACTTGTACTGCTAAAGAGTTAATTTCACCACTTCAAGGATCAAAAACGTTGGGACCTATCCGCGCAGCCCCAACAGTTCCAAGTTTTTCACCAGATTTACCCAAGAGACCCTTAAGTATGCACTCTGGTGGTAATGTCCCTACAAAGCCGCTGCCTGAAGAACCTAAAAAGGTCAAAGAAGGCATTTCACTTAATAGGATTGCTTCATTTCTAAAGAACGATAAAACAAAAGAAAAGGAACGAAATCCTGTAGAAAGAAGCCACTCTTTACCAAAAAATGCAAATAATCAATTAAAAATTGCGAAAGTCGATAAGGCAGGTCTGAGGAATTTGCAAATATCTAATCCAATTTTGCAAAAAGATATCGAACTTTCTGTTAACACTGTACCGGTAGTTTCTGATTCTGAAGATGTCGACGACCAGAAATCTTTTGTCAATAGGGCTCAGAGCATGCGAGCGCCTGCAGCACAAAAACCAGCGATACTGAGTTTTGGCTCTATGAGACAATCACCCGGAGTAGCGAGGCCTTTGTCTTGCGTGGGAAGGCCTACAGCTCCTCCTCCGCCATTACCCAGTCAATCTAAAACGAACGACGAAAAAAATCCAATATACCAAAATCCAAAATTACAAAACGAAATAAAATCTACGGATTACGTTGATTGCATAGAAGAAAAAGCAGCACCACTTGCTCATATTGACGAAGAATCTGGAGACAATATATATGCGATTATAGAAGAAAGTCCCGAAAAACACTATAAACCCCTACCTGGTAGCTTGCCTCCAAAAACCATAACGGCTCCTGTAGAAGAATACAACGTCCCGAAACCCATTACTTCTAATTCAGGAAGTACTGAAAGCATGGGTCTCCTCGGTGAAATTGTTAACGAGATTCAAAATCGGAACTTTGAATCAATATATTCCGCGTCTACACTGTCAAGGAAGAAAGAAAAGGAAAATCAAAAAAATGACGATAATAATAGAGACAGTACGTACATGAATACAGATTACAAAAGACCAGAGAGTGTGTACAATAACTCCGGGGCAAAGTCAAGCGCTGCGTCGACCACCAGCAGTGGTTATTTACATCCATCTGCGGTAAACGTACCAACGTATATGCAAAAACAGAATGATGCTAAGCAAGAAATCGAGAAACCACCATCGCCTACTCTAAAAGTAAACTCGAAAATTCCAACTTTTTCAAGACAAGTCACCCCGCCGGGCCTTAGAAGTACATCGACATTCAAAACGGTCCCACAATCGCCAAAAGCTGTTACTAAAAATATAAACACACTTAAAACTATACCCAATAGTCCGGATCTAGTTTCAAGTTGCGCTGTCGCAGATACAAAGAATGTTAAAGCACCAGATGTGATAAACAATAATAAACCTGTAGAACCCCCAAAAGTAGCAACAAAGCCGAGTACTGTGGCTAAGCCTCACGACAACCGACCTCCTTTAAGACCAGCGCCTTCAGTCGAGAAGAAACAAACTGTTAAAACAGCACCAGTTTTAAAATCCGTCAATTCATCATCGAATATTAATAATAAAGTTGATAAAAATCCGCCATTAAACCGTACTAATTCAAAAACGGATTCTAATGTTAAGGCAATAGCGGATAGCTTAAATAAGAACCGACCAAAAATCGTACCAAAACCAAGTACGATATTACAAAAGACTGATTCAAATGTAAAGACGAACGCAACGAGGCTGTCCGCCAAACCGTCTAACGTCGCTAGTTTGCAACAAAAATTCGAAAATAGAAAATCATTAGGGAAAGAGATTGCAGCGAAAAAATAAATTTAATATAATAATTTAGATTTTGAAATCTACATGAACCACATTGTCTCATTGAAGCAAATATAAGTTATTTTATTTTAGCTCGTCTGCGTACCACCCACTCATCAGATATTCTACCGCGAAACAGCAGTACTTGCTATTGTTGTGTTCCGGTTTGAAGGGTGAGTGAGCCAGTGTAATTCCAAGGCACAAGGGACATATCATCTTAGTTCCCAAGGTTGGTGGCGCATTGGTGATGGGTAACATCTCTTACAATGCCAATGTCTATGGGCGTTGGTGACCATTCACCATCAGGTGGCCCATGCTCCATGCTCGTCCGCCATCTTATGCAATAAAAAAAATATTTTACAAAACCATAGATTTTAGTGTATGTAACGACTTTATTGTGATTATAGTTAGATGACGATTCTCTTAAAGTTGAGAATATGAAATGGTATTTTCTGGAAAGTTATTAAAGCTTTATCGTAGCTAGATAAATATGCAGCTGTATGTATACAAAAAGAAATATCTAGTCGATTAACTGTTTAAAATTCATTCATTTATGTGTACATAATTTTATTAACAAATGTATACAATAGCAACAGATACAAAAGTAACAAATATCAAAACCATAGACATTGTTTATTTATTAGTCATAAAAGAAAAAAAACATAGTAATTATCAAAATATCATTATTCGAAATTTAAACTAAAATAACTACACATTTTTTGTCTATGGAGTTTGGTCAAAGGCTCGCATTATTGATGCTATTTAATATTATAAAAAAACACGTGAGGTTGAAGATTTAAGTTATCGAATTAAAGTGTTCATATTTTGATATGAAATGGCATTTTGAATTATAGCTAATTTACTACAGTTAATTAAGTAACTATATGTAAATAATTTAATTAAAAACATTGTACGGATTACGCTGAAATTTAGTCATAAGATTTGAACTCAAAAATCCATAATTTAAGGCTTTTGTAAATATTCCCTTTTTACTATTAGTTAAATCGATCAAAGTGTCTTAATCGTAAATAGAATAAATTAATTTGTATTTTTATAAAGATTATAGATAATATTTAATCATATGTATAAATAATGAGTGATTGTTGTCATATACATATAAAAAAAGTATAAATCTTTTTGTGAAAATGAAATAGATGAATGACTATTCCGCAAATGGTGCTAGAAATAGTGTGTGATAATTTAGCTTACTTTGTTACAAACATAAATATTCAGGTCATTGCTGGGAATTTTTGAATACAATAAGCAATATCTAATTAATTCAAATTTAATTAATAGTTAATAGATTTTATGTATATCAAAATCCCACTAATAAATATAATCTTCTTCGATAATTACTTATGGTAATCCAGTAATGGCTTTGAATATTTTAATGCAATAATATTATTAATAATACAGAACGCTAAACGTCCATTTACCCACTGCCAGCTTGGTACAAATATGTGGTGCTGATTCGTCGCAAACGCAATAATGTTATGTTATGAAAGAAAGATGAAAGCAGTGAATTGTATTGTATTAAACCCATATTATAGATTGTGATATTTAAATATGAAGTTTATTGTAAACATATTTCAACGGTCAATTGTGGATTACGTTCTGTTAAATTATTTGTCATTATGTGAATTTCTGATGGGGGAATATACATTCGTTCCTGTTAAGGGGGCTTAGAACATATTCACCAATGGTGTTGTACTACGTGTTTATAGATTGTAAATTATAAAGAAGTATGTATATTATTTTTTTATTTAAAGTTTAATTGATTTTGTTCTTCAACGTCTCTTCTACCACGTGACATTGGCGAAATAATATTATCTGTGCTCAAGTTGACAAAATAAAAGCCATTATGCAAATAATTATAAAGAAATATATAAATTACGAAGAACCTTTTATGGTATTCAAATAAAATGTTTATGTTGTTGATGACAAATTCTTATCATAGAGTGGAATCCATAGTTGAATATTATTCAATCGTATAACAGCTAATTGAGATAATCATAAATAGTCATTTATATTTAATTAAAAAGCCGTCGTTAGTGCAAATATTTGTTTAAATAATTCATGACCTTTAAATATCTCGCTACTATCGTAAAAATCATGACTAGTAAATTATTGAATTCCATTACTTATCATCTGCCTGAAAAGCAATAAATAAAAAAAAGATGTTTTTAAAATATACATTTATTTGCATGTTTGCACTAATGGCTAATAGCTAAATATCTCCTTATACAGAAATAACAAAAAAAATTCCTTATTTTAAGTCACGATTTAAGAAAAATCGCAAATTTATCAATCTTTCTAATTATCTTTTTAATAATTTTGTGATGATAAATAAGTTCAGGAAGTACATTTAGATATTGTTATTGTATATAGAACCAAAGAAAAAATATTATTAGAAATATTTGAAGTTTTTGAATTGTATTAAACGGATTGTGTTATGTATTCGATTGAAATAGATTTAATTTTTTTGTCGAGACTGCAACATTTTGTCAGAATTTAATTATTTTTTTTACCTAGCTGAAATATAAAAGTAATGTATTTAAATAAGGGATTTCATTAGTTATAGCTTATTAAATGAACATAGCGATATTTTATTTGCGTATGAATAAATGCAATTTGCTGAAACCAATGGTTTGTTTATTTAGTCTGCATAATTGTAATGTTACTGCTTTTTTTCACTTGCAAATTACAGAGTAATTAAGTTTTACTTGTTAAATATACTAAAAATGATAGAAACAATATACATATATAATATGAGGTGTACACAAAATCAACCTTACAATATCAGAAATAGGCAGCACTAACGAGTCTTCGTCTTAAAAACAAACAAACTTTAAATTCGGAAAATATAATCCTATGTTAGAGAGATCTATTGCATTTGTCTTTTTTTTATTATTAATTCAGCAACTAAAGCTCACAAGCTGATTATTCCGCGATTTATTAAGATTTTGAAAAATCTGAAAGCGTTAGTGCCATATATGGCAGACAATATTTTAGCTGGAAAGTAACGAAGCGATATATGGCGTTTACAATAAAAGTGGTAAAATATTAAAGAAAAGCAAAAATGAACACAAATACAACTAAATTCGTTTTCGTTCGAACTTTTAGTTGAAGATATCATTTTCGTGTTATATATTTTTTACACTAGTGAATGTAACACGGAATTCGTTGCAATCCACCGACTGGCCGGCCGCGCTCCGAATATCTTCAACTTACCGACCTTACCGTAAAGTTACCATTCAGTACAAAAAATATGTTCCGTGTGACGGTAAATTACTTAATACCATTTTTACTTTTCTATTTTAATATTAAAATTAATTAAAAAAACAGAAACTTCGAGAAGTCAATTGTGGATTACGTTCTGTTAAATTATTTGTCATTATGTGAATTTCTGATGGGGGAATATACATTCGTTCCTGTTAAGGGGGCTTAGAACATATTCACCAATGGTGTTGTACTACGTGTTTATAGATTGTAAATTATAAAGAAGTATGTATATTATTTTTTTATTTAAAGTTTAATTGATTTTGTTCTTCAACGTCTCTTCTACCACGTGACATTGGCGAAATAATATTATCTGTGCTCAAGTTGACAAAATAAAAGCCATTATGCAAATAATTATAAAGAAATATATAAATTACGAAGAACCTTTTATGGTATTCAAATAAAATGTTTATGTTGTTGATGACAAATTCTTATCATAGAGTGGAATCCATAGTTGAATATTATTCAATCGTATAACAGCTAATTGAGATAATCATAAATAGTCATTTATATTTAATTAAAAAGCCGTCGTTAGTGCAAATATTTGTTTAAATAATTCATGACCTTTAAATATCTCGCTACTATCGTAAAAATCATGACTAGTAAATTATTGAATTCCATTACTTATCATCTGCCTGAAAAGCAATAAATAAAAAAAAGATGTTTTTAAAATATACATTTATTTGCATGTTTGCACTAATGGCTAATAGCTAAATATCTCCTTATACAGAAATAACAAAAAAAATTCCTTATTTTAAGTCACGATTTAAGAAAAATCGCAAATTTATCAATCTTTCTAATTATCTTTTTAATAATTTTGTGATGATAAATAAGTTCAGGAAGTACATTTAGATATTGTTATTGTATATAGAACCAAAGAAAAAATATTATTAGAAATATTTGAAGTTTTTGAATTGTATTAAACGGATTGTGTTATGTATTCGATTGAAATAGATTTAATTTTTTTGTCGAGACTGCAACATTTTGTCAGAATTTAATTATTTTTTTTACCTAGCTGAAATATAAAAGTAATGTATTTAAATAAGGGATTTCATTAGTTATAGCTTATTAAATGAACATAGCGATATTTTATTTGCGTATGAATAAATGCAATTTGCTGAAACCAATGGTTTGTTTATTTAGTCTGCATAATTGTAATGTTACTGCTTTTTTTCACTTGCAAATTACAGAGTAATTAAGTTTTACTTGTTAAATATACTAAAAATGATAGAAACAATATACATATATAATATGAGGTGTACACAAAATCAACCTTACAATATCAGAAATAGGCAGCACTAACGAGTCTTCGTCTTAAAAACAAACAAACTTTAAATTCGGAAAATATAATCCTATGTTAGAGAGATCTATTGCATTTGTCTTTTTTTTATTATTAATTCAGCAACTAAAGCTCACAAGCTGATTATTCCGCGATTTATTAAGATTTTGAAAAATCTGAAAGCGTTAGTGCCATATATGGCAGACAATATTTTAGCTGGAAAGTAACGAAGCGATATATGGCGTTTACAATAAAAGTGGTAAAATATTAAAGAAAAGCAAAAATGAACACAAATACAACTAAATTCGTTTTCGTTCGAACTTTTAGTTGAAGATATCATTTTCGTGTTATATATTTTTTACACTAGTGAATGTAACACGGAATTCGTTGCAATCCACCGACTGGCCGGCCGCGCTCCGAATATCTTCAACTTACCGACCTTACCGTAAAGTTACCATTCAGTACAAAAAATATGTTCCGTGTGACGGTAAATTACTTAATACCATTTTTACTTTTCTATTTTAATATTAAAATTAATTAAAAAAACAGAAACTTCGAGAAGCCACACAAAACAATTCTCGAAATTATTTCAAACTTATTGATAGTATGTAAAGAACCTTATATGATACTATACATTTCGTATAAGGTAACACTAACTAGATAATACAACATTATTGAACATAGTTGTTCTTGTTTTATCTGTAGTGAATAAATGAAAAGCGGTAAACTGTGATCTCGTGTGTAGTTTTGTTTGTAGTTGAGTTAATCGTTTTATTAACAATTAAACATATACATTTAGCAATAAACCATAATGTAAGTATATGTCTATTCCTAATATTAATACCAAGTTATATGGTATTAGTGTAAAACAATTATTTTACAGGGCATCCACATCCAAGCCACGTTCGGAGATGACTTTGGAGGAATTAGCAAAGATTGAAGAAGAAGAATTTAGCACAGGTCCTCTTTCAGTACTCACACAGTCTGTTAAGAACAATACACAAGTGTTAATAAATTGTCGAAACAACAAAAAGCTATTGGGTCGCGTTAAGGCTTTTGACCGGCATTGTAACATGGTTTTGGAAAATGTCAAAGAAATGTGGACCGAAGTACCGAGGACGGGAAAAGGGAAAAAGGTAAATCCTTAAGAAATTATTGTTTAAGTTATTGTTTAAAATTATCTTAGTTGAAGTAACCTCCAATTTATATTTATTTAAAAAAAAAACATTAATTTATCTTCTGTGTTCTGCCAAGTAAAAAGAGCATCGTTTTATATTTCATATATTTTACTCAATTAATATTTTTTTTAATTACTTATCAAACTGCATCCTTGTAAACTTGATGCTAGATATTTACTAACAGAATTAATGAATGTAACCGCAATCACAGTACTGTTATCTTATAACGAATTTTGATTGTTCTATATTATTTTAATCAAATTTCAATAGAAAATTGGAAATAATTAACATGTTCTTTGGTATCAGAAAAATTTATTTGTCAGTAGAGCTTTGTGCAAGCTCGTCTGGGGAGGTACCACCCACTCCTCAGATATTCTACTGCAAAACAGCAGAACTTGTTATTGTTGTGTTCCAGTTTGAAGGGTAAATGGCCACCAACACCCATAGACAATGGCATTGTAAAAAATGTTAACCATCGTTTATATCACCAATGCACCTACCCACCTACCTTAGGAACTTAAGATTGCCAACTTTATCCCTTATGCCTGACTTACCCAAACAGGAACACAATGCTGAGTATTTATTTTTTAACCTATCCAGACAAAGCCCTACCTCCAAGTAAATAAATACTATCACTGAATGTAACTAAAATATTTTATTTATGATAATTTTTTCAAAACAATTCCCTAATTTTGTTGTAGTGTAAGGACAAGGTCTGGAGCTTATGCCACCACACTGCTCCAATATCCATTTATATTCTATAACATAACAATATAAAATTCACTTCCAGGGCAAAGCTGTAAACAAGGACAAATTCATTTCAAAAATGTTTCTCCGTGGCGACTCAGTTATTTTAGTTTTAAGAAACCCTCTCGCAACGGCTGCAGGAAAATAAAATGATAAGATTAGAAAATTCCAGTTTTAAATAAAAATTCTTAATATAAGTTACAATATTGTTAATATCAAAAATGGGTATAACTAACTACAAAATTAGTGTAAACTGAAATTTTATACATTTGTACATGTGTTGAACCATTGATAATATTAAGTTCAAATAAGCTAAAATCCCATTAACTAATAAATAATTTCTACTGGTCTATTGTTTCTTTATTTTTTGTACTAAGCATTATTTCCAAATTGTAATTAATTTTATACCAGCAAAACCTGACATACATTGTTGACTCTGTATATATAAAAATTGTAATGGTGATCATTGATATGGTTTAGGATATATTATGATATGCTATTGCGCTCTCTAGCAATGTTTAAGTTCTCTAAATTGCTTTACCAATTTAATATATAAGATGACCATCATCAAGTTTTAAATAATTATACTGTTATTTTGTAATCAAAATAATCGCAGAGTAGCCATTACATTAATTAAAAGATTTACTTCGATTGATTGATTAATGCAATTAGAAAAGCCTGTAAATTGTAAACATAATCAATTAAAGTCTTATCCCATTTAATGCTGCGTTCCCATAATTTTTATTTACATAATTAGGCCGCCCATCAGAGTCACAATTTTAAACATTCTTTGTCTAGAGTCTAGAGTTCTAGACCAAAATGGAAATAAAAAACTGGAGATTCATACTTAACTTTCGATTTTATTATGATTTCGCAAAGCCACTACAGCTTGTGGACAACTAAGAATTTAAATTCAGTTTTACATCGTGAGCCGCAAGGATGAGTGATCAAATGTAAAAATATATGCTCGTCCGTCCGTCTGCCGCCATGATACAAAGTTTAACAATACAGCGTTTGATATCCTAGATATATTAATAAATTTTATAGCATTAGTTCATATTTTATAACAGTGTGGTAGCACCGTTACGTATTCAACACTAAGGTGAAGCAGTAAGCTCGATACTGTTTTAAGAATAATTTATTAAACATACTATAAAATATTAAGAATATTTCATAACATCTTGTATGTTAAAAAATATCCCTTTTGTAGACACTTTGGTATTCTTAATTATCTCAATTCTCAAGTATTGTTTTTTTTTTGCAATACTCACCATAATATATCCATTATCCAATATCTTACCATCGCATATAATTTTATATATAACAAACACGTTGAACTAATGACAAGAATACAATAATTTATGGAACTTTCAACTTATATAATCGTTAACTTTTATTTTACTTGTATTATAAATTTTCTTCCTTAAGAACTTTTTGAAATATCGACGCCACACATTTGTTATTTCGTTGCATCTTAACTGAATTAACATAAATAGATCAATCAAATGTGAGACATGAATAATTAACATTTCCATAGAAAAAGGTATTACATTAACGTAACGGATATATAACATGCTATTGATACACAATAAAAATTAAAATAATTGAATTTAAAAAAATTACCTATTTTTATAAATAAATTTATTATTAAACAGAAGGTGTGACATCACCTTGTTCATATTACAAGTTTATATTAGCACCTGGCAACTGCATTGGGGAATCCTAGGCCCAATCAGTCGGAATGCATTTCTCAAATGCAGTTTTGATGTATCACAGAATACAAAAATATCATAATAAATATATATGTCTAAAGGAGAGCGGTATTGATTTATTTATATTTTAATGTTGGATGTAAGTTTTCAAATCAATGAACGGAGATTTGAGAATATCATTTCCGCAGCGTCACCGGTCAGGTACGTTCTAATAATAATTGTTAACTGAAATTATTTTAACTTGATTATGATTTCCCGGTCTTTTTATTAAAATTGATATTCAGAAATTAACTCGTCTATCTATTTCACTGTAGGTGTACGGGTAATTTACGCCTTACACTTTCAATAGCACCATGGAAATTTCAACACGATATTAATTCAAACAGAAGATACATACAAGAATTTGAAAAACACAGGAAGGATTTTTAATCCGCGTCCTTAAGATTTTTGTTTACATATTTTTAACATGGAAGTTGGGATTAAATTTATTATGAAACAAATGTTCTATAATTTTCTTTTATTATATACAATTTTAAGAAACAACACATAAATTTTAACACATAATAGGTATATAAAAATGTAAATAGGTGAAATGTAAATTGTAATACAAAGAGTTGATGTATATTGAAAAAAAAACTATTTTAATAATCCATGTAATAATTCAGTACATTTTTAATAATTGACCACATACCCATCAAAAATAATTCTTCATTTTCATAGAAATGGCTCCGAACTTTAGTAAAAATGCTATACTGGAAGGATGTGTTCCTTCTGATTACTTTTGTTTGGTCTGCGAGATATATTTTACAAGCGCAGTCAAGTGTGATGAACATATATCTGGATCAGATCATAAAGAAAAAATGAATTCCATATCATATGTTGAAAAATTTAAAGAGGATGGCATTAAAAAGGTTTGATGATGTTAATTTTTGTATGTTTTACCATTTTGTCTTTTCTTACACAAGTGATTTTTTCAATTTTAAACTTAATAGAGTAGCAAATAAAAATGATGGTAAATGGCTACCACACCCATTGACACGAATACATTTCCAGTCAATGTAGAAAACATTGGTACTGTAAGAAATATTAACCATATGAGTTACCATGTCTAGATCTATGAGGCGGCAAAAATAATATAAATTTACTTTAATCTCCTTGGGGGCCTCAAATGTCAAGTTCCTAGGGGCCTTGGATTTCTAAACTTAGGTTTGTCAATACAATACTTATATTGCTGTTTGGCAGTAATATTTACTATGAGAGGGTGGTAACCAGAAGGTCTTTTACATTATGATCAACTGAAATTTTTCATGGCTTCTGTCTTCCAATTTTAGTATAAAGCAACATTATTATACAATCTAGATTAAGTACACTAAAATTATAACATTAATCCTACATTGTGTATTATTTATAGGTTTTTTTTTGTTTCTAATTACAGATAAAAAATAAGTATTTCTGTGAGTTGTGCAACCAGTTAATGTATGTACTTGCAAGAGTTAAGCTGCACGTAAATGAAACATCTCATATTAAAAAAAAGTATACAGGTTGGCTTAAAAGAATTGATAATGTTGTTGTTGCATTTGATAGTATAATGATAGATGATACATCATGGCAAGGGCTCTGCGACAGTTCATGCACCATTTGCAATTTGGAATATGATGATGAGGATGCGCACAAAAATTCATCTACCCACATGCTTAATTTGATTCAATCAAAGGTAGAATTTGATAAAAACAAAAATATTTATAGAAAGGTAAGTAATTTTTACCTAGTTTATTTTTTATTGTATAGGTAGGAGGATGAGAATATGTGTTTGATGGTAAGTGGTCACCGACACCCATAGACAATGGTATTGTAAGAAAAAAATAATTGCTTACTTCACCAATGTGCCACCAACCTTGGGATCTAAGATGTGTCTCTTGTCCCTGTAATAACATTGGCTCACTCACCCTTCCAACCGGAAGACAATAATACAAAGTACTGCAGTTTTCCGGTACAATATCTGATGAGTGAGTGGTACCTACCCAGACGAGCTTGCACAAAGCCCTACCACCCAGTAAAGTATAAGAGCTAATATTTTATGCCCCAATTTAAAACTTGAGTCATAATGGCCCACTGGGCTATAACAATTTGATCTCAACCGAAGATTAAGGAAAAGCACCACTGAATTCATTAATAATTTTCATGCTTGGCGATAAAAGAAATATTTGTAAAGTAAACAATAGTTTACATTTAGTAGAAAATGTGACATGTGTTAATGTTGTGATACATATTGATGATATATGTGATCGATTATGAAATTATTTTAGATTGATGATAATTCCATCCAATGTTTGACCTGCAACCTGGTTCAAACTTTAGATAATAATCACTTTGATTCACCTCAACACAAGCAAATGATCCAAGTCGCTAGTGATGGCTACCAAGCGATGACGCAATCAAACAAGTATAAAGTAAATGTTAATGAAAAAACAAAAATGATACCCACATATGTTTATGATGATAAGGCCGAAGAAAAGATTTGCAAAGGTCTCAGTGCCGAGAATTATATAAGTCATGATGAAAATAATGTCACATGGTGTATTCTTTGTGATTGGTTTTTGGATGTCTCTCTGGTTAAAAAACATATAAATGGAGAACATCATAAAACTCTTCTGAACATGCATAAAAAACGTTTAGCGGCACTTGAAGTGAAAAATTCAAACAGTGATGATGATAATGAACAACATAATAATACTCTGCTGGATTTTGTTGATAAATTTCAAAGCAATGGTATTAATATAAACTTTGAAGCGCAGACAGCTGTTTGTAAAAAGTGTTTAACTAGTCTTAAACTTGATCATGATGCCATAGAGAAACATGTTCTCAGCCACAACAAACAATTGAAGAAAGGAAAGAAATCTGTTCAATTAAAATTTCCGAATATAATTCCGGAAAGAAAAGGGACATTAGTTTCTAGTCCGGTGTTTCTAAAACCTAGAGGTGTGGAACAACCCTCGGATGGAAATAGTTCTAAATCGAGCGAGGTACCCAATGATTTCAGTGATACAGCATCTAGCGAAACTTTTTTAGACGTTGAACCTCCTTCAACTTCAAAAATAAAGAAAACAAAAGATCCCATGCCAGAAAAGATACCACTCAAAGATTTCATTGAATCCGTAATAGGTGTGAAAAGTATTATATTCAAGGATGTTGTTATAAATAATAAGTTTTGTATAAATAACTTCAGTTTTGTCTTCTTGAACTTCTCGTCAGACGATATAGTAATAATTAGGTGTTATGCATGTGATGAACAAGTTTCCTATGGAGCATTTGAAACGCACAGCAATACGCCTAAACACGAAAGAGCTATGAGGGACTCACTTGTTCTTACACAACATGATACGGAATTTATTCGAGAGGTAACATTTTAAATTTACATTTTTCTTCTATACATGGCATGTAGTATTTATTTATTTAAGCTTTAATTTATTCCATATAATAGTATATAGAGTACTTAAGATCTAACAGCTTTTCTTTTATAAAATAAATGATTTCTTATATGGACCCCATTTGGGTAAAAGCCTCCTCCATCCCATGCCATTTTCTCGGTAGTGTAGTATTTACAAATAACAAAAAAAAATGTTGTATTTGTAATAAGATAGTGTTGTTCCAAAAAAAAAAAATACAACTCCAATATTTTTTTTAATATTTTTTAGACACTATCTGGATGTTTCCACTGTGGTTTCTGCAATATCATTGAAACGTCCTGGAATGGAATGGAAGATCACCTGAAAACGTCAATGCATATTGAATCCAAGAACGACGCATCTTGGCGCCTCCAACAGTACCAACCAGTCTTTTTACAAACCACAAGCCCGAGGACAGTTGTAAACACACTGTGTACTAATATGATCACAATGAAGTTCCTTTGATTTTGGCTTTACGTATTTTATTTACTTTATTCAATTTCTGTTACATATGCACTTTATTATTATCTCCTAAAATGATAGTGCATTAATGAATGTTGCACCTCAATTTAATTAATTTAAAAATGATCTTATATATGTTGAACTGGACACCGATCAATTCATAAGTATATTCATAGATATATCATGTTATAATAAATGTATTTTTGAATGTTAGTTAAATTAGAAAAAACCAACCTAAAAAAATTAAAAAAAAAAACAAAGTTTTAAAGATCTCAATGTTAAAGATAATATATTATGTAAGTACATGTGGATTTAATTTTAAGTTGTTATTATGTTAATTATAATTTAATATTATGTATTGTTTCTTGAAAAACTCGAATTTCTCTATCCTATGGCTGTGACTGAACTAATCTTTACTGTTTCTTCAATTGGTTAATTATTTTATAACTTATTTATTATTCTAAGTATTAATAAATTATATTATTAAATAATACTGTTCGCTATTTAATATAAATAATAAAAATAAATTTGACATATATTTATTTTATAATTATATATTAAATGTAGTGATTATATTGTCTGTGTCAAATAAATATATATCGTCTATTGACTAATTCTGTAGAGATATTCTATAAAAACAAATTTTAGGACAATGTTTCGATCGAGAAATATCTGAAAAAAGTTAATTGGTAACCGCATTTATAACTTCCAAGTAAATACATTACCAAACTCACTTAAAACTTTACTTACAACGAATCCAGATGTCGCAAAATATTTGACGTTTTGAAGTCCATCGGCGTGAAAATTACTAAAATAATAAGTTGTGAAGATAACATAGTCATTACATTTTCCTGTATTTCAATATTTAATTCGCAACGCTGGACAAAATAAATTATTGTTTTATTAAATTGGTGTAACATCATCAAATTTTAACATCATACAGTCTGGTTAAACTTTATGACTAGGTTGTTTAAAATTTATGTCTTATAGAATATCTTTGCTAATCGAATATTTATTAATAATATGTACCTAAATGTTGTGCCATAAATGTATTAGTCAGATTAAAAACTATGTTTAATATAAATGTAACTACATGTGTTTTGATAGTCCTTACGTAATGGCCCAACTACAACAACAGCTAATTATAATTTAGTCTTATTGTTATATAATTACAATTATTTGTGTTCGAGAATTGCATCTATGTTATATATTTTTTGTTTAAAAAAAACTGTAGAGAGTATACTACCCTTGGAAATAAACAATGGGATTCAAAATGGCGTCGCTTTTGATAGCACACTTATTCGTCGGTAAACATTATCTTTATCTATACTTATATATAAAGCTGAAGAGGTTGTTTGTTTGATCCGGCTAATCTCAGAAACTATTGGTTCAATTTAAAAATGCTGATTTTTATTCATTAAATTGTTATTAATTATATGCGGGTGAAAACCCGGGGCACAGCTAGTTTAGGATATAGTAACAATGTGCGAGTGAGATGTGAACAGGAAGTCGAAGATTTTCAATCCTATTATTTTCACCAAGGGTAGTATGCATGTAAAATTATTGTGGCGACAGCGGTTCGATTACTTCAATAAGTTTAAATTTTTTTATAGCTTTGCTTAGCGAATTTTGTCCTATTATGATTTCTTTTCTTGCCTCCTTTGTGAAGTGTACAACAATTATAGTGGTGTAACAAACAAAGTAAAAAAAGGTTGTAATGAAGAAAGCGAATTAATTATTAGAATTTACGTAGGGATTATCAATTTATCTATTAAATGGATGTTTTATCGATGTGCATATAATTATCGAACTATATTGCTATGTAAGAACAAACACGGAATTCACAGAAAACGATCTTGACATGACAAAAGATTAATTTGAATATAATAATCATAACAACTCAAAAATAGACGCATCAATATAGTAGATATATAACCGTAAATCGGTTGTCAATATCCTAACTGAGTCCTTATAGAATAGCAGTGATGTCAGTTTAGGATTTAGGCCTAGAGTTGAAAGACTTAATTATTTGAAACGCCATTAATTTCAAATTTCGCATACTAAATTTTGAAATTAATGACGTTCCAAATAATTAAGTCTCAATCATATTTGAATGACGTTTCAGTATACGGCCGTGTATGTCTATTAAATGTATGTCTACAAAACAAATCTCTTGTATTACCTTTTTATATTAGTCTTCATATTGTAACATTTTCAAAATGTTCTTACAAACAAAACAAAAGCACAATGTTTAATCTGTCCCCGAAACCGATTATATTTAATCTGTACCTGACCACATCTGATCTTAGAAGTTAGATGTATTAAATGTTATTTGTCATTTGTTTTTTGTATGTACATAAATTAAACTAAGTAAATATCCTGATCGACGAGCTAGTTTATAGTCGGAGGCTCGCCGTCAAATCTAGCTAGTGGATTTTCTTAAGAAGACGAATTAAATCGATTTCGTCAAATAACACGTGACACGTTGCGCGCAAGTAATACCGCTTTGTGGCTCGTTCATCGATCAGGTCCTTTACATATTATAATAAATAAATGTTGTCTGTCGCCTCATTTTTTTAATTACCTTGATATTTGCATTCCCTATACACAATCTATACTAATGTTGCGAAATGCGAAAGTGACTGCCTGTTACACTTCCTCGGCTAAAATTTTGTACAAAGCAAGCTTGGCAAAGATTTAGGCTACCTACTTTTTAATACCTAACACGCGGACGAAAACTTTCTATATAGCTATTAAATAGAAGTTTGTGCAGATTTCTGAATTAACAATAATAATTAGTTTCTAACAAACAAAATAAAATGATAGGTACTACAATATAAAGTATTTCAAAAATTGTACACTGTTTTGCGAATCCCGTACCTACACAAAATTAAAAATGTTTGTGGTGTCACTTATTACTAGACGGCTAATAATTCGCTTTTTTAGCCAGCATATTTGTTATAATAGATTTAAAAAAGTTGGTATATATTCGTATTTCGTATTCTTTTTTATTGTCAATAAAAAGTTTCATGAATAAAACATAGATGTCACCACATTGGACTGAATTACCTAAGAATAGAGGACATTAGAAGTGTTATATTTTGTATTTCAATTATTGGATCTATTAAATAAAACCAGACTGCAAAGTGCCTTATAGTCTGAAATTGTAAGAAAATAATTACGATTTCACTCAAATAAAAATATCGCAAAGGAAAATGCACTCACATTGTAAAGTGAATTGTAAAGTAAACATGAATGTCTTGAATACGTTATAACATATTTTAATATCATAAACAAGTATAATAAAAATCTCGATATATTAATAATACTACTATAAACAAAAAAAAAAACTGCATATATTAGCAATACATAGATGTGATAGGAAGTAATTATGACAATTACCATTGAAACATTTGGAGTTTGGAATCTTCATTGGCCATCATTCATTGGCATCATAAAAAATACCATTCGTTCCACGATTCTAAGTTGTCATAATTTAGATATGTGCTTAACATCATTCTCTGAGTGTTTTTAACGCTAGTAAGCCGAGATGGCCCAGGGAACGCGTGAAACTTAACCGATGATCGTGTCAAGTAGCACTGAAATTCTGTCACATGTGTATTCCACCAACCCGCGTTGTTACCATTTCTCATCCATTGTGTTTTGTTCTGAGTTTATCACCGTTCGCCGTTCAATAGCCTCTAGATAACGAGCGTCACTCGTCAGTTTCGCGCCATCGCAGCCACTGCTGAAATGTTTACATACATACTCTCATTGTTGTGTTTTCATTCGACGCGGTCGCACGCTGCTCGGTTGATTGAATATTGCGCTTCCAACTAGGGAGTGGATTATAAACAGTGTTTTATTTCAAACGTTTTGTGTGGTTTGTTTGAATGGATTTTTTTGTTGCACGTAAAAATATTTATGCTGTTGGATTCTAATAGGTAAGTATTTTTTTCCTTTACTACTTATTATTATTGTTATATTTATTTCGTATTAGGGAAATGCAGTCTCCATAGCCTAAGCGTGAAATTAAATGATATAGTTGTTTTTATATTTGTAAAAGATAAATTAGGTAAAGATAATAAATAAAATGAATGCCAGGCGAAGTTTTTAAATAATTTTAATTCGAGGGCATAGTTATAAGCACTCAAGCGTGTTTAATATAGATAATTATAATAATAGCATTGTCTAACATAAATTAAAAAAATGTTTTAATCAAAATATATTTTATTTAAGTAGGCATTTGGTTTCTTTCACAAGTTAGATAAACTCGATTTTATCACTGTTTCGGAATGTGAATTCAACCAAGAAGAAAACCAAAATCATTCGTCAGTTATTATTTTTACAAATTAAAATACAAAATATAATAAAATTCAATTGTTTATTTGCCGTTCACTTACTTTTACGCTCTTTTTAAGAAATTACGTGTATCTTTAATTAGAAATCGTGTATCGATATTCTTTGACTTTGTATTGATACTTAACTTCAACGTATATTAAGTTTCAGACAGATTTATAAAATGTTAGTTCCTAAATATCCTGGTATCAACAGGTGCGTCGTGAAGTGGTCTTCGCGCGTCGTCGAAAGGGTTTTGTTTTGTTAACAATCCGTATTTTTTTAACATTGTATATATTTTTAATGATAGTAACCGGTATGATTTTTGGAATTATTTTTGAAATGATGTGAAGTTCGTCCATAAGAAGGAAGTCCATCCAGTACCGGAAAACTATTTTTCATAGCAACTAAATGAATTAATGTTTAGGCACATGAACCTGCACCCTGAACTTTTGTTTTGGTCACCCTGCACCCTGAACCTGAAATTTTTTTTTCTCCAATTTTATTTATAACTAGCTGATACCCGCTACTTCGTCCGCGTTGCTTGATAGATTAACAAAGTTTTCTTTTGTACGAAGGAAAAAACATCAAAAAGGTCGCAAGCAAAAATATACTTTACCCCTCTTGCGGTGAAGGAATTTTATTGAAATCGGTACACGCAGCTTTCTGACAATATATTTTTTCACCACCAATCACGATATAAATTATAATCACATAAATGGTGCTTGCCCGGGCTGGAATCTGCAATTGTCGTTTAATATTCACGAGCTCATGCCACTGGGCCACCTCGTCTATTTAATATATATTTCAACCTATTTACGACCGTTACGTAACTGCATAATAAACATTAATTTTAATAAAGAAAGAAGAATCACTTGATTAAATGACAAAGTTTGTTTATTCCTATTGTGATTGGAATAGGCTATATGTAGATCTGTGTAGTTATTGCTTTCTAGCAGAATAAGGTCAAGAAAGGACTATGGTTAGTCTTAAAAATATATATATATTCTCTCCCTCGGAATTTAGGCTCTAGGCGTTGTCGTGACCACTCAGACCTCCCTCTGTTCACTAATAACCACACTCCATGGATTGTCATTGTGAGATAGAACTACTTAATTATATTCGTTTTTTTTCACACAGTAACAATACACAGTATAATTTAATTTGATTCAACATTTTTTGTTTAGAAGTAATAAGTTTCAAAGATTGTTTTTTTTTTAAAGAATGTTTATTACTCAAAAGACTTGCGTCAGTGCGTTTTTGGGTTAACTTTTTTTTTATTTGTTTGGCTTCCAAGGCTCCGTTATATTTGTATTCTAAATTACATTGTAAATAAACTTGATAACAGTACATTACTGTTTATTAATTATAGATATTAATTGCTAAAATTCTTTTGCGTTATTGTTCCATGGTTTTGGTGCCATTTATTGTTGGATGCACGTTGGCTTGTATATTAATAATAAAATACTTTTCGCACGCGTGTTAGGGGGGAAGTGTTAGGAATATAAAAACATATTATGTCCCTTGGGGTTCAAGCTTGGTTTAGCGGTTCACGTGAACAGAGAGACAGAATTACTTCGCATTTGTAATATAGGTATATAGATTATTTATATCTAGTACCTACCTGCAACCTAAGATAGTAAACCCGTGCCCCTTTTTACGGTAGATTGCACAAAGTTGTTTTAGTTATATTAGCTCGATGTATTACGAGTATATATACCTCCTTGGTGAGAGCTTTGTGCAAGTTCGTCCGGATAGGTACCACCCACTCATCAGATATTGTACCGCAAAACAACAGTATTTGGTATTGCGTTTCGGTTTGAAGGGTGAGTGAGCCAGTGTACTTACATTCATAAGGGACATAACATTTTAGTTCCCAAGGTTGGTGGCGTAATTAGCGATGTTTTTTTTAAAGAAATGTACAATGCACTGACTATAGACGTTGGTGACCAGCATGTGGCCAATATGCTCGTCCGCCTACCTATACTTTAAAAAAATCTACTATCAAGATCAAGGATCTATATAATTAAATAAAAATAAATGTTTGTTTCTCTGTTTTTTTTTCATTAAATAACCGAACTGTCCAAATAAATATCGGACATGTGGTTACAGACGTATACACATATAGAACTCATATATAATACACGAATGGCCTCGTACCATGGACCTTGAGCAATACAACACATACAGGCAATAATTGCATGACAAAATTGATTTATACAATACCCAATACATAACATCATTTGTAATCTATATAAATAAATAAAGGTCAAAGTCAGAACTTTAGGATGTTTAAGTTTAACTTATATTCTTTATGATCTTACATATATACGTATTAAAAATTTGACGAACCAGTTTTCACCGATTTTGTTTGCTTGGTTAGAACAAGTTAATTTTAATCGGTGAGTGTAGTGTAGAACCACTGAATTTTCATTTCTTCAATTAGTGTTTATAATTCATATCGTGGTCAGCGATGAAGGAAAGCCTTAAGCCACATAAAGATGAATGTGTAGAAAGAAAATCTGCAATCAACCCACACAGGTGGTTGTAGTAACAGCCTGTGAATGTCCCACTGCTGGGCACTACTCCTCTTTTGAGGAGAAGCTTTTGGTAGCTTATTCCACCGCGCTGCTCCAATGTGGGTTTGTGGAATACACATGTGACAGAATTTCAGTGAAATTGACACAATCATGCAGGTTTCCTCACGATGTTTTCCATCACCGTCAATCACGAATTGAATTATGAACACAAATTAAGCACATGTAATTTTATGCTTGCCCGGGTTTGATACCACGACCGTCGATTAAGATTCACGCGGGCCATCTCGGCTCTTAAATAAGCTCCAAACCAAAAGATGAGGCCTAGCTGTGGGACATTTGTAGTCACTTTAAATAACTTCTGTCACTGCAGATCATTGAAATAAAACACGATGAACTAAAGGACAGAGCAACAAACCAGAAACAATAAAACTTTTTAATTTATATTTCATTTGGGAACTCGTACAATCACTCTGTGGAACCAGCTTTCGCCGGCGACTTTTCCGAACCGATACGACATAAAAACCTTCAAGAAGAGAGCTTACTCTTTCCTCAAAGGCTGGCAACGCACCTGCAAGTCCTCGGATGTTGCAGATGTCCATGGGTGGTGGTAGTCACTTTCCATCAGGTGAGCCTCCTGCTCGTTTGCCGCCCCTTACATAAAAAAAAAACTTCAGATTATTAACTGTTTATTGGGGTTTCAAAGTATTTGAGAGTCTTTGCTGTGATTAAATGTATCATATCTGTCATGTGTTATGGTAGTGATTTAATCATTATTATAATAATATCCTGGGACATTATTCACACAAGGCCATCTGATCCCAAACTAAGCAGAGCTCGAACTATGGACACCAGACAACTGATATACTAAATATACAACTTTTCTTTTGTAAGTAAATAGTTATATATATAATTACACACAGACTCGGGCGAAACAGACATGTTCATGCACACAAATGTCTGTCCTGCAGATTCCGAGGTCCTAGTGGATGAAGAAAATTCCCCTACGACCGGAAAATGATTGCCGACTTGAAGCTTTATTGTTATGCGCCGCGTAAACCAATTGAGCTAGATATAACCTTATTTTCTTACGAAATATTATTAAAGTTATTGGAGTGAAATCAATAATAAAAAGACCACAATTCTGCGCTCTTATATCGTCGGCACAGTTGGCTTATCTCCGCTTAAAATCGTTCCTCTGAACACGGCATTATCTATTAATATTAATCGTTGTTCTAGTCACTAGTAGCTATAAGGCCACAGACCCGGTGGTCCTGGGTTGAGTTCCTAGGTCGTGCCAGTAAATAGTTACTGGGTTTTTCTGTCAGAAAATTCTTAGTAGCAGCCCGGAGTCTGGATATTGGAAGTGTGTACAGTGTACACTCCCGTGCCTCGAAAGCACGTAAAGCCGTTGGTCCTGCGCCTGAACTCTTCGATCGTGTCGGATTGCCGTCCCATCGCATTATTAAGCTCGACTTAGTTGGGGATCAGATGGCCAAGTGTCGTTATTAAAAATAATGTTCCAGGTTATTAAAAAGTATGAGCCCTTTTATTAGCTGTGCCTCGCG
Organism: Nymphalis c-album; assembly: GCA_963151315.1. NCBI lineage: Eukaryota > Metazoa > Arthropoda > Insecta > Lepidoptera > Nymphalidae > Nymphalis > Nymphalis c-album. The sequence continues at coordinate 6,480,621 of OY720609.1, forward strand.
GTTTCACCCGCGTGTTAATTATAAAATATAATAAATAAAAATCAGCCTAGAGCCTTTCCTGATAAAATGAATACACAACACAAAAATATTTTTTAAATTCGCACCAATAGTTCCTGAGATTACCCGGATCAAACAAACAAACTCTTCAGCTTTATATATTAGTATAGATTTACGTTACGGTGTGGTATAGTCACCATTGCAATATTAAACTACATTACAACTTACAAGTAAGATTGATTGCTTGTTTCGTGATTTTGTTGTGGTGTGTATATGTCTTTAATATTTTCCGACACAATCGAGTTTCTTCATAATGATTGCGGTCTTGTTTATAGCCTCTCCGATAACTAAGTAAATTGGAAAAACGTAATCTTCGTTAATACCCACAAGCTTAATACAATCATATTATATCTCAGGTCTCATTAAATGTTTCAATGTATTCCGCCCCAGATTTACTGTTACCTCACCTGTTTTGGAATGGGGGCTCAAATGTCAAAGAGCCTAGGGGCCTTGGATCTCTATGTCCGGTTCTGATTGTGTTTCAATTTTTAATAACAACAAATAAACAAATAGTAAACCGTCATTTAGAATCATTAACACGAGTATGACAATTTAAATAACACGTATTTTAAATTTAAAAAGAATATACTTCATTCTCAGGTAACAAAGGTCTCAGCTAATCGTAAGTGGTTTATGGATTACGTGTAAGGTGTTCCCTCTCTTTTCCTTTAGTGTATGTTCGTATAATGCTATTGCATTTTCAATATTTCTAGACGAATCCGTAGCACTAATCAGCTTTGTTTTATTTTTTAACTAACATATATACTCAGACGTATTGTCTTTGGTCTTTTTTTCTTTTTAATAGGTTTAAGATAAGTTTGAATGTGTTTTATACATGTAAGTCTTTTAAATAAACTTTTCTAATAATTATTATTGCGCTCAAATTAATCTTCACAAATATGTTTCGTATTCAATAGAATCAGACAGCTTGACCTCTATATGTTTGCGTTTCCATATGAGGCGAAGGTCGTGTTTATTTGGTTACTGAGGGCCAATTCTACTTTATAACGATTCGATACGTTCCTGATTCTATTTCGATCCAATTTCGACCGAAAGACAACTGGACCGTTGTGTTAGTAGATTAAGAAAGCGGTTAATTCGCAACGATAACGTTTCGACACGATTGCGATAAAGGGACAACTTCTTATTAGGATTGATCCCCTTGTTTTGATTCTTATTAGTTAGTAGGTAGTTTTTTTTTTATTTCATAGGAAGGCGGACGAGCATATGGGCCACCTGATGGTAAGTGGTCACCAACGCCCATAGACAATGGCATTGTAAGAGATGTTAACCATCGCTTACATCGCCAATGCGACACCAACCTTGGGAACTAAGATGTTATGACCCTTGTGCCTGTAATTACACTGGCTCACTCACCCTTCATTCTTATCATTCATTATTCATACATATATTATCTTTTATATTGATTATATATGTAATTAGTTATGTGTTGTATTATTATCCGGTTTCATTTGTGTTATTTATCGAGTTAGGGTCATTTACTATAATAAAGCGCAGTATTTGTCTTATGTTGTCGGTCATTTGTCGGCTATGTATATAATATATACTTTTAATTATGCTATGTGACTGAGGTATATGACAAATGTCTAAATAGTCATAGAGTCTCCAGTTGTACCTTTTTATATTTGTTATCGATAAAAAAAAGATTAGAATAAATGGAAAAGAGTAGAAAAAAAATGTTTTCGGACCTCCCTTTCCTGGTGACAAAGGGCTGGTTCATTATTCGCCCAGAGGATTGGAATTCTGATACAAAGAGGAAAGGTTTCTTGTCACGATTCCACAGTAGCCATTATAATGCAAGAAAGGAAGTTTAATAGATTCAGTACCGATGTCTATGGGCGGTGGTGATTACATATAATCAGGTGGTACCATTACCATATACCATTACCAAAAAAAATCCTGAATTAACAGCAAGCAAATTCGAATGTAAATGTTAGTGACACATATATACGATCGTTCAAGCGATATACGATTATAGTATAAAATGTAGCACTGACAAGATTGCCTTGGAATAAGGTCGCATTGTAAGGACTTGTTCACAACAGTGAAAAAAATGTATATATAATAGTATGTACTTCAAAAAGTAATTCTTATGTGCCATATATGTCACAATTGACCCCATGGATAACGTGACGTTGGATATCTTGAATCATCTCTATTAACGTGGATTACATAACATTACTAGATAAAAACAACGTAAGTATTTTATACATAAGCTGGTTGCTACGATTTCGTACTTAAAATTCATACAAAGTTACAAATCCCTTCATTGATTGATAATATCCAAAAATCCTTTCTTACAGGATTCTTATGTTTCTTTTTTTATGTAGAATAGGTAGGCGGACGATCATATGGGTCATCTGATGATAAGTGGTCACCAATGCACATAGATATTGGCATTGTATGAAATGTTAACCATCGCTTACATCGCCAATGCGCCACCAATCTTTGGAACTAAGATGTTATATTCTTTGTGCCTGTAGTTACACCTGGCTTACTCACCCTTTAAGCCGGAACATAATACCAAGTATTGCTTAGAAAATCTGATGCTTGTAGAAAATCCTCTACTTACTTACTACTAGTTACCGCCCCAGGCGAGCTTGCACAAAGCCCTACTTCTAGTAAAATAACATTAGAAATATGCGTTGACAGTCAGTAAGGATAAACGATTTAATATCACCGATATGCTAATAAGACACGCAGCTTACTAATACTAATAGTTACAAGTTAAAAATGTTTATTATTCATACATATTCATCGGAACAAGGCCAGATAACAATCATGTACTCATGTAGGAAGGATCATATTAGATATCTTAGGGCAAGTCTCTTTAGAACATACTGGAAACTCACCGAAAAAAAAGCCTAATGAAATAATTTAAAGTGATATGCGATATTGACTATAATAATTATAGGATTTAATAGATAAACGCATCAAAATAGCGTATCACTGTAAGTTGGTTTTGAACATTTCACAAGTGAGATACGATGTGATTTAACCGATTTAAAAAAAAGGAGGAGGTTATCAATTCGTCTGTATGGTTTTTTTTTACGGAACAGCACTATAAACTCTTTTGTGTTTTGTAGGTGTGTGTATAACAGACCATTCTTTTTCACCAATTTATTACTTTTTAAATAGAGACACTGCTCAAAATAACTATAGTACCGGTCAATAAATACTGCACATCGAGCTTTGAAAAGAGACACTAATCGCACAAAAACTCATAATTGTTTTAACAACTAATAGATACCGGACTGTTAGTGTTTTGTGTGACAGAGATAACACTATGAAGCCGAAATTAGTCGATTGTCTCTTTTCAAAGGTCGATGTGCAATATTTATTGACAGGCACTATAAATATCGAATATGTCAAACTGACCTCACTTAATATTTGGTGGTGTCGTTTAGTATTAATCAATCATTCAACTAAGCAAACGATTGATTAGAAATAGAATTAAAAAACCTTTTTGACAAGTGATAAATGTTACGTTTAATAATTGTCAAATTCCAATGTCAATAGGTATGTCAAAATTCGTGATACTAATTAACAACACAAAATTAGGGCTATTCAGTAAGAACAAGCGAAACTCTCCGCAGAATACGGTGGTGAAATCTCAGAAAGTGATTTACGACATTGACCGTAACAATTATAACATTACATGAATACACGCATCAAAATTGTATGTCAACATAAGCAGGGCCGGATCTACCATATGGCTTTTTGGGCTTCAGCCCAGGGCCCCGTGGATTCAAGAGGCCCCCAGCTAAGTCAAGTGAAGGTCAAAAATAGACGATAATACATAAGAATGGATAATTTTATTAAATTAAACAGATCGTATGGTTTGCTGTCCTACGAATACTGCGATCAATCAAACCCATTCAATTCATTAAATTCTACTGTCTCACTGTCTACTTACTGACTCATTTTTTTTCTATAATTTGATTAATTAGGTGGGCCCCTAAGTAGTATTAGCCCAGGGCCCCTTAACTCACGGTCCGGCTCTGAACATAAGTCCTTTGTCAACATTTCACGGGCGAGTAATGAAGGGAGTTCACTTGGTGGTAGAGCTTTGTGCAAGCTCGTCTTGGTAGGTACCACCCACTCATCAGATATTCTACCACAAAACAGCAGTACTTTGTATTGTTGTGTTCCGGTTTGAAGGGTGAGTGAGCCAGTGTAATTACAGGCACAAGGGACATAACATCTTAGTTCCCAAGATAGGCGGCGCATTAGCGATGTAAGCGATGGTTAACATCTCTTGCAACGCTATTGTCTATGATGACCACCTGATGGTAAGAGGTCACCAAAGCTCATATACATTGGCATTGTAAGAGATGTTAACCTTCGTTAACATCGCCAATGCCACCAAACTTATCCTGTCTATTACTCCTTCTGAATAATAATAATTAGAAAACTGAAAAAACAATCAAATATGCTATGTGACAAGAGTTGGTATGTTCCACTGTATAGAACACGAAGGTACTAAATGGATTACGGATGGTTTACGGATGTAACAGCGATTGGAGACCGGAAACTTCTAGCACCGTCTGGATCCGCCCTAGGAACTCCGGGCGGAGGTGCTCGCACTTTATAAGCATGTGCAGTAAAAAAAACATTACCATAAGTTCTTTAAAAACATATTATACTGCGAGTATTTAAATAATAATTGCTTAATACGTAACTTTCGACTGAATCAGACGGATCTCCATTGCGTGATTTATTAACTTGACTAACTTGCTTCGTAGTTCGTATATAGAATTATACTGATTAATTTTTTATATCGAATATGACGTTGGAATAAAAATGAAGCCCGTTTTGTTTGTTTGCTTTTTGATTGATATGCGACGTATATATTATTTTAGTTTATATTTTCAGGACGGAATTAAATTAAAAATATACATACATAAGCCTATTTTAAACTTGCTGCCCCCTGAAACAATCTCCTTTAAGGAAAAGACGCATGATATGATTAATTATTATTCTGATAAAAAATAATATGTAAATAACTTGTGTTCTTAAATAACTTATGTTGTTACGTTGTGATGTTGATTGGGTAGGATCTTCAATTTCTTCAAATCTAAATGTCATTACAACAACGACAATAATATATGTAAGTATTTCAGGTGAAGAGTCAAGTGCTGTGATGGATTATTTCACCCTACTTTAGCTACGTCTTTTTCTGATGGTTTTTAATACTTGTGGCTTTATGCAAGCTCGTCTGGGTGGGTAGGTACCACATACTCTACTGATATTCTACCGCAAAATAGCAATACTTGGTATTGTTGTGTTTCGGTTTGAAGGGTATGTGATCCGGTGTTATTACAGTCATAAGCGAAATAATATCATAGTTCCCAAGGTTGGTGGCGTTGGCGATGTAAGCGATGGTTTACATTTCTTACAATGCCCATGTCTATGGGCGTTGGTGACCACGTACCACTACGTGGCCCATATGCTCGTCCTCCTACCTATATTATAAACAATGTATAACAATGAGACGTTAGTCAAATAATGATCATAAATGAAATATTTTCAACGAGCGCTCACATGTGTGTGACCAGTTCGCCCTGAATTTTCTTACAAAGGTTAAATCGTAATCGTTCTTGGTAAAAAGTGAGAATTTTAAAATGTAGGTTAACTTAATGTGCATTTCGAACCTAGATAAAAGTAAGATATAAAGAAATTAAAAGAAGTTTTTTTTTAAATGAAGTAAATTAGAAAGTATACATTTTCCCGTTCCATTTTCACCATGTGCTAGAAGCGTTTTGTTATTTTTTTTCTTTCGTTACATAATGAAATTAAGTAACTTTATTTTAGTTTCAATTAAACAGTAAAAATTACATTTTTTAAGTATAATATTTTAAGAACTTAACGGCCGAATACTGAAACGTTACTACGTAACGAATACTGAAGTTGCACTTAATATTTGAATGATGTTTCACTATTTTTAAATTGTCGTTTTAATATTAAAAATTGTACCTATAATAAAAAAATGTGTTCAAAAAATTTCACTATTTTATATATAACTTTCTATATTTCTTTATAACTACTTTAAATAACACTTACAACGGCTTTAAAGGATATTCCGATTAAGTATTCTAAGAAAGTTAATTTCGACAAAAAAGTTGGTATCCCTTGAATTACTAAAATCACAGTTTTTTTGTATTAAGAAAATAATTAATTGAAACAGTATTTTTAATATTTAGGTCGACTGACTGTGACTACACAAGTGAAATTTATTAAGTAAATAAATTAACAAGTAAAACTACATATAGCCAATATCTCTCTCTTGAGATATAAAAGCTATCTTCGAACAATGACATATTTATAACAGCGAGTCTCCGAGACTTATAACATTATGAGAAACGTATACGCTATACAATTTCGTAATAATTTGTCGATGTGACGTTATTATGTTTTATAAAACATTTTCAAAGTTTAACAGGATGGCTCAGTGATTGGAACAAATGGATCTTTACCGAAGATTATGGGTTCAACTTCAGGCTAGATATTGTAAGGAAACCACCAAAGTATGGATTAAATTCTACTATTGTATATGTATGTATTCGGGGCAGAAAGGTTTTTGAGTGGCGACCACGAAACGGAAGACGCAGCATGGTCATATAAGTGGACGGTATAATAAGAGTCGCGGGAATCCGTTGGAAACGGATAGCACAATACCAGCCAACATGGAAATCCTTGGGCGGGTCTTTGTCCAGCAGAGGATGTCTTTTGGCTGAAATGATGATGATGATGATACGTCTTGGCAGTTTTCATACGATACAGGCTACCCAACGAAATTAATTATAAACAAGCAGTCATCTTCATTTAAGATTCTTCTTTTTGCAGTCACTCAAGTTATCTCCGTATGTGGGGGTAAATCTTTTAAGTTATTTTTAAGTCACTTTCATCCAACCAAAGAAACTAATCTTTGAACAATTTTAGAATTGGTGACAAAATATTGCTTACAGTAATCATTTATATGGTTTTCTGATTTATAAACGTTTAATTCACAAAGGATTAAATATATAAACACCAGCTTTTTGTTTTTTAAAAGATTTGTTTTTCTTATTTGTTTTTTTTTCGCTGCAATTTTTTTAAATACGACATACAAAATGTACTATGTCTTTAGTCCTAATATTAAATTAAGCAGATTTAGATTAAACAAAAACCCTTTTTGACATTACAATGATAAAATAAAATGTCAACGTCATAAAATATTTTTATCAAAGCATTTCAAGGCTTTATTGATTTTAAGATAAAACGCTTGTAATTGAATCTGACAGGAAATCGGTATTACTATATTATGCATGTGCGCTAGTACGTAATGGTGAAAAACATAAATAATTGCCTTTTTAATTTACTCTTAGCGTATTTATTGCTTCATATTTATTATATCCTATTTAAACTTTATATACTTACACCGAAATGTTCAGCCATGTGTTGATGACAACGTTTTTTTTTTTAATTATTCGAAATCACAAGCCCAGATACTCCAATTTACAGATGTAGAAACTGTGGCTCTTGATGACGATATCCCTTAGTAGTACGGGAGCCCATGAGGGGATTGCGGAATTTCCTCGAGCGCGGCAGATTAGTATTAAGTACCTCCACCAAATACGAGCCACATATATATGGCCGCCCGTCAAGGATAAAGGACCAGATTAATAAAAAAATAATTGATCATCAGATATTTTCGAGGGCATTAGATTAAGGTAAGGGTGAGTTGATGACATGCTAAAAATGTGTATATTCCACTAATCTGACAATTTGACATTGACGTAAAGAAAGGGGAGGGCTACAAATTTGTAAAAAAAAGTCACCTCGACATACTCGAGCGCGTCGGATATAATAATGTACGTATGTTAATCTGATCATTTGCATGATGGGGGTGGTCATAAGTAAGGGTTAAAAATTAAAAAAAAAATATCGAGCGCGTAGGATTTTCTAAGGGGATATTAATTTTATATAATTATTTAGGTCCTATTCACGTAAATAGTATATTTATAAATGATTAAAATTTATTTTATACATTACATTATTACTATCCGTCTTTCCCAGCGCATACTTTGACAGTTGTTTTTTTTTTAATTAACATAATCCTGGCATATAATATTATGTGTGGCAATATTGAACTAGCAAATGGTGACTTAATAATCTGATCCAGAAACCTTACAAGTCCTTAAACACGAGAAGGGGTAACATGTATATGCTTTCAAGTTTTGCTTTATATTTGCACTTAAACATTGATAACGCTTTTATCGAAGTAAAATACCGAATATGTTCATCGGGGGGACATTTTCTACGGATATATTTAGCATCTAGAAAAGAAATTGAATTTTATAAAAACCTCGAATTAGTAAAAGATAGATAAAATTCAATTCTCTAGTTAAGAGATTAATTGTGTGGTAATGGCAATGACCATAATATATTACCGCCATCATTTGATAGTTTCGCACAGATAAAAAGCGGAATAACTCCGTAAACACTCTTTTAACAAGTAAGGTATTTTTTTCATAAACCTGATATTATTTATGAAATAATAATTGATAAAATTCTCAGACTTGATTGAGAAGATACACAAACAAAATAAGAAGTTCGTACTTTTAGTTTATTACAGATTAAAATTGTAGTAGCCGACCTTCAGCACGCGGTCACAATCGGCTGGCGACCATTTTAAATCACAATGGCCATGCCCAGTATCTACACAAAAGAATACCATAATTAAAACTATAAAATATTCGGATTCTGCTAGGTAGGGCTAAATGTGAGAGTGAATACGGCCTTTGTGTTACAGATTTAACTGTTAACTGCTGCTACTGACCACAGACTGACTACAGCTAACAGCTAAAAAAAATACTGAAAATATTGCAAAAAAACACTTTTGTTTTTATATAATTACGATTAGATTTGATTTAAATATTATTTGTTCTATATCTTCTTTAATTATTAAAATAATTTAGTAACTAAACATTTAGGTACGCATAGACACGACTTTATTAAAGATCCTACGTCACTAAATCTTAGACAACGTTCAGGAAAAAAGTGTTGGCGCGAAATAAGAATCTATGGTTAATACTAGAGTTATATTTTTCTCACGCGCGCTATTGGATTAGTTTTGCGGAAACCATACAACAAGGAACTCTTTCTTCTTCCGCCAATATAATGTATCCGCATAAAATCAATCCGTGTACAAAATAATAAAATAAATGAATAATATAACTTAGAAAACTAAAGGATAATCGGTTTTCTTTAAAAAAAAACTATATACCTATACTAAAATATAAAGCTGATGAGTTTGTTTTTTGATTTGAGTTTGTTTGTTTGATCCGGCTAATCTCGAGAACTACTGGTTCGAATTTCAAATTACTTATTGTGTTGTAAAGTCCTTTTATCTAGGCTGATTTTTATTACTTATATTTTTTATTAATAATACTCGGGTGAAATCGCGGGGCACAGCTAGTCTTCTAATAAATATTTAATTGTCGTTGTTAACAAACAAACAGCGTATACACACATTTATATTCATTTGTAATTCCTAAATTAGTTTGAGGTAGAGCAATTAACAGAACCGGAGTAATAATAAAATTATAGATAAAAGTCCGTCTTGTAAATTTGTACAAAGAGTTATATCAATTCTAGAAACTCTTGACACCTTAGTTAGGTGGTTAGGCTGTCCATCACACAATGTCATTTTTAATAAAAAAATTAAGAAGGCATACGAGGAATTCATCATAACCATAGATATTATCTGATACTAATATTATAACTGAGAAAGTATGTCTATATTTTACGCTTTCACGGTAAACCTCTGAACCGATTTTGATGAAATTTGCTATGTACTCCTATGAAGGGCATGAGTTCTGTTCTTTACAACCACTTGCCCCCTACGCTTGACACGTGGATCAAGACGCGGGCGGGAACTAGTACTTCATAAACTCGATGTTTTCAAGACTTAATAAAATTATGTTTTAAGTTTGTTATAATAATAGCATAATATAACAATCGTTATAATAACGACTACATCGTATTAGCCTTCATTTACATTTGCTAGATAAATATGTAGTTGACTACACATCCTTAATTGTGATTCTAGTTTATTACCAATAGGTTTTTCCTTCTAGTTTGTTTCTTCGTTTATTTCGTTTTTGTCAATAATACGGCTAAGCAAACCCATGGTTAACCTTCTGGAAGTGATCATCTACTTTTAAGGTCTTAAAGAAATTTAATTTTATCACATTAAACATTTGAGTCCTTGATGCAAAAAGAGTTATACGTAAGTTTAATGTGTCTTCAGACTATAAAACAGTCGTATGTGTGAGTCTATCTTTGGCATCGTAGCTGCTAAACGGATACCGGTTTTGATTTAGATTTGTTTTTGTTTCGAAGGTGTCTTGATTCTTCTATGCTTAGACTGACGGCAGTGCGTCCACCCAAATCGTGGCACCGTACAATGCCATCGACCTCACCACGCCGGCATAGAGGCGCCGGCATAGCGATCCCGGTCTTCCCACGTTAGATAGGAGGCGGTCTAAGGCGGCGGCGGCATTGACGAGCCTCGGGCCGAGCTGCACGAAATGCTGCCCGAAGCTCCATCGCCCGTCCAGGGTCAGGCCCAGATACTTCATCTGGGCCTACACAGCGATCACCGTCCAAGTCATAGTGTCGCTGCCGCAAACAATTATCGCGTATATTTTAACATTTTTTTTAAATCATTTTATGACATATCAAACACTATGCAGAGTACTTTACAAGCAGTTGTTCAATTCAAATTATTTAGGTGTTAATAAATGCGGGCCGCATACAATGAAGCGCAGTTCTTAAGGATTTCGTGTGCCGATTCCATGTGGGGTCTGCCCCCAGTTTAGTTTGTAGTTTGTCGGCTCTGGCGACATTCTCCGTCTCTCTTGCTCTCGTAATTAAGATAGCTGAAACGTGTTTCCGCTTTGCAATGCGTAAGAGCAAGACAGCTGCCGCAGCGCGACAGCCACGCTGCCAAGCGGCATTTTTTGTCGCAGAAAGTTTTTCTTCAGAGCGCCCATAAGAACTGCGCTTCTATGTAACGTCTGTATTCATTGGTATTAGTAAGCGATACAGTGAATACGACGGATCTGTCACGTAGACACGCGAATCCGTAATGGAAGTGATTTTAAAACGATTAAGTCGTTAATTAAATATAACTTAAATATCCACGCGCTGTGTTTTATGCCCTAGAAAAATACATATAATTAATTATCAAACTATTTAATACTTACTAGTTTTCGTCCGCAGTTTCGCCCGCGTGATAGCTCCCCCCTCCTGAGGGAGGCTTTGCAAGTAATAGGTATACAAAAGTAGTAATATATTTCTGGGGGTTCAAGATAACTTCATACCCATCAAAATAATTTCAGTGGTTTAGCCGTAATAGCTTACGAAATAGAGTTACTTTTGCATTAATAATAGTAGAATTATCACTAGGTGGGCGTTACATACAAAGACTATAGCAGGGGATGCCCAAAAAATACTTTCTTTCAAATTATAAAAGTGAGAACACTCTTATATCATTACAGCTTAGTCTCCCGAAAACCCTTTACGAAAATTAGTTATTATAATAGACTGCCTCGTTGGTCTAGTGACTAGATATAAGGCCGCAGACCCGATGGTGCTGGGTTCAATTCCCAGAGCGGGCCATTAAATAGTTATTGAGTTTTTTCTGTCAGAAAATTCTCAGTAGCAGCCCGGAGTCTGGAAGTTGGAAGTGTGTACACTCCCGTTCCTCGGGAAACACGTTAAGCCGTTGGTCCTGCACCTGAACTCTTTCCGGTCGTGTCGGATTGCCGTCCCATCGGATTATGACAGCTAATGAAAAGAGATTTCACCTGTGTTTGCGCACACACTTGTGTACTGTAATATCTCCTGCGCAGTTGGCTCATCTCCCTTGAGATGGGCCGCCGTGGCCGAAATCGGTCTGGAGGACCTTATTAATAAATTTAGAAATGAATGTGCATGTTTAACTCGCATGTCGATACAAATAAATAAAATTGAAGTGTCTCACTGTAATTTGTAAATAATTTGAAAATAAATGCCTCCAAAATAAATACAAATCAATAATTAATTTAGGCATGATGTACATGATGTACGGATTTTAGTCACAAATCAAATTTCCTTCTGGTTAAACTGCGGATTTTGCTAGTTTAGTATAAGTTCTTAATAATCAAGAAGTATTTTAACATATTCATGCGTCATAATCTAGTACACGCCTTACTTTTTTGTTAACACGCTTTTATTAGCTTGGGTTGTATGTAACGGAATCTTTGAACTTAATTTTCACCAATTTCCAGAAGTCTGATTAATTTGAAACTTTGCATACGTATCAAGGACCGATGACAATGCAATAATTTGATAACAGTTTTTTTTTTTTTTCGACGTTTCGCTGGATAATCTTAGCGTGTTTTTTTAGTTTTTTTAAACTATTATTATTATTATTTTATTTAGCTGTCATAAACAATGTTGAATAGATAATCTCGGACTGTTTACAACAAAAACACGTATAATAGAAGATTGTCGAAGATGACATATATTTTGCCATTTTTATTTGTAAACAAGAACTTATGAATTAAAAATAGAAGCCAATAATAATTCGAATCGTCGCGCTACCTCGCGTTTCCTTGGTGGTAGATATTTGTGCAGGCACGTCTGGCTAGGTATCACCGACATATTCTACTGCTAAATAGCAATAATTAGTCTTGTTGCATTCAGCCGTAGCGTGGTTGAATTACCTCCAATACTTCTCCTCTCCCTTCCACTCTCGCATCTCTTTAAAACAAGCAAAAAACGCTTTTACTTGTATAGAGAACTAGCGGGTGAAACCGCCGCGTGTAATTTATTAAAATATAATAAATATAACAAAGCCTAGAGCCTTCCTTGATAAACGGACTATGTAACAAAAAATATTTTTTAATTCGAGTATTTCACGAGATTAGCCGGATCAAACAAACAAACTCTTCAGCTTTATATATTTGGATAGATAATATGATTAGATATCGATTGGTTTTATTGGAGCTACTGTTCAAATTTAGAACACTGAATTTATCCATGTGTAAAACCAGCCTTACATAAACGTTTTTTTTAACAGCTCATGAACTGTGTTTTTGTTAAATGCTGTTTTTGTCATGTTTCATTCAAATGGACTCTAAACAAACTGTTATGCTTGCCCGCTCAATTAATCTCTTTGTATCAAGCCTATTATATATTAATTGTAACAATGTCTGGTAACATTAATAAAAGGAAACTAATGAAAACCGATTCAGACCAATTTTATGCGATTTAATGCAGTATTTATTGTACCGCTCACGCACACATGCGCAAGTCGCTTGGCCAGTCAAGCGTGATCATATTTAAATTATATTGGTCGAACGATTCCTCTGTTCTATCAATGGTATAAATAGATTATTTCCATATTCAATAACTAAAATATGGTTTCTTATTTTGGAATGTTCTTCTACTGATAGGAGGAAGAACGTTCTAATTATATCACATAGTTTATAGTTACGGTAATTGGATATAATTAAATTATTATTTATCCAAAATAGAATAATGACTCCACGCTTTTCATCATTAATATATCTTGAAATATTTATTTTTGAATTTCAATTAACATAATATATAATAATTAAATATCTTTATATTGTATCCGATTTAATAAAAAAATTAAAACGTCTTTGGTATTGCTTAGCGATAAAGATAAAAAATAGGTTTCATAAAATAAAAAAAGTACTAAACGACTGTCATAAATCAAATCAAATCAAAATACTTTATTCAATATTGAAGTATTACACTTACTTATTGATTGTCAAACTGGAAACTACTACCGGTTCGGAAAGAAACACCCAGCCCTGAGAAGAACCGGCGAAAGAAACTCAGCGGGTTGTTTTTTTTTTTTATGTTTTTTACAAAAAAACGAAAGAAATAGCCATGCGGCGATCGTCTCATTCCCAAGGTGTGCTATCATCCATAAATTCATTAATTGTATAATATCCTTTAGCACACAAGCGTTCCTTTACGATTTTTTTAAATTTAGCAACTGAATTATTTTGAACGCTTTTTGGGATCCTGTTGTAGAAACGTACACATAGCCCAACAAAAGAGTTACTGACTCTATGCAGTCGAGTAACGGTAGTAATAAAATTAATAAATAAAAATTTTAACAAAACAAAAACCGACTTCATAAGAAAAACAAATTAATATGCACTAAAAAGTAAAAAAATAATTGCGTATTTTTCTATAAATTTTTAATTACAATTATTGTTACTTTTGGAGTCGATGTCAGCCAAGGTGGGTTTATAACTACATACATAGTTAGTTATAGGTGAGATGTGATTGTGTCGCACGCGCAACTTTACGAGGCGAATGAAAGTCAATCTGTAATGTGTATGTTTTTGTTTGTTTTTAAAAGATTCCCGTATTGCTAGGTATATTAAGTGTTTCCTTAGCTGACATCGACTCCAAAAATAACAATAATTGTAAATACATTATCAACCACACAACACATTCGTATCTACATATTAATGAGTAGAAAATAGTTAGTTAATTAACAAATTATAGAAAAATACGCAATTATTTTTTTACTTTTTAGTGCATATTAATTTGTTTTTCTTATGAAGTCGGTTTTTGTTTTGTTAAAATTTTTATTTATTTTTCGATTTTTAGTGAATCTGAAGTACACTTACTAATTTGTAGAATATGGGTAGACCTACTAAACGTGCAGCTCATATGAGACACGTAAAGAAAAATGCATTTTGGTACTTAATTAATAAATATTAGTTAATATGGTCAAATGTATGAATATAAATTAAAACGTTTTGATTAAATAGATTTAGTTGGTGGGGTGTTGGGCAGCCATAACATAATCAAATAATTATTTCTAGTAATAATTAAATAAACTGTATGTTTATAGATATTGTGTTATACCATTCTTCAACATAAAATATGACGGAATGTCTGTATATTAATAAAAAAGGGAAAGTATCTATATTATCCTAACTAATATTATAAATGCGAAAGTAAGTTTGCTTGTGACGCTTTCACGCCTAAACCACTAAGCCGATTTAAAAAATTCTTTCACCAATGGAAAGCTACATTATCAGGGAGTAACATAGGCTACATTTTGTCCCTATATTCCTACGGGAACAGGAACTACGCGGGTGAAACCGCGGGAAAAACACTAGTAATCAATATAGAAATATACATAAATATAACATGTATATAAGAGTACTTATACGATTATATATATATATATATATATATAATTTTGAAAATTGGTCTCAACTTTTAGGAGATGTTCAAATATGTTTCAATTACAAACATATACACATATACTAATGCTTACATGCATAACTCATATTATAAAGAGGATTGATTGGATTTGATTTTTGTTTGATTTTTTATTACGATTTAAATCAAAAACTACTTGACCGATTTTAAAAATTCTTTCACCCTTAGAAAGCTACGTCTTTACCGAGTAACATAGGCTATATTAAATTTTTAAAATCTTATAGATCCCTACTTAAAATGGAGCAATGTAACCCAACGTATGAAACTGTTGCCTATAAAAGTTATTATTTCGCGAGCGCTGCGAAAACTATTGACGGTATATAAAGAAGTGTTTTATACAATAGTACTACAATTAATTGATCATAACGATGTTATGGTAGGGGAATGAAAAATCTAGATAGCCTATAAAAGATTCGGCCGTGTATCGTTAATTTGCTACTAAGAATTGAAGATTTCCGTTACTTTGTCATGGATTCTATAATCAGAATCTAACCAAACTGTCATCAAACAACCATTGAAGTACACTCTTTCCAATAAAAATTTTTTTATCGAAATCGGTTGAATAGATATCGAGTTATTCGTCCATTTGTCGCGCACATATTTATGCAAATTTACGACTTATACGGTTTTGTCATGGATGCCAGTGTCAAAACTGGACTAAAAAAAAATGGGACCAATTTCGGAGCAACCCCTTTCAAATAAAAAAAAAATCATCAAAATCGATTCACCCAGTCGAAAGTTATGAGGTAACAACACCAAAAAAAAAAAAAAAAAACATACAGACGAATTGATAACCTCCTCCTTTTTTTGAAGTCGGTTAAAAATAAACGATATCTTGTTTTAATTAGATTACAAATATCTCAGAAGTTTAAGGATATTCAAATGAACAAATAAAGAAAATAGTTTAATGTTTAGGTATTTTTTTTATTAAAAAAAATTGACAATCATTCAAATGAATCTCAATTGGACCATAATTAAACAAGTCATAATCGTATTATTTTTTATTCACAATTATTTAACCTATAGCCTATTCCAACCACAACAGGAATTAACATAAATAAACAAATTTGAAACCGAATTAATGTTGGTCATTGGTCGACATCTTGAATAATCTATAACATTCACTATGGATACGCGAAAAGATGGCGTTTTCAATGTCCGCGAAGTTGTATTCGGAACTTTGGAAGTTAAATTGATGTGGTTATAACTAGTTTATTGGAATAGTGTTGTATTATGAATAAGGGTAAAATTAATCAAGAGCTGTTTACAGTGCATAATAATGCAGAACGATTTGACATACGCATGCAATTTGTAAATCTATGGTGTTTACATTTATTTCTATTGCCATTGGAATAGGGTATATGTACATGTCTATACGCAATGTATTTATGACCGAGTCCATGATGATTGTTGACCAACTTAAGGTGATACGCAATTTTGATGCGTAATAAATAACAGCTCCTTCTCGCCTTGTTAAAGTATTGAATTGAATGTAAAACTACCAGCTACAGGATGTAGCTCGTTGGAAAAAATCTCATCTCTTGGAGAAGGTTCTACTCGCTGGTCCAATACGGGAGTCTACACGTGAGACAGAATATCATTCGACATATACAATCTGTTTGTTTTCACGATATTTTTCTATACCGCCGAGTACGAGATGAACTATGAACATTAATTAAGTATGTACATGAAAACTATTTGGTACTACCGTTTTACCCGCGGTTTCGCGCGTAGTTCGCGTTTCCGTGGGATTGCGGCGATAAAAATGTAGCTTCCCATTGGACACAGAATTTTTAGATCGAGAAGAAGGTTCAGTGGTTGTAATGTGAAAGCGTAACAAACAAATACACTCACTTCTAATAATAGGATTTGCTCGAGTTTAAACGCGGATTCTTCGCGGAGATATGTTACCACCATCTCGGTTTCCCTCGGTTTCCCCATCCCTTTTATTCAGACACTTTAATCACTACAATAACCATGAAACAAAACAAAGCTAGTTAGATAATTGGGGAGTAAGCAAAACCTCAAGGCATACCTAGTATACGTCTACATAAAGAGCGTATATTTTATTACCGTTACAGTAACAATAACATGTTTATGATGATGATGAACGTCTTTATTGACACTAGAAGCATTATTATTTATGGTGATCTATTTTTCATGATATAACCACCCACGAACTATGAAATTGGGACGAAATATTATCTTTAACATAATCAAAACTAAGTACGAACAAAATAGTTTGTTTATTTTTATTTATATTGTATTTTTCTAAAGGTTCCGTAACCAAAGGGTAAAACGTGACTCTATTACTAAGACTCCGCTGTCCGTCCGTCTGTCCGTCTGTCACCAGGCTGTATCTCATGAACCGTGATAGTTAGACAGTTGAAATTTTTACAGAGGATGTATTTCTGTTGCCGCTATAACAACAAATACAAATAACAGAATAAAATAAATATTTAAGTGGGGCTCCCATACAACAGACATGATTTTTTTGCAGTTTTTATAGATAATGGTACGGAACCTTTCGTGCGCCAGTCCGACTCGCACATGGCCGGTTTTTCCTACTACATACTTCCTTTTACCTCACTTATACTCAAATTGTACAGTATGGTAATTAATACTTTGCGTCTTAAAAATATTTTATTATAAATTCAAAATTATTAATAACGATTAACCTTGACAAAACATATTTGTTATTTATATATATCTAGTCGTGAATGGCCAATATAAATCTTGTAATCAATGTATTTGGTTTATCTCCTGTTCGCAAGTATCTGCTAAGCAAGAGTCACGCGCCAAGCTTACTAAATAAGTCTTAATTACAAACAACAATAAATCTCGGTTATGGGTGTGGTCAGTTATAAAAAATATTATCGATAATAATAATATGGGTGCGATCACTTATAAAAAATATTCGCTATAATGTTATTTTTTTTCACAAAATAAAATAAAAACAAATTTCAAGGATTTTAATGATGGGATTTATTTTTAACGGAATATTTTTTTACATATTTCTGAACGTAATCAATCGGTTTACGCAATAAAACATTGCTTTGCTAATATCAAAAAGTAATAATAAAGCGCCGAGTGCGTACAAATCTTAACATGCGTATAGTACACTTGACATGAATAGAAACTTTTTATTAAAGAACCTCATTGTGTCATTAATTATGTCATCGTATGGAGATGTTTAACGTCAAGTGAATAAAAAATATTAAAAATCAATCTTAGAAAGTTATTAAGCTTATGTTATCTTCCATTATGTACTACTTCAGCTGTTAGATCACATATTATGATATTTAATTTAGATTGTATACGGTCTACCATATGCTAAACCAACACATGTTCTATAATTTGAGATATTTTTGCAGGTGTGTGATGGTGTAAGATATTAAGTCAATATGGCGACTACAACTATGGTGGTGTCACCGTTAGCAATGCAGCCGACACCTAAGAACAAACGGAGACTATTTGCTGAAGCTAGACAGAACAGCTTACAGAAACTAAGTGTGATATTCGACCATGGAAATAAGAACGGTAGGTTCATTTTCAAATGTTTAATCTATACTAACATACCTATAAAGCTAAAAAGTTTGTTTGTTTAATCCGGCTAATCTCAGGGACTATTGGTTCGAATTTAAAAATTATTTTTGTGTTGTATAGTCCTTTTATCGAGGAAGGCTTATTTTTTTTAATTATACGCGGGTGAAACCGCGTTGCACAGCTAGTTATAGGTTACTCGCTGATAATGTAGCTTTCCATTGGTGAAAGATTTTTTAAAATCGGTTTTGCAGTTTAATCGTAACTAACAAACAAACAAACTCATATTCGAATTTATAATATTAGTTAGGATCCAATTCTTTTCTTCCCTACGTCACGAGAACTAAGAACTGTTGTCACTGGCTTCTAAAATAGAATACGTACTCTAGTACGGTGTAAGTGAAAGTGAAGAGTGGATGGTACCTACCCAGTGGATGCTCAACCACCAAGTAAATAAAATTACAAATTAGAAAAGAAAAAAAGAATCAAAAAAATTTTTCTCGAACATGACGCGTAATAAAGGTTTTATTTTGAAACTATGCATCCATAAGTAAAATAACAAAATTTAAGTTAAAAAACCCGCCTTAAGTATAATTATGACCGTTTGCTTGTTAAAAACATCTTGAATAAAACGTTAAATAACTATATATTTGTTATGCCAATAGATGGCATTAGAATCGCTTAAAGTTGATGCACGCTTTAGCGTGGCTACTTTGTGCCT
Organism: Nymphalis c-album; assembly: GCA_963151315.1. Taxonomy (NCBI): domain Eukaryota; kingdom Metazoa; phylum Arthropoda; class Insecta; order Lepidoptera; family Nymphalidae; genus Nymphalis; species Nymphalis c-album. The sequence goes on from OY720609.1 coordinate 6,500,272, forward strand.
TGCCTTGCGGTAAGGTTTTGATATTTTGACGTAACTTTTGTTAGTCTTGTTATCGTTAGCAAAAACTACCATTGTGGTAGAAAATATTTTGATACGGAATTTAAGATAAATGATTTTATAAATTACATTGACTACTTAAACCTTAATTTCTCAATCAATGTGTAGAAAAACTAAATAAAATTATTAAGTTACAGCTTCTTATTTCAATATTTTTTTAATAAAATAATCTATAATGCACAATACAATAACGGTTTGAGTAATAAAATAAAATATAATTGATTCTGTTGCAGGTCATTTTTATTTAGTTTAAATCTAAAAACATAATATATAAACGTCTAAACGTATAAAATGGTCAGTTAAAAATAAATTAAGATAAGTTTTTAAATGTTAATGCTACGTGCATTATACGAAGTAGTTTAATGATAATGTTTTTTTGAAATAAAGTCGTTACAGTTTTTTATTAGAAAGGTAGTTTTTTTTATAAATAGGGTGGCAACACTGAGCTCTGCAGTAATAATTGTATGTATTTCTGAATTTTCTGAGCGCCATTGCTTTTTACCGATGTAACGTTGAAATGATTTTAATCAATTTTCATCGGGAGTTCTGTGTAATGTTTTAGCAAAATACTGAAGTGATTGTGTACTAAAACTATTGAACTTCTTAAAGTTTTTGTGCTGGGCTTTGTCATGGCCGGTAAGTGCTGACTTTTAGCGCCCGCTAGACAAGGGCGAATCGGAATCGGAAATCGCAATAAGTCGAAGATGTTTTATCGTTCGAACTCCGACGGTAAATGCAATGTTCTTGTACTTAGTGTGGTTTTTAGTTTTTAGTGTTTACTATTGTGACGATATATATTTGAGTGGGAAGTGTTTGGTTAACGTATAAAGCCGATAGTTTTAACATTTCATATCTTTTTCGCTGTTGCGCTAAAAACGTAGTGAAAAGAAGGTTCTCGCAATGGTTTTACCGGTGATAATTGTCCGTATTGACGTTCCTGTTACATAAAATACCGTAAAACATTAATTGTTTGTGTGATCAGATGATTGCATTTGTTGATCGCGAATCGAAGGTCAGACCGCTATGGTCAACAGATTTACGTTATTAGGATTAGCATTGAAACAATTCCAAGTTGTTATTCTGTATTACGTAGCGTGTTGCAAGGAATTCCCTTTTAAATGAGGCTACATACAGGTGAGAGCCCTTTTTTGTATACCCACATCAGTGAAACCTGTTTCAAATTGCACGCTAAAACATCTATGGCGACAATAAATAAGACGCTTACGATATATATATACTATTTATAAATGAAACGAAAAGTTTCGTACTAGAGAAGAATTTTGCAGAAAATTCGCATCTAAATGTTATAATTGATAACTTTCTTTAACTTCTTTATGTATGTATTACTATATCAGACTAAGGTCACATTAAAATAAACAAAACTGATATGCGTAGATTGACATATGTTTTACATAATATGAGAAGATTAGCAATTCACTATATAACTTCTCTATGTACTCTGAAAGCATGTAATTTTCTCACAAATTACAACAGCTGGATGGATGATGGTTCATATATTTATAAGACTTAATAATTGATTAAAAGAGATTTTATATTTATTTATAAAATAATGCTAGTTCAAAATTATTCAGCAGATTGAGTAAGTACAATTATAATTTGTAAAGTAAAATTTACTCTACATATACAGAGTTTATTTTATATGATGTGATAATTACACTTCAAATAATGTCGGAAAATGTATGTATCATACATCTTCAAGCTAAAGATTAACCTCAAATGAAATCTTCACATATTGGGTATATTGTACTACAGTAACAGTTATTGATAAATATAAAAGTATATTTTTACTAATTCTATGATCGAGTTGTGATAATATTTCATTTGCAAATTGTTGAAAAATTACTTACCAACATCTTTCTGTTTATACTTAAAAACATGTAAAAATACTATTTAAGAGATAAGTAAACTACACACAAAAATTTAACTTACATTCTATATAATGAGTATTTTTATTAAGGGAATGAGTTTTTAATAAAAATGTTTCCGAGTTCTATTACAATAGTTCGAAGCCTAGTAAGGTTTGTGTTGTAATTTTTAGCTATATCTGCTGCCTAGTATAATTTTATCGACTGCTGGTCTGGTAAAGAAATTAGGTATTGTTTCAAACCATTGACAAAGCTTTTATTAAGAAAATGATTACAATCTATGAGTTAGAAAAATTAGGTTATAAAATGAAATTTTTTTAGTATATTGCAAAATGTAGAATCCATTAGTGTAATACAAGCCTTGAGATAAAAATATGTTAAGAAAATACTATAATATTTTCAAGTATTCTCATATTTTTTTTTTATATAATGAAAGGTCATCAAATATTTTTGTTTAATACATCATTGTTTTTGTTTATTTTGTCAAACTAGCTTATTTGTTAACTATTTCTTCATTTTGTTAACATATAAAAAAGAGATACCTGAACAGCTGTCATGGGAGGGTTAATAAATTCCTTATTTCTATTGTCCAAGTAAAGATACTAAAATTGTTTGCTATTACAAATAGGAATAATTCATTTACAACTTATGTAGTTTTCATGTATATTTTTTTTCTATAAACTATTTGGTGCACAATATGTTAATAACTTCTTTTTTTAATATATTGAAAATATTTTATGCAGTCAAGGTCTGGCTTGCAACAGGCTGTCATTTGTCAATTTAATCTTCTTCTATTGGCAGTGATCTGATCAAAGTAAAGTTTTAAGTTATTTATTTCAAGCACAAGTATTTTTGGCTGTGTATCAAATTTACTTGAACATTTTTCCTTAAGCATTATCCTTATTTGTAAAACATTACTAGAATAATCAGTACAAAGCGTTTGTCATGTCAATTTTAATTTTTTTTTTAAAAGTGGTCTCTGATTTTTTCTTATTTATTTGCAGATTTGTTTATGAAAAGATAATTTAATTTCAGTATGTATAGAATTTTGATAAAATTATATCAATTTAGAGGAAATTATAATAGTAGTGCAGGATATGTTCCCCCAATGCACTGAGAGGAGAAACATTGTCTGTCTATTTATATTGCAACTGTTATATACAAGTATGTCATACATAGACAAGATACCTACTTCCTATACTATGTCATCAAGTGGTTTTTATTGTTTGTGATGTATCACAAAAGCATAGTATCGGGTTACATTAAGAGCAATCTATTCAGAAGTATTAAATATCTCTTTCAGTTGTTAACAGGTTTTAAAGCTTTTTGTTTTACATTCTTAGTTCAGAAACATATGAGAAACAATGTGTTCTCTGTTCAAATATTAGTAATTTATGTTCTTAATTTCACAATCAATACTTATGATCTCATTTTGTTGTGCGAAAATATAAAAAAAGGTTATTGTAACATTTAATGTGATTTAAATAGCAATGTTAAAAAAGAAGGAGCCTTGGCATTCGAATAACCGAATCAGAGTGCAGGATAATTTCGCTAATTGGAGGCAACAATCGTGTCGCTTGCACTGGAATACAACATGTGATTGTACGTACATTGCAAAAGATAAATGTGTAATTTAAATTGCAAATTCAGTGATGAGCACGTTCCGAGTGACTGTACATGGTCAAATATAAGTAGATTTCTTAAATGTAAGCTTATATCGTAGTTGATTTTCAAAACCTAGTAACTGCATTTTTGTCATATTATGTATCCCATTTAATGTTGATGTACTGTAGCTAGCAGTTACTATGTTTTTAAATAGCCAGTTGTATATTTTTTTTAATAGATTTTATTAAGCTATAATTTCCTATAAATATATATTATATGATTTTTTTTTTAAGAGAACCATTGCGTGAACCTTTAATTTGTATTTAGAATCCTACTTTTGTAGAGTACATTGCATTTACAATTTTCTCTTTTCTAATCCATTAATATTTGTTTCTCGTGTTTATTCTCTAGTGTATTTCCTGCTAGTAAGTACTAACTCTTGCTTTGGATGGTGAAACTAATTGTTTTCTATATAAATATTATATTAAAAGGATAAAACAACTTATTCCTTCTATTGAGAATGAGCTTAAATTATTTAAAACTGTTTCCCTATCTCTTCCTTTATTTTGTGAATGTAGTAAGATTTACTTGAATATTTTTACTGATGCCTGTATTCAGTTATGTAATGGAAGTTAGTCTTAATTTTTTATGTTGTTAAAAAAATATAAATTCTATAACTCTCTCACTTTAGTTTGTCTGATAAAAATACTTGTTGAATAGAATATTGTTGGATTGAGTTAGGTCTTATTAAGTTCTTAGTTAGCGAATCTTGATTTAAATTGATCTTTGAGTTGACTCATGGCCGGTGTATAGTCATTTTTATTGTCTTTTATTATCGCTTTCGTCTTATACATTTATTACTTAAAAGGCTTGTTATCTGATGATTTTGAATATATATCAAACCTGTATGAATACAGTCCAGAGTGTCACGTTTTAAGCCATAGTTCAATGCGATACAAATAGAACAGCAATTTGGAAATTATACAGTCGTTCCTGACGTCTTTAGTTACTTTCATCCCCACTTATAATAATATAGCATTTTAACTTTAGATATATATAGCTAATAAAAACATAAAATTCATATAAATGTTAGTTGTAAAGTTTACTATACAGAGAAAAAAGAATAGACAGGCCATGTTGAATAGTTTATGGATTGTATTATATTTATATGTAATGATTTTGAATATCAAGCAATTGGTATTACAATTATGTTTATCAACAAATTACAGGCAATGGTGGGGAGACGACATGGTGTTTCAGTCAGGTGAAGGGTACATTGGAGGACGACGTTACCGAGGCTGATCTTATATCATGTGTTGAGTTTAACCACGATGGCGAGCTGTTGGCCACTGGTGATAAGGGCGGTAGAGTTGTTATATTTCAGGTGAGGAAATATTTAATATAATTATCATTTTAATCATAAAGAAAAGTAATAGTCTGTAAATGTCCCTATGCTAGACTCACTCGTTCTCTCACTTTGAGAAGGGTGTTGGAGTATATTCCAGTACTTCATCTTTATTATTGTATATTAATTATGTATTAAACGCAAAAATATGATCAATCTAGTATAATATACTTATATGTTAAATTTATTAATATTAAATTGGTTTTCAGAGGGACCCAGCATCAAAACAATGTGTTCCTAAGAAGGGCGAGTATAATGTATACTCGACGTTCCAATCACACGAGCCAGAGTTCGACTACCTCAAATCCTTGGAGATTGAGGAGAAGATCAATAAAATTAGATGGCTTAAAAGGAAGAATCAGGCTCACTTCTTATTGTCAACTAATGACAAGACTATTAAGTTATGGAAAGTGAGTACTAGTTTTAGCCAGCGTCCCCTGGTCAAGGTTTCATTTGTCATTTGTTGTTTCATGTGTCTATAGTTAATAAAATATTATCATAGAGATACAATACTAGCTATCAAGTCTAGTGAAAGGCTTTTAAAGAAAAGTCTAGAAAAAAAACCACATCGAAATTGGTTGAGTAACTACTACGTATATATGGCGATCGTTTATTATTTATTTTAATCCATTTTTTTTATTAAATAGGAAGGCGGACGAGTATGTGGGCCACCTGATGGTAAGTGGTCACCGACGCCCATAGACATTGGCGTTGTGAGAGATGAGATGTTACCATCGCTTACATCGTCAATGCGCCACCAACCTTGGGAACTAAGATGTTATGACCCTTGTGCCTGTAATAACACTGGCTCACTCGCCCTTAATACCGGAACACAACAATAGCAAGTACTGCTGTTTTGCGGTAGAATATCTATATATTAATATATATATATATATATATATGTGAAGAATGTAGTCATAAAAGTAACTCAAATTCAACCTCAACTTTAACTATTCAACTAGAAACACATATCTGAATTTAGATTTTGCCTAATCAAACTTTGTGAATACAGTGATACTAAAAGCTGAACATATTTCTTCCAAATTCCATATACGAGTTAATGATTAAATCGTCAATTGTATATAATTTATTGCAGAAGTATTCCTTTAATTAAAATTGTTTGTAAAAAAGTTTAAATTAATGTTGCGTTAAAGGTGTAAATAATCGAATATTAGTTAATGTCGTATAAACATGTATACTTTAAAATCTAAATGTATTTCAAAACAGATAAAGATGAAATCGAAACAGGTTTAAAGACTGGAACTGCTGGTAACTTTGTGATGTTATTATTTACTAGTGACCTAGTCAGACCTAGGCATTTGACTTGTTATTATTTATTTGCATATATTTATTGATTTTAACAATTAGAAAATCGACATAGTCAGAAAACATTTTTCTTAGTGCATATATAAAAATATTGTAACAACGTTTATATCAATTATAGGCTAACTTATAATTCAAAAATAAATATTCTACTTGACGAGAAACGAAAAAAAAGAAAACATTTGACTTAGATAACTAAATAATTAACTGAATTTCGTTATAAATATAAAGTAGTGAATACCAGAACATTCTAGTAACCACTACACTGTAAATCTTCGTCTATGGGTTTCGAGTTGGCATTTATTTTTATTTCAATACTAGCTGTACCCGCGACTTTGTCCGCGTGGAATTTAACAAAAAAGGTAATTAGTTTATTTAGTTTTTTTTTGGTTTTTGCATTTTAATTATCATTTTTTTCTAAAATAAAAGTAGCCTAAGTTACTCCTTATTACATCAGCTACCTGCCACTAAAAGTCCCGTCAAAATCGCTCCAGCCATTTCAGAGATTAGCCGGAACAAACAGACAGACAAAAATTGTAAAAAATGTTATTTTGGTGTATATACCGTATATATATTCATATGCATGTAGTAAAAAGCGGTTATTTCAATATTACAAACAGACACTCCAATTTTATTTATAAGTATAGATATAAGTATAGATAAAGGCCATCTATTATCGAAGTAAGTGTTCGTCCGTTGGTTGTTCGTAAACCGGTTGTGCACGTGTCGCAGGTGTCGGAGCGCGACAAGCGCGTGACGGGCTACAACACGCGCGAGGAGGGCGGGCGCGCGCGCGACCCCACGCGCGTCACGGCGCTGCGCGTGCCCACCGTGCGCGCCGCCGACCTCATGGTGGAGGCCTCGCCCAGGTACCGCACACGACCACACGCCAGCCTAACGTGCACATGGGTCAACTTCTTCATTATGCATTAGTGATTAAATTTATTTTTAACTAATTCTTACCCGCCCCCCGTGAGACCTCTTTTTACAAGTTAATAAAACATTTTTTTTTGCTGTACGAGAACGGCTCTAAAGACTTAATAATTATACTAGGTACACTATTCTTAAAAACATATAGTAATGTTTTTTGAATCAATTTTAATTTTATTTTACGTGTCGTATTTTATATTCTGTCAAACCAGAATTCTGTTGACCATCGAGCTGTCCGAGCTGTCTTTTCATAATATTTAAAGCGGGGACACAAACATTCGCGGACGGGGCGGGTCCGCAATAAATCTCTCATAATCATGTCAAGTGGATCAACAAACACCGACCCATAATAATTAAATTAACGCTCGCATATTATCTGACTTAACAAATATATGAGCACTTGACACTGTCACGGTGCGTAGATAAGGTGGATAATTGAATTCAATATATCGACTGTCGGCAAATCTGGCTGATATATGTTATCTATTTCAAACAAGATAGATAACATTTTGATAATCTCAGTCAAGGAATGATATTGATATAATAATTAAACCTCAATAACTCAATGGTATACTAATGAAGATAAAGTAGCAGGTTCCCCTCGGGATATGATCGAACATTAGAGTTATTAGTATCTAGCCTCCTGTCCCGTCTTTGTGTGGGTTAAATTCATAAAAAGTTAGCCCTCCCATTTCTTTCCCTCCCTTTTAAATTGTAATTACAGCTTTATATGTAAGTAGTCAGGATAAATAAGGTCCTCCAGACAGATTTCGGCCATGGCGGGTCAATCTCAAGCGAGATTAGGCAATTGCGCAGGAGATATTATAGTGCACAAGTGTGTGCGCAGACACAGGTGCCCTCTCTTTATCTTAGTTCTCATAATCCGACACGACCGGAAAGAGTTGACGCGCAAGACCAGCGGCTTTACGTGCTTTCCGAGGCACGGGAATGTACACACTTTCAACTTCCAGACTCCGGGCTGCTACAAAAAACCTAACAACCCAACCCAACAACCCTATTTATTGGCCCGACTTGGGAATTGAACCCAGAACCACAGGGTCTGCGACCTTATATCTAGCCACTAGACCAACGAGGCAGTCTGGATAATTTACTTTATACATAAATATAGTAAAGAAAATAATCTTTATTACAATTAAGATTTGTTGATTTTATAATGAAACTACTCAAAGTGGATTTCTTTAGATACAATTTGTTGTTTTTAATCATTTTGCCATAACTTTAATAAAAGCATGCATGACCCCTCGAATGTTGTTGCTCGTGTACCATGCTTTATTTATTTGTTTAAAATAAATAAACTACTAATGCGTGGAATAAAGGTGGAAAACATCTTTGTCCATTGTGAAAAGATAAATGAGATAATTATTTCTATTTTGATTATCATTATGAAAAATATATTAAAAAATAATAGAATAAAAAATTTGGAGATTTGTCTCAGTGTCTATGTAGTCACTTTGTATCTAACGTCGATTCTTATTTAATTCGAATCAATATATTTTTATGAACAGATTATACAGGAGGGAGATTTTTTTTTAATTTAATAAAAAATGGTGTTATTAAATATCATACTAAAAACCGTAAATATAATTAGTTATTAAGTTGTTAGTCAAGTTTAGAATGTTCATATAGACAATTATTATAATGTTAGGATAATTTATGTGTGATAATTTTCTACTAAGAAAAGACAATTACTATTGTTTTCTTAACATGAATTATATCGATTAATTAACATAAATATTATTGGAAAAAATATCCTAGCTCAGCTTTGTTATGTTAAAGATATGCGTGTGAGAAAAAGTTCATTGCAAAAAATTCACAGGCTGTTACTATTGGTAATGATGACGAAACAATACACAGTAGAATCTCTGTAAGTCAAACACGAAGGGAGACGCCAAAAAATTCGACTTTAATAGAAGACTTTGACTTATTTACAATTTTTTTTATTGACAAAGTATACAAATTTATTTTTTCTAGTTATAGAGAGAAAATATGTACTGATTTTACTTGTAGGGATTATTTCGACTAATAGAGGGGTCAGATTTCAACCAATTTGAGGCTTGAAGGGAACGGATCACATAATTTTTTCGCGTTTGGTAGGGTTTTTGACTTATCGAGGTTCGACTTACTCATTAAGAGCTTCTGTAGTTTTAGTATAACTAATAATAATATTTATATACTAATAATAATAATTATGGTATTATGATCCTTATACATATTAGAGATATGATAATTGATGTGATCAAAACAAATATCGATCTAAATCTTTTGTTTCTTTTTTATATTAACTATAAAAAAGTACTTTAACTATAAAATCGTTTGATATATAAGTAGAAGTATCTTTGTGTTCAATGTCACAAATCAGAATCAGTATATATAAATGTATGTATGTATAATTTACCTTATATATGTTATTTCCAGACGGATATTCGCAAACGCACACACATACCACATAAACTCGATCTCACTGAATTCGGACCAGGAGACGTACCTGTCGGCGGACGATCTACGTATCAACTTGTGGCACCTCGAAATAACCGACCAGAGCTTCAATATCGTCGACATTAAGCCCGCCAATATGGAGGAACTTACCGAGGTACGGGTTAATATACTGATATACAAATTATTTTATAGTGGGTAGAGAATATGAGGGTTTATCTGAATCGTGGGCTCAAATGCAGTCAAGCTCTGCTGAGTTATTGTGTACTCAATTTATGTTTATCCATTATGGTGTTTTTTTTGACGGGACAACGTCTAATAAATCGATGAACGCTGGCCTGCATGCAAGAATAATTGTCCCGTTACGCTGATTGTACGCTTGCGCCGCATCTATCTCTCTTTCACTCGATTGCAGTCATTTCATCAATGTTTTGCTATGACGTTGTCACGTTAAACTATCGTCCGTAAACCGACGTAACAGACAACCATTTTTTTTACATATGAATTTATTGAGGTGTTATTTTTCAGGTTATAACAGCGGCAGAGTTCCACCCGACTGAATGCAATCTCTTTGTATATTCTAGTAGTAAGGGTGAGTATCAAATAAAATAACATCAAACCAAGCCACATACATTTTAATTTTTTTAAACAAGTTTGAAGTGCTTTTTACTAATAATTAAACTTATTTTTCTGTCACACAGCAATACTTTGTTGCTGTATTAAGATTTGAGAGCGAGAGAGCCAATGTAGTAGAAATAGTTGATATATTTTGATAGCTCCACACCGGTGGTGGTGGTGGTAGCTACTGATGGTTACAAATGTAACGTGTGTTGCGCGAGCAGGTACGATAAGGCTGTGCGACATGCGCGCGGCGGCGCTGTGCGACCGGCACGCGAAGCTGTTCGAGGAGCCGGAGGACCCGCACGCGCGCTCCTTCTTCTCCGAGATCATATCCTCCATCAGTGACGTCAAGCTCAGCAACTCTGGCAGGTGGGTTATACGTTATACACTGCACTGCATATTGTAATCTATCATTCTATCAACATTCTGTACTTGAGGATGGTTATTATATGAGGGATGACATTATTAAAGACCTTGAATTGGTGTGATTAGATTTATGAAATGATTTCAATTCATATTATACTGTACTAAATGATTTTGAAAAATTTTTGTATACTCAATAGCCAAGGCGCATCTTTATAAAACGCGAAATGACATTTTGTGCATACCCTAAGTGTGCTTCACTATCACTTAAATATACCCATGACATTTTGATAAAATAATGGTTTCAAAAAACCGGTTTAATGAAGTATTCGTATTTATAATATTTAACAACAATATAGACTGGGTTTTAAAATTCTTACCTTTTTTACAGATATATGATGTCTAGAGATTACTTAGGTTTAAAAGTATGGGATCTTAGAATGGAAACGAAGCCTGTAGAAACATATCCAGTAAGTTATTAAAGATATTTATTTATATATTGAAATAATTTATTTACAAATTACAATTTGCCAAATCAATCGTTTTGTTAGATGAATGTTGTACGAAAATATAATTTTGTTTCGCAGGTACACGAGTATCTACGCTCAAAGCTGTGCTCGTTGTACGAGAATGACTGTATCTTTGATAAGTTTGAGTGCTGCTGGAGTGGTGACGACCAGCGGCTAATGACCGGTTCTTATAATGGATTCTTTAGGTAAGTTATGATAATAATAAATGAAACAGCTTAAGTATAGCCAAAACGCTGATTTGTATAAAGCAATTAATGACAAAAATTAGAAGTATTCCTAGCAGCAATTATTGCGGTTTCTATTCTACAAAAACTTTCCAAATTATACATACTTGTAATATAATAAAATAGAGTATGTGTTGTTTTATTTATTTATTTATTGTAATATAAATATCAACAAGAAATACACTAATAAACACAATATTATAGTCATTAAACAAAATCTTTATATAAATCAAGTGTCTCCTTAATTATAGGTATTGCAAGATATATCAACAATACAAGTTAACAAAATATAATAAGTTCCAATAATTAAAATGTTAATTACAAATAGAAAAAGATATTAAGAAATCAATTATTATAAATTGTGTTAACGCATAAATGGAATAAAAATTAATAAAATAATATTATTATTTGAATACATTAAAATTCAGAATACAATTAAAATCAAACGATAGTAAGGTACAATTAATGAAGGGATTAAAACATAGATTTAAAACAACAATTTATACATTAAAAACATTGATATTTTTTTACGAAAGAGATTCAATTTGTCATTAAATATATCTATTATAAGAGCTTAGTTTGACTCTTTCGCATTTCCATATATAAACGTGGAGAGGGTGAATTATTTCTGCTGGTATAGAACATGTGCGGCTCCATGAGCCCGAGGCTGAGTACATACATTGACCATTGTCCATTGTTGCAGAATATTCGAGCGCGGCGGAGCGGGCGCGGGCGCGCGGCGCGGCGAGCTGACGCTGGAGGCGTCGCGCGACGCGGCCGCGCGGCCCCGCCAGCCGCTGCGCGCGCGCCGCGTCGCCGCCACCGCCAAGAGGAAGAAGGTCATATGTCACACTGTTTTACATTACGTTTACATTCTTATTCAATAACTATGGTAGAATTGAATATTAACAATTCCTTACATCTACAATACGTTACCAACTTTGGTGGCTGAATATGTTATGTTCTCGGTGTCTGTATTTACATAAGTTTACACATGTTTGAGTTAGAGAACATATTGTGATGAGTGGGTTGTACCTACCGAGACGGATTTGCATAAGGCCATACCTCCGAGTATTAAGTACATTAACTGAGGTTAAAACTATTAGAATAATATATTGGTTATTATGCAAAAATAATTTATATGATAAGTGAAATTGTATATACGAAATTGTTAATATGTAATAAGTTTAAATGAGTAATTAGAGTGTTGCTTGATGGTGCTTCTCAACAGTATGTAATATTATGTGTCAACTTTCTATGGGTTGGTTTACATTTCAATTTTAATAACGATTCAAAGGAAGAACCTACTTAATTAGAATGCAATTACTTGTCTCATGTCCCATAAAACATTATACTTTAAAAGTAAAATGTTAAAAATTTAAATGAAATATATTTAAAACAGGATGAAATAAGCGTAGACTGCCTGGACTTCAACAAGAAAATCCTCCACACGGCCTGGCATCCGCACGAGAGTATCATAGCCGTAGCTGCCACGAACAATCTATTCATATTCCAAGACAAATTCTAGCGGGGCCCCTTAGCCAAGCCTTAGGTGAGCGAGGACATACATAATATACAATACGAATCAAGTGAACCTTTTATTTGCAACCTACAGCCTTATATTTGCATCATATAAACAGATGTGCGAGCAATAATTAGAATTATATATTGTTGAAGTTATTAAAGAATAAAAATTTATGAATTTGGAAAGGTAATTACGTAATAGTTCGAAAATATTCTTATATAAAAATATGTTGAAAGGATTTTTCGAAAATCTAATTAAACGGGAAGTACTCCATTTTTTAAACAAGATTCAGAATTTATTTAAATATTCTTTCCAAAGTCATAAAATAAGTTTTGAAAAAATGTTAAGTGTAAATGATTATATGTAATATATATACAATAATTTACATTTTGATTTCAAGCTTTTTAGATCTAAATGAAACAAACTCGACAAAAACCTAGAATTTATATATGAATAATACAAAAAAATGCTGTTAAAAAGTCCATAGAATAGATATAGCCTGATAATGTCTTACATAATTCTAAAATTTAGACATATGTCCTCCTTGCCATGGGCTAGTGTTAAATCTTATCATGTTAAATAGAGGTAATTGTCAGTTGAAGTTCTTAGTTAATATAAAAAAAAAAAGTATAATATACATAAAAACCTCCTTTGTGAACAAATTCATATTTGGAAAAATTAAAAAAAAAAATCTTCGTCAAAAGCATCACATCAATTCAATATTAATTAAAGCTATAACTGGCAACTACCTCTTCATATGTTAAATGAATTAATCAGTTCGTATGTTTGTTATTTATACATAAAACAATATACATGTGAAATAAGTACCACCGTTTATACCAAATAAATTTATAAATAATTCATAAAGAAGGACTGACTTAAATTGTTTTTGAGTCTAAAGAGCTGTATGAGTAAAAATCGGGGGCATTGATTTGTAAACTTTAAAAATAAAATTGTTAAAATGTTTGTCAATTTGCAGTACCAATTATGAACCATATTTATAGTATCATAAGGCTTAAAATGTAATTGCAATCCATATCAATGTAATTCAATGTCGCCCATTTCATTATTTTTTCAAGAGTTAAGTCCAGTTTTTTTAATATTTCAACGTATTACATAACAAACATACAATCTGACGCGATATCGCTAGCTAGGTACTAAGGCCGTTATTCATACACTGATATAATTTATACGCTTTTCATACTTAAGGTTCTAAGCGGTAATTAAGTATTTATTGTTTAAACGATGTAAAACACCACGACGTCATACGGATGAGATTAGTTAGGATTATCAATTGATAAATACTGATGTGTCAAATCTATGACGACAGACACAGACAAGCACAGATAATAAATCGCATATATTTCATACGTCAGTGTTGCCAGTCCATATATTGGTATTAAATTCGGAACACGGGGGTTATTTTTCTTTTAAAATATCATTACGCTGAAAATACCCCCCGTGAGCCTGAAATAGCCATAGAACCGTCACCATGTCGCGAATATTATTATAAGTAAGAAAAAAAATATCCATTATGTATGAATTCCAACCTTCGTTTTTATAATTTGTTCGTTTAGTGTATCTTTTAAAATTACAATCAAGATATTGTCTGAAAGGACGATGAAAGTTGTTAAGTAACTACTATGCGAATTAATTATGCGATCGTATACGTAATATGAAACGCCTAAGGTTGTACCGGGTTTTTTTTTTTAATTTTTTTACCCGTGCCTTACACTGAACGCAGTGTTTTTTTGTTAATCGTCGTTCATTTATTTATTATGTATTTTTTTTTTAAGTCTTTGTGATTGTTTTTACTCGATTCGGGGTTGAAACCTCATGTTAACACTGACTTGATGTTTGTTAAAAGAGTTGTTACTAAGTCTGCCCTCTCATCTGTAGAACGATATTTTGTATCAAAGTACACTGCATCGGAATAACGTCTTGTTAATTCTTTTTGAATATAAATTCTTTAAACTTTAATTTTATTATAAATAACGTACCGACGAAACAATTTAACAAAACAAAACCGATTTCTAAAGTTGTAGTGTCGGGCTGTGAATTTTGTGCTTTAGATGTTATATAAGTTGCTATTGAATAGAATGCCTTATATCATTGTAATAAGATATGTAATCCTTCATTGAGGGCAGAAAACGGTAAGGAATGTTCTGGATAGAAATTCTATAAAGGTATAGGAAATGACGCATTGAATTTTTTTATATTCGCGTAATTAATAAGTCTAAAGAAAGAACGAGGCAATATCCAAGATGAAAATGTTTGTTACATTAGAAATAAAAAGTTCGTTAGGGATTAATTGGGCATACATTACTTACAGTACATTGTGAACGGTTTTTAATGTGATTTAGTTGTTCACTTAATTGTATTTATAAGGAAGCTTGAATGATATAATAATATGTAATAGATGAAAGAAAAAAGAAAATGTAAATAAGTGAAAGTAAGGAGGCCTGAACAATATAAATATAGGATACTATGTCACAACACTTGTATTATTGTACAGTTATACATATATTGTACTTTTTGTAAAGCTTTCTAAAAAAAATTATGTTCACCGATTATTAAATATCTTTTTTTTTAATGTTTTTACTGAGTGTTAACGAGTCAAACTCCTGTTGATGGTGTAATGGACATTCAATTGACGTCAATAATATACATAAATAATTGGAACCATATCGTAGTTAGTCTGTTAAAATATCAATAAAATAAACATTCTATGAATTAGTTTATGGACGGTGACAAGGTCCTAAATAGTGTATATTATTGACGGTCTACCGTTTTAAGCCTCTAACAAAATAGAGTCGTAAGGCACTTCCATAGCTTGTGAATGAATCCCTAATTACATTTTTTTTTACGTTGATCAGTTTGTATAGTTGATCTAAATTAGGTTTCATTGTGAGGGGGCCCGGTCAATTCCCCACGCGTTAGGTTAAGCGAACACGAATCGATGCTGTCTGCTATGTTATTGGCCGATAGGATATAATAGTGATAAATGTGTGATATTTATCGGAAGAAATAAATAAAATTGCCTTCGCAGCTAAGTTTATTGTTGCTTTGAAAGCAATTTTGGAATTGACTAAGACCCCACGTATCACTGTAAAAATGAGCTTTGTAGTATAAAGCAAAGACATGTAGTCGGTGAGTGAAAGAGGATGTGTGTACGTCTTAATTTAAGTCTAGGTTATAGTTAGGCAAAAAAAAACTGTGAATGCATACAGTGAATAAAAAAAATCAGTTTTTTTTTCTTTCCTGCATCGAGGGATCAACAGGTCGCTTTGTGATAAGGGCGTTGTGTGATAAACGGACAAAAATGTATGTGAAAAGTTTGTGAGGTACCTCGAGATGCGATTGTTGACAACGAAATCATTGTGGCTGCCGGTCGGTTGTCGCGCCTTCGCCTTGACGCTTTACAAGTTTTATTCTTATTGATTTATTCATTATATTATGTTGGTAAATTTAAGATGTATAAAATGTGTCAAAATTATTTCAAATTGTGAACTCTACTAGGCTAAGTCAGAGATAAGTAACTAATTTGATGTTTTCTTGAAATTTTACAAACATGGAAAATGGAGATTAATAAAAGAAAGTGTACATTTCGCCAGTTTTTAATTATCTGTAGCAAAAAAATAAAGAAAACACTGTCAGTGAAAGATTTTTCCGTTTTGTCGTATTCTGTATTCTGTAATGGTTTTTATAGCATGAATGTTATTGTTTTAATTTTGGTGTAAAATATGTATAAATATGTGCCATGGTATCAAGACGAGGGCGCGGGCGTGTTGTGCGGGAGTTGTTGTTGAATCCAAAATATTTCCTATAATATAAATTTTTATATCTGACACTTTGTTTCATTACCAGCTCGTAACCATTATTACCTGACCCTTCGCGCATTGCTACGCTACTTATTAATTATCAAGATTGGTCGTATCAACTCAAAAACCATAAATTCATTGGAATGATAGTGGCGCCATCTGTCAAAGATTGGTCTTACCAACTCTGTGCGCTCATGCACAACAATTTGTTGAAGATCATGACAGGATCAAATGCATAGTTCTAATAATAATAAATGATTCTATAAAGGACATACAAACATTCATTTTAATATATATAGATAGATTATTAATTTTTAAAACTTTCAATTATGTTCTTATGCCAGAAATGAGAAATATAACTGTGAAGTTGACGTTAAAATTATTGAATAAGAAATACAAAAAAAATAACTAAGCTATTTTATTAACGAGCATTGTTGCTCACAAACGTCAGATGCTTCGTTAATAAACGTTAAACGAACAATTTACTATTTAATACTTATTTTACATTGTAAGTTACAGACATACGGACATAAATAAAAGTAAAAACAGAGACGGCTAAGGTTAGGTTTAATGTTTGAGTGGAGCACAACACTACAACGGATGCTTTATAAAGGCATGATTCCGCAGCCTCTAACCCTGATAAAGGCTTAAATGTAATAAAAAAGGTTTATTTCTGTAAGTAAGTGTTGATAGTAATGTGTATTTAATTACAATACACATTGTATTTAATTGCGTTTCTTTGCTTTGTAAAACTATTTCATAAATAAAAAATCTAGTTAAAATTTCATGTGATTGAAAAAAAAAATGTTCAAAAACTACGAATGAATTTTTTGGATGACAAGGCGAGTTCGACAGTTCGTTAAAGTTTAGTTGATTGGCTTGCTTTGAAAATGCTTTTATACGGAACTCGTATTTCATTGCTCGGAGGCGAAATATCATTCATAGATTGTATAAACAGTAAAAAATAGACATATTTTTTAATAAATATGAAGTAATTATCTGTAAAGATTCTACTACGTGGCTTTTGAACTTTTTGACGATAAGGCTTGGAGATTATCCCACCACGGCATCGGCAATTTTTTTCATCTGAGACATCGCCAAATGCCAATCACAACCAAAGACAAATTAAGAAGCACACGACCCTTCTCTTCCCCTCGCTCAAAGTAACTGTTACTATAACTATTAACTAGTACGGGGGCTTTGCAACTAGTTTTTAATGCATAATTGTTATCAATAAAACCTTTATTTTAGACGAAAATTCAATGGTGCCTTGTCTAGGATTGAACTCGCAATCGTCGGTTATAATTCAAGTGCATTATGTCGAAAACTATTTTTGTGAAGAAACTTTTTAAGAAAAATAGGACGAATTATTCTTTGTGATCTGTTAACAAATTGACAAATAATAAGATGGGATTTGAAGTTTTAATATAATAATATTTTTATTCAGTATAATGTTTAACGGGGCAAAATTAATTCTCATGTTTTTATAAAAAATATCATAATTTAATATTAAAATGAAAGTATTTAAGGATATTTTTAAGAATGTTTGCACAATTAAAAGATTGTACAGTATTCAGTGCTCGTAAGTAATTATAATGATTACAACGAAATAATGATTATAAAGAAATCTTATACCTACTTAAAAGACCCCAATTTTTTTTTAAATATACTTATTTATTAATTAGAACTCGAAAACCAAAGCATTTGATTTGTTTTAAAAACTGGACCTCAAATATGATAATGGATGTCATTGAAAGCGCGCTGGGTCTAAAATGCTGTTTAAGAGATACGCATAGAAAGAGATTGGTAAGAGGTTTTTTTAATAATTATAAAACTAGCGACTCGTCCTGGCTACGCGTAGG
The DNA here is from genome assembly GCA_963151315.1 of Nymphalis c-album. Lineage (NCBI taxonomy): Eukaryota > Metazoa > Arthropoda > Insecta > Lepidoptera > Nymphalidae > Nymphalis > Nymphalis c-album. The sequence goes on from OY720609.1 coordinate 6,518,878, forward strand.
TTGCATAATAAGCGGTCTATAAGCGTTTATATAAAAGGACAAACATACAAAGAGGAGATTCGAATTTTGATATTTTTTATTATTTAAGAAATACAAACTTTATTATGAATTTATCATAAATATTGTTTCTCACCTTTATAATTTTTCTGCGTTAATATCAGGAAATTTTAGCAGACTCCAAAGTAATGATTTTGCAAGAAGTAAATGAGCCGTTTTTAAATATGGCAGTCTCAAAAGCTGCTACTTTGCTTGGCGCGTATGATGTCAATATAACCGACAGTTTGGTTTGGGAACAAGATTACATGGGCAGGTACCTAATTAAAAAAAAAATTGTTAAGCGTTTGCAATCAAAATTTCAAAATCGAATTTGAGTATGTACTTAGAAAGTTTTTAAATGGAAGTTTTTTCGAATGCAAATAGGTATTTTGTTCATAGTGCCTTTATACTGTCTTTTTATTTAAAAAAAAAAAGTTTTGTTGTTGTGACACATTTGTTTTTTTTTTTAGAATATTCTCGTATATGGCGGATGCTATATTCGTTGCTACTATGACACACATGTGCGTGCAAAGGTTCGCAAAACAAGCCAGTGTCCCGGTTCTATGCATGCGGTCCAGAACTCATGCCAGTATACAAGCTATGGCCACTATTATGTCCGTCATTGTTAGTTCAAGTTTGGAATAATATTGATATACCTCATATACCTATAACATCTTAGCTTTTTCCTGTTGTTTTTCCGTGTGTTATATAATGACGTTAATATCGCAAACCTCGTTGCGACTGCCACAGTGGTCTAGTGAATATAAGGCCGCAGACTCAGTGGTTCTGGGTTAAAATCCGAGGTCGGGCCAATAAATAGTTATTTTCTGCCAGAAAATTCTCAGCAGCAGCGCGGAGTCTGGAAGTTGGAAGTGTGTACACTCCCGTGCCCCAGAAAGCACGTTAAGCCGTTGGTCCTGCGCCTGAACTCTTTCTGGTCGTGTCGAATTCCGACCCATCGGATTATGAGAGCTAAGGAAAACAGAGTGCACTTGTGTTGCGCACACACTTGTGAACTATAATATCTCCTGCGCAGTTTGCTAATCTCTCTTGAGATTGGCGGCTGTGACCGAAATCGGTCTGGAGGACCTTTTAATATCGCAAATGTGAGAATTAAAAAGTAGAGAAAAAGCAGAAAAAATGCAATGTTTCTATTATTTAACCTGTTACAGCATCAATATTATAAGTACGCAAGTATTAACATATTTATTACAACGCACACTTACTATAATTACAATTTATTATAAAAAAATGACCATCAACAACACATACAAGTGAATTTTAAAATAGCCAAACTAAACTAATTCACCACTATTTTCGAAACACTTTTGAGCGCTAGTGACAATATAATCTATACTAAAGTTTTTATATAACACTTGTTTCAGGAGGAATTTGGTTCGTTAAAGAATTTAAATTTTGCGTACTGTGGATCGCCTCATCCGGTTTTGAATTCTTATCTTCTGCTGTGCCCAATGCTTGGAGCTAATATTAGATTTAAATGCTGCTGTCAGGTACGGATATTCCGATGATTTTAAGGTCTTAATATAACTGGGGAGCTAAACTAAGTGGTTTCGATACGATAATGCAAATTAGTCGTATATATCAGTGATGTCAAACTCTTGAGAAGCATTTTCCCGGATGTCATAAATAGAAAATACAGTTATAATATTATGTTAATAAAAGCAAAACAAGAACTGCAAGCAGTAATAAGCTTGAATTGAATACATTTATAATATTATAATGTATACAAGAAAAAGCAAAGCAAATACTGTAAGCAGCAGTAAACTTGAAATTAGAAGAGAAATAAGATATGGTACCCGTGAAAAAAAATTGGCCCTAAGAAAACACCATTTCATCTGACTTGGGGAAATACCAAGGTTGGCAGCACTGACCTGTACCATACCAATGAATACAGACGTTACATAGAAGCGCAGTTCTTAAGGATTTCGTGTGCCGATTCCAATGGGGGCTGCCCCCAACTTAGTTCGTAGTTTGTCGGCTCTGACAACATTCTCCGTCTCTCTTGCTCTCGTAGTTAAGATACGCTGGGGAACGACTGCCACGCTATCAAGCGGCATTTTGGGTTACAGAAAGTTTGTCTTCAGAGCGCCCATAAGAACTGCGCTTCTTTATAACGTATTCATCGACCATACCATCGAATGGAAATTGAAATTGCGAATAGGTGAAAGCGAGAGGAAAATAAAATCTCGTTTCGAGACTATTCCCACTACACAATGAATATTAAAACTAATTGAATTCTTTACATCACATTTACATATACTTGTCTAGTTGTCTCATATAGTGTGCCACTACTAAATTAGCATATGTAGCAATGGGCATACGGCACAGCATGTTATCGATACCTAATGGAGAAGAATGTAAAAGTAATAAAGACAGTATATAAATAAAAGATTGTTTATGTATTTGATAGCCATTAGGTATTCAGATTCGCTGATGATTTAAAAATATAATAATATTTCATTTCAATTAATTCCACTATTTACGATTAATTCCATCGCTTCTCTAAGCCCACAGGTTAAATAAACTTTTAAAAAAAATTCTACTGCCGTCTATAGTTATTCTTGTATGTATAAATGAGAACGACAAAAAAACGATTACATAAATGATTACATTACAGAAATCACCCGTGAGCCCACTGCTTTACAAAGCGAGTGAAGATATAACCGCACAAACACATACCGAACTCAAGCAGTGCTCATCGAAAGACCAACTTTTAAAAGACGTGAGCATCATTATAGCGGGCCCAACTAACGCGAAGAAAGTTGACGAATTTAAACTTTGTGTTTCGGTATAAACAAACTATTGTCTTAATTTTCGCTCCCATACATTTCTCTGGGATAAACATATCCTCCGGGATAACAATAGCGTTATTTTCAGATTTAATTAAGTTAATGATGTAATTAAGGAGGCTGAACTAACAATAAGCACACTATCGTATTGTGAGGAAATTAGTTAGTTATAGTTTTATTTATTGTTTATTAAAATCAATACTGATATTATAAAAGCAAGTTAGTTTTTAACTATTCGACCGATCAACATGAAATTTTGCTCACACATTGTCTGGGGTTACATAAAAGGTATTGGTAATAGGGCTTTGTGCAAGCCGGTCTGTGTAGATTCCTCCCACTCTTTAAATATTCTACCGCCAAACAGTAATAAGTGGCTCATTGCAGTCCCATGCCTTAATGATTACACCTACCTATAATATTATGATTACATAGTATATTATTAAGCCTTAAGCATATGATGAACCTCAACCACAATACCACTGTTTATACCAGAACTCATGAGTATAAAATTAAATTTGTGTTGGCCATTTCATAAGGATGGATATTTAATATTATCTAATATGATTATTATGAGACAAAAACTGCAAGTCGAAGCATATGTTTGATGAGTAATAGAAATTGTATATAAAATCAATAAAAATAATTAAGTTTATTTAGTTAATTCCTTGACATGTAACCATGAATTTTTCAGGATATAGAGTCCCACACAAAATGTAAGTGGGTGTTTTTCCACACCGTTCCCCGAGGAAGTGAAGTTGATGACAATCTCTTTCTTCATAGCAATTCAAGAACGTTTGATGCTTTTGAAAATTTTCATTATATTGCCGCAGCTTTAATGACATATGTAATAAAAGATCACAAATTTTGATGGAATAAAACTGATTTTACAGGCCTCTTGTGCTTTTGATTTGATTTTGATACTATTTGAAAGCAGGATGGTTGGATGGTTGATGGCTACACATGTGAGTAACATGCAGGTATCCTCGTTATGTTTTCATTCACCACTAAGCATGAGATGAATTCAGTGTTTGGGTGGTTTAAAACTCAAATCATTGAAGATTCAAAAATTCTACTGGACTAACTCAGCACTATATAATTAGTAGAAATTAAAACAATATTGATTGTTTTAATGTGAAATTGGTCTAAATTAGAGAATTTTTAAAGTTAGAGCCAAACAAGGGTGATTGTGAATAAAAGTAACCTTCAAGTACAACTATTTTTATTTTATTTACATACCTAAAAGCTTTAACTTATCGACTAAGATTGATATAATTAATCGGTTTGATTTTTATATTTCCCACGGAATATCTTTGGTAATGGTACCACTCCAGGGCATGGTACTTGACCGTAAATTTCACATATACAGGGTCTCTCACAACCGATACCAAAGTTAGCTGGGTTATCTTTTTTTTCAGCCGCTATAGCCTCTGCTTCCAAAACCTCTTTCGATTTCCCAACAGTATTCATTAAATGTTCTAAAATATCTTCCTTAGTCTTGTTGTCTATATCAACCAAAATCTGCCGTCCGTCTTCGAAATAACACTTAATAAACGGTGAGGGTGTTAAGTTCTTCAGCGTAGCTACTTGAACGTCGGGATTTTTATATTGGATTTGTGGTAAATACCAGAAAACGAACTCCTTCGCACCTGTGTTGTTCTGGCCATTAATGTTGTAACCAACAGAGAATATCCTTATCTTGTCTTTAAATACTAGTTTTCCAGCGTTCAGATAATTTAATGTTCGTCTAATAGGTGCTCTACCTTTCATAAAAGGCATTTTGTGTGTTTTTATATTATTCAACGAGTAACCTCAAAATAGCGATTAACAATACAAATGAAAATATGACAGTGACTTTTGGATTTTGACAGCGTTTGAGTTGCGTTCTGAAATATTTATAATTATTTTTTTTATATTCTATAATTTAATAAGTCATCTTTGAATAAAATACACATATTCTATTTGTCATTCTGTCATGTCAATTAAAAAATAGTTTCAGAAATCTTTTGAGTGTCCTATAGTATATATTTTTCTATAATCATGTAGCATTATTATTACAATAACCAGGAGACGAAATGGATAAGTAAAATATATTTGAACCAGCAACATAAAAATGAAGTGTGCAAAAGTAAAAAACCCGTGTAAAATATGTTTTCAATCTGTTAGTAAGAGAAATGGATTACAATGTCAAGGAGCATGCCAAAAATGGGCGCATTTTAAATGTCTAAATTATACGCCTGGAAAAATTCAAGACATTAAGGCTGGTTTAATAGAAATAAGTTGTCCATGTCCAGACTGCAATACATCAATACCCAAGGAGAAATTAGTTAACCCACCATTCACATGTACTAATACCAAATGTCCAGCAAATAATTTGCCAGTCTGTACTTCTCAGGATTGTCCGAATAACCAGGATCCTATACCTACGTATTCTCCTCCACCTTTTGAATATAGTTCAAAGGCAGCGCCAATACCTTCTCTACCACCTCAACATGTTGATTACAGTCCAAAGGAAACACCAACATGTGCACCACCTCCACCAAGGTGTTCCGTTAAGAGCACCCCATCCCCTCCCCAAGTTCAAACAAAGCGTAAGCAGCCGACACGGTGCGACACACCACACACTTCGAAGTTAAATCAACATTCAAATTACTCTCCACCGACTACTCCTCCAATTTGTAAGCCTAAAAACCTCGCAAAGCCTCCATGTCTTCCTCCAATTTCCCCCTCACAGCAGTCAATAAACAAATGTAAAAGGAAAGTTACCCATCAGAGCTGCACTCCCAAACAATCGCAATCTTGTTCGAATTTATCAAATGATTCGAATTATTCAGGTGAGCTAATCAATTTATACGCGGATTTATGTTATTTGTTTGTAAAAATTAAATTCTATATTTTTGTGATAAATAATAATAATTCGATGTTTATTAAATTTTGATTGATTCTCAATGTTTTACATAGTACCTATGTGTTATTTTTTTATTTAAATACTAAATTATATTTTAATTAAATTAAAATTTGAAATACCGGAAAATATTAAAGCTGTATAATATGTTACAGATAAACAACAATGTGAAAATCTTCGTGCGGTTTCTTCGGATTCTCAGGTCAATGATGATGTGGATCAAAAAATGTTGTACACGGCAATCGAAAATTTGTGCACCACAGTGGGTGAACTATCACATCAACTCAGATATCTCATGTGCAAAATGAATCAAACCTGAGCATAAATAAAATCATAAGAAACTTGATGCAGACATTTTATTTAATCATAGTGTAACAGTTTTTATCCGACTCACTTTTTTTTATGCATAGGAAGGCAGACGAGCAAATGGGCCACCGATAGTACCTATACCTATATACCTATAATGGGCCACCTATAGTGTAGTAAGTAGTCACCAACGCCCATAGACATTGGCATTGTAAGAGACGTTAACGATCGCCTACATCGCCAATGCACCACCAACCTTGGGAACTAAGATGTTATGTACCTTGTGCCTGTAATTACACTGGTTCACTCTCCCTTCAAAGCAGAACACAACAGTACCAAGTACTGCTGTTTTGCGGTAGAGTATCTGATGAGTGATGTTGTGAAAAAGTTTAGATCAACCTAGTTCAAAACAAAAATCAAATATTATTTATTCAGTAAACTCATAAAATCACTTCTGAATCAACCTAGTGAGTATTGAATTAAGTGTAAAGTTACTTGTGCCAGTACTTGTCAGTTGTCACCAACGCCCTTAGACATTGGCAGTATAAGAAATGTTAATCATAACTTACATCGCCAATGCGCCACCAACCTTGGGAACCAGAATGTTATATCCCTTGTGCCTGTAATTACATGTATACCTAGTTTAATGAACATATCGAATCGCTTGACCTTATTATACAGCGATTTTTTAAAAGCTTGCGAGGTATCATACTTTAGATTGAGATTTGTGATTTGTTGATTTGAATTTTAAATGTATGTCGTAGAAATTGGCTGCATTTGCTTATTAGTTTATTAATACATGAAATATAAAAGTACATAGAAGCAGATCGAGCAATAGCATAAAAATATATACTTACTTATAATACTACCTATTTACTGAAATTAGAAAAAAGAAGAAAGTGACTTACTCTGTCACCTAGACTAACAATAAATAAATCTAAAAAAAAACCTCAAAATATCTTAAGCACAAAAATAAATGAAATTACCATGCTGATGTGCGACAAAACGCACCTCAACAATTCACCATAATGCCAAATTGCAATAGAGTAAAAAGACCGTGCAAAATCTGCCTAGACACAGTATCCGAGAAGAATGGTATACAATGTCAAGGTGCTTGTCAATCTTGGGTGCACTACGCCTGCTTGAATTATACGCCGGGGAAGATTAAAGATATAAAAGCGGGCATAATAAGAGTAACCTGCCCTTGTCCAGACTGCAAGACAACTCTACTAAAAGAATATCGAACAGACGAGCCGTTTAGCTGTAACAATACAAAATGCCCTGCCAATCACCCACCAAAATGTGGAAATGTCGCATGTCCTATTAATGAGGGGGTAAAGCCTGAACAGCTTCAAACACCTGCCGGCTGTGCTTTGGATAGATGTGGAAAGAGTTGCAAGACGTATAGCCATCCGCAATTGGCTGACGCTCCACAGCCGCAGCCTATACCACCGTGTGCACCTCCTAAATATAATGAATCATCGGATTCTGTAGACAATTGTTTTAATTTTAAATCCTGCCCATCGGGATGCAGTTCAGCTCAAGATGTTCCCGGTGATTATGGACAAGACAATCCGACCGTTCCATCTATGCGTACACTTGAACAGATGTGCACCACAGCTGCTCAGCTTACAAACCAAATAAACAATCTTATGATGAAAATGAATCAAGCGGTCAATCAAGGTGGAGAAAAATGTACTCAAAAGGGTCCTAAATCCATGTGTCCTAAGCCTTGTTATTGTCCTGGGAATCCTGCACGAAGAAAGTGACAGTATTCTAAGAACGATAATTGTATCATTCTTATCTGTACCAAACCACAAACACTCAGATTTTAAGAAAATACTTGTTTTTATACTTTGTTATTTGCTACGAAAAATATCATATTTTCTCTTTGCTTTGTATTGAGTATTTTTTTTAAAAACCTTAACAGACCCGATGTAGCGGCTAGTCAAATTACTTTCGATAATAGAGAATATGCATGATTCTTTTATGACTTAAATTGGATGATTACATTTACATCTTTATAATGTAGAAAAAAAATATAAATAAGCTTTAAATAAACATTCAAATTATTTTTCAAACTGAGCTTCAAACATGACATATTTATCTAATATATGCAAAAAGTAAATAAACTTATCATACTTGAGTGAACTTTAATAATATAATATAACGTAGGAGCAATTTTAATAATAATTATTTAATTAAATAGGTTATGTTTTTGTATATATTATATACACAGAACACACACATGTTCTCCTCCTCTTATGACCTGGGTTCCTTCAGAGGTGTGAAGAGGGCCGGCAAGGCGGGGGCGGCTAGTGTAAAACATTCTTCCAGACTGTACTAGCCGTCGTCGCGTTTGGACTCTACTACCACTTACAGGTGGAGTAGTCATTTGCCCTCCTGGGTATTATAAAAAAAATAAACATCTACGTTATGGACTAAATATACCATGCAATATGTTGCATGCAGTTATTTTATTAATTACCATGCAGTTTTGAATAATTTGATCTCTGTGCTCGTAGTCATTCAATAAATACGTCAATAGTTGATCATGTAATATATGTATTACACTATGTTATTTTCACACATTTTGGCCTTTCTACAAATGAAATCGACAATAAATCTGTCTAGGTCCTTTGAACCGATACGTAAGTATGTATCAGGAACAAGAATGCGTTAGGTAATAAACAAAGGGTAAATCTATTTATTTATTTATTTATTGCGAATTGACCCCCTTTTTATGAATAACCTACACTAATATATAAAGCTGAAGAGTTTGTTTGTTTGATCCGGCTAATCTCAGGAACTACTGGTTCGAATTAAAAAAAAACTTTGTGTTTTTTTTTGTCTTTGTTATTCTTATGCGGTATCTATAAGTAGAAAAAAAGAATTACATTCTTCTTTAATTATCCAAAACTTCTTCTCGAATAAATAACTTGTTGTTTACGTATGGAATAGTCGAATATTTATTGTTTTGGGGACTTTTTGAATTAACTGAACTTTACAAGGGACATAACATCTTAGTTCCCAAGGTTGGTGGCCCATTGTCGATGTAAGATATGGTTAACATTTCTTACAATGCCATTGTCTATGGCGTTGGTGACCACTTACCATCAGGAGGCCTATATACAAGTCCGCCTACCTAAGCAATAAAAAAAACTTGGCTCCGTAACTTGTGAATTATTTATCTCAATCCAAAACAGTTTCAGTTTATAAAATTTATAATTACTATTCTTAACTTAAGTAGCTCTGGAGAGAATGTTACGGAAAAAGTTTTTTTGGGGATGCGAGGAAATCGTTCAAGATCATTCGAAAAAAAATCTGAGGCCTACGACCCGTCAGAAACGAATACCTGTGCGATATATTTTCGACTCGAACCGTGTTTTAAAAAACAGAACCGAACCGCATTTTAATGTAGATTTTAATTGATTATATTACTGTATTTTTGGCACACCAAAAAACACCTCAATCTACTTAATATCGACTTACTAAATTCGAACGCCCAACGCATCGATTTTGTAGCATTTGGTAGGCACAGATATGGACGCTGTTTCGTTATATGACATGACCTTGGGCCACCGCCATTTTACTCTACTGTAAGCCGCGTAAAAGATCTTCGTTCCACGTTCTACTCACCTTCCAAATAACAACTCTGTATGACCTTTTGTAATCACATACCCTTTATGTACTGTAAGATATATAAGATAAGATTTTAATGAAATAAAGAAACCTTGGTAATCAATCTTCAGTTATTTGCCTATGTTATTATTAGCCATTTTGAAGATTAAGTCCCCCTCTATGCAATCAGATAAACAAAAAAATTGTTTAATTTTTGCTAACTCGCAAATAGCAAATATTAACTTGAAATGGAGTAATTATGAAAAAACAAACAAACACTTAATTTTTTTATTATTTGCAAAGATAAAAATGTTGCTTTTATTATTCTAATACTTATACAGATTAGGTTTAGTTTACGAAACATAATTAAAACTAAAATTAATCTATTTCTATATATTTTATCACTATTACTTTATCTTCAACATTTCCTGGACCTCCAACAAACTTTTCCCTTTTGTCTCCGGTATACAAAATATTGTGAATAGACAGGCCATCAGACTAGTGCAAGAGAAAAACCAGAAAGCTGCGTAACTTCCAATGTTTTCGACCATGGCCCCATACGCTAAGGTCACTAAAAATCCTGATATCCACGAAGACGATAGCGCTACTGCCGAGCCCTTGCTTCTAACGTTCATTGTAAACATTTCACCAATCAGTACATTTGGAACAATGGCTAAGCCTAGAAAAAAAGAAGCAATATAATTAACAAATTCACAAATATACATCCATGGTGTATATGTGGTAGTGGCATGTCTGTCTGTTTCTGTAAATACTACACCGCATCATACCGCTTAATATGATTTCCTTTTTTTATTTTCAATAATAAAGACGAAATAATTAATAATAGAAGGAGAAAGAGTTGGTCCATTTTCCCTATTGCAAAAAATTCTGTATTCATTACCAATAAAAATTGACTTAAAAATTAATGAAATTTCTATATTTTTTCTCTTACCTGCATCATATCCAATAAAAAATATAATAAGAAGGACTAGAGGCAACCAATGGACATAATTTATTCCAGAATAATGTAAATAATCCAAGTAAAAGTACAAGCCGAGTAATAACTGAAAAAGAAAAGGAAATATTTGTGATTCAAAAGCAAATTTGGATTTGTTAGAGTGAGACCTCTATTTAGAGGTCTCATTCACAAAAACAAATACTAAATTGATTTAATAATAATGCAAATATATAAATTTACATATATGAAGCAGATGATAAACCGTCAAAAGAATTAAACGGAAACCAAGCAGAACATAACAACACTATTTGTTTACCTGTACACTTTATGACTATGTTACCATTTGTCTATTGCTTGTGGTATCACAAATATACCAATACTCACCATGCTTAAACTGCACATGATAGTAGATATCACCATTAAATTTTTTCTTCCATTTCTCTCAACAAAAAACGGTGCTGTCGTACTACCAATTAATTGGAAAAATCCAATTATTAACATAGATATGTCTGACCCAACTGACGAACCGGACATTTCAAAAATTGATCCTGAAAACGATATCACAGCAAGGATCCCACTGCCGTGTTGTAAACTATTTATAACGACAACTATTAACAAAGCTCTCTTATTGCTCCTTAGAGTAACTAAATCAATCCAGTCTTTCTTATTATTTGAGTAAATATATTCTATTTTCGATTGTAAAATACTATCGATATCGTCTTCTCTTCCCAAATCTTTTAATTTTGCTTTGGCTTCGTCTTCATTATCTGTAAACGGTAGTTCTTAGTAAATTAAGAATAAATTTAAAAAACTATTCATTTGTTTATATGTGTTTTTATATATTTAGAATAAATATACATTTAAGTACTACTTAGCAATTGTATATTCTATTTTACGGTTTGAGAATTCTCAGAAATATAATAAATGTAACATTCAATTGCGTACCTTCTAAAACATGAAAAATCGGTGATTCTGGTATAAACATAGCACAAAACGTAAAAGCTAAACTCGCAGCTAAGCCGACAGATGTCGCATAAGAATAAGGAAGAAACGGTCCGACAGAATACATCAATATTGATCCACAAGTTGTAAATATCCCAAGAGCTGATAGAAGAATGCCTCTGATATTTGAAGATCTGTTGATAGACAATGATAAAAATGAAGATACTGCACAAAGGAGAATGAGAGTAAATACTAAGGGAACAAACAGTACTAACGCTATTTCACCAATATACACGAGGTTCATAACGGTTATGACACTCATTCCTAGACCTGTTAATAATCTACCACAGTACAACATAGCTAAGTTTTTCGACCATACTAATATGACATATGCCAAGAAACTTAGCACTCCTCCAATTATCAAACATGGTTTTCTGCCGTATGTGTTCGATAGCCAACCCATTATAAATGGACCTAAAATATTAAAAATAACTTTAAGCAACTGAAATAATTGAATGAATTTGTACTTTATAATTTGATAATATTCTTAATTAGATAAAAACGAATAAAGTATAAATATAAAATAAAATGTCCACAAATTAAGTTTAGTTGTCGTTTCGACTTTGTCGTTCAATAATTAGTTTAACTGGTAATCATTTTTATTTAAAAAAAAATAAATTTAAATTTGATAACAATTTAAAGAATTCTATAATAACAAGGAAATTTTGGAAAATTTATTTTTGCATTATAAAAAATAAAAAAGTGAAGAAATGCTAACATATATTGTTTTAACAAAAAAAATCCCACCTGGTAATCCTCCGATGTATGTGAAAGATGCAATAAGGGACAATTCTACTTCCGTCAGTAAATATGGTAACGGACTTTGAGTTAGATCCCGCAGTTTCGGAAAAATAGGTCCGGACCAGCTGACTGCGAACCCTATTACAATCTGCCCTAAATACACTGTAAAAGTTAATTTATTATTGATGATTATTTGAAGTAATCTAAATTGTTGCCTGCAAATGACGGCTAGCACATCAAAATAAACTGAAATAAAATTATTTCCCGTTTTTTCCCCGTTAGATGTGCCCCTTCAAATTGTGACTGCCCCTTCAAATGTGTCTCTTCAAATTTAAATGAGCCCACCGATTTGAAAAATTCTTTTATCGTTTAGGAAGGTATCGTTCATATACAGGTATGACGGAATTATAAGACTTAACAAACTTAAAAAAAGGTTGTATTTTTTGAACTGAGATAGAGGTAAAGATCCTATTAACCAAGTTAGTTTATAATAGAAACCACACTTTCTTGGAGATTTATTTAGCTTTAAGAAAATATTAACAATTTATATACATACGAACGTATGTAAGATTCATTATATATTTTCTCTGCTTTGTAAAATTTTGAAAAATTGTTACCTGGGCGTTGTTACAATAAAACGCACAAATTTCAATAGCTTACAATCCCGCCTTAAATAATCCGTTAATACGTGGATGATACTTACAACACGCTGAAATGAGCACTTGACGCTTGACTCCCGTAATTTTGAAATACATTTTGATTGCGTTTAAATTATAAACTGGAAATATTGAACTTTAATTGAAAATCTGTAAAAAAATTAATTAAGTATTTATAATATAAATAATTACACACTGTAATTAACTAAGATAAAATTGTATCATTATGTTTCTGAAAAAATAAACAACACGCACACACGCACACACACACAAAACGACTAATAGATACACTCACAGTTTTATTTGTGACAAAAAGTATGAAAACGAACATAATATAAATAATTAATACATTGACAATATTCACAAATTTTTAGTATTTAATGTGACGAGAACAGTGACAAAATATACTGTAATTGTAGAGTATCAATATAAATAAATTTATTACATATAAGTTTAATATATAATAACTATTAAGATATGTAAACTCTTAAGTATTGCGACCTTTTTTCAGTCGTACAGGATTTAATGTTTCATCGGATTATGAAAGTAGAATGGAGAGTTTGCGCTCTGTAGAGCTATTTTGTACTTTAGATTTAGATTCATAACTTACCCGTAAAATGTTGACAACCGACTTATAGTGATATACTATTTTAATGCATGTATTCTTCAAATGTTATAATTATTATGGTCAATATCGTTTGTCACTTTTCGACTTTTCGATCGTTTTCTGCGGTGAAGTTCGAGTTTGAACTTACAGAAAACGCTATTGACTTAGTCCCTCTAGAGAATATCAGGAGAATATTATCTATAAGAATACTAACTTACTGATACAATCTTCCCAGTACTGCTTTATTTTGCTGCAAAATAATATTTCTTTCTTTATTTAACTTGAAGTAAAATATACACCGTTTAGCTATAAGAGTTCGTTCATAAGTGTTATTATATTCGACATTTAAAAATACCAAACCTTTAGACAATGATTTCTATGATTTCTATTTAGACAATGAAAAATTCGTTTGGCTCACTTCATTTATTTTATTTTTTAATTAGTAATTTCAGCATCAATATATCTAACATAAAAAAAACAGTTCACAGTTTTTTTAACTTAAAGCAAGATGAGACTGAGGCAACGTTAGCGTACAAATCTCTTTTTGGTATCAGAGATTACCGTAACAGCTAAACGACTGTGAAATAAGATAAGATAAAAACTGTATAAATAAAGTTAAAAATCTCTTTTAAATATTATAAATAACGTTTCGCGTGGTTTGTACGTTTGTGTATATTTGTTTTCTCGAAACACGAACAGCTACCCGTTCCATCCCATTTCGTCTCTTTAAGGATGAAATTTCCAAAAATTTTCTCTAATATAATAAACCTATTTTCCAAATTTCAGCTTTCTGTACTCAGTGGTTTTGGCTCGTTGATAGTTTTTTTTAATTGATATTATACGAAGGCGGACGAGCATAGGGGCCAACTGATGGTAAGTGGTCACCAACGCCCATGTACAATGGCATTGTAAGAAATGTTAACCATCGCTTACACCACCAATGCGTCACCAACCTTGGAAACTAACATGTACACAACAACCGGAATAACAACCGGAACACAACAATACCAAGTATTGCTGTTTTGCGGTAGAATATCTGATGAGTGGGTGGTACCCACTCAGACGAGCTTGCACAAAGCTCTAGCGCCGAGTTATGTTGATGCTAGTACATGATTCTCACCGATTGCCAAAATCTTTAAATGAAATCATTATTTTCCCCGTTCAAAGACGGTACGGGCACCTAGTATATTATAATCTGTAGCACATCAAATACTAATGTAAGCCACATTAAAATTATTATCTTGTCTGTAGGCCTTTAGAATGATACAGCGAAAACACCACGACCGCTATATTATTTTATTGTTATTGTTGAAAATATGAACGTAGTCCGAACTCATTAATGCTAAACCTCTTTAGTGTCACTCTCTCTAATAAAAAGAATATATCTGTCATTGTAACCACGCTCCGTCTTTTTATTTAATCTATCTTTTCTTAATCCATCTATTCTAAAACTATAATCTAACTATAATACTAGTTTTCATTAGGTTATGGGCCCAGACGCCCGAATAGTTTCGATTAGGAAAAGTATTTTTTGCGAAAAAGTAATTTGAGGTTCACTAATCTCAATCCGGCTCGGTCGCAAATTTTCCAGAGAAATTTTTCAGCAAAAGAATTATTGTCGATCATTAACAATGTCGTCAAATGGTAACTATATCGATATAGAAAAATTAAAAGGCCGTGAAAATTATACAACATGGCGGTTTGCTATGAAAACCTATCTGGAACACGAAAATTTGTGGAAATGCGTGGAACAAGATGAAGAGACCACCTTCACAAAAAGCGACGACACAAAAGCGAGGACGAAAATCATACTAATGGTTGATCCTATCAACTATGTACACATTCAGGAAGCGAAAACTTCTTATGAGGTATGGAATAACCTACGCAAGGCTTTTGATGACTCCGGCTTGACAAGGAAGGTAGGTTTACTACGTGAATTAATAACGACAGACCTAGAGAGCTGCGGAAACGTAGAAAATTATGTAAATAAGGTAATTACTTGTGCACACAAGCTCAGAAACATTGGTTTTCATGTTGATGATGAGTGGCTGGGTACGCTCCTCCTAGCAGGGCTACCAGAATCATACAAACCAATGATTATGGCAATGGAAAGTTCAGGTGTGACCATAAGTACAGACTTAGTAAAAACAAAGATTCTTCAGGATGTCAAAAATGATAATGACTCAGCGGCTTTTTATTCAAATTTTCACAAAAATAATGCAAAGGCTAACAAACCTTCAGGCAAAGGCCCCCGATGTTTTAAGTGCAATAGATATGGTCATATTGGTAAGTTTTGTCGGACAAACAAAGGCTCAAGTCAAAATACAAAATATAACAAACCGGATGATAAGTCTGATGGTTCTTCTGGTTTTGTAGCTGCTTTTCCTGCATCTCCTGCACTGGAAAAATGCTGTTGGTACCTTGACTCTGGAGCTGCGATGCACATGACTAATAATAAAAACTTACTTTATGATTTTGAACATGCGCCAATAAATAACATAACAGTGGCTGATAATAAAAGGTTACCTGTGAAGGGCAGTGGTAAAGTAAATATACAAAGCTATGATTGTGAGAACAACAAGTTGATTGGCACTGTACAGGTGAAAAATGTTTTGTATGTCCCAGAATTGGCTGTTAACTTGCTATCAATACATCAAATAACCAAAAATAATTGTAAAGTAAAATTTGATGAGAAATATTGCAGAATTTATCATAACTCAAAACTAATTATGACAGGATATATACAAAACAGCTTATATGTGATTAACGATGAGACGTACGCATTACTATCTTCAGCTCACCTGTGGCATCAAAGAATGGGTCATCTAAACTACAACAGTCTACAGAAACTTAACGAGGCTGCAGAAGGAATAGATGTAAAAATTAATCAAGAGAAGAATGTGACATGTAATACTTGCCTACAGGGAAAACAGACTAGGCAACCGTTCAAACATGTTGGCACAAGGGCTTCCGGTCTTCTAGGGATAATACATTCCGATGTATGCGGTCCGATGGAAGAAAAGTCTCTTGGTGGTGCCAGATATTATGTCACATTTATTGACGATTACTCAAGAAAGGTATTTATTTACTTTATGCATTCTAAGTCTCAAGTTCTTAACTGTTTTAGAGAATTTAAGAAACTTGTTGAAAATCAGTTGCAAGCCAAAATAAAAATATTAAGAAGTGATAATGGTAAAGAGTATGTCAATGAAGCATTTAATAAATTTTGTAAAGAATCTGGTATCAAACGTCAATTTACTATACCTTATTCTCCAGAGCAAAATGGTTTGAGCGAGAGAATGAATCGAACTCTCGTAGAACGTGCCAAATGTATGCTTATTGATGCCAAATTACCAAAGAAATTTTGGGCAGAGGCAGTTTCTACTGCTGCTTATGTAATAAATTTTTCACCAACCAAATCTATAAATTATAAGACTCCTGAGGAAATGTGGACAGGTGTGAAGCCTAATTTGCAACATATGAGAATCTTTGGCTGTTCAGCCATGATGCATATACCCAAAGAGAAGCGTTTAAAGTGGGATTGTAAATCAAAAGAGCTTATATTTGTTGGATATTGCCCAGAATCGAAAGGATATAGATTATTTGATAAAAAAGAAGGAAAAATAGTTAGAAGTAGAGATGTTGTATTTTTAGAAGAAGATATTAAAAAGAATTTCGCACTGATGCCTCTAAATAGATCTCATAATGAAGAAGAAAACAATGAAAATATAAATGAAGCTGTAGACAGTGAAGCAAGCTCTTATGAAAGTATTAGCACAGTAAAGGGAAATGATAGCTTACAAATCAGCGACGATGATATTGATGATGAAGATTATGTTCCTAAAGGTAATGTCAACGTGAGTCCACCACTCACTACCATTCGAAACCTGAGACCCAGAAAGGGGAAAATGCCTACTTACTTGTGACAAAATGTGTCAGGGAACAGTGGTTTGATGCTTGACCCTCCGACGGTCAAGGAAGTTTTAAGCAGTAAAAATGCACATAAGTTGAGAAAGGCAATAGGCGGTAAATATAACTTTTCAATAGAAAATATCATGTACCGAAGAAAGAAGCCGAAGCATCACCATTCCGTTCCGTTCCTGATTGGCATGGGCCTACGTTCAAGGGAGGATGTTGAAAATATGAACGTAGTCCGAACTCATTAATGCTAAACCTCTTTAGTGTCACTCTCTCTAATAAAAAGAATATATCTGTCATTGTAACCACGCTCCGTCTTTTTATTTAATCTATCTTTTCTTAATCCATCTATTCTAAAACTATAATCTAACTATAATACTAGTTTTCATTAGTTATATTTTATTATTGACTGCTTCGTTGGTCTAGTGGTTTGATATAAGGCCGCAGACTCGGTGGTCCTGGGTTCAATTCCCAGGTCAGGCCAATAAATAGTTATTGGGGTTTTCTGTCAGAAAATTCTCAGTAGCAGCCCGGAGTCTGGAAGTTGGAAGTGTGTACACTCCCGTGCCTCGGAAAGCACGTTAAGCCGTTGGTCCTGCGCCTGAACTCTTTCCGATCGTGTCGGTATGCCGTCCCATCGGATTATGACAGCTAAGGAAAAGAGAGTACACCTGTGTATGCGCACACACTTGTGCACTATAATATCTCCTGCGCAGTTGGCTAATCTCTCTTGAGATTGTCCGCGGTGGCCGAAATCGGTCTGGAGGACCTTATATTTTATTAACACCAAACAAGGTGACTGTATCAAGTTCGAAATACTTTGTTAAAACAATACAAAAAAAACTTATAGTTAAAAAACTATTAAAAACCAGAATTAACTTGATTAAATATAATTATTTTATAGCCCTATTGTATATAGGGCTTTGCCCGCGATTTCACATGACAAGTAGTTCCAGTTGCCGTGGGGCTACGGGGGCAAAATGTAGACTACGTCACTAGTTGATAATGTACTTTCTATTAGCAAAGATTTTTTTTAAATCGGTTTGGGGGTAACATACAAACTCACGTTCGCATTTATAATATTAGTTAAGATATATATTTATTATTTATATATATACTGGCTTACTCACCTTTCGAAACATTGTAACGTATTGCTCTTTTGTAGTAGACTTAAAGTTAGACCACTAAAGGTTATCATAATCTTTTAAAGTAGGTTCTTACAAGCTTATGTTCGACAATGTAACTAAAGTGTTTTTTGTTTGTAAGGAAACTAAACGACATGATTTCAAATGAAAGCTACCATGAAACCAAACTAAATTAATAAATAGTCGATAATTAAATTAAGAATAGGAAAATATGAGATAAGTACTTATGTTCCATAAATGTTATAATACATTGTATACAATGTTATGAATGATTATATTACACACACACACACACACACAAACACATACAAAGCACATACATAGCCATACATTAGCGAATGTTAAATGAGGGGCCGGGGATGCGTTATAGTGTCACGATCCTGCAGCCACTCCGATTCGTGCTGAGGACTTCGAGCATCGAGTTGACTTCGAGCTGACTCACGCACTAGCGAGGAGACTTGCCGGCACGATCTGTCTCTTGACCACTGAAGGCAACTCCGCCGAGCACAAGAATAGATGCATAAAATGGAAACCATCCTGCAACCTCATATCCTCTGCTCTGCATACTCCTCTCACTACTAACCCGGGTCGAAGTTTGTCATTATTGTTTGAAGAAATCAATTCAATGAAATATGTGATAAATTTTCACATGACACATGCATATTTTTTCACGCTCTTTTCCACAAAGTACGAATGAGCCATCTCGGTGATTTTTTTTAATGAAATTAAAAGTTTTTTTTAAGATGTAAACTCCAATATTTATTATTAAATGTACAATAATATAAGCAAAGTAATATCATAAGTTTTACAATGAAATAAAAAAAAAATAAAGAATTACAAACGAAAACTAATTTAACTTTTTCAATTTAGGATATGAATGCTTTACAAAGTTTTCTTTTGCTAACGAAGAATTATGGGTTATGTCAAAACTAAGTTCTTAACTGTACAGGACGATTATTTTCCCAGCATAATACTTAATATCCGGTATGTGTGGGCACACATACCAGATATTAAGTACATGCCTAATATCTTTTGAACATGAAACATGTATTCGTACGTCCCGGTAATACCGAGTCGTATGCCGTAACGGTAAACGCTCTCTTAGTTTCATTCGCCGGTTCCTCTTCAGGGCTTCGGTGTTTCTTTTCCAATCCGGTGGTAGTTTCTAGTTTGACTATCAGCACGTTTTTATTTTGATTTTATACCGTTATGCGTAAAGCCATTTTCATCACTACTCCATACTCCCTTGAGGCGCCTGTAAAACATACCTGCTATGTTTTTATTTATATAATTCTATATTTATTTCTTATTGGTTTTATGAATTATAAATTATTTAAAGAATAATAAATTTCTTGTTTCGCATTCGCCAGGTGTCCCGCAACGGCTACACTATTTTTGTTAACATTTATTCCATATGACTTAAGATAGTGTTATTTATTCCTTATTCTCGATTTCAATAGTGAGTGAGCAACACACGCCCACACACACATACACACGTATACATACAAACACATTCACATACACTCATAAGGGGCATAACATCGTAGATCACATTATGGAGTATCGCCGCTGCAAGTAATGGCTTATGTGTCTTGCACTTGTTGTGTCTTGTTGTATGGGGTGAACCTTAAATTACCTTTGACGGTAAGAAGTCGCGAACAATCAATCTTACTTCTGAAACCCTCACGTAACTGTGACCAAAAAGTTTCAACTTAATAGTCTGTATGGTTAAAGAATGTAACATACAAACAAATACTCGATGGTTGAGTTTTCTGCAAGCTCGTCTGCGTAGGTACCACCCACTCTTCAGATATTCTACCGCAAAACAGCAGAACTTTGTATAGTTGTGTTCCGTTTTGAAGGACGTGTGAGCCAGTGTAATTACAGGCACAAGGAACATAACATCTTAGTTCCCAAGGTTGGTGGCGCATTGGTGATGTAAGTGATGGTTAAAATTTATTAAATTCAAATTCAAAATACCTTTTTCAAAATTGAAGTATTACACTTGCTTATTGATAAACTAGAAACTATTGTACAAAAGAATAAATAGAAATAGCCATGCGGCGATCGTCTCATTCACAAGGTGTGCTACCATCCATAAAATCATTAATTGTATAATAACATTTAGCACACGAGCGATCCTTTTTTAAATTTAGCCACTGAGGCATTTCTGGGATCCTGTTGAACGCTTTCTGGGATCCTGTTGAAGAACCGTATACATTGCCCCACAAAAGAGTTACTGACTCTATGCAGTCGAATAACGGGAGTAATTAATTTGTGTTTATTCCTTGTACCATATAGTTATGAATATCACATTTACTCACAAAATCATTAATATTTTTCCGTACAAACATAACATTACATAATATGTATTGAGAAACAACAATTACAATGCTATTGTCTATGGGCGTTGGACTACTTACCATCAGGTGGCCCATATGCTAGTCCGCCTACATTTACACTTACACGAAAAAGCGTGACAAACAAACATCTCATTTTCGCATCTTACTGCCTACGTTTAAAATTTTATATTATTATAGAAAGAATAGTTTTTCCTTTCATATAATAAAATTTATGGTTTTTAATATGAAAGAAAAGTTTACCAGATGGAAATTTAATATTTTCTTTATGATACAAGTTTCACTATAAAGGCACTTTGTTCACATCTACAGATAAAGATTATTAGAGTTACAAACAACTTGAATTTATTTAGAACTCTTGTCGGTGTTGAGAATAATCTCGAAAAATTAGTCCAAAAAAGGCAAAATGAAAAAGAAATCAATGGTTGGCTGTTTTGAAATTTTTATGGCATTCATATTATGAATTACATGCTAATTCTAACATACAAAATAAATACATTTTCTTAAATATAATTAAATATAGTTATTGTGTCTTATTCTTAAAATAGATTTTATATATACGTAATATTTTTGTGTATATATTTAGCGAACTACTACATCTGTAGTAGTTCGCTAAATATATTTACCAAACGCTTGTTTTTATTTGTTGAAAAGGCTTTATATGGAAATAATATTGGCATTCGTGATGAAACGAAAAAAATGGCTGACGAATGGAAAATTTTATGTACTTATTGTTCTAGTGTCCCGAATTTCTAGATTTCATCGTATCTAATATTACATAAGTAGGTATATTGACTAGCGGACCCGGGTGGTTATATTTTCGAAAACCCTCAAATACATATTTATTCACATCCAACCAGAGGATATATAAAATTTCACGTTTCTTACATAAAAAATTGATGGACCCGCCATACAAACTTTCAACCCCTATTTCATCATCTTGGGGGGTAGATTTCCAAAAACCGTGAAATACATGTTTCTTTATTACCAAACAGAAGCTAGTATATTAAATTTCATGCTTCTTACATCAAAAATGACGAACTCCCCATATAAACTTTCAACCCTCATTTCACCCTCTTAGTGGTGAAATTTGAAAAGCTCTAAATTGCGTCCGTATTTATTTTTAACCAGAAACTTGTATATGAATAATTCCTTATTTCACCATGTTAGGGGGAATTTCCGAAAATCCTTTCTTAGTACGTGTTTTCATTATAAATGCATGCAAATGCAACTGTTAAAATTTCAAGTCTAACCCCAGTGGTTTAGGCTCTACGTTGATAAGTCAGTCAGGACAAGTCTTTTTATATATATAGATTATGTTGAATGCAATAGGATTAAACATTAATTAGTTCATGTGATTTTATAGTTTTGTTATATTTGTTGTTATACTAACAATTTTTTTTTAAAACGGATTCAAATCCTATAAATATAATTTCAAAAACGAATATCCTTCATTCTTTTTTCAAAATAATTTGAATCGTAATGTCACAAATTTAAATTTCGAAACCCCTTGACATGACAGCGACAGAAACTTTGTTTTTTTTTTTTATTTCGTAATTAATAATTATGTGCTATCTCCTGTGAACTCACTAATTGTAAAATAGCCTTTTGCATACGTCTCTTTACATTTTTTTTATTTAGCAAAATTGGCAGTATAGCCTTTTCCAGGGTCCTTGTATAAAGTTGTGTACATTATCACAAGAGTTAATGACTAAGTAGTCGTTTATTAGAATAATATTTTTTACATAAATTACTTTGACCATCTATTAAATATAATTGGTCTATAATTATCGAAGTCATTTCGTTGAAGCCTTTAGATGAACGATAAGGCATGCATTTAAACGATCCATTTAATTTTGCCAAACAAACCAAATTGATACCGCGACCTTTTATAATGATTGATCCTTTTTTCTGAGATATAAAATACATCCTTACATTTTATATATAATTTCTTTTAATTAAACAAAAGTGCAATTTTAATGTAATTGATTTCTTGACAACAAAAATGACAATCTTGTTTATTCACAAGAAATCCGGGGCCCGGGTTGGTAGTGAGAGGGGTATACTGGGTTGAGAGGCTGTAGGATCATGCCATTAAAACGCATCCGTGGCCCCTCCCACTCTTCTCAGAGGGCAAAGGTAATCTCGCCCCCCGTATTCCTCGCTAGTGCGTACGTCAGCGCGTGGGCATCCCAGCTGCGGTCAACTTCAGGGCTGTCTGAAATAGGACATGCACGATAATTTATTTGTATTTATTAAAGATTTTAATGTTTTTTTTTATTCTATACCGATACTGGTATAAAGTTATATGAGGTCAACTTTTTTTTTTTTTTTTTTATTGCATAGGAAGGCGGACGAGCATATGGGCCACCTGATGGTAAGTGGTCACCAACGCCCATAGACATTGGCGTTGTAAGAGCTGTTAACCATCTCTTACATCGCCAATGCGCCACCAACCTTGGGAACTAAGATGTTATGTCCCTTGTGCCTGTAATTACACTGGCTCACTCACCCTTCAAACCGGAACACAGCAATAACAAGTACTGCTGTTTTGCGGTAGAATATCTGATGAGTGGGTGGTACCTACCCAGACGAGCTTGCACAAAGCTCTACCACCAACTAGATCACAAATAAAAAAACTACCGCAAAGGATAATGTTTTCTCTTGACTATCTCAAAAATTAATTATTTAAAATGTAATTAAATCGAGTGTACAACTTCCTGCACTATTTATTTGACGATTTCATTAAGGCTCTTCTCTGATGTCGCGCCGCGCGAAGTTTACGTATTTAGCGCTACTGTCGCAACGTTCGGGCACCGCACACATATACGTATGAAGAGTGGGGTCGTCGAACTTTAACTCACCAAAGAAAATCGCTCGTAAAAGAGAGACATTAATATAATGGTAGATAGATGGTTCCCAAGGGTTGGTGGCGCATTGGCAATGTAAGCGACGGTAACATCACTTACAATGCCAATGTCTATGGGCGTTGGTGACCACTTACCATCAGGTGGCCCATATGCTCGTCCGCCTTCCTATGAAATAAAAAAATAAATAAAATAAGTAGTTCAACAATATTGTTTCTTTAATTATGTCAGTTTTTTGTTGAATTCTTATTGTCGATTCAGATAAATAGTAATATATTTTGTGTTAATTTGACATTCGCCGATTCCCGCCGATGTATGAAGAACCTGAACAGGTGACCGTGAATTATTTAACTTGTTTTTGTAGTAAGGTGTAGTGGTTCATACGATCGAATGTTTCTTTGGTGTACACGTTTCTAGTACATATTTAATAAATATTTAACGATATTGTTTTAGTACAGGCCAATGTATTCATGGCTACAGTGTTGGAAGGTCAGCGCCAATGACAAAGCTTCAAGACTCAAAGCAGACGCCATAACCGGCTTTGATAACGGACTTGGAGGCGTTATAGATCGGTTCCCTGTTGTATGTTGAAGCTACGTACTTTTTTATCATTTATTTTAAAGTGGTGTTTTCTTCAAGAAAATGCCACCTAATAGTGTTTGAAGAACGTTTAACTTATACATTGCTAAATGACATCTATTCTTAATAAAATCATTCAATAATTTGTACAAAACTTGCGCTGGTTCCATTATGTGCACTAACAAGATGGCGACGGTTATTGAATTAGTGCGCTACTTTTTTTTTAACCACACTGTTGTAGGGACCAAGGAGTCTCCTAACCTAACTATATATTTAGAATACAAAAGTGAACTGATTTTATAAAAGCCTTGAATTGGTCGTTTTAAATAACTCACTCAGTTACTCTTAAAATACAAATAACACAACTGAACACAATCAAAAAACCACAAGTCGCGCCAACAAAATGGCGGTTCCACATTAAGCACCTTCTTTTTTTAAAACGCCTTTGTATTGATCAAGGAATATCCTAACTGTACATATTTATTAACATTTTATTAGTAGTCAGCGAAATAACCTATATTATCTAATCGTTAAAGTTTGTAAGGATGGATGGATCTTTTTTAGTCTTTAACGCAAAAACTGAATGCATTTGAATGATATAAGGCATTGAGATAGCTTAAAGCCTGACTTAGCACATATGCTACCCAACGTATCTCACGCGGGCAGAATTATAAACTAATTCTTTTTGTTTACTACTATTGTAGATAAATAATTATATATCTGACACTATTCTTGTGTATTTAATTTCAGCTCCGTATGCAACTATACACCAACTAGCATGTCAAAGATAATAGGCAGGCAGCTTTGCCTGTTTCTAGGCAGTTCTCAATCTAATACCAATAGTTTTCATAGTTTTTTTCACAAAGAATGATCGCAATGATCTTTGCGATCAGAATAATAAGCGGCTTAGGTGTGGCAATCGTTACAGTGAACGAGCCTGTCTACGTCGGAGAAATAGCGTAAGTATGAAATAATTTTAACACCCTTCGCGAGTTGGCATCGTATATATTCCAATGTGCGCGACAGGAATCGTTGATGCCCTTTTAGGTTTTCGTTACCATGTGCGGAAATATTCGGTGAAATATTGCGTTAGAAATTGTTTTTAGTTACAAAAAAAAAGTAACAGTGTATGTATGTAGCTGGGTTAGCACATTTCTTCTTATTGAGCGAGATTTGGTGACCACGCTGCTCCAATGCGGGTTGGTGGATATGCATGGACGGATGGATTAATTACATAGATTATAAGATATATAGACAGATTATATCTATGTTATTTATTAAAATTTGAATATATATATATATATAGCGCTCTTTATATCAGTAATTTGAGTCTCATATGTCTATACTAATATATAAAGCTGAAAAGTTTGTTAGAAGTTTGTTAGAAGGACCTATACAACACAAAAATATATTTTTTGTGTTGTATAGTCCTTCTATCGAGGAAAGCTCTAGGCTGTTTTTTATTCATTATATTTTTATTAATTATACGCGGGTAAAACCACGGGGCACAGCTAGTGTAGGATATATTTCTTATGTTTTTTCTTGGATGTGTCATTTTAAATATATGATTTTCCTAAATTTTAAGGAAACAGATGCGTAATATATTTTAAAGCCTCCTCGATGATTTGGAGAATGTCTTCGAGTTCGTTAAAGGGACGAGTCCAGGTGAGGGTCACAGTCTACTCTCGCATATAATTAAAATGTTTATTGTAATTATAGTTTTAAGTTCGAAAAAAAAAAAACATTTTCAGACCAGATCTAGCAACGATAACAATCGGCGCAACATGATAACTCGCCAGTGGAGTGGCACCATTAGTTGTTGAGGAAGCGAGACAAAGAATATCGCTGCTTGTTTCTACTTCAGTATGTTTTATTCCGTTTACACTATTCTTATACAATAAAAGATCGTCGATATAAAAGTGGAGAGGCGTAAGACGTGGGCGACGTAGGTCACGGTCAACGAGGGTCGCGTTTCCAAAGTAAAGTATAGTAATAGCTTGTAACAAGAGTAATTACTAAGTATTTCTGTTTGACGGTAGAATTTGTGATGGCTTACTGTACCACCTAGATTTAACATAGATCTCGTCGGTCGGGTTTAAATATACTTTAAATACACTTACATGACTGTATAACTATAAATAAAAATCTACATTTTTAATCTGTAGTAGCGTTACGTTGATTTAATTTTCGATAGAGCAGATTAAAAAACCTTTGAATTGTAAAATAATACGTTATTAAGAGAAAAATTCCGATTTGAAGAAGTATATACATAAAAGAATCCGTCATTTGTTTTTTTTAATACTTTGAAGACGAAAGCCAGATTCGGTTCGGTATTCGTTTTTCAGGAAAATAATGGCTTTTGTGTAGCTGCATTTCAATTCCAGTTTGTATTTTGCTTTTCAATTCTTCTAAGATTTATTATGGATTTTATTTTGCATAATATTCAAATTTTTCGAGGCCTTTGTGAAAAACCTCATTAAATAAATAAAAAAGTAACCGATGGTTAAATATTCCAAATTTAAATTCAAACATTATTCCATATGTGATGACGGTGCATAAGATTTATTCATTAATATAACAACTTAAGGAAAACTATAATCAATATTGTTTTGTAACACCCGACGCAAAAAGAGGGAGGGATGTCATAACATTAACTTGTGTGTCTGTCTGTGGCGTAGCACCACGCACATACAAAGAATTAGATAGCTATGGAAGATGACGACTTAAGTGAGTGTAATGCTATCCTTTTCACACCCAATGCGATACCAATAGATATTTCGTACATGTAAGTACCGGGATGACCGAGCTTTCCTCTGTATTTTTTTTGGTAAAATGTGTTTTTTAAAAATTCTATCTCGCCTTATCTTAGACGCCATCTACTGGAGTAGCTTTAGTGTGTCGTTAAAGCTGTAAGTTGCTCCCAAATAAAAATAAATAGTATTATAACTCGCCAAAAAAAATGTATAACTTGCCAATAGATGTCAGGAAGAGTTTATGTTTAAGTTGATTATCGATAAAGTTGATTATTGAAAACAGGGATAAAACGACATTTTCTAAAAATGAATCCTAGTTAGATCGATTTATCGCCCCCGAAACCCCCAGCATACTGAATTTCATGAAGATCGTTGGAGCCGTTTCCAAGGTTCAGATTATGTATACATATATACAAGAATTGTTCGTTTAAATATATATGATATATTTTTACTATTGCATACCATACATAAGCCGAGATGGCCCAGTGGTAAGAACGCGTGAATCTTAACCGATGATCGTGGGTTCAAACCTGGGCAAGCACCGCTGAATTTCATGTGCTTAATTTGTGATTATAATTCATCTCGTGAACGACGGTGAAGGAAAACATCGTGAGGAAACTTGCATGTGTCACATTTGTATTCCACCAACCCGCATTGGAGCAGCGTTGTGGAATAAGCTCCAAAACCTTCTCCTCGCAAAGAGGAGAAGAGGCCTTAGCCCAGCAGTGGGGTCATTCACAGGCTGTTACTTTATACCATACATAATTCCATTTAATTACAAGATTGATAGATTCCTTTTATTTTTTCTTATAAACCCCTCTGAGCGTAAGCAGCTGCTTCGCCTACCGTTACTTAAATTAGTAATCTTTTTTTCATGAATAATGAATTTGTAACCCTATCACCCTTCGACTGCTTCGCCAAGTTTTATTCGAATTCGTTCGCTCAATCCAGACGATCACCGAAGCGACGACCATTGAACGATAAACATCCAAACCTACTTTCACATTTATAACCTAACATGTCAAATATTTAAGAAATTTGTATTCATATCGTATATTTACAACTACTCCTGAATTTTGTTTCTTTTTATTTATTGTATAACTAGGCCAACGAGCATATGCCACCTGATAGTAAGTGGTAACCATAGACAATGGCATTGTAAGAAATGTTAACGAGCCAGTCAAGGCAACGAAACATTAATGTATTATATACCTAAACTATCAATATTAATTACTCCATCGATTGGTAAAAACCGTATAAAATCCGTTCGGTAGTTTTTGTGTCTCATCCAGACGTACAGACTTATAAGCGTACAAGCAAAGTTTCAATATGCGGATGAACGAAACGTTATAATCTGTCAAACTTCCTACCGATTGACATAAATACTGCAAAAAAATTTGATTTTCAATAATTTTTTTCTCAAAAACTACGCGTCTCCGAATATTGAAACTTTGTGTGCGTGCTTATAATAATGTTACCTTTCTGTAAAATAAAATCAACCCCCAACCCCGTTGAGTAATTTTGTTATTTTTTGTTTACAGTTTGGATTTCCAATTAATTTTTAGCTTATTTTTTTCCTGCTAACGTTATTGACAATACGTTTTGTGAATGTTGAAAGTTGAAAGATAAACATAATAATCCCCAACTCGACGGCCATTATTGTAAAACTTAGGCGAAGATTCTATTGTAAAATATAAAATTATTACATAAAATAAATAAAATTATATGGTTGTTTTAGATTATAAGTCTATTTTTATCAATAAAATATAATAAGATTTTTTGATTGTACTAATGGATTCCGCCGTAAATTCAGTTTGTTTTTGATATACCGGTATATGTTAACATATTTGGTTCACTTGCAATTCGAATAAATATAGATCACCCAAAGTCGGATCGGAATCGAATCAGGGCCCTAGCCAAGTTGACATTCTACAATCGTAAACGCTATAGAAAACTAAACAAATATATGAGAATGACATCTCTCAACGATAAGTCACGTGGTCATTCTCATACATTTGTTTAGTTTTCTACAGCGTTTACGATTGTGAGAATGTCAACTTGGCTAGGGCCTCAGGAACGTATCGTTATCGTTATAGATTAGTCCCTGTACTCAACACCTACTCCACCCCATACGAGCGGAAGTGGTGTAGAAGCGGAAGTGGTGGCTTTCATTTGAAAATGTTTCGTTTCTGAGTTCTCTAACGTGTTATGTCGTTTAATTTCCTTAAAAAAATAACTTACATTACTTACATATTATGTCGAACATAGGCCGCTTGTAAGAGCCTACTTGAAAGGTAAATAAAAAAATTGATTATGATAATCTTTAGTGGTCTAAATTTTAGGCCACCATGAAACAGCAACACTTTGTTTTACAACGTTTTCGAAAGGTGATTAAGCCAGTGTAATTACAGCAATTTAGTACCCATGGTTCGCGCTGTTGACCTTGAGAGGCATAGTTATTATATTCGTAACTGTGTTCATATGTATGGGTGGTAAAGACTGCTTATCATCAGATAGTCTATTTGCTTATTTGTCTTTCTCTTATTGGTTAAAAAAATAGTGATAACTTAAAAAAAAATGCCACAGATTGGTCAAAATACAACAGGTACAAAAACTTCAATTAAGAAAGATACTTATTTAAGAAAAATATGGATAATACTTTAAGCGAAAGCTACTTTTTGTATTGTGTAATTTTTTTCGATCTCAAAACAATACATCTTGTTCTAAATGCAAATTATTCTTGTATTTTATATTCGACTATTAACTTGAAGATTTTATCAAACAATTCTTGGAAACTTACTTTTATCTTTCGCGGATAGAAAGCGCCGATAGATTCGCCGATAGATTTCTGACATCGGCTAGTTGGCACTTATTTTGTATTTCTTTTCTTACAAAATAGGAAAGTATTTTATGGTAATAATAGATTGTATATTTTATCTGCAATGATCTACAAAGACCTGTATTTAGTATTTACTTTTTTATAGTATAGGTAGGAGGACGAGCATATGGGCCATCTAATGGTAAGTGGTCACCAACGCCCATAGACAGAGGCATTGTACATTTAAAAAAATAAAACACCAATTCGCTACTAACCTTGATAACTATGATGTTATGTCCCTTGTGCCTGTAATTAAATTGGCTCACTCACCCTTAAAACGGGAACACAACAATACTAAGTACTGCTGTTTTTCGGTAGAATATCTGATGTCTGGGTGGTACCTACCCAGGCGAACTTGCACAAAGCTCATTTAATTTAACCTTCTTAATGGGTTAAAAATGCTTGTGAATAACATAATAAATTCATGCTTTGTTTCGAACGATTGTTTAGAGAAACGTAATATATAACAATTTTTAATCCAATACATCTTTTTAGGGTTTAGCACAATGTGCGTTAGTGGAAGATATGTTTAGTGGCAACGCTCGCAATACCGACTCAGCTATTTCCATGACGACCGTTCGGCTGATAGGTTTCGGTATACTGGTTTCGGAACCATGGCTAAAGTCATAGGAAGAGATATAACCTTCTAGATTTTCTCTGGATCATTGCTGCATTTTTGTTTATATATAAATTCGTCCAGAAACAAAAGGTCAAACGTTTGAAACTAATTAAATATTGAAGCTATAATTTAAATTGGTTTTTAAAAAACAAATTTGCAACTTTGTTTTTCCAGCAATAGAAAACGGTCATCTTTTTGCACAATATAATCTTCTTGGTATATCTTTCTAGACCCTTACATTGATCATATGATAAGATCTACCATCTGATGAACCATATCATATCACTATACTATGATACCACAGAATCTACCCAAACTACGCAATTGTAAGCCTCAAACTAAATCATAAATTAAATATAATTTCAATATTTCTTTTTAGTATTAAGAAAATTTGATGTCGAATATTGGAAATCGACTAACCTTGCGTAATTACGTTTAGTAATTATGATAATTAAAGGACGGAGAGGAAATTTTGCGTGTCATCCTTTTTAACTCTTGACCTTTGATATTTTACGGTCGAATTAACTGTCGAGTGATGAATTAGTTTCTTAGTCTTGCTTATACAGGGATATTGCTTGCAAGTTTTTTTTAATGAAATGGGAGCCATTAAACATGAGAAAGATATCATTTAGTTCTTATTTAATCCATGGTTAGTAAAAAATACCAAAATGAAAGTAGGGTAAAAAGAAAAGTTGCTGCTTTTGAGTTAGAATTTAGATGAAGACCTCCTCCATTCTTGAGGAGATGGAGATGATATTCTATCGATGTTTTTCTTCAACGTGGCGCACGAGACGAATTATAAATACAAATAAAGCAAAAGAAAATTCCGTGGTTCTTGCCCGGGTTTGAACATTAAATTATTAGTTAAGACTCCAACCCAATTTAAAAAAAATCTTTCAGTAATAGTAAGCTACATTATCAATTACTAACATAGGTTACATTTTGTCCCCGTATTCCTTCGGAAACTGGAATTACGCGTGCGAAACCGCGAGCAATGCACTAGTATATATATAAAGATCTATAAATGAATGAATTAATTAAAGTTAATATTGTTAATTATTTTGTGTATTGTTTTAACAGTCTTTTGAACTTGATGCAGTCACCTTGTTTGGGTGTTAAGAGAAGATAACAATGATATAATTTAGCGGTCGTGGTGTTTTCGCTGTATTGTTCCGAAGGCTTAAAGACAAGATAATAATTTAAATCTGGCTTAAATTAGTATTTTAATGTGCTAATTATATAATACTAGGTGTCCGTCCCGACTTCTTACGGGTAAAATAATGATTTCATTAAAAGATTTTGGTAATCAGCGAGAATCATATACCTACAAATTATCGATATACCAATACTATACTAATGCCATACTAGGTTCCGCATTTTTATGTAATGTAAGCAGACATGTAGATGGGCCACCTGATGGTAAGGGATCACCACCTATTTCCAGTGACTTTTATAAATATCTTGAAATGTTTCTCGAGTGGTTTGAATTGAAAAGTATAAATGGCAATCAGAGTAGGATCAGAATTTAATCACATTTTAAACAATCGATTACATAATTATCGTAATTAATGTGTTATTATTAAAAATATATTCTTAAAAAATCGTATGTCCTGACTGATTATCGAGGCCCAACCAAAACTTGAATCTTCTTGAAATCTTGAAAAGAATTCTTGAAATCTGAAATTTGGACCATAAGTTTATTATATAAGATAGAATGGGTAGAATGGGAATGTGAACGTCTGTTTGTGTTTCAGAAGAAATCAAATATAGCTTAGAAGATTTAAACGAACAAACGGAAAACGCGAAACGTTATTAATAATATTTAAAGAAGAATATTCAAGTGATTTTAACTTTATTTATACAGTTTTTATCTTATCTTATTTCACAGTCGTTTAGCTGTTACGGTAATCTCTGATACCAAAAAGAGATTTGTACGCTCACGTTGAGTCTCATCTTGTTTTAAGTTAAAATATACGAACCAAAAAATATAAAAAAAAAAAATGTGAACTGGTTTTTGTTATGTGTTAGATATATTGATGCTGAAATTACTAATTTAAAAAAGAAAATAAATTAAGTAAGCCGAATTTTTCTTTTACTTATTTATTTTAAATAGAAAAATATTCGAAAATTTGGTATTTATAAATTTCGAATATTTCAAGTCAAATAATTAACGAAGTTATTTCTTTTGCAGCAAAATCAAGCAGCACTGCGAATATTCTATCAGTAAGTTAGTATTTTTATAGATGATCTGAATAAACGGAATTTCATTTTAACTTAATAAATTACAAAATTGCAATTTTATTAAATTAAATAAATACTTAATTAAATTTTGTTACAGATATTCAATAAAGTTCAATATCCGGTTTGATAGTTGTATAAAATTTAAACGCAATCAAAATGTATTTTAAAATTACCGGAGTCAAGCGTCAAGTGCTCATTTCGGCGTGTTGTAAGTATCATCCATGTATTAACGGATAGTTTAAGGAGGAAAGCTATTGAAATGATATGCGTTCTATCGTAAACAGAGAAAAATCTCTAAAGACATGGTTTCTATTATTAAACAACTTAGTTAAAAGGACCTCTACCTCTATCTTAATTCGACTGTAGTTTATTAAGTTTTGTTACTTTAAAACTCCGTTATATATGAACGTATACATTTCCAAACGAAAAAAAAATGGTTCTGTAAAGTTGGTTTACGGACGATAGTTTAACGTGACAACGTCATAACAAAACATTGATGAAATGACTGCATTCGAGTGAAAAAGAGATAGATGCGGCGCAAGCGTACAATCAGCGTAACGGGACAATGAGTCATCTTTTTCGCTCATGCAGCCAGCGTTCATCGATTAATTAGGCGTTGTCACGTCAAAAAATATTATTTTAAATCGATTGAGCTCATTTAAGTTTAAAGAGATAAATGATAAAAAACGTGGACGAAGATTTTTTTTGGTTCAGGTTATTTTGATGCACGTGCCGTTGCATTTTCAGGCAACATTTCAGGCAAGAAATTTCTGTAGGCAATATTTTTACAACACTTAAATAATCATCAATAATATAATAACTTTTGCAGTGTATTTGGGGCAGATTATAATAGGTTTCACAGTCAGCTGGTCCGGACCTATTTTTTCGAAACTGCGGGATCTAACTCAAAGTCCATTACCATATTTACTGACGGAAGTAGAATTGTCCCTTATTGCATCTTTAACATACGTCGGAGGATTACCAGGTGACTTTTTTATTATTAAAACAATGTGTAAGCCTGTTTTATTTTTAAAAATGTGAAAATAAATTTTATGAAATTTATATGTTATAAAAGTCTTTAAATTGTTATCAAATTTTAATTTATTTATTTTATATAAAAAAATATTATCTTTTAATTAATTAAAATATTAAAGAAAGTAAAAACTAAACTTAATTTATGATCATTTTATTTTATATTTATAGTTAGTGTTTTGTAAGAGTATTATCAAATTATAAAGTACACATTCATTTGATTGTTTCAGTTACTTAAAGTTCTTTTTTTATATTTTTAGGACCATTTATAGTGGGTTGGCTATCAAACATATACGGTAGAAAACCATGTTTAATAATTGGAGGAGTGCTAAGTTTCTTGGCATATGCCATATTAGTATGGTCGAAAAACTTAGCTATGTTGTATTGTGGTAGATTATTAATAGGCCTAGGAATGGGTATTGTAGGCGTTATGAACATCGTGTATATTGGTGAAATAGCGTTAGTACTGTTTGTTTCCTTAGTATTTACTGTAACATTCTCCTTTATGCCGCATCTTCATTTTTATCATTGTCTATCAACAGATCTTCAAATATCAGAGGCATTCTTCTATCAGCTCTTGGGATATTTACAACTTGTGGATCAATATTGATGTATTCTGTCGGACCGTTTCTTCCTTATTCTTATGCGACATCTGTCGGCTTAGCTGCGAGTTTAGCTTTTACGTTTTGTGCTATGTTTATACCAGAGTCGCCGATTTTTCATGTTTTAGAAGGTAGGCATTTGAACGTTACATTTATTATATTTCTGAGAATTCAAACTGTAAAATAGAATATACAATTGCTAAGTAGTACTTAATTAATTAATTGTTCCAAATATTTAAAACCACTTAAAAAAAACAAATGAGTGGTTTTTTAATTCACCATTAATTTACTATAAAATAACCTTTATAGATAATGAAGACGAAGCCAAAGCAAAATTAAAAGATTTGGGAAGAGAAGACGATATCGATAATATTTTACGATCGAAAATAGAATATATTTACTCAAATAATAAAAAAGACTGGATTGATTTAGTTACTCTAAGAAGTAATAAGAGAGCTTTGCTAATAGTTGTCGTTATAAATTGTTTACAACACGGCAGTGGGATTCTTGCTGTGATATCATTTTCAGGATCAATTTTTGAAATGTCCGGGTCGTCAGTTGGGTCAGACATATCTATGCTAATAATTGGATTTTTCCAATTAATTGGTAGTACGACAGCACCGTTTTTTGTTGAGAGAAATGGAAGGAAAAATTTAATGGTTGTATCTACTATCATGTGCTGTTTAAGTATGGTGAGTATGGATCTATTAAAGGTAACATAGTTACGTAAACAAAGTCTACAGGTAAACAAATAGTTTTGTTATGTTCTGTTTGGTTGCCAGTGTAACTACAGGCATAAAGGGCATAACATCTCAATTCTGGTTGGCGTTTCATTCCGAAGGCTTTGACGGTCTAAAGTTACCGTAGACGTCGGGAAATGTCTAAAGATGGTAGTGACCACTAGGTCACCCGTTTTATCATCTGCTTTATATATAAATTTATATATTTGCATTTTTCTTTAATAAATTTGCTATTTGACAATTCAGAGGTCCCATTCACTAAACCAAATCTAAATTTGCATTTTCATCACAAATATTTCTTTTTCTTTTTCAGTTACTACTCGGCTTGTACTTTTACTTGGATTATTTACATTATTCTGGAATAAATTATGTGAATTGGTTGCCTCTAGTCTTTCTTATTATATTTTTTATTGGATATGATGCAGGTTAGTTAGAAGAAAATGTAAAAATGTCATTAATTTTTTTTAAGTCAATTTTATCTGATGACGGATTTACTGGTAATGAATATAGATTTTTTTGCAATTAAATAAATGGATTAACTCTTTCTCTCTCTATTATTAATAAATAAGACTTTATTAATAATAGAAAGAGAAATATTGAGATAAACAAGGAAATTATATTTAGCGGTAGTATGATTATCTGTAGTGCCTACAGAAACAGCCAGACATGCATGCCACTACCGCGTACCTTGGATTTGTGAATTTGTTTGTTATATTGCTCCTTTTTTTCTAGGCATAGGCATTGTTCCAAATGTACTGATTGGTGAAATGTTTACAATGAACGTTAGAAGCAAGGGCTCGGCAGTAGCGCTATCGTCTTCGTGGATATCAGGATTTTTAGTGACCTTAGCGTATGGGGCCATGGTCGAAAACATTGGAAGTTACGCAGCTTTCTGGTTTTTCTCTTGCACTAGTCTGATAGCCTGTCTGTTCACAATATTTTGTATACCGGAGACGAAAGGGAAGAGTTTGTTAGAGGTCCAGGAAATGTTGAAGATAAAGTAATAGTGATATAATATACAGAAATAAAAATCTCAAAAAAGGAGAAGAGGCCTTAGCTCAGCAGCTATTCACAGGCTGTTACTTCACTTTTTACTTTACTATATAGACATGGATTTAATTTAAGTTGATATAATTGTTTACTGTAATTTATAACTTTTAATTAATTATTTACTAAATTATTAATTAATTTTAAATTTATCTTTAATTATGTTTCGTAAACTAAGCCTAATATGTATTAATAAGTATTAAAATATTAAAAGTAATATTCTGTATTACAAATAAATAAAATTTAAGTGTTTGTTTATTATTTCATAATTACTCCGTTTTAAGTTAATATTTGCTATTTCCGTCTTAGCAAAATTAAAAAAATAAGCATGAGAAAAATTACCATAGTAATGTATAATTTTTTTTACACCATCAGACAGTAGACATCAACAAACAAAAAGCCGACCGAAGTTTTTAAAAAAGCAGGTATTTTGACAGGAGAATTTTCGGTTGAAAATGAACCCTTTTTTATATTAAGTCAAAATACGGTGAAAAATTAAATATTCTTAAATCAAAAAAATTACAGTATATGTA
Source organism: Nymphalis c-album (assembly GCA_963151315.1). Classification (NCBI taxonomy): domain Eukaryota; kingdom Metazoa; phylum Arthropoda; class Insecta; order Lepidoptera; family Nymphalidae; genus Nymphalis; species Nymphalis c-album. The sequence continues at coordinate 6,555,831 of OY720609.1, forward strand.
GGTCATAAAAAGGTAAGTTTTCATAAAATTTCGTTTTCATAAAAATTAAATTTATTTGTAAAAGATAAATAAAAAACCAAAAACTTGGTTATTTGAATTTTTCACGTAAATTTTGAGGTTATTTGAAATAAGTTTCAAAACAAAAATTGTAGATCTCTTCTTATTACCTACAACTTTGCCATTTAACTTTTTTCCATAGGACTTGTAGTTTTGCCGGAAATCGAGAATAATCGTTTTTTACCCTTAAAACCACCCCCCACCCCACTTCCCGATCTCAGATCGCCCGTAATTTATTTTTCCTTTTATTATTGTTATATTCTCTTTCTTTTCCAATGGGTTTCATTCTACTATAATTTTATTTCTTTTTTTACCTTTTTCTAAGCTATAGGCACTGGTCTAAAAAGGGTATGTGATTATAAAAGGCCATAGAGAGTTGTTATTTGGATGATGAGTAGTTTTGTGTCATAATTAATATTGTAACGAAATTCTTTAACGCGGCTTACAGTAGAGTGATATGACAGTGGCTCAAGGTCACGTCATATAACAAAATAGCGTTCACACTGTGCCTACCAAATGCTACTAAATGCGATGCGTGGGGCATTATAATTTAGGAGGTTGATATAAAGGAGGTTGATGCTTTTTGGTGTGAGAAAAAAACAGTAATATAATCAATTAAAAAATCTTTATTTTAAATCAAGGTTTAGGACGAAAATATATCGCAACAGAACTTCCTGTCGGGGGTCTTAATATTAATGTTAATAGTAATTAAAATATTATAGAACTTAAAATTTCCTAAAACTTTTGTCTGAAACATTTTTGATGGTGATATATAGTTCATGAGTTACGGAGTCAAGTTCAATTAATTCCTAAAATTTGTAAAATCACAAAAACTCATTCGACTTTTCCATAGATACAACGATTTATGCATTATCTTTTTCAAACATTTCTTTAACACGAGGCAGTGATAGCTTAAGCTTTATTAATGCCACTGACTCGGCGAATAATTGTTTGATTTGGAGTCATAAAAAGTCTTATCCTTCTTTCACTGCGAAAAAACAAACCAAATTAAAAGATTACGTATAAAGATACAAGGTAATACCATCTCAAGATTATTAATTACGTCAAATGTTATAACGCTCTAGAAATGTAATATTACACACATTTAGTTACTGGATTAGTATTTTGTATGTTTGCTTAAATTATTGATATATATATATATAGAGAGAAGTAAATAAAGTAAAAAAAAGAAGGCTACTAGACCAGAAATAGACAGAAAAACCAGCGTATCTGCATCGTCACTTCGGTGTTCCGGCACGGGATCGCTTGTGCATACTGCCGCGACGTCCCGACGGTTGACCCGATTGCGCCTGGCATGCAGAGAACCCGACGACGCTTACGACGGGGGAAGAAGGTGCGCATAGCGCTGACGTCTTCTCCCCGGTCTTCTTCGGTGGAGCGGGTCAGCGAAGGCAGACGCCTAACGCTCACGTTCCGCGGCATGGTCTCTTTCTGTGACATGACACTTTCGTAGAAAGAGACCATCTCCATCCAAAATGTCTCGCTGCCAAACATGGCGTTAATCACGCTCAGCAGCGAGAGGTCTGCGCTAACTGTCGCCGGCAAGGAATGCTTCTGGGGCCTCCAAGCAGCACACTCAGTCAGGATGTGGTTCGCCGTGTCCAGTGGCGCACCACACTCGTGGCAAGAGGGTGATACCTCCCGCCTCGCTATCCCATTAAGATACTTACCGAAACAGCCATGTCCGTTAAGCACCTAACCCATCAACCTAAAAGTAAGTTTAGTGCTTCTTCTTGTTACCCAGCGGGGGCGGATTGGCTCCACTGTCGCCAGGCCTGCTGATGGAGACTCCAGGTTCTCCTCCTATCTGCGAATCAAGGCTCGTTAAGCTGCCTGATTCCATGATACCTGTATATACCATACCATAGTATTTTAATGAAAATGAAAAAATAACAGAATATGAGTTTTGTCTGTTACCCATACTTAATACCCACATTTAACAAATCCTTAAAAATAAGAAAATAGTCAAAAATATAAACCGCAGGCAAAGTTTTTGAATTATTTTCAATAGAATATATCGTGTCATTAGCGTAATAATAAGCGGTTTAAAAATATATAAAAATTTAATTTTATTGTGTGGAAATCTTTTATCATTTAAATAATTATTTACTTAGTCATATATTCCATGTAAACCACGCATATACTATTCAATGATATTGAAATTTATGGAAATGTTTCGATTCGGAAGACAAAAAAACAAAAGAAGATATCTATGAAAAAGAGAGAGACAAAAGCGCCGGTGTTTAAACTGCACCGTTTAATTGCAGTAATAATAGAATGAATACACATATATTTAGATTATGATTAGGATTTTTATCGGGCGGTGTCTACATATATGCCATTGTTTTACAAAAGAAATTACACTGTTAATCTTGTTACGATAAGTGTTGTTGAATGTTTAAACCGGCTTTCAAATGACCAGTATTAAAAATCAATTAATCATATCAGCATGCAGTATGTATATCTATTTTTTTTTAATTAGAAAAAAATTGTAATGTTGCCAGTGTGTTTTATTATTTTTAGTTTAGTTTTTTTTTGTATCTGTCGTTACAAACTGTTCTTTACAAATGAAATCTTGCTTATAATACTGTGGTCTTTTTATCGTATAGGATAAATAATGGTATGCTTTAAGTCAATAGACATTAGAAAAACGTGATACCAGCTAGAGATTTACTATGATCAGATTTAGTATTACCTTGTTACAATGTTTGTCTTTTGATAATTGTATTAGTAGTGGTATATTATTTAATCTAATAAAGAAGTGACCTTAACATGTAGTTAGTATATGTTAGTTATAGATATCTTTCGTTAAAGTACTACTAATTCTTAACAAGAGCCTGTGAGCACCACTGCTGCGTTAAAATTTCGTCTTCATTTGATAAGTCTAGGAGATTATTCTACCACGCTTTTTTTACTCTGTACCTTTATAAAGGTGCCCGGCTACCACCAAAACATTGATGGCCGTCCTCGGCTCGGATCCGATCGATGTGGTAGATTTTTTCAGAGGGAGTTTCATCCAACACTATTCAATATTAATGCTGGTTGAAAATTCTTCCTTACTATATTTTCCTTGATCGCTAAGCACGATATGAATTGTGAGCGCAAATTAAGCATGTGGACATTCAGGGAAACGTGCAAAGGTTAAAGCCTTCTTCCAGCGGTAGTGATATCACCTTTGCTATTTCCCCAACTCAATGAAACTTTTAGATTAATACGTCAAGTAAATAGTCATATTGTTTCAAAAAAATATTTCGCACACAATTTAAATCGGCAAGGATACTTCGCAAACGGTGATGTAGAGTTCATTGACATTCGTAAATGAATCATAAATGTGTACATATGTTTCATAATATGTTTGTTTCTGAGAGAACGCTTCAAGTATTTTGTTAAATACTAGCGAAAAACCGCAGCTTCGCTTTGTGGCGAAAATGCATCTAAAACTGCTATTTTAACGTCTTAACGTCAATTTGAATTATACTTACTCACTAGGTAGCAGCGATGTTCTAAAATAAAAAAGATTGAGTTTTGTAATGTTATATTAACTTCATAGGCAGTTATTTTCAAATCACATTCATATATTTAATATAATAATATAAGTTATTTACTTGTATAGACAGTTCATGTTTGTCTTAGTCACCAGTGTCATTCGCTTTTTTAGACTTGACAAGCTTGTATAATAATAAATCTTATTTGGTGGTAGAGCTTTGTGCAGGCTCGTCTGGGTAGGGTGAATGGGCCAGTGTAATTACAGGCACAAGGGACATAACATTTTAGTTCCCAAGGTTGGTGGCGCATTGGCGATGTAAGCGATGGTTAACATCTATTACAATGCCATTGCCATTTTAGTTATTTTATATTATTTATACGTTATTTTAGTATCTATTATATAGTTTCTATTCATCACAATTAAACGATTAAAAATTTGAAACTGAGCGATCTTATACGTGTCATCGTTTTTATACGCGACATTGGCAGAATATTTCCCGCTCAACTAGTGTATATTCCAACCACAAGAGAGCTAACAACTAAACAACTTTGACACCGAATTGACGCGATATAATTGGTCGAAATATAGAATAATCACCGCAGACGCGGTTTTCCTGGGTTCAATTCCCAGGTCGGGCCAATAAATAGTTATTGGGGTTTTCCGTCAGAAAAATCTCAGTAGCAGCCCGGAGTCTGGAAGTTGGAAGTGTGGTACACTCCCGTGCCTCGGAAAGCACGTTAAGCCGTTGGTCCTGCGCCTGAACTCTTTCCGATCGTGTCGGATTGCCGTCCCATCGGATTATGAGAGCTAAGGAATAGAGAGTGCACCTGTATTTGCGCACACACTTGTGCACTATAATATTTAATGCTGTATATACCTATTAAGTGTTTGAAATTGTACCTGTCATTTTATCGTATTCTTGTTTTATGTGCCATATTTCAAATACTGTGGTGTATCGATTAAATAAATAAATAAATAAATCTCCTGCGCAGTTGGCTAATCTCTCTTGATATTGGCCGCCGTGGCCGGAATCGGTCTGGGGGACCTTATAAAGGTAAATTAATCAAGAACTGTTTGTAGTTCATAATACAATAGAACAGTTAGCAAATCGCATGCAATTTGTGAATCTAATGTTTGTTTACCTTTACTACTCCTCCGATTAAAGGGTATAGTTATATTGTTTGTGTCGTATACTTTCTTAAGCTACAAATATTAAGTTGATTCTTTTTACATTTGAATATAGGACTTGCTTTGAGGCTTCTGGTTTCTTATACTATCCATTCGTTTACCGTTTTTCCGGTCTATCCAAATATTCTACTTTTACCATTGCGAAAACTTGTAGAAAGTAGTTAATAAAAAAAATATATTTCAGTATACACAGGACAACTGCTGTTAGGATATAATGGAGCATGGACAGGACCAATAATAACAAAACTGCGTGATTTGGAACAGTCCCCGTTACCATATTTATTATCAGAGACTCAAATTTCATTGATTGCGTCTTTAATGTACGTTGGAGCATTACCAGGTAAAATATTAATTAACATATTCATAAAAAAGCTGAGATGGCCCAGTGGTAAGAACGCGTGAATCTTAACCGATGATCGTGGGTTCAAACTCGGGCAAGTACCGCTGAATTTCATGTGGTTAATTTGTGATTATAATTCATCTCGTGCTTGACGGTGAAGGCAAACATCGTGAGGAAACCTGCATGTGTCAAATTTCATTGAAATTCTGTCACATGTGTATTCCACCAACCCGCATTGGAGCAGCGTGGTGGAATAAGCTCCAAAACCTTCTCCTCACAAAGAGGAGAAGAGGCCTTACCCCAGCAGTGGGACATTCACAGGCTGTTACTCATATTCATTATATAGTTCCATAATAGTATAAAGAAACTTAATATAAGGTATGTATAAGTAAGAAAGGAAAAGTATTAAAAAGGAAAATCTTCTTAGTCTTGTTACATCGCCAACAATCTTTCCCAGAAAAACGAGAAGTCCTTAAAATCAAATCTTATTAACAATTTATAAATATTTTACTACAAATTATTTAATTACAAACTCTACAAGCGGTTGCTACGTAGCGTAGTCAAAAACGGTGGTTGTTCCAATTGGTGACAATGTACTAATTCCCTTTCGCTGTGAATAATTTTTTGTATATTAAATCAGCATTTTGAGTAGAAATTATTTTATCATTAATCGCTTAAGAAGAAGAAGATAATTTAATTGTTTTATGGAAGAATGTTTCACTTTTAGGCAACACTGAAATCAGTGAAGGCGAAATGTACAGCAAGAGTTTCAGTGATACAAAATACATACAAAAAGAACATTTAAAAATTCAAAATATCATAAAATATATAATTGTAAGTCACATTTAATTTCAGGTCCATATCTTATAGGATGGTTGTCAAATGTTATGGGAAGGAAACCTTGCCTAATACTAGGCGGTGTCATAGCAATTTTAGCTTACACTTTATTAGCTACAGCAAATAATTTGGCTATGCTGTATAGTGGGAGAATCTTAGCCGGTCTTGGAATTGGCATAATTGCACTGGTCAACGTGGTTTACATGGGAGAGATTGCGTTAGTTTTAGTGTGGTTTGTTTTATTTTATTTAACCGCCTTTCCCCGTGGTGTTCAATTAATGATTTTATGGCAATTAGCATACCTTGGGAATGAGACTATTGCTGCATCGCTATTTCTTTTTATTCTTTTATACTATAAATATAAAAAGAGACAAAAAAAACCGCTGAGTTTCTTTCGCCGGTTCTTCTCAGGGCTGGGTGTATCTTTTCCGAATCGGTGGTAGTTTCTAGTTTGACTATCAATAAGCAAGTGTAATACTTCAATATTGAGTAAAGTATTTTGAATTTGTATTTACCCGCATAGTTCCCGTTCCAATGGGAATACAGGGATAAAATATAGACTATGTTACTCGCTGATACTGTATTATTCCAAATTATTTTATCTTTCCATCGATAAAATAATTTGGAATCGGTTTAGTAGTTTAGGCGTGAAAGCGTAACATACAAACAAACTCTTGCATTGATAATATTAGTCAGGATCATTCTCCTTTTAATTTAAATCTTGTTAAGTAATTTTATTCATAAATCTTATGAATCTAGATAATGTATTTTGTTATTACGTTGATACTATAAATGTGTTATTTATTTTTGACGTGACAACGTCTAATAAATCGATCGAATCGCTGAACGATGCACGAAAATGGATGACTCATTGTCCCGTTACGCTCATTGTCCCGTTACGCCCATTGTCCCGTTACCCTGATTGTACGCTTGCGCCGCATCTATCTGTTATGACGTTTTCACGTTAAACTATCGTCCGTAAACCGACTTTGCAGACAACCATGTTTTTTTTGTCCTTGATAATATTTTTATTTTGAACAGATCAACGTCGATCAGAGGATTTATGTTGTCAGTTGTTGGTATTTTCACAACATTTGGATCGATTCTATTATTCTCTATTGGACCATTCTTTTCATACCACGTATCGACTTATGTCGGACTCGGTTTAGCTGTTGTTTTTACGTTATCAGCATTTCTGATACCAGAATCTCCGATTTTTTATATATTAAGAGGTTGGTATTTTTCTATATTATTCATCACTCGTGCTACATACATTTTTTATTTTATAAGTAGGCGGACGAGCATTGGGCCACATGATGGTAAGTGGTACCAACGCCCATAGACAATGGCATTGTAAGAAATGTTAACTATCGCTTACAACGCGAATGCGCCACCAATCTTGGTAACTAAGATGTTATATCCATTGTGCCTGTAATTACACTGGCTCACTCATCCTTCAAACCAGAACACAACAATACAAAGTATTGCTGTTTTGCGTTAGAATATCTGATAAGTGGGTGGTACTTACCCAGACGAGCTTGCACAAAGCTCTACCACAGAAAAATATATTTTACTATTTAATTGTGCTTTAAAATATCTTAAAACTCTAATACTACTGTTATAAGTTTATTTTATATTTATCTTTTTAGATGATGAAAATGGACTAGACAAAAGTTTAAAGATATTAGGGAGATTAGACGATAAGAAAAAGTTGTATGATGTTAAAAACGAGTTTAAATCAAATGATACCAAAATGGATTGGATTGAGCTGGTTACATTGAAAACAAACAGACGAGCACTTATAATATGTGTTACTATAAATATATTTCAACATGCCAGTGGTGTTATGGCTGTTACTTTCTTTTCTGGAGATATTTTCGAAATGGCTGGTTCATCAATAAGTTCAAATATATCAATGGTTATAATTGGATGTTTTCAACTATTCGGTAGTTTGATAGCATCTGTTTTTATTGAAAAACAAGGAAGAAAAAATCTTTTGTTAATATCGACCGCGCTCTGTTCTATTACCATGGTAAGGAATCATTTTAATTAATGGCATTGTATATATACAATGAAACTAGGATTTGGCACAAAATTAAAATAAAACCGTAATTAAAATGAAGCGTCATATGCATTTGAGAGATGATTATTTATTGATTACAACATTAACGTTTCCATTGACTATCAATACAAATAAGATTGCGAAAAAAAAAGTAAAGAACATTGTTCTTATATTTTGTTTTTTTTTTATATGCGTATCTTTTTTTGTAACTCAGAGAGTTTGTTGTTTATTGTGAAAATTTGTTTACCTATCTACTAGGAGTGACGAGTAAATAGACCAATTCTAAGTAGTCACCTAGGTGCAAAGACATCATCACTGTAGGAAGTGGACTCACTTCAATGCGTCGCCAACCGCGGCGTAAGATGCAATGTCCCTTGTGTCTTTATTTACACTGGATCGCTAAGTCATAAGCTAGATCTAGGCTAGATCAAGGATAATATCATCTCAACTCGGCGGAAATTTTTATTGAAAGTCAAGATGAAGAGTGATAGCAAATATATTGATAATTTTATTTCTCATTCCAGTTATCCCTCGGCATATATTTTTACTTGGATCATATAAAACAAACAGGAATGGAAAATTTCGCGTGGTTACCATTGGTTATCCTAATATTATTTTTTATTGGATACGATTCTGGTATTTTATTAATATTTTTTGAGTTTAGAGTTACTTTTCGAGATTTATCACATTAATGATATCTGTGTCTCTTTTAGGTTTGGGGATAATTCCGAATGTTCTCATTGGTGAGATGTTCACTAGCAATGTCAGGAGTAAGGGCTCTGCTGTGGCTTTGACGTTTGCATGGATTGCAGGATTTCTGGTTTCAACGGCATTTGGAAGCGTGGTTGAGAACTATGGAGGACATGCAGCGTTTTGGCTGTTTTCATGTTTCTCCGCAGCCGCATTTGTGTTTACGGTGTTTTTTATTCCAGAAACAAAAGGAAAAAGTCTTTTAGAGATTCAAAAGTATTTGAACATAAGTTAAATGTTAAATTTAGAAGAAAAAAAAGGCTTCATTCGTTTTTCTTTGCTCAGATATATGCCACTATATATTCGGCTAAATTGCAAGATTTTTATAAATACCTCAAAATTGAGTGGAAAGAATTATTATATAAATATTTATTATTAAAATCTCATCCTTTTTCTTATTACTTATTTTGTTTAAATTAAGCATTATCCAATTAAAACATGAGATCTTTTATCTTTTAATCGTGTTCGTAATTTAAATATATAATGATCTCTTAATTTTATTTATAAGTATATCCTTATATTATATAGAGTTAGGAACCTCCTTGGTCCATACAACAGCGTTATTAAAAAAAAAGAAGCGCGGCATTTAGCGCGCTAATGGTAATCGCCGCCATCTTGTTGGTGCATAAAAATGTAACGTAATTAATTAATTATTGGCGCGACTTATGATTTGTAATATGTTCAATTGTGTTATTGGGATTTATAAAGTAATTGAGTGAGTAATTAACATTAATTTATATGAATTGGTGTTTGATTTATGAATAAATCAATTCGAGGTCCTTATAAAATCAATTTTCACTTCTGGATGCTAAATTCAGAAGTGGGATAAAGATACTTTTCCAAGCCCTTTAGGCCATTTATCCTGTACAATTCGAATAGTTGAAATGTAATAAAGAAACGATTATTAGTGTAGCGTTTATGATGTTTAAATTTTTGTTAATTACTCTGAGTAATGAACAGCGTAGTTCTTAGAACAAGTCGCGTCAATATGAGACCGATGATATGTAGCGGGTTGAAGTTCGAGCACGATTTTAATGTCGTTCTCGCCCTAGTAAGTCGGTTTTCGCACAAACCGACCTATAACATGTCTTAATTGAAAAGTGATTAAAGTCGTTGGAGGAATAAACCGTTCATCTTCACGTGGGACGCATCCGCGACCGCGGGTAACGAGTGGCTATGGTGGAGCATTGTGACTTAGCGGCACTGTCTCCGACATAGCGATGGCGTTCCGTGAGTGCAGCTGTGAACCACGATGCTGGTGCGACCGATTGTATCATTGATGCGATACGATCTATCAATATTACGGTGAGATCAAACCAATATTTTTAATCGTCATTTAAAATTTAAAGCCAATGGAGGGATAATAAGTGTTTGCCTCGCATTTATAATTGTTTTAAGTGATGTCTTTAAGCATATTGTACTGCGCTCTTCGATTGAAAGTAAAAGAATGTACTGGCCCTACTAGTTCCATTAGTCAATCAAGTGTTCTCAGCACTGTTCAAATATTTTGTATTTTCATTGATATCGTGATATTTTTAATGATATAATGGTAGGGTGCGAAATATTCAAAGATTTAGTGTTAATATGACCGCGAAATAATTTAAAGTTTCTAAAGTTTATGACGTAAAGAATTATTACTCACATGTATGTACCCTCAGTTAATTTAGAAAGTAATGTTTCATCTCATAGTACTAAAGACCGAATTTAAATGAATGATTTTACCGCCTTGGCAAGTGTAGTGTAGGACGCCCTCCGACTAGGTGGAGTGACGAAATACGAAAAGTGGCTGGTAGCGGTTGGAAATTGAGAGCTAAAGGGCGAGCTCAGTGGCATGCCATTGGAGAGTCCAGCAGTGGACGAGAAAAGGAAGATGATGATGATGATTTTACCGTTATTGATACCGAAGTGTCCATAGCTCATAAAGCGGAAATTGTTACTTTGTTTATTTGTTATTCAAGATATTTTATCATTGATATGGCTATTTGGGCCATTATGTATCAGTGTGTTAACGAGCGATAGTTCTCTTTAATTTAGTTACTACGTTAATACTTACGTCATTGTTCATGTGGGTATTACTCTATGTTGCCTGCTATAGTCAAACAATCGTTCTTGGCAGTACGCTTGAGACGAAGTACAACTTGCAATTAACTGTACGTTTAATCTTACGACAAAAGTTAGTTCTTTAGAATTTTTAATAGTTAAAGTTGCGAGACCTTTGTCGATGATTTATAGTGAGATAGAGATCGATGTTGATGACATCGATAAGATTCGCGTAACTACTTCCGAGAATACCATGTGTGTGTTTACCTGGTACCCTTGCGGGGCAGCCAGAACGTCACGGAGGTGACCATGTGTGTGTTTACCTGGTACCCTTGCGGGGCAGCCAGAACGTCACGGAGGTGACCATGTGTGTGTTTACCTGGTACCCTTGCGGGGCAGCCAGAACGTCACGGAGGTGACCTTGTGTGTGTTGTCCTGATACTCCTCAATGCGGAGGTTTATCAGAGGGCCTCGGAAGTGGCTTCTTGATTTGTTGTTACTTATGTGTTGTCCTGGCGGAAGCCAGAGGGCCACTTTCGAGAGCTTCTTGTTTTACTGTTGCTCATACTATGTTTGCCGACATCGTTCATGAGTAGAGCTCCTCATTGACGATGCCTTGTTGCTTTGGTTACCCTTTGTAAGGGGATTGCTTGAGTGCACGCTTGCGGTCCGTTTGCATTGAGTATCCAAAGCCAAAATAATACATCTCTACAATGTTGTTTTAACATTTTCAGAAGAGAATGAAGTTGATGAGGAACCATCAAGTGAGGATGGACTACAAAGAGACCCTGCTGCAGAAATCCAAGCTGACGAGGCCGTTCAGCTGTCAGGAACGGCCGTCTTAGAGGAAAATCCCTCTCAACCTAGTACATCGGCGCGATGACGTCAGGTGGAAGGGATAGCAACACGAGAACGGAGCTATAAGAACGAAGAGCGTATTCAAACAAAATTAGATGTGTAATTAAAAGGGTCGTTTAAAGTAGTAGAAGTAATGGATGGCGATCGTTATATCACGAAAAATATTAATTGGCGCGTTCATGGATTTCTGTTTGACCTAAAGGTTGACTGGCAAATAATGTCTTTAAGCATTAAGTCCGCCTATTTTTCTATTTACTTTGTTGTGGTTAATAAAGCCTAAAATAAATAAATAAAAGCTCTGAATCAGAATCAAATAGAAATACGCCTATGATAGATTAAGAAAAATGGCAGCGTATCAGTTCAGATTGATGTAGATGATAAATTTCAAATTAAAAGTTGTGGTAGAAATTCGAGTAAGGGGACTCTAGAGGCCATAGTGAGTTGAGTAGTGTTCGACCGTTCCAATAGCTATTATGTAGTTGTAGCCCGGTGAAAATCTGTATCTCTTGGGGCCATCTAAAATGTCCGTGGGTGGAAGACGCGCGGAGGTCTGGGTCTGTAGAGACCATACGTATGGTCACCAGGGGATGGTACACGGGTGATCCAAGGGGTCTGATCCATGCGTTGGATGTGAACATTGCGATTGCTATTCGGCTAGACAGCCGGGGCGCTAGATGTTTTACTCGGGAGTTTCTTGAGTGGATTTATGAAAGCTGTGTAAAGTTGTACTAACTTGTTTTGCAATTTTGTTCGAGCCACTGTTATATGTAGCTCTAGTTGTCAGCATGACAAATTTTATATTTCCTATTGTTTAGTTTGATGTCTTTGTACATTCCCCCTAAAATGTAGTATGTGGTCAGGAGTGACCGAGCTAAGTGATACTGTGTGACAAACAATGTTTCAGAGTAGCACACGAGGCTGGTGCTTAAGTGTTTCTGGTACGATACATCAGTCGGCTTACCACTGGTATTGCGGGCTGACCATCTTCAGTCAGTGGGCTGTCCAGCCTGCACGAACCTAGAGCTTCGTGTTCAAACTGTCTGCGCGTGTCACGTGGCGCGAGTGGAGCGTCACGGACGCGCAGGCGTGTTCACCTCTTCGAGTCTGCGCGTGACGCGTGGCGCGTATGGAGCGTTACGGACGCGCAGGCGTGTTCACCTCTTCGAGTCTGCACGTGACGCGTGGCGCGTATGGAGCGTCACGAACGCGCAGGCGTGTTCACCTCTTCGAGTCTGCGCGTGACGCGTGGCGCATCTGGCGCGTTACGAGCGCGCACGCCAGTTCGCCACTTCGAGTCTTCGCGAGCGCCTTGGTAGACGAATGGTCTTCGTTACCGTATGTTTATAGTGGACATGAGGTCCTGGAAGACGCACGATCTTTTATTGACTTTTGGTCATGGTAGATGTGTGATCTTGAATGATAAATGACTTCTTTGACGTATGACGTAGGTTTTAATTGACGTATGGTCCTTTCAGGCAGTTGGGACGCCTTCTGTCTGTTGCTATGTTGTTTTTGTTTTACTAATTTGCTGTGTGCGATTACTGTTGTTACTGTTACTGTGTGTTGCTTTACTGGTGATGCGAATTATAAATAACAGTGAGTTACTTTTTATGCGATTGCGATGCTATGAGATTACTTGTTATGCGAATTGTAGCATATTCTTAGATTATGCTAATGTTTTACATAATGACGAATGCTATCCAAAAGCAGAACTAGTGTCGGTGGATCTTCCTTCCTTACGCCGAATATCCTGGCTGATTTGGAACATGCGGTTGCTTCTTCAAGCCAGTTCAACGATGCCCGGCGCTACGAGGACGTCGCGATGTCAGGAAAGGCCGAGTTAGGAACCTCCTTGGTCCATACAACAGCGTTATTAAAAAAAAAGAAGCGCGGCATTTAGCGCGCTAATGGTAATCGCCGCCATCTTGTTGGTGCATAAAAATGTAACGTAATTAATTAATTATTGGCGCGACTTATGATTTGTAATATGTTCAATTGTGTTATTGGGATTTATAAAGTAATTGAGTGAGTAATTAACATTAATTTATATGAATTGGTGTTTGATTTATGAATAAATCAATTCGAGGTCCTTATAAAATCAATTTTCACTTCTGGATGCTAAATATAGTATATACAATTTTAATTATTTATAAATATATTTACTTTGAAGTTGAATGTTTATCGTTATTTATAATTCAACATCCATCATTCGTTTGATATTGATTGCGTTGGTTAAAATGTAACTGTACAGTATTATCTATACTGTATAATATATAAAGCTGAATAGTTTGTTTGTTTGTTTCTACTAATCTCAAGAACTACTGGTTCGATTTAAAAAAAAATATTTTTGTGTTGGATAGTCCTTTATCGAGCAAGGCTCTAGGTTTTTTTTTTTTTTTATTAATTATATGCGGGTGAAATCGCTGTGCACAGCTAGTTATAAGTTATAAATATATTGTTAGGGAATTATCGTATGACCTCTATTGAAAATATATACGGCGGCCAATCTCAAGAGAGATTAGCCAACTGCGCAGGAGATATTATAGTGCACAAGTGTGTGCTCAAACACAGGTGCACTCTCTTTACCTTAGCTCTTATAATCCGACGGGACGGCAATCCGACACGACCGGAAAGAGTTCAGGCGCAGGACCAACGGCTTAACGAGCTTACCGAGGCACGGGAGTGTACACACTTCCAATTTCCAGACTCCGGGCTGCTACTGAGAATTTTCTGACAGAAAACCCCAATAACTATTTATTGGCCCGACCTGGGAATTGAACCCAGGACGACCAAGTCTGCGGCCTTATATCAAGCCACTAGACCAACGAGGCAGTCAACAACAGTAGTGGGGGTACGTCGGCTTAATGTACCTTGGTTGCTACTCAGTTCAATTTCCGGCCGCCAGAGGCATGACAATAGATCACTCAAAAAAATATTGTAAATGGAAGATAAAATTATACTATTTGTCCAAAAATATACAAAAGTCAACAAAACGATATAACAATGATTAAATAACACAATACTTGGGAGAGAAAAATATACACCGCGTCACTCAACCGGCACGGGACCGCATAAACGCAACATATCCAACGACGGCAACATATTTAGCAACGACATACAGCGGGCGTTGTCGCGAACTAAAATGTATATCACAATCGCACCAATTTCTCACCACTAAAATTGGGCTCCGTTGATAGACCTGTTTTAAATAATATTTTTTATTTGTAAGGTAAAATATTCAAAGGCCAATTAGAATAAAATCACAGGCTGCTTACTAAATACACCCAATCAGTTCAATGTTTTGAATGAAACAGTCAAACTTCCTTCTTTAATTTAAACACCATCTTCAAACATCATAAATCAAAACGGTGGAATATTATATAAAATGTAAGAAGACGGGACTCTGAATAAACAGCAAGAAATATTATCCTAAAAACTGATTCATAAATCATTTGAACGTTGGGAAATATCCGCTTTATTAAAAGAGTTTTCATGTTTATTAAACGTCACTTATTTTTGAGTAATTTTTAATATCATTATTTTTAGGAAACAAACAAACATCAAAATATTAAAATATTTTTTAACAAATATTAGCAAGATGTTATGGTCTATTGGTTAGGGCGTAAACATAATTGAACATTGTAGGGCATGCTTGAAGCTAAATTGCCATTTCGAGTGCTTATATGTTGTCCATTTGTTTATTCACTTTTTGACAGATAGAAATAGTGAGGGCGGGAACTTGACGTTTTGATAATCATCGATAATAATCGATTACTCGGTAGTCGTCCTCTGGAAGCTTTACTGTAAACCTATAAAATTATATGAATTATGAAATTAAGGTTTAATTTAGGCCCTTATTCTAATCGTGCGAAGCCTCATATCGCTAGTCATATACTATACGTACATACTAGCACTTTTACCTCTACTTGGTCTGCAAAAATTTAAAAACGATTATTTAACGCAAATTAGTATTTATTAATAGACTAAACGTAGGAGAGTTGAATTAGAGTTGGACCATTGGAGTAAGTGTCATGTGAGAGATAATGACATATCGGAGGTTCAAATCTGGGCACCTCAATGAGTCTTTATTTGCCTAATTAGTGTTTATTAATTATAATTCTAGTAAAGTAAAAAGTAACAGCTTGTGAATGTCCCACTGCTGGGCTAAGGCTTCTTCTCCTCTTTGTGAGGAGAAGGTTTTGGAGCTTATTCCGCCACGCTGCTCCAATGCGGGTTAGTGGAATATTTCTAGTATTGTTGTCGAAGTCGATATTTCTTTATTATACATTATTTTCATAACACATTCACTCGACTATTTGTCATTCGATTCTTTCATCAATTCCTCTTTTATATGAAAATGTTTATAAGTATAGAACAACGAGGCAACTTAGGCTTGAGTAATAACTCCTGAAAGACCTAAAAAAGTACTAATAATTTTATTCTTAAAAGTAATCTTGGGAGTGTTACTTAAATTTATTAGAATTTTGGATAACAAGTTACAACTTTAATTAATTGTTAAGTCATTAAGTTAGATCGTAAATCTAATCGTAGTCAAATAATCTTAAGCATTAAGAGATTTAGTAACATTTCAAATTGATTATTGTAACTGTTGCAGGTGAAGTGACAAATTAATGGGAATAAAATGACTTAGACAAGCTTATTTATTAATTTTTATATTAAAATTTCAACTGTACATAATAAAATTTGTTTTATTATTGAAAGAACTAGATTATACTCAGAAATAAAACTGGACTTCATTGAAATTAATATATTATTTACTATCATAAATTCCTTATATTTAATTTGGCGCGCGATGCTCGTAAGATATTTTATAAGTCAAATCGTTTCCCGCCAAAAAAAGGAACCTGTCATTGTTCTTGCTTACAGATAAAATATGTAGAATATTGTGGTTTAATATGAAAAATGACAGACACTCTTTAGTAATATAACATAATATATATATACCTATTATGTTAAATATTATATATCAAAATATTATTGACTCTTACATTATTGGTATGAGAGTTTTTTTTATTTTATTTTAATCTAAGATAAGAGGAGTAGACATATTTTTGAAATTGAATTGATGTGACAACATTGGTGGATATCTTGATTTGACGTTTTTAATATCGGTGAAATTGCTCTCGCAACTTTGAAAGTAAAACTGATGTGTAGTTAAGTGAAATAATGTTGTATTATAAATTAAGATATATTAATCAACAAGTATGTTACACAGATAGATTACATATAGATTAAATATTGATTTGTATATATTTATGGATTCATTTTATTAATGAGTATTAAAATAACAATAATACATATTAAAACTTGAGATTCCATCTTATAATTATAAAATTAATTGTTATATATTATATTATAAATTAAAATCCTATTATAGTCTTCTGGATTCACTTTTTATTTTATTGTATAGGTAGGCGGATGAGCAACCTTGGGAACTAAGATATAACATCGTCCCTTGTGCCTGTAATTACACTGGCTCATTAACCCTTCAAACCAGAACACAACAAAACAAAGTACTGCTGTTTTGCGGTAAAATATCTGACGAAAGGGTGGTACCTACTCAGGCGAGCTTACACAAAGTTGCCAATTAAAGCTATTTTTATTTCAATACTAATCTTTATTACCTTTTAAATTCAATCAATTGACTATACATATATGATGGACTAAAAAAGTTGTCAAAGTTTTGAAATATGCCTTCAAAATAGCTTCAGTAGTCAGTACACAATGACTTGTAACAGTGTTTACTTTCTGATAGAGTCGCAATAACCTTTTACGTTGCAATAATCATGTTAGGTGTACAGCTTTCGAGCTTCAACGTGAACACTGCATTTGATATTAATAAAACACATGTTTGATTACTCTCGTAATTTTCATATATCCGAGCTGGTTGGCGCGGTTGGTAGATACTTACACGCCGCAGGTCGTGGGTTCGATTCCCACCCAGGTCAGACATTTGAGTGCAAGAACATGTCTGTCTCAAGTATATTAATATATATACACACCTTTATATAACAGGGTATTCAAAAAGTTTTTTTTTAAAAGTAAAAGATAGAAATAATAGATAACAAGTGATTGCTTTATTTTTTCATTTAGCGAGTTTTGGTTGCAGATTCCGTGTTTTCCATTTCAACTTGAGATAGGACAAATAAAAAATTATTGGGTTTTTCGGTCAAGTTCTCAAGTAGCAGCTCGAAGTCTGGAAGTGGAAAAGCAAAAAAAAAATCTATAGTTACACAACTTTTCAGCCTGAATGCTTTCCAGTCATTTCGGCTTTCGATTTTGTATTCACAGTTTCCTTTCAAAAGATTTAACTTATTCTTTTTGTCAACTCTGAAGTATCAAGTTATAACTTTATAAGCACTAAGGGTCGAAGGTATTAAGGGTCACCACTTGAAGTTAGGTAACTTCTAAAGCAAAATTATGACTATTTTATTAATAAAATTAAAAAAGGATTCGCCTAAATTCAATTTAATAAAATAATATTATTTTCCCCGGAATAAATACTTTTTATTCTGATCTTTATATATATAGATAAAGGTTAGGTAAGTCTCATGTCATAGTATGCTCGTAGCTCGTTATGCCAACGTTATCTTAGAGATAATTGTCTTTTTGACCGCTTTCAAAACGAACCTGTCATAATTGTAACAGATATATAAAAACTTTTATGACTTTTGTAAGTCTATAAAATGTCTAACGAAAAGTTCTCGACAGATATTACAGATACAATTTAAAATTCATTTTAGTCGTTTATAGAAAACTAGCTGATACCCGCGACTTCGTCCGCGTTGCTTGATACATTGCAGCCGACATAAATACGATTTTTGTACTGCAGAAGAGGGCTATTCGTGCAATTTATAACCTGGGCCCAAAAGATTCATTAAGATGTAAATTTAAAGAAATTAAAATAATGACTGTCGCTTCTCAATATATATTTGATAATGTTATGTATGTCCGCAAAAACTTAAAAGATTTTCCCAGAAATTGTGACGTACATACTGTTAACACCAGGAACAAGTATAAACTTACAACCACTGTTACTAGATTACACAGGGTCTTTTATGGGACAATGTATACGTTTTCACAACAGGATCCCAGAAAGCGTTCAAAAATATTCTATTGTGAAATTTAAAAGAGTTGTTAAGGAACGCTTGTGTGCTAAAGGATATTATACAATCAATGACTTTTTAGATGATTGCACACCTTGGGAATGAAACGATCGCCTCCAGGCTGTTTCAATTAAAGAAGAATATTATTATTGTATTGTTATTATATATTATATAAATATTGTAAAAAATGAGATGAAAAAAAAAAATCCCGCTGAGTTTCTTTCGCCGGTTCTTCTCAGGTCTGAGGTGTTTATTTCCGAACCGGTGGTAGACTTATGACAATCAATAAGTAAGTGTAACACTTCTACATTGAATAAAGATATTTGAATTTGAATTTGATATATTAACAAAGTTTTCTTATGTACGAAGGAAAAAACATCAAAAAGATCGCAAGCAAAAATATACTTTGTTTAAACATACATCACTGATCACGCAGTGCATATACAAATCGTTGTTTCTTGAAACTTTAATAACTATATTAAATGAAGATATTGTAATCATTTTTCTTTTGATAAGGGTCAAGTGTCTAAGAAATAAAATTTAGATAATTTCATTGAAATCTATCCAGTAGTTTTTCCGTTATGCGCGCACAACTGCAGACCTCTATCATTTTATTTATATAGATTGTAATAGTTATTTATATTGATAGATAAATTACCTACCTTTCTAGGTTACCGGTATTTGTGTTATTGCTCTGTCGGTTCAGTTCATACATTCTTTTTTTTTTATTGTTTTGTCGCGGGCAGCTGATGGAATGTGACTATCATCGCACATGGACACTTCAATAGTAATTATAACGAGTTACTAGTTTTAAACTCTTTGAGATAAATCGTCAATAGCGCAATGGCTGAATGGTCATCTGGGGAAGTAAAATCATAGGTTCAATCCTGACCTAGTTTTAACGTCGTCCCCACATATAATACAAGCTATATGTTTCATTAATGGTTTAAATACGAATATTCGAAATTATTTAATAAACGGCCATTGTTTATGTTAAAACCTATATTTAAAAATATCATCCATTGCAAGGCAACTGCGGAACGTTTTAAACAAACTTGCAATACTAACAGTGACTTCAAATAAAAATATTATTTATATGTCATACGTTTTATAAAGTGAAGACGAAGTAACACCAAGTTTCTTTGCAAAGTCAATACCTTCCCGGAGAAAACAAATTTAAGCCCAAGCACTTAACATAGACAAAGTTATAATTAAAAAAAAAGCACTCCGGCAGTGCCGGCAGAAATGAAAAATTGAATATTAACGTTGTGCATTTTTGATATTTTGGAAAGGTTAGGGGAAAATTTTGCACAAATGGCTTTAATTGTCAATATAAAAGTACTATCATTTATGTGATAAAATACAATATTAATTTATTGCGCTATCGTACACAAACATGACAGTTTATATTACATTAAAAATTTAAAACTTCAGAATCCGTCTTACGATTTTTCAATCAGGGTCACGTGACCTGACGCGAGTTTAACATTTTTAACCCATCACAAAAAAGTGCACAACGCCGCTAAAGGAGTTTTCACTTCAAAAATCCAAATATGATTTTAAAATATATATCATCAATGCTTGATATAAATAATAATTGATTGAGAAATGATTTCCGATAATACAATTGAGATTTTTCGTACCGATTTACGATTAATATCAATAAAAGGGATATAACCGTCATATTACAATAATACTAACTTCAAAATACGATAGTCACTTTCTTTTTGATGTGAAACAACTAATTAATTTAAAATTATTGTATTTAATGAAAATAAACGTTAAATGAATAAACAAACAGTCATCATTTTATTTCATTCGATGTTTCACATCTACTACTTTCTGACGTTCACTCTAAGAAAGTATACGAGTATATATATAATAGTTAGCGATCTGCTTACATTATCTAATAACAAAGTGTTGTTCAGTGTTGTTTGTAAAGAGCGCTGATATTGGAGATCTATAAATTACACGCCAGACAGACCCATTATAGACTTGGCTAGATACTAAGCCTGAATATATTGCCTAATTTTCTCCGAGCGTTAATAATAAATATCGTGTTTTGGGAAAAACAATGACACTATTATACCTACTATATTTCTCCAGAAATATTAGAATTTTCTAAATGTATATATAGGAAAGCCGAGATGGCCCAGTGGTAAGAACGCGTGAATCTTAACCGACGATCGTATCGATCGATCGGGTTCGAACTCGGGCAAGCGCCGCTGACTTTCATTTGCTTAATTTGTGATTATAATTCATCTCGTGCTTGACGGTGAATGAAAACATCGTGAGGAAACCTGCATGTGTCAAATTTCATTGAAATTCTGTCACATGTGTATTCCACCAACCCGCATTGGAGCAGCGTTGTGGAATAAGCTCTAAACCCTTCTTCTCACAAAGAAGGGAAGAGGCCTTAGCCCAGCAGTGGGGCATTCATAGGCTGTTACTTATATATAGTAAATAAACAAGGTGTAAATGTCACACAGATGGGCTAAGTGCCTGCTTTTTTGAGAAGGTTTGGAGAACAACACACTACTCCAATATACGTGACAGATTTTCTCACTAGCGAGCACGATATTAATTATATACACAAATAATTCAGTGGTGCTTAAGGTTTGAATTCGGAATCACCGGTAAAGATTATCTTCCAACCACTTGACCATCACAGCTCTGCACAAACTCTACCACTGAGCACCACCCACTCAGATATTCTACCGAAAAACAGCAGGACTTTGTATTTGTTTCCCAATTTTAAGTGTGAATGAACCAGTGTAATTACAAGGGACATAAAATCTTAGTTACCAAGGTTGGTGGTTCATTGGCGATGTAAGCGATGGTTAACATTTCTTACATTGTCTTAAGGCGTTGGTAACCACTTACCATCAGGTGGGCCATATGCTCGTCCGCCTACATATACAATAAAAAGAAATATAATGTTATTGTTTGTCCATAATAATAAATCGTAAACCAAATAACAAAAACAAACAATGGACTCTGTCACTCAGCGCCCACAATATTTTCATTAAGAAAATGTTTCATCGGATTAACAGGCTTTGGGTAAGGCGTTGGGATTATCAGAAATCTTTCACTTCTTTCACGTTCCTTTATTTTTGACGTAAACAAGATTTATCTTACTTATCTATAAATATAAAATTATATTATATATTGTAACAAAAATAGAAAACAGCGCAAACATACAATATATAACTTAATTACACACTTACTTACATAGCAGATTTAATGTAGAGTTTAGTATTTTAGTCGTTTTGCAAGATAAAAGGCAAGGATAATGCTTTTATATAGTTAAAAAAATTGTGTAATATACGTTTGTCAAGTCGAAGTGCAGCTACTTATATAATAATTATCTCTGGGTTATCTGTAAAGACCCAACAACCTCGGAGAATTGGACAGCTAACACCATAAGCAACAACTTTTGTTCTGCGACTTCGGACATAACTCAATACATGAAAACAATAAATTAAACGATTTTACAAGTTTTTGTCGTATTGTCGTGACATTTGTAGGTCTATATTTCAGTCATAAACGAATGGATAACGCGTCGCGTCGATCTTTGTGATGCGCGTAGATTTACAAACGTTCGAGCGGGACATTAAATTAATACTTATTTTTGTATGAAAATAAAATATAACAAATTATCAAAAGTCGTAGAACAAAAGTTGTTGCTTATGGTGTTAGCTATCTAAAACCTTTTCTGAAAGGTGGTATAACTTTTATTTCTATCCAATTGAACATTTAAAAAAGTCGAACTATTTACTCTGAAAACCGAGCGAAGTAGTTTTCAAAGACATAAACTTCAATATTAAAGAATTAAAGACTTGAGAGTATACAAATAATCCTATAAAAATGTTTACGTGCAAAGTTCTTGCAGAAGAGAGAATTGAAACTAATATAGGAAGAGTAGGATTACTACTCACCCTTATACGTTTGTTATGGACGACTTTGTCCAAACTGGAGTTTTTTCTAAGTTCAACAGCAATTTGACCTCGTCGAATGTCAATAAATTCGTCCTCTATGAATACCTTAGTTTCCTTAATATTCTGTTTCACGTACCAATAAACTTTTGACGCGAGTTACGTTAGGTGAAGTACTTTAATAACTTTTTATTAAATGAAGATATCGCAATATTTATTTTTTGATAAGGGCCAAGTGTCTAAGCAATAAAATTTAGAAAATTTCATTGAAATCTATCCAATCGTTTTTCCGTGATGCGCGCACAACTGCAGATCTCTATCATTATATTTATATAGATAGCTAAGCGCCTAAGACGGTTGATCCGGCGCTTGAAATATTTTCGGCCATGTTGGATTTGCTATCACATCCGATTATGAGAGCTAGAAAATAGAAAGTGCGCTTGTGTTTGCATATAATTGTGCACTATAATAATGGGAACCCTGGCCGAAATCTTGTTCTTAAGGAATAGTTCTACTGAAACAAGAAACAGTTTCCTATAATAACATAAGTGTAATTAAAATAGTAATGCTATAAAAGAAAGTCATTTTGGTTTGGGTAAACAGCGCTTTGGCCTGTTGCCAGCTTAATATCTGTGACTATCGCAATTTTCAGTTTTTAATTCAATTCTTAGCTTAATTACTTTTTCTGGCTTAAATTCTCTGACGGTTTCCAAGTATTGATATGCATTCTAGTTACTCATGTCACCGTTAGATGGCGCTTTGGGAAATCATATTATCGTGAGATTTATGCATAAATAATAAAGCTTTGTGATTCCAACTTGAAAGGGCAATATTCTTATTTAATCTTACGTTGAATTAGATAACCTTCAGAACCTATATAAATAGATTATTGGCTGTAGAAAATATTAAAATTATATCACGCGCTTAGGTCAATGACCACATTACTATATTTTCAAGATAACAGATTCAGCTTGTTAAATCTTATAATAGTGCTTCAGGAAGCATATTGAAATAAACATAGCATAGAAACATCAATCGGCAATCTCGGTTGTTTAGCACTGGCCCATCTCAGCTATGTAGTAAATAATGGCATAATTCAACGGCCAATTGAGTCATCTACAAAGGATTGCAAATTGAAAATAGCTTTGTACAATGCAATGAAATTCTTTGTGATTTAGATTTAAAGGCTGGCGACTTTATCTTACTGTATCAGATTTAAATAAAAGTCGAAGTCAAAGTATAGTGAGTACAGTAACTTACTGTATCCCAAAGACTTTTTTCCACAATCATGTATCTTTTTCTTAGTGGTAGGCGGACGAGAATATGAACCACCTGATGGTAAGTGGCCACCAACGCCAATAGACATTGGCATTGTA
Organism: Nymphalis c-album; assembly: GCA_963151315.1. Classification (NCBI taxonomy): domain Eukaryota; kingdom Metazoa; phylum Arthropoda; class Insecta; order Lepidoptera; family Nymphalidae; genus Nymphalis; species Nymphalis c-album. The sequence continues at coordinate 6,579,909 of OY720609.1, forward strand.
AGAGATGTTAACCATCGCTTACACCGCCAATGCGCCACCAACCTTGGGAACTAAGATGTTATGTCCCTTGTGCCTGTAATTACACTGGCTCACTAACCCTTCAAACCGGAACACAACAGTACCGTTTTTTTTTACCCGATATAGGCTTGCGTTTGACCGTTGTCTTGCCTGATGGTAAGCAACGACACGGTCTACGATGTAGCACGCTTGCCCAGAAGAAACCTGTTAACTCTTGGTTTGAAGACACCCACGTCGTACCTATCGGGAAATACAGTCGCAGGCAAAGTATTCCATAATTTTGCAGTGCGAATGAAAAATGTGGATTCGAAGCGCTTCGTACGTAGGCGGGGAATTTCCACTGTGTACCTGTGGCGCTTCGGTCGCGTTTGCCTGGCTGTTCGATAGTAGAAGGGAGCGGGTGGAATTACTTTGTGTAATTCTTGAGCACATTCTCCGAAATGTATCCGATAGAAAGCCGAAAGCGACGCAATTACACGTCGATGTTCAAGACTTTGGAGCCTAGACTCGACCAACGCGTCGTCTCCTATCAGCCTCCTGGCACGCCTCTCAATCAACTCTAGAGCCTGAAGGTGGTGCTTAGCAGAGCCGTCCCAAAGGTGATAGCAGTACTCCATACATGACCTCACTTGTGCTTTATACAGGCTGAGTGATTGTTCTGCAGTGAAGTAACGTCTCGCCTTGGCGAGGATACTAAGCTTTCGAGCGGCTATTTGGGCTTTGGTCTCAATAAAAGAATCAAAATTTAGAGTTGACGTGAGAGTGACGCCAAGAAGGTGAAGGTGGTCACTTACAGGTACGGACACATTTCGGAAAGAGGGAGTAAGCTGGAATTCCTTCTTTTTTGCAGTAGAATATCTGATGAGTGGGTGGTATCTACCCAGACGAGCTTGCACAAAGCTCTACCAACAAGTAAGTATCTATTTATATAATTGCTTGTCTTTAATATTATTCAGTAATTAGTTAAATGATGCATGTCTTTGTTTTGTTTATACTGTCGGGAATTTCATTATTAATGCACATTACAGACTAAAGGTACGAGCTTAGTTCAAAGAGATTGCAATCGCGAAAGATATTATGCCATTATGTACACACCAGTACACACAAATAAACGTCATATTTTTGACACAGTCAAGTTTTTTAATTAATCCTACGCTATAATCTATACTACTATATAAATCTATTGGTTCTGTCTGTCCATTTCTTTTTCACCTAATTTTGAGATAAACGATCGTTTTATAATGCAGTGATTCACGTTATACTATTTTTTTCATTTTTGTCTATCTGTCTGTCTGTCTGTATGTCTTATTATAACTCAACGGCTAGACCAATCTTGATGAAAATTGGTACACATGAAGAACATGTTTGTGATGGTGCAAATGTTAGGCCATATTTGAGATCGGTAAATTCTACGGTATTCATGAAAATTAATTTCTCATCGTTAATTACGTATTTCTTTACCAGTAGCCCTATGTATGTGTGTGTGTGTGTGTGTGTGTGTGTTTGCGCGTGTGTGTTATTATAGTAATAAAATAATTTATTATATTTTTATTATTTAGACGCGGGTGAAGCCTCGGGACACAGCTAATATATGTTGTACCTACACTACTGTATGTATTTATTTTTTAGTGAATACGTCACTTTGAAAAATTGCTCCAAAATTTTTAAGAGACGTATGAACTATCAAGGTATATTAATTTTACCTGTCCCTAGGTTACACTGGTGTTGTGTGTATACGTTTATTCAAACTTATATCATAAATATGAAATTGAGTTAGTTTGTTTGTTACGCTTTAATGCCTTAACTACATGGTAGATACCAATTGTCATACATTATTTTATATATGTTGTCAGGAATACAGAAAAGAACATAGTACCTAGCACCTGACCCTAGTAGATGCGGGCAAATCTGCGGCCAGAAACTAGCTTTTCCACATAGGATAGTTTGGAGTCAATGACCGACGTACATAGGAACTTAATTTCTTCTTATCTATATTCAGGAATGTCTAGTCGAGCAGTGTTGATGTCAACGACCGCATAGTAATTGAGATTTAAGGATTTGACGTGAGCGCAGAATTTTATTCACTTCTTAGACTGCTGGTTTAATATTTACGCTTGAAGTATAGATATCTCAATATTTTATCTAGATAATTCTGTCTAACTTTATATCAATTTAAAACTTAGGCAAGCTAACATAACTTTTGCTGCTTTTTCAGGAATGAATGAGAAATGCTTTTTCCTAACGTACTCTTTCCTGGATCTCCGGAAAGCCAGCGTGCTTGGGAAGAACTAAGGTGCAAGTCGGAGCTCGAACAGCTTATTGGTGTCGAGAGCGGATTCTAGAGCGTGGTTGCAGGCGTTTCCTTCTCCTTACGTTGCGTGTGGCCGTCGATCTTCGCCTGGGCTGCGCTATTTGTCAACCATACTGATGCATCTGCGGGTCCATGGTGGATGCCAACGGCCATCACGCGTTGAGTTGCGGACGATGCTCTGGGAGATTTCCTCGCCAACACGCCCTAAACGACATTGTCCGGAGCGCCTTGGTGTCAGCGAATGTTCCATGCGTCTTGGAACCAGGTTTGACGCTTGTCCCATGGCAAACGTCTTCGTAACTTTTTTTTTAGTTTCAATTATATTTTCAAATAAATTATATTTTCTACAATTATAAAAATCATTTATTAAATACTATTTTGTCTTTTGTTTCTTAAATGATGTATAATAATTTAAATACAAATAAATGTTTACATTCATGTATAATAATTATCGTGATATTTATGAAATACTAGCACTTTGCACGCGACTTCGACCGCGAAAATTTAAAAACTACTTATTATTTAACGTAAATTAGTATTTGGTTAAAGACTAAACGTAGGACATGTATAGTTTGTTCAAACTGTGACATTTTTCTTACTGATATTTTTATACTCATCCTAACTCCTAAACAAAAGCTCCAATCCGGATCGTAGTGGAACTTTTCTTTAAAATCGGTTTAGTATATTTTGTGTTAAATCGTAACAAACAAAAAAAAAAACAAATCTTTCCTCTTTATAATATTAGTGTAGACTAAGCGAGAACGTGAATCGTTCTCTGGTAAAAGTTCACTAAAACACTATTTGCTTGTATTATGAAGAGTTTCAATCACATTACGAGCTTCACGTACGTTAAGAATGTATAAGGTTATATGTATAATGCATGTTTTATTTTTCAAGCTTTTGAAAATGAAAATACTTCATAGTGGTTTATAAGGTAGAATAGAATAGTTTACGCGTGATTGTACACAAAGAGAGTTAAGAAAACGCACAAGAGACTCCTTTATACCCAGAGTAACGTTATTAAAAAAGACTCGTGCTAATTTTAAGCCGCCATTTTGTTGGTAGAAAGATAATATGGAAATTATTTAATTGATTATTGGAACGAAATTTCTTGAATTGTTTATATAGATTTTGTAATAGTAATTGAGTGAATAATTTATATTTCATATCATACAAATCATACATATCATACAATCATACAAATTTCCACATAATTTATATTGTATGATTTGGTGTTCTATTTTTTAAAGACAAATTCGAGGTTTTCTTTCTATAAATATATAAAAAAAATAAAAGAAAATAGTTATAGCAATAATATGAAATTAAAAGCAACAATATATCAAACCCAGGTAAATACGCCTTGACTCGGATTGACATTTAACTACATAACAAACAAACAAACTTATAATATTTGTAAGGATGTCACATGTCAAACTGAAATTTCAGAATTGAATACTACTTCGTGTATCATATTCGATAGTCTGATATTAACAAATAAACAATAAATAATGATGTATATCTTTGTAGCTTTTACATACATTACAATATACATACTTTTTTTTGTTTTATTTCTTTCCTTTTTTTGAACGCTGGAAAAATGCATTACGCGTTTCCCCCACGGGTGCAGTCGTAGAGTATGTGGGGCTCGCCGGTTTCCAAGGCGTCGAGTGCGCCCCGAGCATCGGAATACCCACTAAAAACCAGTGGTACCCCTCTGTCTTAGCGAGGAGTGCCACGGGTTCGCTTGTGCACGCTACTGTGACGCTCTGATGGCTGGCCTGTCTATGCGATCCTCCATTCACTAGGGAGGATTACTAGGGTACTAAGACCCCCCCTAGAACTAGGCTAAGCCTGTCTTAGATACAAAATTAACATTTTAGAAACGATGTCAAAACGATGGAACGATTTTAGTATTCAACAAAGCTTAAGTAACTACACTTTGGCACCTAAAAGGCCGAATGTAATGTAGAACAAAAAATAAACCATTTAAACTTTACTTATAAAATTAAAAAGTCATAATTTAAAAATATATTCATGAAAAAGTTCCATATGTTTTGTAAGGAGTACCTATTTATAAAGTGAGGAGTTTTTTCGTTCTATGGAAACGCCTTTATGTTAACAATAAGGGGTCACATATAGAGCATAAAAATATAATAATAATATCCTGGGACATTATTCACACACGGCCATCTGATCCCAAACTAAGCAGAGCTTGTACTATGGAAACCAGACAACTGATAAACTACATATTATAATACTTTTTTTTTGTAAATACATACTTAAATAGATAATTACACCCAGACTCAAGACAAACAGACATGTTCATGCACACAAATGTCTGTCCTGGGTGGGAATCGAACCCACGACTTGCGGCGCAAAAGGCAGGAGTCTACCAAACACGCCAACCGTCTCGTCTAAATATAGCACAGAAGAATATCCCGTATAATGAAACGGAAACGAAATTGTCTATTGTGTGTTTTTTTTCCAGTTTTAAGTATGGTAAATTCAGCACAGGTCTTTCGAACGGTTCAAGCTACAAAACTTAATTGAATTATATAAGTCTATTCAAGATTCTGTTCATTTGTTGATAATGATGATGTCCCTCTAGCTGTTTTTCAAGAACCAGCCATAGAAGATATTGTATATCACAAATATGTACGAACACAAGTACATATGTGCGTTGTGGCATTGATATTTCAGATTGTAATAGCTTGAAAGTATTTAAGCTGCGTATATAAGTATGTGAAGAACTGAAATAAATAAATAAGTCGAAAGGGAAGTCGATTAGTACATTTAAATGAGTAATTTTTATCCAAAATTATAAGTGTTATTAAACTTTTCATGAAAATGATGTAGTCAATATATGCTAATATGAAAATTGAGTTATAATCCAAATTCGCCACAGCCGCCAAAGTCAGAGTTTTATAAAAAGCCTCAAGATATAAGTTTCGGGAAAAAAATTCGGTGGAAATCTTCAATTTAGTTGTATACGGAATAAATTAAGCATTGCTATGGCCGAATTTAGTGGTTTTCTGCATGAAACGTACAAATATCTTTTAAATAATATTCGTAATAAGTTTTATTATTTATATATGTAGTCAATTAAAAAGAAAAACAAAATTGTCCTCGGCAAGTTTTTTTTCTTACGCATTAACTTGCATCACGCACATTGACTTTAATAAACTTTTTAAGCTGTTTGAAAAATGATGAAAACTATGGTAAATATTTGTTACAATCCTGATGTATATGGATGGTGCCAATAAGCCCATTAGAATTATTTCATTATTTTTAAGCGCAATGATTATTAAATTATTATCTTAAGGCCCATCTGTCATCCGTGACAGTTTGTGGACACCACGATAATTTTCCATGATTACAAAAATACTAAGTTTTGCTGTTTCGAGGTAGAATATGTGATAATTGGGTGATACCCACCAATAGCCCTACCACCAAGTAACAAATTTGTACCTTAACTATACAAGCTGTTTTTTTTCTTTTGTATATTACATATTGTTTACAAATGTAATATTGATATACTGAATAGTACACAGCACTATGAATTAGACAATAATACTTCGTACAAACTATACACAATTACACATGTTATAAAAAAGTTTAATTAGTATAAAACATAATGTACGGTTTACAAGACAAAAGCGTTTTATATTTTTCCTTCGTATGAATGAGTTGCTACTGTTTTAAAATAACAGTGCAAGTTGTGATTGGAGTGGTGTTACACTCTCGTAGAAATTTATATTTTTTATATTATGATAGGGGAACGCATCTTCTATTATTTTTTGTAGTTGTGCACATAACTTGGACGATCTCATTGGCCTGTCGTAAGGACAAAGATCCCGAGACCTGGGTTCAAGCCTTAGTCGAGAATGGGGAGAATTTCAAAGTAGCACGGAGTATGAAATTGCAGTATTTACAATATACAGCCTCAGAAAGCACGTTAAACCAATGCGCTGTTTGAAATTGACTGGTGGTAGACCTTTTTGCAAGCTCGTCTGGGTAGTTAACACCCACACTTTACGAGCTTTTTCCCCTTACTCACTCTTTTCAATTAAGCTACAAAAGGAAAATTACATCAATGTCTTAGCATGAGATGCATGCAAATGTTCAATTTACGATTCCACATATTATACAAAAAGATGTATATTTCATGGAAATACGATAGAATTATCTAGAAGCAACCCAAATTTTTTCTCAAAGGTAAACAATTTCTGTATCTTGATTAAAAAATATTTTGTTACTTCGGATTAGAAAAAATAGATATATGTTCTAGACTTTTGGTGATTTTAAGCAAAATACCTACAACGTAAAATAGTGGACGCGAACTTTTCTCCATACTTTTTTAATGGCTCGACCTGGGGTTTGATTCAAGAACCTCTGGGCTTGCGTTCTTATAAGCTCCAAGGAGGCAGTCAATAGAAATTAAATTACGTACAACTACAACACAGCTTATAATGTACTCTCCTTTGGCATGTGCCCAAGAGACTAGCGCTGATGCTATGTAATGGCGAAACTGTCTCTGAGCTAAGTGAGCGCTGATTGTTAGGTTACTATCAATATCCTATCATAATCTTTCAAATCCTCTACTTGATATCTGGAAGTAAAATTGTAATCTCGTCAAAAAATTAATGCTTTCTATTTCATCGACACAGCTTAAAACTTTAAATGATAGCTTCTGTATCAATACCAAAATTTGAAAGATAAAACACGACGTTTAGCATAAGTTTCACTAGACAGCATATTTTTGAAACGAAGTTTCAAACTCTTACGCTGCTTATGGCCGAATACTGAAACGTCATTCAAATATGAAGTGGGACATAATTATTTGGAACGCCATTAATTTCAAATTTCGCATACTAGATTTTGAAATTAATGACGTTCCAAATAATTAAGTCCCACTTCATATGACACGAATGCTACAAAATGCGATTCGTTGGGCGTTCGAATTTAGTGCTTTCTGGTGTGACAAAAATATTAATTTGTATAATAATTATTTTTAAATGTTATTTGTATTTAGTTAAGGTTTTAATGTAAATAAAAAGCAAAATTAGTATTAAAAAAAAATTAATAAACAATAATAAATATCCTGGGACATTATTCACACACGGTCATCTGAGCCCAAACTAAGCAGAGCTTGTACTATGGAAACCAGACAACTGATATTCTATATAAATATATTTTTTTATAGTTATACCCAGACTCAGGACAAACAGACATGTTCAAGCACACAAATGTCTGCCCTGGGTGGGAATCGAACCCACGACCTGCGGCGTGTAAGGCAAGTGTTTTACAAACCACGCCAACCGGCTCTTCCAGAATGTCCATTTTCAAACAAGGTTGCAGTGGATAACATATCGCACAGAACTTCATTGCTGACGGGGTCCCCCGACCTCTCAACTTTTCTTAAATCCTTTGAATGAATGAATGAATAAATTAATTATTTAATTAAACTTATTTTTTTTTAGTTTCATTTAAATACTTGTTTACAATAGTCACTGGTACTGTAAGACACTTTAATATGTGTCACATTATGCATTCATCACCATATTATGTCTTGTCTCCGGTAAATAAATGATAATTGTGGAAATATAATTCTTAGCAAGGCAAAACACTACTAGGTCATGTTCATTACACATTGCTGGATTGTTGATTGATTGGTATCACGTGATGCACTTCTAATCAATCGTTGCTTTGTACTGCAATAGCACTTAAAAGCAAGATAATGAATGTAAACGAGTGATACGATGCTACGACTGCTACGATACTATGTAAGGCTAAATGGTGTATCCACTGCATTATTTTTTTCAGCTTATTGCCGTCCACTGCTGGACGAAAGCTTCTTTATTGTTTAATAAAGAAGCTTTATTAGTAGCTGCACTGCATTAATAGGAGCTTTATTTCGAATACCAAGAACACTCGGATCATTGTCTCCGGAAATATATTTTTTACAAATTTTTATTCTTTTCATTGTTTGAACATATTTCGATACACAAATATCCCTCATATAAATAAAATCAACATGTAGTATTGTACGTCTTTATATACTTAGTTAAATATTGATCAACTATCGATACTCTTTTTATATCGAGTATATTTGCTTTGCTATAGACCTTTTAAAGATTTTGTTTTGAGTTTATGAACTAAAATTTAGGGAAAGACTATATAATATGTCCAACGGCTAAGATATTATATTAGCAGGCTAAGATAAGAGAAGGCTTAGAGCTTATTCCACCACGCTGCTTGAATGCGGATTGGTGGTTACCCGCGGCAGTTTTCTTTAAACACAAATTAAATACATGGAAATTTAATGTGGTAGCTTGGAATCATCGGTTAAGATTTTCATGTTCTAAGCACTGAGCCATCACGGCTCACATCACGGCTATAACAAAATAATCCGTAAATGTATCATTGTTGAGTAAAGGAGAACCCCTTTAAAGATAAGTCTTGAAGCTTACTCCACCACGCTGCTCCAATGCGGGTCGGTGGATACACATTTAACATAGTATTATTTGAAATAGCAATCCCTGAGATTGAACCCACAATATTCAGTTCAAATTCACGTATTCTAACCACTACGCCATTACGCTTCCCCAAGTTATGAAGTGGTAATTATAAAATTGTTCTCGAATGTTCATTAAACAAAGCTTCATTTGATGGACGATGTATCTTGTTCAGGGGATTTTTCGCTCATTCGCGTAATAACGTTACTCAGCCGTGTTGTTTGTTAAAACTTTTTAATTATAAATTCTAAATTATATAATTGTTACTTTAAGTTAGACACGATAAACATATTTAAACTTATTAATTACTTATTGCAAGTGTGAATTATATGGAAATGATAAGAATTTTTTATTTCATAAGTACACTTGAAATGTTCTACCACCCATACTCATCAGATATTCTACCGCAAAACAGCAATACTTGGTACTGTTGTGTTCCGGTTTAAAGGGTGAGTTAGCCAGTGTAATTACAGGAACAAGGGACATAACATGACCTATGGTTATGTAATGGTTACAATGCCAATGTCTGTGAGTGTTGGTGATCACTTACCATTAGGTGGCCCATATGCTAGTTCGCATATGGTCACCGCGTATGGGTGATGGTATGGTTTAAACTATAAAAAATATATAATAATTTTGCATATGTGTGTTTTAACTATTATTTATTTAAATCAAGCTGTACCTATTATTTTTTACCGAGTTTGTGATACACTATTTTGATGAATATAATAAAAAGGGATAGAATTATTATTTAGAGTGCAAATAGACGTGGAAATTGGACAAATATTTAACAGTTTCAAGTATTCACATCTATCGGCAGTCCCAATGACTGTCTGACATTTTTTTTATAAAATATTAAAATATATTTTTGTCCGTTAGCCGACAAATATAACAAAAAAAAAGCTCAAATTTTGTTTTTAACTTATATCAGGATGAGCTACTGCGTTGTCGTGTGAGAAGTCATTTCACGATACGTGGTTCCCTAATTTCCATAGCTTATTTTCTAAAATTACATTATCCACGTTCTGCCATCAGTTCGATAGATCTACGACCCTTATCCGTGTATTTTCACTGGTTCATTCACCCTTCACACCTAAACATACAGGGCATTGCCCTTTGACGTGTGACTTTACTACATGATCGTAAGGGTTTGTGTGGTAACTATAAAGGTGTGTACGGATTACGGATATGTGAAAATTATTATCGCGCGATTTACTATGTCTGCTGTCGGTTTTTGTAATATATCTCAGCGTGCATGTCTTGCTTTGTTGGGACGTATATCCGAGAGTTAACTGCATTGGTTTTATTCAGTAGTGTCTTAAATTACATCGTTTTTTGTATGGTTTAAAAAATTACATGGTAACTTAATTTTGCTTTGTGATTTATGCAGGTCCGTCTGGGTACAACACACAAATAACCAATAATTCTACAGCCAAATTGCAATACTCAGCATTGTTGAACCAGTAAAACATCAGGCACAAGATTATTGGCGGATTGGCTGTATAAGAAATGGTTCCATGAATATTCCTTACGGTGCCAATGTCTATGAGCGCTGGTGACCACTTACTATTAGGTGGTACCATGCTCATCCGCCTACCTCCATGAAAAGGTTTTGTTTCGGTGATATGGCTGTTGTCTGGTTTGACACCATGTTGTGCGTCTCGATAAAAAGTGATATCCTTACTTCAACCGTACGCTAGCGGTTGAACCACAAACGCACGTCGGAGCGCATCCCTCATCTGTACGCACCCTAGGAATGTAATGAGAATTTCATATCAACACAAATAATTAAAATAGTTTAGTCAGTTTATTATTCATCTTTAGGTATCAAATTTAATTATTTATTACATCATATAAATAACTGAGCTGAATCAGTTTTATACGTATAAATAAAAAATAGTAACCGTATGGAGTTTTTCCTATAATGTTACTATAGAAACTCTTTTAACATATAACATGTTATTATACTGGCACAAAATAGCACTACTTGGTATTGTTGTGTTCCAGTTTGAAGGGTGATGGAGCCAGTGTAATTACAGACACAAGGGACATAACATCTTAGTTCCAAGGGTTGGTGGCGCATTGGCGATTTTAGTGATGGTTTTTTTTTATGTAAGAGGGGGCAAACGAGCAGGAGGCTCACCTGATGGAAAGTGACTACCACCGCCCATGGACACCTGCAACATCCGAGGAATTGAAGGTGCGTTGCCGGCCTTGGAGGAAAGAGTACGCTCTCTTCTTGAAGGTTTAACATTTCTTACAATGCCATTGTCTATGGGTGTTGGTGACCACTTAACATCAGGTGGCCCATATGCTCGTCTTCCTATACAATAAAAAAATAATCAAATTGTCATTGTCAAAAGATTTAGCTTTGCCTGCGTGTTGATCACAAACAACGACAATGAAGAGATTCCTCTAATTATGTTGTTTACTGTTGTGCGTTCTGGAATCTGAATCTAAAGAATGCCGGGAATGAATGTAAAATTCCAATCCCGATCATGAATAGATCTTGGATCCCAAATGGAGGAAGAAAGAAGTTGTTAGCTTCCGAATAAATTCCTATTTAAAATGACTTTTCGATTATTACTAGAGATGTATCTACCGTATTTTATTGTTTGTCATTGAATTGTGTAATAATTATTATCTACATTGTACCATTGACTGCCTCGTTGGTCTAGTGGCCAGATATAAGCCCGCAGACCCGGTGGTCCTGGGTTCAATTCCCAGGTCGGGCCAATAAATAGATATTGGGTTTTTCTGTCAGAAACTTCTCAGTATCAGCCCGGAGTCTGGAAGCTGGAAGTGTGTACACTCCCGTGTCTCGGAAAGCACGTTAAGCCGTTGGTCCTGCGCCTGAACTCTTTCCGGTCGTGTCGGATTGCCGTCCCATCGGATTATGACAGCTAAGGAAAAGAGAGTGCACCTGCGTTTGCGCACAAATTTGTGCACTATAATATTTCCTGCGCAGTTGCCTAATCTCTCCTGAGATTGGCCGCCGTGGCCGAAATCGGTCTGGAGGACCTTACATTGTAGTATATCAGTTTGATGATGTAAATAGAGCGATTCTTTGCAATTATTCTTTAGCACATACGTTTCTTCACATAACTCACTTATTAAAAATACAAACCTGCAGTATTTAATTAGATTTCTTATTTAAGTCATATGGGTATAAGTCATTTGGGCATAAGTTTATTATATATAAAGAATATGTATGAGTATACGAAGCTTGTAGGTAAAAAAGTATATAAAAAAAGCTTTAAAGCCTTTTGTTTATAATACAAATTTTGTAATATAATTGTTCATAATAGTCGTTAATTGTCCTCAACGCTTGTTAGTATAATCTCGCATACTTAAGCTGTACAAGGATACGAGGGAAGATGAGTGTCGCTTTAAGCACTGTAATTAAGCGCTTTCCACAATGTACTCGAAACTATCACAATAAACACGGGTTTTATTCTAAGATGGTTTTATTATACGACTAAATCCAATTGTGCAAATATTAATAACCATGTAATTTATATGCACATTCGTCTATTTTCACTGACAGGCAGCATGAAAAAATACATATATTTTTGCGAAAGAAAAAGACTAATGAACTTTTAGCACCTATTTATCGGTTTTTCGAAATCTGTAAAGAACTTCCTTTTTAGTTTTAATCACGAAGTACAAAATTGATATTATAATTCTCTATTTTCCAAATAGGTAGATATCAATAGAAACTTTCAACTCTTATTGTTACTCCCTTCAAGAGTGGAATTTTCCAATTTATTTTTAGCAAAAGTATCAGCAATATTATGCATATTTTCTTAGTGTCATATCCCAGTTTAGTAGAGATATTGGTTTTTCTATACATAGAAAACTTTACCCCCTTTGGGAGTATTTTGGGACTGATAACGCTCTTGGCAACGGCGATTGGAGAGGCATATGAACCCCTGCCTTGCTTCACTCGTGGCTTGCGTCAGGGACAAAATGATAACATATTAGTATGTATGTGTTAAAGAATAAATAATCCAAATAATATTATAAAATATGTGAAAGCGAGTTTCTTTGTTACGCTCATACCTCTTTACTGCTCAAAATTTCATGATGAAATTTTCCATACACAAAGTCAAGGTAAGAGAAAATAGCACGTAGCACCCGACACTCCATATGTGACCGAAGTTCGAGCGGAATCTAGTAATAAATAAAATAGCGTTAGTCCTGCATTAGCCCTTTTTTTTTCGTGGGGAAATCCGTCATGGATACCCTCCATATGTGATGTAGCTTAATGGAGGGTTATGTCGGACTCCTTCCTACCGACTAAAACCACCACGGTACCCTTCCCGTCTTAAGGGGAGCGCCACGGAATCGCTTGCGTGACCGTGACATAGTCCTGAGGCCCTAGCCAAGTTGACATTCTAAAATTTTAAACGCTAATAGAAAACTAAACAAATGTATGTGAATGACATCTCTCAACGATAAGTCACGTGATCATTCTCATACATTTTTTTAGTTTTCTATTAGCGTTTTCAATTGTAGAATGTCAACTTGGCAAGGGCCTCTGACTTGTTTATGACTTAAAAGTGACATTGATAGTGATATAAGGCATGTAATTTGCATGTACATAACTCACGTTAGCAACATGAATTGGTAAAGCGGGGTGCAGATAATTCAATTGAAAACTTTGTGACTCGTGCACACTGACGATGTCGGAGGAACGAATATAAATATAATTATAAAAATTGTGCGGTCGGGGGACCCCCGTCGAGAACGTAGTTCTGTGTGATATTTTTACTCAACCCCTGTTTTAAAACATAGATTTAAATTGATTTTCACACCGAAAAGCGACGCAACCTCCTTTACATGCATTTTGTAGCATTTGGTAGGCACAGTATGAACGTATTTCGTTACTCACTTGAACTTGAGCCACTGCCATTACACTCTACTGTAATTGGCGTAAAAGAAGTTCGTTCTATAATATTACGTTTATTTAATTATTTATTTTTTATGTTATTTATTTATTATAATTCGTTTTGTAACATGTACATGATTAGATATAGATAATTTAGGTAAAATTGATTTATGTTAATCGACTTATACAGTCATGATATCGCTCGAACATTTATAGTCTTTATTATTAATACCATAAAGTAAAAGTGTGTTTGTATGTTTGTTACGTTTTCACATCTTAACTACTCTACTGCTCGTGGTGAAGTTTTGCATACACGTTGTCTGGGGTAAAGGATACACATGGTATATACCTGATAGTAATAAATTAAATTAGTAAAGGTATTTTAAGGATATTCCAAGGGCCATCCTGTCAAGGTCCTATAATTTAATAAAATAAAATAATTTTAGTATTAACTAATAATAGACTTTTTGTTTTATATATATATATATATATATTTTTTTTAAAGTAAATCAATCAATTCATAAGAGTTATATATGTTATGTCAAAAATAATCAAATTATATACATATGTAAAAAGCCGAGATGGTCTAGTGTTTAGAACGCGTGAATCTTAACCGTGGGTTCAAACCCGGGCAAACAACACTGAATTTTCGTGTGCTTATTTATGTTTATAATTCATCTCATGTTTGACGGAAAACATCGTGAGGAAACCTGCATATATCTAATTTCACTGAAATTCTGCCACGTATATTTTCCACCAAACCGCATTGGAACAGCGTGGTGGAATAAGCTCCAAACCTTCTGGGACATTCACAGGCTGTTACTTACTATAAATAATACATATGCATGAATATAAATGATATATGTATAATGTATTTTTATTACAAATTTATTACAAATGCCGATAATTAATTAATTAGTAAAAATTAATTCACAAACAGAGCATGGCTTTAAAATAGATAAATTAGCGTTATTAGTCATCACTATACAAAATTCAATTGCAAAGAAAATGAAACATTCGGCATAATTACAACTTAAAGTGGACAATGGAAACAATTTAAAAGTTTTATTCCGTTAATTTAACGTGATTCCCCGACTTCTGTGTTCTGTCATCTTTTTGAACCTAAATGTAATTCATTTATCTTAATTCCCCTGTTTAATGTAAAGCTTAAATATAATCCATTCTAAGATTTTAAGTCTGTTCATTCATCAAATTGTATTTAGTATTTGACCTTATTTGTAGTGACTGGCAGATATGACAGTCAAATTTTACCATATTGCTATATTCTGCCATATTTATATTAAGTCATAATTAGCCCAGCTCTTGTGTTTAATTTAGCATTTGTTATATTTAACATTGAGAATTAGATTAAATTATTTCGTTGCTTAGTTAATAGTTTAAATATCAATTTTGGTTTTAGTTCAACTAATGTGGTGTAAAAGGGCTTGTAAGTTTTGAGCAAAATAATATTATTTTTATATTATATTTCTAGAACAATCACCTGTTCCGGAAGTGATCAAATCCTTTGTCCGAGGCAGTATAATTGAGTAGACTTAAATGCGATTTATAAAATATTATCCCCAATACACGTCAGTTCATCTTAAAGCTTATAATACTACCCAATTTAGGAGGCAGTTTAAAGTGTGGGCGTAGCGTTATTAAGGGTGAGGATCAAAACAGACACCGTAACATGAAATATATATTGATAAATAGTTAACGACCCAGATTAAACTAAACTGTTTAATACACGAGTATCAACCGCTCCGAACCGGTATCGGCCGGATTAATCCGGTTAAAAGTTACTTATATCATTTCGCTGAACTTCTAACCGACCGTGGAGTTCGTAAACGAATTTCATGAGAAATGAAAACTTTAATATTATATGACGTTGTGTCATATAGTCTTTTATGTCATATACTGAGCCGCAATGAGCTTCGATGTTACTGAGTAGTTTTGAAAAATAAATGGTTTTAATGCTTCAAAAAACATCAATACAAATATACAAACATCTATATGTCATATACGATGTTTATAAAAGTAATAACTTGAATTTATTTTAGGTAAAATGTCCAGTCCTTAATTCACTTTTTTTCACTAATATACATATAACAGCACATTTACTTTGTGGTGTGTACCACCTCTTTGTCAGGTATTGTTTTGTTTCGGTTTGAAGGTTGAGTGAGCAAGTGTAATTACAGGCACATACTATCTTAGTACCAAATTTCATTCGTAAAATAATAATAACTTGTAACTATTTTCATAACACTTGTATTGTCAAAACTTATAACGAAACTTACTGCTTGTATGAAAGTTATGACAGGCTTGCTTGTGACAAAGGAAATATTGAAAAGTTATAATAAAGTTATCATACACTTTTATTGGTGTTCTATTCTTCAGCGACAAATATGAAAAATTTGGAAATACATATGAAAATACTTTAACAAATAAGAAAAAGCAGTACGAGCCTCAGGAAATATATATGGTTAATAATTAGCTCCAGTGGGGTTATAAGAACAAACTCGAAACTCCCGCAGAAATCGGTCATAAACTGTGATAATGTCTGATATGCGATATTGACCACAATAAACATAATTACAATAAACAGGACAGGATAGGACAGGCCTTTGCCCGGCCTTGGCATATTGGCCTATGACTCACACTTATTATGTATTCAATTAACGTCCTACTTATTTTAAATTAAAAAAAAGATACAATCGCAAAATATAAATAATTATATAAAAAGGGATGAAATAAATAAATTTACCTTGGACGATTGATTGTATTACAGAAGCAAAGAACGCAACTTGATTTATTGTGACGTTGATTTGAAATCTAACGAAAAACTGCCTCGGAATTCTTCTTCGGAATTGTTATTTTTTTCTTTAGATAAACATTATTACATATAGCGAATGTTTAAGAAGTTTATGGAATAATGGAAGATACATAACAATCAATCGATCTTGACTTGATATATATTTTTGATGTGAAACATCTATAGCTGCTGTTAAACGGATTGTTGGTGTGGCGAGTGGCGACTGGCGACGCATCACCGTATATATATATATGTCGCAAATAGTTTTTTTTTTTACTTTGCAATTAATGAAAATAAACGTTAAATAAATAAACCGACCATCATCATTCTATTTGATTCGATGTTTCACATCTGCTAGGCGTCCCGTGACGGCTCAGATTTTTTATTTTATTAAAGTATATAGGCGTCCCGGCAAATGCTTCGAATGATGTCACTGTCTAAAACGACCAGATTATAGCTACACGTAAAATGTAAACGGGACACAATAATAGGTCATTGAACTGAAATACAATCGCAATTTACATTCCATAGCGAACTCGTTACGTTTTAATAAAAAGAATATAATTATAAAAGTAATTTTGTTTAAATTCTATCGTATAGCAAAACGAAACGTCGTTTAAAAACATGACATTTTTATTGCCTATTCCATTTAACTACTTTTGAATCCAGAATTCGCTTACGAAATTAAAAACTGACAATAAAAAAAATATTGTTCCAATGCGGAGTTTTCCTTAGAAGGGAAACAGACACTTTCCTAGCAAAGTAACATTAAACTATCTTTTTATATCAAAATATTATTATTTTTATTATAACCTTACTAATCTCTCTCTTGTGCCAGCGTTAGACCTGGGGATCTGCCTTTTATCTAGCCACTAACTACTAGCCCAACGTGGCAGTATATTGGAAGTATACAAATATCAAAATTACAGAAATACAATTTAATTTTATAAATACATGTATTTAAAAATAATTATTTTCCGTACTAAAACACTCGTAGTCCGAAACTTCAGAATTTAATTTCCAAGAAACTAACTTGGTGTAGCGTGACGATACTCGAGTCACATGACAAATATTGGAGAAATAAGTTCGTGTTTCAATAGGCCTGAAATAGCGCAGAATACTTTTTCCTTACATGCTTTGGTTAAACCAATAAAGTACGATTTCGTTAACGACGACACTGGGTCATTATGACCCGGGATAATCTAAGTGATTTTGACGTGACAACGTCTAATAATTCGATGAACGCTGGCTGCATGCACGAAAAATTGTCCCGTTACGCTCATTGTCCCGTTACGCTGATTGTACGCTTGCGCCGCATCTATCTCTCGTTCACTCGATTGCAGTCATTTCATCAATGTTTTGTTATACCGTTGTCACGTTAAACTATCGTCCGTAAATCGACTTTACAGACAACCATTTTTTTTATAAAATTTTATTAGATTCTAGCTATTTAAAAGCGTGAAAAAATAATAAAAGTGTCAATAGGCTTATATGATAAAAATAGGATGACTAGTGCGGATCATGAGTCCAGTTACCCAAATGCTCAAATAGGGAATATTAAAAGCAAACGGAATATGAACGTTATAAATCGCTACGGGTCAATATGACCCAGCGTCCTTGCTTCGGGTAAAAAAAATCACGTTCAAAAAGTTTCAGATGTAACTGGGTGACTGATTCAATGAAAAAGGTTTTTTTTTATATAGAATAGGCAGCCGGACGAGAATATGAGCCCGTATAAGTAGTAACCAATGCCCATAGACATTGGCATTGTAAGAAATCTTAACCATCGCTAACATCGCCAATGCGCCACCTACCTTGGGAACTAAGATGTTATGTCCCTTGTGCCTGTAATTTCACTGGCTCATTCACCCTTCAAACCGGAACACAACAATAACAAGTACTACTGTTTTGTATTACTGAGGAATATTAAATCAACACAGTGATGTATCAATATACAATATCTCATAAGAAACTCCAGTAAAGAGAATTGAGATAATTCTAAAATAAAAAATGTACTACAAATGATATACTAGGATTCTGAAATATGAAAACTTTATATAAATAAATGTAGGTGGAAGAGAAAGATAAATCACATATTGCAAGCCTGTATTTTTAGTTCAACTTATTAAGCTACCACACAAAGTCTATGCGACTCAACTTTATTGTCAGCAGCGCTGTATTTATACCATGCACTTCACAACACTTTTAAAGCGCCGCCAACATGATTTATTTCCTCGTGCAGAAACATGTGGGCGGTCAGCGATTATAGAACTATATTAAAGCGGTGCTTGGCATCTCGTGGAGTTATAATGACAATACAATACAATAGCAGGAAGCGATCCATAAAACAATTAATGCAATAGTTCTCTGCAGCGCTAGATGGCGTTACTTTCCTTAATAAAGGATAAATCGAGCCATACCATAAACTTATTATTTGGTAATATATCTTCTGAATGTTGGTTAGTTAAATGATGTGCAAAATTTATGAATTTCAATATATGCAAGTCCTTTAACAATTGACCGAGTGCCATACTACGTAATAAAATTAGCGTCTTTGAAGGTAGACACGGGATCGCTTACGCATGCTACGTCTACCTCATATATATATCTTATTCTCCTTGTATTTATTTAGTTAGGACAACCAACCATTCCATTCCGTGTTCCATTAGGTACAGGTCGTCACATTGCACTATACTCTATTCCAATCGGAGTAGGAATAAAGGTAAACACACCGTAGATTAATAAATTGTTCTAATCTAATCGTTCTGCTGTAATATGCACAATAAACAGTTCTTGATTAATCTAGCTTTATTTATAATAGAACCCTATTCCAATTAACTAGTTATAACCACATTAATTTAAGTTCCGATTAAAGCGTCGCGGACATTGAAAACGCCATATTTTCGCTAGTCCATAGTGAATATCATAGATTATTATTCAAGATCACGACCAATGATATCGCGTCAATTGATATCGATGAGAAATGATATCGCATTAATTCGGTGCCAAAGTTGTTTATTTGGGTTTATTCCTTTTATGGTTGGAATAGGCTATAGCTTTATTCCCTCATATTACATTAGCTTAACAGGATGTGTTCTTAGATGGACATATTTTATTTTTTTTTATTTATTAATAAATAAAAAAATTATATAGATGTATATACTTAACTAAAATCCAAGTGACTTGAAGCCAATAATGCACTGGAGATGTTTGAGTATCTTTACCAGATAAAATTTACCAGATACATTACAAATAATGTATGTACATTGCATACAAAATTATCATTGCAAAGAAGTGTTATGCATTACTGAGCGTACCATTCACAAAACACCTAAAACCGGATACAACCAGTTTCGAAACTATTATCCACTTATAAAGTTTAGCTTTGTGGCGAAATGTTACCAGATTGTGCTGAAACACTGACGGATATGGTAATTAGTGGTTTGTACAATGTACAAGAACTTTCAGTCATTGCATAGTCGTTAAATATTTGGTAGTGACAGGATCTATGGATTAGCTGGACACGGAATACACTTCAAGGTAAACGAGGAACATCTATACTTATAAAATCGTTAGTCCTGATTGATTGTCGAACTACACTCAAAACTACTGAGTATAAAGCTTTAATGTAAACATAGGTTTCCTATATAAGCTAAGAAAGGATTTTTGGAAATTACAACTTTATGGTGAGAAATTTGAGAGTTAATTTCGTATGAATTTTGTTTATTTGAATTTGTAACGGGTAGTTATGTTTAATATATACGTTACAACAAAATCATTAGTAATTAAATGGAAACTAACAAATTAATAGATTAATCAATTTGTGGATGAATGGGTTCAGCCATAATTGTAGTATATTTGCGTAGTAAACTTAAAATCCAGGTCTTTAATTAAACGTTTTAAAATATAATTTTCTCGCTATATATTATTAAAGTATTATTGATATGATATACATTAATGTATATATATAAAACCTTTTTCTTCTAATAAATATTATTAAAATCAATTCAAACGTCGAAAACATAGTATCCTTTTAATTGTTTTATAATTGTTGAGTTGAATAGTTGAACTAAGTCTGAGAAAATTCTGGAAGTCTGTTTTAAAATTTTATTTTGAAAAGATTTTATTCTCACTTAAACGTATTTATATTATTAAAGTGAATTCAATTTCGTGATGTATCTCAGGATTTTGGAATTAAACTGCTGTGTGGTTGAGTGAAGCGGAAACAGTTACGACAAGCTCTATAAAGCTGCAAACACACTTGCGATTATGCAACATCTAAGTAAGATATAGTTATTCGCTTTGTACTTGTGTGGTTGATTTTTTTTAAATCGAATATGATTAATGGATTTGAAGTTGGGCCATAAACGCATAATACAGTATTTAATTGTACCTAACGGTTTGGACTGCTATTTCTAATGAGAATAATTGGTAAAAACTCTGTAATTACTCTTTTCTATCAACTTACAATTTTGATTATTTTAACCATTAATTTGATATTCGTTCATTTTGATGGTAATCCACTTGGTGGTAGAGCTTTGTCCAAGCTCGTCTGGGTAGGTACTACCCACTCATCAGATATTCTACCGCAAAACAGCAGTACTTGGTACTGTTGTGTTCCATTTTGAAGGGTGAGTGTATCAATGTAATTATTAATAACACCACACAATTATTAATAATACAATGTAATTGTAATGATTGCCAGTGTAATTACATGCACAAGGGACATTACATCTTAGTTCCCACGGTTGGTGGTGCATTGTTGATGTAAGCGATGATTGACTTCTCTTGCATTGCCAGTGTCTATGGGCGTTGCAGACTCATCATCAGGCCCATGTGTTCGTCCGTCTACCTATGCTATAAAAAAATATGCAGGAAAATTATTAATTTCTTTTTTATAACATATATATATACTTTTATTTCATATATAATTCATTTGTTAAGAGTAAATTGAAGAGTTTGGCTATAATTATTTAGCAGTTTTAATTATCTTGGTCGTTAGGTGTGTTGAAGCCTTTGGTTCAACGTTTTCATTATTAAACGCAATCATTTCACAAAGCAAGTATAAGTTTTATTGTGTGTATGTTTTATTATAACGTATATCTTTGTAAAGACATAGAATGTAGCTTTCGTACCTTGTATGATTCCGTAAGTAAATTTCACTTATGAGTTATAAAGTAATTATAAGTTATATACTTAATAATTCTTTGTTTATATAATGAGTTTCTTAATTCATATAATATTAAGTTAATGTGCTACTACTTTGGCCTAGCGGCTAGATATAAGTCTCGAGGTTTTGGATTCGAACCCCAGGTAGAACCGATGAAAAGTTTTTGGGTTTTTTTGTCGAAGATTATCGGTAGCAGGTCCGATTCTGGAAGTTAAAAGTGTGTACATTCCCGTGCATCGGAAGGCAAGGTAAGGTTGGTTCTGCCCCTGATGTACCAGGAGATGGTAACACAACATTTCAGGTCATTTGTACCAGTATGGCAACTCTTCAAGGGTTCAATTACGTGATGACGAAAAGGAAAATGTCTCACTTAAAATTGGCCACTGCGTCCAAAGTCAGTCAGGAGGACATCATTCATTTGTTACAGAATTTGTATTTATATCAAAAATTACAATATTACAGTTCAATAGAACAGCCTCTAATTGATCCATCATTAGGACAAGGGCCATTTCTTCTATTAAGATAAGATTATAATTATTATAATATGAAATAACAATAATGTTTCGAATATTTCGGAAACCAGAACCTATCAATACGTTTTATAAATGAATTAAATAAGAATAAAGGATTTAAGAAAAGTTGAGAGGTCGGGGGACCCCGTCAGGAACGATGTTCTGTGCGATATTTTTCGACTCAAACCCTGTTTTAAAATGTTAATTTTAATTGATTTTATAGCACAATACAGTAATAGTAGCTACAAATCAGAGGTCGTCAATTTTTTTTATTATTAAAGTATCAATCCTGTCTGAAGAGGAGGCCTTAGTGGGATACATAAGGTAAAAGGTCTGACAAAAGGTAAAAAACATGTGTGCAATTCACACGTCGTAGAAGTGAAACCTTCAAAATGTACCTATCTCATTTTCTCCCACGTTAAATCTTATGAATTTATGTGTCTGTCTCTTTTTCTTTTCATCGACTTTCAAATCACAACGATGCTAAAGATGTTTTCACTTTTCACAAAAAAGTAGAATAAATTTCAGTGTGGGAAACACTGGGATGTGGGTTAAGTTTAGCTTGCAAGGTTTGATTATAACTTGACAGACAGGACAGCTGAAACTAAATGAAAGCTTGTAAAAAAAACATTCGGTCTGTTTTGCACTCCAATCGAGTATACCGAAAGAGCCGTGTCACTCCAACGTAATTTTCAAAACGTTTCGCAAGTCATTACTAAAAAGAAAATGTAACACTTTTAATATAAAACATTTCTAGCTTGCGAATATGTCTACCTGTTATTTCAAATCTATAACCCAATTACCTTTAGCGTAATCGAAGATCTGACATCAATTCTCGATTTTGTTTGTAAGATTCGATTAAATAAAAACTTCTTGGATATTTACGATAGTAATCATTTTGATTGAGTTATTTTTTAAACTTTTTAGTATATAGTGTGATTTTATTACTTTTAAATTTTAAATCGTAATCAGTAATCGTAATAATCATGATAGCGCCTGTTGTGCAATGGAGTAAAATATAATAGTAGTATAATGAGAGTATAAAGTTACCTTAATGTTTTCAAATATATATTCTCGTGTACTTCAATATGTATGTAATCAATATGCCATGAAATATTTATTTATTATTATTTTATTGTGCACAAAACTATAGTGTTTTTTTTACAAGGATGACGTCATTTAAATAAATATATGTTATAAGATAAATGATATACCACCGTCAATGACATAGCAGCGACTTAACACCTTGCGTGTGCTTCAAATTCTATGAAAATCAAGTAATGATATTTTAATGTACGTACGTTACGAGAAAAATGTCGGGAAGCACACGTAAATCAAACGTCGATTCTTTTCTGCTCCAACTAAGCTGGCTTTATCAAAGTGTTTCGAAAACGCTTCACGTACCCCGTCTGAATCCTCGGTACATCAAATTGTAAACGCAGACTACAGAATCTCTTGCTTGATTTTCCATTGCGTGTTATATAAGCATACCATGTTTTTTATGTCGAATAAAAGCGGTAACGTATAATTAATCAAAATCAATTGGCTACATAATTATGTAAAAGAATTGACTCAAAACTGCTTTCATTGAAAGGTGTTCAACTTTTAAAAGAAAATCCAGGTGTTTAAATGAAAACGTTATTTACCGATGAACGTTTAAGTGTTTAACTGCATCGGAAGAATCAGTTATTGCATTTTGCACCGAATGACTCAAGATTTAGGTAATACTCATTACCTAAATGTTGAGTCATTCGGTGTTCTAGTGGCTAGCTTATGACGCTTCTCCTAATGACCTGGCATCAAACCTGGGTCGATGAAATTCAGTGGTGCTTGCCCGGTTTTGAATCCACGATCATCGGTTAAGATTCACGCGTTCTTACCACTGGGCCATCTCTTTTGCTAAAGAAATGTAAAAAATGTAGTAATTGTTTTATCTTAAATATATATTAATATAAGTATATTACCATTACTATCATGCATTTATTATAGTAAATCGACAAACCTTTTACCGAGACACTTTGTATTGTCAGCGAAAATATTTCAAGATAATGTTTGTGATCTAATAAAGTATGAAGGCTTCTTCAGTAATGAGGATATTTTTCATTGACAAGGTTGTTTTCGCGCTCAGTCAGCGAGCTTCAGTCAAATTTATATTACTCACATTGCGTAGGCCGACACACATAATATCTCTTAAAGCCTCAGAATATATTTAAACGTAAATACTTCCGCTTTCTCCAGTATAATAGAATGTTTTCAAGTAACGAGTGGATGTTATTAATAGCGCCAAGAAATATTGAAATATTTTTAAAGTACCTTTGATTATAATTATAATTTTAACGTAATTTTTTATGTTGACTCAAAAACTGAATATATAATTATGTATGAGTATATTGACACCCCCAGAGGGTGTGGGTTATTCTCAGTCATTTTTATATGGCATAGCAATCCGAAAACCCAAAGTGAAATCAGGCGCAGGACCGATGGCTTTAATTCTTTTCCGAGTTAGTAAGTTCTAATCCAATAATTAATAATTACTGGCCGCGGCTTTACTCAAGGACCTCAGGTACTATAGTCTTAAAAGCTGGTCACTAGCCAGTTAGCCTCTATCATATGAATAAAAACCTAAAAGCATAAAGTTCATAAAATATATCTCAAATTCAAAGCACGTTTCTCCTAATGCTCTACATATAACTTTATTAAATTCGGGTTGAGTGTAAATGTTAGTATGAATTCCATTATTTAATACCCATGGATGAAGGTATAATCAGAAGAGAGGGATAGGAAATCATTTTCATTGATGCTAGAAAGAGATAGATATCATTAACGATCATAATTCTTTTTTATTAAATAATACCCATTTTTATATTCAGGATCAGAAAGTTATGAGGGATAAAAATTACTCTCTAGGACTTCAACTGAATGATAGGGAATACAATTTCATTGTTATTAATACCGTCAAACCCTTTTTTTTTAAATATTGTTCAATAATGAAAACCCGTTGTTGTATCGTATAACGATCTATTTTTACAACCCCTAAACCCTCAGATATCGTATTATTCTTTTTTCAGAGCTCGCACCAATGTACTGAAAAATTGTGGCAATTTTAACCC
Source organism: Nymphalis c-album (assembly GCA_963151315.1). Taxonomy (NCBI): domain Eukaryota; kingdom Metazoa; phylum Arthropoda; class Insecta; order Lepidoptera; family Nymphalidae; genus Nymphalis; species Nymphalis c-album. The sequence goes on from OY720609.1 coordinate 6,605,248, forward strand.
TACATATTATAAAATAAGTCCCCCGCCCATCTGTTTGTATAAAGTCTGTGAATGTCCCACTGCTGGGCTAAGGCCTCTTCCCCTCTTTGTGAGGAGAGGTTTGGAGCTTATTCCACCACGCTACTCCAATGCGGGTCGGTGGAATACACATGAGATCGATTTTTAATGAAATTTGACATATGTAGGTTTCCTCACTTTGTTTTACTTCACCGTCAAGCACGAGATGAATTATAATCACAAATTAAGCACATGAAATTCAGTTGTGCTTCCCCGGGTTTGAACCCACGATCATCGGTTAAGATCACGCGTTCTTACCACTGCGCCATCTCGGCTTTTTTATGTCTGTATGTACGTGATAAATTCAAAAACTGCCAAACCGATTTTCATACGGTTTTACCAATGGACGGAGTAATTAGTGGTGAAAGTTTGGTGTTTACTTCAATATCGTATTGTAAAAATTGGCTGAAATTGTAGAAGTCGGAAAAAAATGGCTGGTTGATAGCTTCACTGACGGGCGCTTTGTCAACCATTACAGATACAAATACTAAAGTATCCGCGCACTTGCAGTTTATGGAACAACTTTCAGAGTTTTCCGAATCCATATTTCAAATTTATACAAAATTCCAATGAGTATCACCCATACTTATTTACCACCAGGTGGCCTATTTGTCCATCCACCTATTTATTTTATAAAAATAAATTTATAATTTACAAAGAATTAAACTTATATAATCTATGATAAGTCTGGGTAACCGCGGTTTTGCATATGGAATATATGGTTCTGTTATACGTGCCAGTAATGACTTCAGACGCTTTAATATGTAAAATCATTTATAAGAAATGTTAAAACATTTGCAACTGGAATACATCGTGTCTATATGAGACGCGTCTTATAATATTCATGCAGATAATTTTAAAAGAGTGCAGCAAAAGTACGCTTTCTGCATTTCAAAAGTGTGCCGGTGTCGTTTATTATATACCAAGGTGGTAAAATATATGTTTTCACTATTGGAATATGCATATTACTATGTTGTTGGTTGTAGGGCTATGGTCAGGAAGGTATTATTATTTTTCTTTAAAAAAAAAAAATCTATATTATTTTTATTTGTATTGTTTCATAGATTTTTCAGTCTCAAGAGGGATTAATTGCGAGCACAGTTGCACTCTCTACAGACTGCGACGGCAATCTGACACGACCGAAAAGCGTGCTTTACGTGCTTTCCGAGGCAAGGGAGTGCACACACTTCCAACTTTCAGACTCCGGGCTGCTACGAGCATTTTCAACAGAAAATGTTAATGGCCCGACCCGGATTTGAACCCAGGACCTCCATGTCTGCCTTACATTGAACAACTAGACCAACGAGACAAATCAAAATAACAGAACACCAAAGGAAATACGATATTCATAAAACGTAAGAAGAAAATTATACCTCAGCCGAGGTCGATGAGTATAAAATGTTTACCCCCATTTAATGGCTTCCATTTTGGATTTTTGTTAGCCCATTAACGAAACTAACGACACCACATTTATCAAAGTCGTTTTCGGTTTAGTGTAATTAAGAAGGAACAGAAGTACGGGTATATATTATCGTGTTAATTCCATTAATAATGACTAATTTAACTTAAACATTACGTAAGAAAATACTACTGATTTTCTTCCTATAATTCTATATTCTAGTTAGATTAGAATAATATTTCATTTAAATTATAATGCAACTATTTTACGTGCACAGTTAAATCAATTGTATTTGAAAATAACAAATGCCCTCTATAAATACCAGCATGCCTCGTTGAGGTTTCGCTCGCATATTGTCAGCTCTGAGGTCTGCGAAACTTTATATGAGTTTTTTTAGTCATGTTCACAGTGTGTTTGTGCACGTGTACGTATGTGAAAAATATTATAAATAATATAAAAAATTGTTTGTTACTATATATTATAAGAAAAACTGCGCCAAATAAATAGAAGAAATCACGTTTTTCCATTGAAAATTTTCCATTCAAATCGCACTCATAATTTTCCAACATTAAAATGTAAGTTATTACTATTCCTTAGTGTCTAACTAGATTCAAGTGTTTTTTTTATTTGCTACAAGTAAAACCACTAAAAAGTTAAACCATAAATTAATAGACAATCATTGTAGAAGCTACTACGCACTTCTACGCATTGTAGAAGAGTGGTGGAATAAGCCCCAAACCTTCTCCTCAAAAGAGGAGAAGAGGCCTTAGCCCATTAGTGGGACCTTCATAGGCTGTTACTGAACTGTACAATTTTAAATAAAATAATTCATATGTTTTTTTTATTACTATGATTTTAAATTATTATGATGCGTTACATTGCGCTACATTTGTCATACATTTAATATGACGTTCAAGTCTTCCGCAATTCATTATTAGTACATAAAGTGTTATGTATTTTAAATTTAAAGAAAGAATATCAATACATGTATTCATTAAACATACTTTTTCAATATGTTGACTACTGCTATATATTTAGCTACCGAATTTTCCTCAGTACTAACTTAGCCGCGATCGTGATAGGACGTATAGTATGGTTCTTTGGCGATTTTCCGACACGTAGAGCGAGAATAAGTTTATTCGTTCAGTATTATTTAAAAGTTTTTGTGATTTTAAGTGAAGTGGTTAGTTAGATATTTTTTATGTTTAGTGTAGAATAATTTTTAACGTAAGAAGAGAATAAAGTGAGTTGTGCTTTTTCGTATATTTTTTTTTTCAATCTCACGTAAGTATTGTATTCAAGTTTGAATGATGAAAAATATTTTATGCTTTTATATAAGTTAAAAATGAAATAGATTACGTATCGAACAATACTTGAAAAATATATAAGCAACTAATTGTAAATAATAATTATTATATGGATTTAATAACATTATTCTTATATGTATGTATAAATTATTGTGTATAATATTTTAGGACCAAAGTGTATATAAACGAATTTTATTTTATTCATATTGATTAAACACTAGTTAATTGGTTTAAATAATTAACAAATTAATTTTGCTCTAAATTATACGAGATATAAATTATTTTAGAGGAAATATATTTTTAAATAGATATGTGCAGCTTTTCTTAATATTTCTAATATTACAGATCTCCTAGCGAAATTTTTAACTTACAAGGAGGTCGCAATAAAAAAGTTTTAATTTTCTAATTATTTAATTTAAAAAAACAAGTAAGATAGCGATATAAAACAAATGGCAAAGATGATCAGTGGAGGTACAATTTATACTTTATAATACGATGTATATTCGTGAAGATATAAAAGATTTTTCTAGAAATATCGACGTACTTAGTATAATTAGTATCAGGAACAAGCTAGGTTATGTAGTTGGAATGCTACCCGCTTACACGGGATTAGTATTTTTCCTTTTTCTTGGAAAATTTATACGGTTTTATAATAGGATCAATACAAAAAAAAACATAAAGCAATGTTCGTATATTTGCAGGATATCATAAAGCTAATGACGTCGCCTCCAGACTGGTGTTAATTTATAAATTATTGTATTGTATTTCGTCGAGTTTCTTTCGCCGGTTCTTTTTTTTATATAGCTCGGCGGACGAGCCTATATGCTTTTAATTACACTAGCTCACTGAGCCTTCAAACCGGAACACAACAATATCAAGTTTTGCGATAGAATATCTGATGAGTGGATGGTCCCAGAAGAGCTTGCACATACCTCTATCACGCAAGCTCTTCTCATGATTTAAACACGCATTACACGATTACTCAAGAAATTGTGTCAATGCCTGAAAAACAAATAAAAAGTAGAATCGAATAAAAATTTGCGCAACTGTGTCAGCAAAATATACAATACAAAATATTCTATTCACAAAACGAATATACAGTTTTATATGTAAGCGAAAATTCAAACAATAATCTCATTGCTCATTCGGTATTCTAGAGTGTTTCAGTTCTGTAACGGAACGTGTAACGTCGTGCAAGCTTTGTTCTGTTATGTAATAAATTTTGTGCACAATCGACCAAATCCTAACTTCCTAACTAATATGAGAGCGAAAGTGAGTTTTTTTGTTACGGCTTTACATTTTAAATACTCCTCATGTAATCTTCATTACAAGTTATCAGGGGTAAAGTATTGGGTTACCTGCATACCTCTCTAACTTGCGGGTTAAGACGCGAATGGAAACTAGTTTATCATAATATGAATTCATGTTTGAGATCTCAATGTTTTGTTATTTATTATTGTTATTGTTGCATCAGTAACTGTACTATGCAAGTAACGAGTCGTTAAAGAGTCGTATCTATACGTCATACTTTTAAAACTTACGAAGTGTTTTTTATATGGAATTTACTATTTAAGTTAGAAAGAAAGGGAGTTAGTTACTCGTAGAAAATGTTATCGTCTGTTAGCAACTTATTAATTGAATAAACGAAATGGACATAACGGCCGAATACTGAAACGTCATTCAAATATGAAGTGGAACTTAATTATTTGAGACGCAGTCAATTTATAGATTCGCATATTAAATTTGAAATTAATACGGCCGAATACTGAAACGTCATTTCGCATACTAAATTTTGAAATTAATGACGTTCCAAATAATTAAGTCTCACTTCAGATTTGAATGACGTTTCAGTATTCGGCCAATAGCGTTCCAAATAATTATGTCCCACTTAATATTTGAATGACGTTTCAGTATTCGGCCATAAGTCTGTTACAATTTTTAAAAATAGAACGCATTCGATGACTTATTTTGATTTAAAAGGAATCTATTAAAAAAGGCATTTATTGAAATAGAAGTTAATCTTCTATTTTAATAAATATTGAAGGATAAACTTGGTATAAAAAATACTAACAACTTTAAGTAGTAGTAAATTTTTATTCCGAAAATATATACAACAATTGTGTTACATTCACAAAAATAAAATCGTATACAAACTGGTATAGACCTACATTTATATGAAGATTAGATTATGGAATATAAAATAAAAAGATCCCAAGGAAATATACATAGCTTTTTAAGACACAAGACGAAAAATTTCAAGTTGAAGTTAGGAATTTTTAAACGCATTCCTTTTTGGGATAAGTCAGTTTTTATATATACTAAAAAAAACAATAACATGATCCTAATTTTTACTATAGGCAAGTATAATAAACAATTGAATAACAAAATAGCTATGAAATTACCATCAATAGTGTCGTAATGGATTATCCCCACTATTAGGAAATTGAAGTCTGATATTCTAAGTTTTTTTATAGCATAGAGCGTCCCTATGCGACGAGCATACCTAATGGTAAGGCCACCTAATGGTAAGTGGTCACCAACGCCCATAGACATTGGCATTGTAACAAATGTTAACTATCACTTACATCGCCAATGCGCTAACAACCTTCGGATCTATGTTTTGTCCCTTGTGCCTGTAAGTTGAACGGAATAATCGTTAAACCTCCACATGTAGTACATATTAGACATCGCTTACATTCACATCAAAACCAATTCCAGAAAAATCCAACTGCACAAGTCGAAAAGAATGAAATGAGAATTATTATAATAAATAATTCCTTCCATGTTACATATGTCTCAGTAACTCTACCTACTTTATACTCGAGCCATTTAAACTGACTAACAATGTATTTATGGCTGAAGGCTTGCGCCAGTTGGTGTTTCCGGAAAACGAAACTGCTTAGTTACAATAGTCTAATACTCGATTGCGGTAATTAACATTATTAAAAACGGATAAGTAGCCGTGATACAGTGGTTAGTAATTTTTTTTTATATTATCCGGTGGGGCAAATGACTACTCCACCTGATGGTAAGTGGTAGTAGAGTCACTTGCTTCCGGCAGTTATAAAAAATATAATTATATAAGTATGTATTAAAATGTACTTAACGCAAACTCACACAAAAATTTGACGGTAAGAATTAGCCGCCCCTGCCTTGCCGGTCCGCAAAATGCCGCTTCACCTTTCTTTGAAGGAACCCAGGTCATAAGAGGAGGGAAACACGTGTGCTGGTAAAGAATTCCATTTTTTGTGTCAATAATATGTCTCATTATCTTCATTATATCAATAATTGAGTAAATAATGTGAGTTTCAATCTGTGCAAGTCCTACTAAACTTTAATATTTTGACATTATAAAGGCATGTACACATGTATAACATAACAGCGTAATATATTAAATCAAAACAAGATACACGTGTTTTACTACAGTACACGTGACTAGAGTGAACTTTTATTAGAAAATTTCACAGAATGTTTAATGTGTACAAGAGCTTACTTTTAAAATTAAGATTCAGAGCTTCCACCTCTTTAATGAACATGTAGACGAGATGGCCCAGTGGTAAGAACGCGTGAATCTTAACCGATGATCGTGCGTTCAAACCCGGACAAGTCACTGAATTTCATGTGCTTAATTTGTGATTCATTCATCTCGCGCTTGATGTGGGATAACGTAAGAAAACCTGCATGTGTCAAATTTCTCTGACATTCTGCCACATGTGTATTCCATCAACCCGCATTGAAGCAGCGTGGTGGAACAAGCTCCAAGCCCTTCTCCTCGAAAAGAGGAAAAGAGGCCTTAGCCCAGCAGTGGGACAATGCACATGTAATAGTTGATATACATGCGTCAAAACTTAATTCTATATAATACGTATGTGTCTAAGATGTTTTCCTCTGACCTTTGCGTGAGATGATTCATAAACACAAATTAAGTGCACTAAGAATTATATAATATGTTTCTTAAAATATAATACTATGTTTAATTAAGTTTTACATTTTCTATTCACTAAGGTTTTCAGCTCGAAGTTAAAAATTACGATATTTACATAGTAATAAATATAACTCCTTTTTTTATTGAATAGGTAGGCAGACGAGGATATGGACCACCTTATGGCAAGTGGTCATCCACGCCCATAGACATTATCGTGAGTAACGTTAACCATCACTAACATCGCTAATGTGTCACCAACCCTGGGAACCATGATGTTATGTCCTTTGTGCCTGCAATTAGCTTTGGCTCACTCACTCTTCCAACCGAAAACATCAATAACAAGTACTGCTATTTTGCGGTATAATATCTGATTAGTGGGCCCACCCAGACGAGCTTAGATAAAGCTCTACCACCTATAAGCTCTACTGGTTAACGTGGCGCTTGTCAGTAATGTTCCATCTTTAACATTCTTCATCATATTTTAGGCAATTTACACCAAACCTTAATACCTCTAAATTTTCCTTATACACCACTCTTTTAATTATTAAAAGTTGTATGAAAAACTGTTCAGTAGATAGATAGACGTGGCGAGGTGACTTTTGTTTTGTTATATAGTGGTTAACAACACAGTGTTGCTTGGATTTGATCCCGTGGTCTTCTAAGCTCTAAATCTGTGGCACTAAGCTATAAAAGGCATTTTAGTGTTACTGTGGAATTCTAATTGTTACTAGACTTAGTACAAATAAAACAAGTAACTGAACGTGTTCAAGGCTATACTAAGTTCATTAATGTCATGTAATTAAAGCTGTCGATTGAAGACTATTTATTGCGGGGGCAACTATTTCCGGGGAAGTTAAATGTTCGGTACATTAATTTGTATTGAAGTTGGCTTCGACACGCTTCGTTTTGTGACGAGTCACGAATTGATTGATTGTTTAGTGTCAATTGTTGAAGTGTGAAGTAATTTCAAAAGTTATCGAGATTAACTTGTTTGTACTAATGAGATTAATGAAATAATACTAATTTAATCGAGAATAATGCAATAATAATTATAATTTGAGCTCCCAAATGACATTAAAATTAATTTTGACGTTGTTACACTGACATTTTTAATAGAGATATATTCTATATGAATAAATGATAGAGGCCTGCAGTTGTGCGCGAATCACGGAAAAACTACTGAATAGATTTCAATGAAATTTTCTAAGTTTTATTTTATAAGACACTTGGCCCTTATCAAAAACAAAAATGATTGCGATATCTTCATTTAATAGAAAGTTATTAAAGTTTCAAGAAATAACGATTTGTATATGCACTGCGTGTTCAGTGATGTATGTTTAAACAAAGTATATTTTTGCTTGCGATCTTTTTGATGTTTTTTTCCTTTGTACATAAGAAAACTTTGTTAATATATCGAGCAACGCGGATGAAGTCGCGGATATCAGCTAGTTATATTATAAAATATGAAACTCGAATCTCAGCGAACAAACTCGAGCCTCATCGGTAAAATCGTTCGTGGCATATCAGAAAGTGACATACGATATTGACCATTATAATTATAACATTCCAAGAATTAACGCATCAAAATAGTATATCACCATAAGTCGGTTAAGATTGTGAGTAATTAAGTGAGTTCTTACAGAAAACACTACAGAAAATTTTCGTGAAATGTCAATTGTAATTATTAAGTATTACCGAAGTTCATACACGTAGTTTAATTCATATCAATTATATAAAACATAAAATTAATAAGTCGTACAGTTTTTTGATACGAATTATTTTTCAAAGTTCGGTAATAATACAAAACATGAATCGAAAAACTATATTTTTAAAAATAAATCATACTTTGAAATTGAACTTTGAAAAAACTTAAATCTGGTTGAGTCCAGAGAACAACTTAAATTAATGTATTATTAATATAATTTATTTCAATCAAATTTTTAATGTGCTCGTATTGTCTCGGGATTGATAATGTTTGACATCGACAAATATAACTCAAGTGCCCGTTTCCATTTTTCCCAGCGTAAACCAACAGAAGCTGAATCACCTTCAGAATCTAAGGGTTCTAATAGTGGTATTAGCGATATTTTTGGGGGTTATCTGTAAGGATAATAAAACTCTTTAGGTTTAGTTTGACTAAACTACCTCTGGCACAATATAGATACCGTTCAACAACAAATTGTTAAAATATCTAAATAAATGATATTCGCTCGTAGGTACCGTTGTTAAACCAACTACGAGAGGTAGTTGGTTTAACGTTATAAGTGATTGTTTAGTAATAACTCAATGCTTTATAAAAGAGTGATGGAATATTTGTTAACAAAGCTACTTCTTGTTGTTGTTTTTTTTACAATTTTTTTTTGTTTTTTTTTTGTGTAAAATATTCCTGTAAATCAAACTGGAATATTTTACACATAAAAACAAAAAAAAAAATTGTAAAAAAACTTAACAATAAGTAGTAGTTCTTACCAATAACTTTTAACACTTATTGTCCTTCACACATAACTAGTAAGCTACTGCTCGACATTTGTACTCGTAGGTAATTAGGTAGAGTACAGTAACAGCCTCTAAATATTCCACAGCTGGGCTAAAGTCTCCTATGTTGAGGAGAAGGTTTGGAGCTTATTGATTAAAATATTTCTAATCTTTAATTATTCAACTTCGAGAGGGATTTCCGATGACTTCTCTCGATAACCTACATTTTCATTTAGAAAAAGCTTCTTATAATATAAAGGAAGATAAATTAAAAAACGTTAGGTTCCTTATTCATATTATATTTAAAAAGTCGAGGTGGCACAATGGCTTAAATGCGTGAATCTTAACCGATGATCGTGGGTTCAAACTCGGGCGAGCACAATTGAATTTTCATGTGCTTTATTTGTGTCTATAATTTATGTCGTGTTTGACGGTGAAGCAAAACCGTCGCAGTAAGAAATATTAACTATTACTCGTACCGTCAATACGTCACCAACCTTGAGGTCTAATATGTTATGTCCCTTGTTGTAATGTTACACTGGCTCACTCATCCTTCAAACCAGAGCACAAAAATAATAAGGCTTACTATTTGACGGTTGAATAAGTGATGAGGGCAAAAATGTCTTCATTCATACATATGAATGTCTTTGAGAAAGCCGCGGCTCCTAAGGCATGTTTCAAAGGCCATGGGTGGCGAATCTCAAAGGGCTTAGAAAGAATACCGCGAATTTACCGCTTGGTACATAGGTAATCCAGCTTAGCGGTATAAAACCTCGATTATTTCTTTTCTAGATACGGTCAAAAATAATTTAAGATTCAAATTGATACAATAATAATATTTTTAAATACTATAACTGTGTTAATATAATTATGAAAAATAATTATTTCATTACTCCCATTTTCTTTTCTAAGCTAATTGTTATCCGCTAATATGATCCTAATTTAAATATATTTTAAATACTCAAAACTCTGTTCCTCTCCTCTTCTCACATAACCACAATACTCCACTCCATCCCGCTTTGGATATTATTAATATCTGTATAATGTAATATTTATAATTGATTTTTGTAGGTTTTGTGCAAGTCTGTATGTGTGTATAAACATGCAGATGCACACATATACACTTTCACATGATGTCTCCAAACCACAATATATAGTTTTGTTGTGTTCCGGTGACTGCTCTTTGACGATGTATGAATAGTATGTCTTAGTGACCACTTACCATTAGGTGGTAAGTGTCAGTCTATTTTCAATAAAAAAAGATTAATGCATTTTTAAAGAAAACAAAACTTATCTTCAAAACAGCTGTAGGTGTACAATTTAGAATATTATTTTCATAAAATACGTTCTTTATTTTTTTTATTAAAAAGAAGCACGTCCAACATCACAATGTTATTACAAACGGGACATCTCATAATCCGATTCGGGACGTGTTCACATACCCTTGAAAATCGGGACGTCCCGCGCAATTCGAGACGCTTGACAACACTAATCGTAATCCATATTGGCAGATCTCAAAATATCAAACATTAATCAAATTCACAGTAGAATGTTTTTATCAAGAATTGTTACCTTATGTTAAGCCGAGAAGGTTTTATAGTTTCCACGATAAAGTTTTACTAGTGTGGAGAGAAGTATTCAATCTTTTTTAACCTTTTGTAACCTTTCCAATATCATGTATATACAGGGTGTAACAAAATAAGTGTCCGACCCGTGAAGTGGTTATTAGGTATCGTGAGTCGGTTCTATTTATGTAAACATTTTTAAAATATTTTTACTATATAAGACTTCAAACATATATATTTTTTGTAACATAAAGTATTAACCTATATAACTTTTGCACTCATAAACCACGTCAAGTTAACAACTCTTATGTACAAATTTGATCATTTAAACGGCGACTAATTATCAGAAACTAATTTAATTAGAATAGCCGTTTTAATAAAAGGGTTAATCCTGTAATGACTTGTCTAATTAAAATCTCTTATAATTACAAAAACATTGAACTGAATATAGCAAGTAGAAAATCGATTAATATCGTATTTTCCTTTTATTATTAAGTTGTTTTATTATCTACTAAATTAATTAAATATAAAATATATTATTTAAATATATAGAAGGTCATAATTATTTACTTGTTAATTTTAATATAAGTAGAAATTTAACACTCTATAAAGAATGTAATTGAACTCTGTACTCTTTAAAATTTGAACTTCGAATCGCATCCAAAGAGTATTATTATTTTTTTTTGTATAATATTCAAATTTCTTAATTAAGACCGAAAGAATTATTTATTTAAATTTCGAACATCGTATTATTGAAGATGTCGGAAAAAAAAATCGTGGAAAAAACCGCTCGTCTGGGTAACCTACCTAGATATTCTACCGCAAAACAGCAGTACTTGATATTGTGTTCCGGTTTGAAGGGTAAGCCAGCCAGTGTAATTACAGGCACTAGGGGCATAACATCTTAGTTCCAAGCCAATGCTAATTAGTATGGGCGTTGGTGACCACTTACCATCAGGTGGCCCAAACGCTCGTCCTATACAAAAAAAAAAGTTCGATGTCTAAGAGCTAATAAAAATATTCAACTGGGAATAAGCAAATAGAATCGTCACATGCACTTATTTGATTTGAAATTCCATTAAAATCTGGAGTCGGGTATTTGATTAAAGTTCAGCATTTCCTGCTTCGTTTAATAAAATGGTGCGGACGATGACACGAAGGTCTCCGTCCTGTAGATCAACACCCTCAGAGTTGATGGGTTAATAACACTTAGTTTATGTGACTATCTCTTTCATTCGCTATCTTTTATCTCACACATTGGAAGAAAAATGTATTTGCCTGAAAGGGATAAAAAAGTTTTTTTTTTATTATGGAAAGTGACAAGCCATTTATTGTTTAAGAATTCATTATTATCTAGAGATAATTTCAATGTTTTATAGTGGCATTGATATTATATATTTTATTATTATCAATTAAACAGTTCTTATTTTTACTTTTTTTTAATTTACTATTTAATTCATCCAAAATATTACACCCCGTTATTGCCTTAACTGGTGACAAGCTGGTTCATTTTTCGCCCAGAGAATCGGAATTGCGATTCAAAGGGGAAATGCTGCTAGAATTATTGCCACCATTCCATACGGGCACGATTTGTAGTACCAGTAACAGCCTGTGAATGTCCCACTGCTGGGCTAAGGCCTCCTCTCCTCTTTGGAGGAGAAGGTTTGGAGCTTATTCTGCCACGCTGCTCCAATGCGGTTTGGTGGAATACACATGTGACAGAATTTCAGTTAAATTTGACACATGCAGGTTTTCTCACGATGTTTTCCTTCACCGTTAAGCACGAGATGAATTTTAATCACAAATTAAGCGGTGCTTGCCCGGGTTTGAACTCAAGATCATCGGTTAAGATTCACGCGGTCTTACCACTAGGCCATCTCACAAACATTTACAGGCTGTTATTACTTACTTACTCGTAAATGAACTTCAAAATTACCTAAATTAACAAAACATATCAACTGACAACACCAACCAATCCGAAAGGGTAGAGTTCCCAGTGCGGTAATTCGTTTTATATTAATTTCTCGGTGACATTTGAAGTTGTTAAATCTCCTATCCATATTAACACGTACTATATTATTTGGTGGTACGTGGTGGTAGGGCTTTGTGAAAGCTCGTCTGGGTAGGTGCTACCTACCCACTCAGAGAGGTATTGTGCTCCGGTTTGAAGGCTCATGGTAAATATCTCTTAAAATGCCAATGTCTACTAAGTAAGTGGTAAGTGGTCATTGGTGATCACTTACCCTCGTCCGCTTTCCTATAATATAAAGAATATATGCATAATGTTTCCCAAAGTATGTGTGGCAATTTTCTGGCTTAATCTCTAACATCTCTTTCAACATGTTTAATAAAAGGGAAAAGACGAGATTCAATTATAATCCATTACTTGCAAAAATATTTTAATGTAATGTTACTAACCTATGGTGGTAGGTGGTGTGGTTGTGGTAAATAGTGGTATCTAGTGTAAAGTGTGGTAAAAGTAGTTAGAACGCGGTTTTCCTAATCACTAATGACTTCGTTAAGATTAAATTAAATCAACCTTATCACAATAGATTTAAAGTCGAATACCGCATGTCTTCAAATCGTAGGTAGCCATTTATGTTTTAATGGAAATAGAACATTCTAAGCTGTTACTTATTAACATTTATTTAAGAGCTATAATGGCTTGAGATTTTGTTATAAACAGTCATTGTACTAAGCATCAAGTTGTAGTTGGTACTATAACTTAGCGTCGGTTGAGTTACTGTTTGTATGTGATTATATATGAATTATTCAGTTTGGATCTGTATATCTAACTGTAGAGCTGAGATAGTGAGGCCATGCACACGTGCTCCCCTCCTCTTATGACGTGGGTTCCTTCAAACGAGGCGAGACGGGCAAGGCGGGAGCGGCTAGTGCAGATCATTATTTTCGACTGTGTTGGCCAGCGTCGCGTTTGGACTCTACTACCACATACCATCAGGTGGAGTAGAGTCATTTGCCCTCTCAGGTTATATGTATAAAAAAATGATACGATAATTTTATTTTCATTAAAATTTTATTTTAACTCAGTAATATTAAAAAAAAAGAAAAGAAAAAGGAAAGTGACAAATTATTTCTTTGTGCAACGATCCAAATACCATCATCTATTCTTCAGCTAAACATAGTATTGTTGTGTGGGTTTGAAGGGGAAATGAACCAGTGTGCGAGCACAAGGGACATAACATCTTATTTCCAAAGGCCGTTAGTGCATTGGTAATATAAGTGGTGTTGAATATTTCTTACAATTCCACTTGTCTGTCCGCTAACTGTTTACAACTTCACAAGAAGTTTCCTTTACATTTCAAAACCTTTTCTATATGAGCTTATAAAACCATATTAATTGCCCTAGCGTATCTTAAGCTAATGTTCCTTCAAACGAGGCGTGAAGAGGTATCTTGTGGTCCAACATGATGACTCCACTCCCACTTACTATCAGGTAATGAGGAGTAAAATGGCCCTATGTACTGACTTGAATTGATATTTATATTTGTCTGTAGCTGTCCGTCAAATTAGATAGGATGAACCCACCACCTTCTTACAAGCCTAAATGGGCTGATACACATTATTGGAGCATGTAACAATTTATATAACAGTTATAAATAAATGTAGAAGGCTATTCGTCCCGATGTTTATCCATTTATCTATGTATTGTAACATGTTAGCTTTAATATGTAAAAGTAATAAATTCGAATGTTTAATAATTAATTTCAATCGATTGGGCGGTTTTATTGTGGTAATTGGTTACGTCACGGAATAGGCAGTTTTTATAAAAATTGGAATTACAAAAATGGTGTATATTTATTTGTGTGTTGTGTTAAATTAATATTATTGACTGCCTCGTTGGTCTAGTGGCTTGATATAAGGCTGCAGATTCTAATAATAAATAGCTATTGGGGTTTTCTGTCAGAAAACTCTCATTAGCAGCCCGGAGTCTGGAAGTTGGAAGTGTGAACACTCCCGTGCCTCAGAAAGCACGTTAAGCCGTTGGTCCTGCGCCTGAACTCTTTCCGGTCGTGTCGGATTGCCGTCCCATCGGATTATGAGAGCTAAGGAAAAGAGAGTGGACCTGTGTTTGCGAACACACTTGTGCACTATAATATCTCCTGCGCAGTTGGCTAGTTTCTCTTGAGATTGGCCGCCGTGGCCGAAAGCGGTCTGGAGGACCTTATTATTAAATTAATATTCGATTATAATATTTGACTCGAAAAATATTTGTCTTTGTCGATTATAATATTTGTCTGAACATCCGAGATGCCATTGTAATTTGAACCCGCTTTTCTTAACCAAAGATTTTTTTGGTGGGTAGGGCTTTGTGCAGACTCGTCTAAGTAGATATCATTCACTCATCAGATATTCTACCACTAAACAGCAATAGTTAGTATTGTTGCGTTTTGGTTAAGAGGATGACTCAGTTAAACAGGCACAAGGGATATAACACCTTAGATCTTAAGCTTGGTCAATTTACCTAATTTGATTTTATAATTAATTTCGCGCTTGGGGAAGTAAAACTTGCATGTATCGGATGCAAAATATGTGGGGCTGTTCTGTGAGAAAAAACTCGAGACTCACCGCAAAAAAACTGTCGTTAAATGTCTGAAAGTGATATGCGACATTGACGATAATAATTATAAAATTTCAAGAATGCATGGATCAAAATAGTATATCATCAAAAGTCGGTTGTTAACATTTCTCGAATGACTAATGAAGTATGTTCTTATGGAATATCACTGCTGCTATTGTCTAATTAACCCCATTTGTAAAAGTTCCATATTTTTGTAACAAAAGAAGAGAAAGGCTAAGTTTAACTGGAGGACAAAGAGTACAATTATTTTCTTTGACATGTACACAAATATGTAAATATTACTTTTTAAATTTGGGCAAAAAGAAAATTTTTGCTTTGTCATCTATTATTAAAATCGCATACGTTTCTTTTTCCACAAGCTTCTATTTAAGTTCACTTGCAGTATATTTGGGTCAAAATTTTCACTTCAATATTAAGGCAGTTTCGCCTGACGTGCGGGACTAAAATTTAACATTTTTGTTGGTGATGAAGAAATATTTACTTGCAGTAAAAATAACTACCGATACTATCTTTTTATTTAAATATTCTATAACTGTAAATGTAATTGATTTTTTTGGGCTAGGACCCTCTAAATTGTCATAACATTCAGATATATAATATGGGAAGACATATAAGGCAAACATACAACACATTATTGTAGGCAATATTATTAAATTAGACCACATCTTTTATGGACCCTTATTCTACCCGCACGAAGTTGGGACGGGTAGATAGTCTTATATACAAAATGGGTGGTACCCACGGCGGACCTATACGAAGCCCTACCTAGGTAGGCTTTTTTATATGAACTTAAAATGCAGAATATAACTACACCATCTTCTGTAAAACTGTGAGAGAATAGTTTTGAAATAAGTCTGTCTGTACGAGTTTCATTTTAATTATGATAATACTTGTTAATGTATTTTTATATGTTATACGTTTACAATAAAGATAATAAATAAACCGAAAATAACTTTATAGAAATGATTACTAGTATAACTGAACGTCCAAAAAAAAATTCCTTACAACATAATATTTCTGAAGGAAATTCCTGTGATTATCTTTATTCTATTCAAAGTAAACTTTCCGTTCTATTTCGTGTCTTTAGAAATATATTTTATCGGAACAAAAAACCGCTGTCAGCGACACGAACGATGTAAATTTTTTATCATTTTATTGTAGCTCTATGAAAATGTTATAATGTTTAGCAAATAATCGGAGTGGTGAGCAGTGGTCACGGTGATGGCGTAGGAGAGCGTCGTGTCGTTTGTCGTCACGTCATACGATTCGCAACACCTACAAAGCGCGCCTATAAATGTTTCACGTCAAAATTAAAAATAGTTAGTTTAAAATTCGTGACCGCGTGGAATGGTGGCAAGAATGCTAGCAGCTCCCCCCCCCCCTTTTTAACAGTCCGTCAGGCTTTAATATAAATAATTTAGTACTTGGTATAATAATAAAGAACCTATAACATTAAAAATTATAAAGTAAACACGTCTTCATGGTAAACTAAGTAAAGTAAATTAACAGCCTGTAAATGTCCCACCGTTGAGCTAAGGACATGTTCTCCTTTTTTTAGGAGAAGGTTTTGGAGCTTATTCTTACACGCAGAATTTAAGTGAAATTTGACACATTCAGGTTTCCTCGCGATGTTTTCCTTCACCGTCAAGCACGAGATGAATTATAAACACAAATTAAGCACTTGAAAATTCTGTGGAGCCTGCTCGGGTTTGAACCTGTGATCATTGGTTAAGATTCACGCGTTGCGCGACTGGGCCATCTCGTCTTCATGGTATCAAAATTAATATTGTGAGTAATGTTACTAACATTTTTCGATTAAAATAAGATTATGAAACGGTTTATTTATAGATCTATCCATGTAAAATTTGTAATTTCAAACTAACTGACTCTTTCCAAGTAATTATGGCAAGTAAAAAAACATGTTTTTTATTTTAGCTCGGTCGTAAGCTAAAATATTTTTTTTTTTAAATATTTCTCATTTACAATACAAATTGGCAGTGTAAGACGAAGTGACAGATTTTTAAATTTTCCCAAACAAACTAAATTCCAAGCTGGTGAAACGGTTTTTCTCTGTTTTACTAGTAAAAAAAAAACCAGAACATAAATTTCACACATATATTACCTTCACACATATATAACCTTTACGAGGCGTCTGAAAAACTTCGTAAAAGAAGCGCGTTAACATGATATGAGTATACACATGTATACTGTTATATGTATTTATATACATGTGTTTTGGAATTCTAGCTACACTGAAGTAAGCCTATGACACAAAACGTTCCAACCAGTTTAACTATGTGTACGCACACATCCAGCGTTGTGTAAATGTTTGCAAACTCACTCCAATCATTCATTCATTCGTCGTATTGTTTTTAGACGTGTTTAAATACTCTTTAGTATTCATGTAGCGAACATAATTGTAATATGTCAGATATATTTCAATTTGAATAATAAAATTCAATCTGGTTATGTATTAATATAGATAGTTATGTATTAATGTTTAGATTATTTGGTTTATTCAATTTTTGGTTTGATATAATTAACTTCATCCACTATATTGGAACGCAATTTTTTTTGAAAATCGAACGATAACAACCAGTGGGAATAACATTTTACTTCATAAAATATATATTTGCAAGTGATCGCGGTATACAGCCGTCATATTTTATGAATGCCCGTAATATCATAAAGGAGTTACCGCGGAAGTAATAAATTATCTAGCCTTGTATTTGCATGGGCCATAAAACTAAGATTTTGGTAGGAAAAAATCTGTTAACGTCATAATATGGTTTTCGTGAAAATATTGTAGATATTCTTTAATGGGAATAGGGTGGAGGCGTAATCTTACGG
The DNA here is from genome assembly GCA_963151315.1 of Nymphalis c-album. Taxonomy (NCBI): domain Eukaryota; kingdom Metazoa; phylum Arthropoda; class Insecta; order Lepidoptera; family Nymphalidae; genus Nymphalis; species Nymphalis c-album. The sequence continues at coordinate 6,623,429 of OY720609.1, forward strand.
TAAAACACATGTATTGTATTTTAGGACTTTATAAGCGGATTTTTAGTATAAGAGACCGTGGCCAATCTTTAGGAAACTAACCAAGTGTAATGATAGTGCTGAAGTGTGCACGCAAACACAAGTGCGCGTTCGTTCTGATCGAACTGCATCGACTCGTCTGAAAGAGTTCAGATAGAACCAACAGCTTCAGAATGTGAGATGAATGTAAGATCAACCTTACAAACTCGTGCTCATGCCTAAAAATGCCTAACAGAAAAAAAAAAACAATTTCTTGTGCTATACCAATATTGCTGTACCAATATAGCTTTGGACCTCAGGATTCGCAGCTTCACATTAGTGTGCACGAGCCTTAAATTGAAAGGCCTCCATGGTTAATATAATGGGAACATCAGGTTGTCTCGCATCCTTAACAGGGGTCAAGAAAAGAGGCAAGTATTGCCGTTCGTTTAATATTTAAAGGCTTATTCAAATATCACTTACGATCTCGAATAATATTGGTCAAAATTACAATACGTTTGTGTTATTTTTTAAACTTTTCATCGAGAAGTTTTTGTAATGGGTCCAATTTTGTCCACGTTTCAAGTTCCATAGTTTTAATAAATTCAAAGTTAATATATTATTATGATAAGAATAAAATATATCTTGTTACAATTAATTTGAAGTAAACTAACTGTTAATTATAATTTATCTCGTGGTCGACGGTGAAGGAAAACATCGTGAAGAAACCTGCATGTGTCAAAATTCAGTGAAATTCTGTCACATGTGTAATCCACCAATCCGCATTGGAGAAAACCTTCACCCGACAAAGAGGAGAAAAGGCTATAGCCCAGCAGTGGGACATTCACAGGCTGTTACTTACTAAACTAACTATTATTTATTCAAACTTTGTTAAATATAGAATTGATTATTATATTTTCAATTATTAAATTAAATAAATATTGTATAATAGTAGCCGAACCATTCGAAACAAATTACCTAAATAATAGTGGAAGTTGCATCTTAAGCCACCACGAAGTATTTAGTGAGCGAAGTAACGGACAGCCGCAATAGCCGCGTTTAGTTTAAAAAAAAAATAGTAATAAGAAGCTTTGAAAAGCTTTCTTTAATAACTTTCTATAGGAACCCAATTACTTTCCCAGCGCCTGCAGAAATAATAATATCTAAAACTAAAGAAATACAAGTTGCTTTCTAAATTTTGTTTGTAAGACCGTTGTAACAATTTACAATGAATATTGTTAATTTTAAAAGTAATTATATATTATTAAGCATAGACGAAAATGAAAAAGTCCGGTCACCCATCCAATAACCGACCATTCCGAGTGTCGCTTAACCAACTGAACCACTTAACCTATATTTTAAGCACTCCATAATCACGTAGCTGTAGCACATACACGTTACGGCGGCGGCAACATGTGCACGGAATTACATCAAATTACTCGTAACGTTCGTGTTTTAGAAATTAACGCGTATCATCATTATATCCGTCATCACTTTGCAATTAGTGTTGCCAGTAAATACAGACTGTACAAAATAAACTACATATTATGTTATGTCATTTTATTGTAAAATGTCACGTTATGTCATTTTGTTGTAAATGACTTGTTTCTTACTTACGCTTACTTATTTAATGTTTTATTAAATTCATATTTACTAGTATTATTGAAATGATCATTGTGGTTTTCTTATATTGTATAAATGAAACATTTATATTATTAATTAGAGTTACTGTTTGACTTAAAATATATTTATAAAATGTGCCTAGATAAAGTTTTATTCTCGAATTTTTTGACGTGACAACGTCTTATAAATTGGTTTGCCGGGTGACACTTCAAGAAACTGCGTTACGCTCCGCTCACGTTATGCGCTCACAATGAGAGCGAGTGAGAGGCACGCGTCCCTTCCACTCGGGCATGGTTAGCCCGCCTAAGAGCGAGAGAGACAGACATAAAAAGTGAAATTCAGTACGAGATTCTTTGTATAAATTAATGTTTTAAATATAATTCTTTGTATAAATAAATGTTTTAAATTGTTACTATTATTTCATCCTTCTTCCTACTATACGAATGAATATTCACATTAAAATTATTTTACCACTCAAAGTCGTTGTCACGTAAAACTTTCGCCCGACTTTACAGGCAACCAATTTTTTTTTTAAATTATTAACCCCATTTCATATTTTGCTCCTTGTTATATTATCATATACTGTTAAATTATTTTTAAAGTCTTAAAAAAAAAACAAAACAAAAATCTACTGAAATTCCCTTTATGTCTGTATCTAAAACAAAAACGCAGTAAATAAAAAAAAAACACCGACTCACGTTTCTTATATCAGAGAGAGGAAAAATTCCACATTGCACATGACAGCGCGCTATTCGAATGTGAGTAAAAGAATCGTTTTGTTTTCACGTTGAAACGAAAGTTTCTGACGTGTAGAGTGAATTAAATCACACAAAAACATAATCCATTCCAAATCCAGAACTTTGAGATGATTCTATGTGGCAGGTTTTCAACATATACAAGCGGGTTTCTTCGCTATGTTTTGATAACACAAAAAGGCCTATAATTTAGTGGTGCTTTCTCGGATTTGAACCCGCAACCCCTTCGATTAAGATAAAAGTGTTCTAGAAAGATAACTCAATCAATGTAATAGTAGAAAAACTATAAATATAAGTCCCACGTTGGGCGCCAAACATATTTTATTAAGTATTCTTCTAAATTAATTGTCCTGACTACTATTCATTTTATCTCTCAGCAATGATTAATAAAACACACGCGAGTTATAAATGATGTTTGTTACACAACAGACGAAGACATTAGCAAAAGGAAAGACACTAATTAAATTATTATTTATTTAGGGCACCTGTTTTAGTAATTCATATCTGTCATGAAATAAAACTAGAGACCAGTCACACTGAGACAGGTATTTAAATGGAAAAATTGCTTAGTGAAGTCAAAATGAAATGAAATTGCTTGGTATATGAATGGATATTAATACGGCATTATATATTGCCTCAAAATGAATCATTGTGAAACGTTTAGTCCAGCTTATGTAAGCTTCTGTGGTTCCGTACGTATTGATTTTCTCCTATAGCTGATGTCCAGCAGCTGTGTACGCGTGGCTATTTATGGAGATAATGATCTTTAATTAGCCCTTGTAAGATAATTTTATGTATATAATAGAAACTGTTTTATATAATAACCCAAACGGTTTTATGATGTGAAGGCCATGTGGTTAGACTTAGAACATAGATAATCTTGACTGTTCTATTAAAATATTTACTGATGGTAAAGCTTTGTGCAAGCACGTCTGGGTAGATACGACCCACGCATCAGATATTCTACCGCAAAACGGCATTACTTGGTATTGTTGTCTTGTTGGTGAATGAACCACTGTGATAACAGGCACAAGGGACATAACAGGGCGATGTAAGCGATGGCTCTTACAACGCCAATGTCTATGGTTGTTGGTGGCAACTTACTATCAGGTGGACCATATAAAAAAATAATTCTTTTTACGCATTTTTTTAAAACTCATTATCGTTCTTGTATTATCTCGAAAATATATCTTTGTTATTTAAATTCAGATTTAACTGTAATAATTCACACGAGGATCCTTTGTTATTTCTTTGTCGTGTACATCTTCTTGTCTTAGGAGCAATATATTATATTATTTATAACGAGTAAACCAGTAATAATATATTAAATAATTATCTAGAATATTTCTTAAAGATTATATTAAATTCAAGATTATATTGAATTATAGTGGCGCCATCTGTCAAAGATCGGTCGTACCAACTCAGAAACCTTTGTGGGCTCATGCACAAAAGTTTGCTGACATGATCAAATGCACAGTTTACGATTCTACAAAGGACATACAGACAAATATTCATTTTTGTGTGAATAATGTCCCAGGATATTGTTGTTATAAACCGAAGAAACGAATGTAATGAAAAACTCATAAAGAAAATTTCTTAATGTACAATTAGTGATGTTTCATTTGTCAGTTCCGGACTAGAGAGAGATAGATAGAGTTAATAACGAATCACTGCCATCGACTGTTATATCTGTCAAACCGATAAACCATCTATCAAAGTCACCGTCAATATATGAAAACGTATGATTCTTAGCGGAATTATTGTGGGCGGACATCAGTACATAGAAGCATAGTATTGATATTTTTTCTTAGTCAAATAGATTTATCACGAGAAAGACATTATTGTTTTTATTAATATCCTGTATTTTTTCTCAACTAGAAATTCATAAATATCAATAATTTTTTAGGGGTTTTAGTTATGAAAACGAGGCAAAGTTTATTTCATCACCTTTACGTAAGACCCAGGATGCAGGGGATACGTAGTTAGCAGATGGATCAGTGAAATATAGGATAAAATTACGTCTATGATAAGTTTCCGTTCATTGACAAATATCAGCTAGTATGTACAAACTATTGAAAACCCCTATTTTAATCGGAGTAGGAATAGAGGTAAACACATCGTAGATTTACAAATTGCATGCGATTTTCCAATCGTTCTTCTGTATTATGCACTATAAACAGAGGCCCTAGCCAAGTTGACATTCTACAATTGTAAACGCTAATAGAAAACTAAACAAATGTATGAGAATGACCACGTGACTTATCGTTGAGAGATGTCATTCTCATACATTAGTTTGTTTTCTACTAGCGTTTACGATTTTAGAATGTCAACTTGGCTAGGGCCTCAGTTCTTGATTAATCTACCCTTCCAATTAACTAGTTATAACAATATTAAATTAACTTTAGAAGTTCCGATTACAACTTCGCGGACATTGCAAACGCCATATTTTCGCGAGTCTATAGATAAAGAATATCATAGATTATTCAAGATCTCGACCAATCATATCGTGTCACGTGATATCGATGACCAATGATATCGCATTAATTCAGTGTCAAAGTTGTTTATGTGGGTTTATTCCTATTGTGGATGGAATAGGCTATAGCTGTGTTTAAATTTACAGTTTACAAGTGTATACAACAGAGATTCGAAATGCAGTAAATTTTGTACAACGTTTGAGGTTATGTTAGTTGTCTCAGTCTAGTTCCGGAGGGAGATCAAATCTGCAATTTCTGTAGCAACACTGAAATTTAGTCAAGTGTATTATTGTGTTATTTCTTAGAATTTAGCTGTTAGATGGACATACATTACGAACTACGTTACATATTTATTATGTCTATATATAATCCTTTATATATAGGCAATATATTTTCGAAAAAAAAATCTACTAATATTCTATATTTTTTTTGATAAATCCAATTGTCGATAATTGTTACCAAATAATATGAAAGGTAAATCGGTAAACAAATAATGGAAAAAAGGTAGTGACACTATTATCTTTATTTAAACATAAATTAGTAACTTATTGCTTTATTAAATACTAGTATTTGCCTGCGGCTTCAGAGAAGTTTCGTTTCGTGTTAAGAGAAGAGGAACGAATAGTAGGTAAAAAAGTCTATATCCGTTCTTAGGTATCAAGCTTGCTTTACACTAAAATTTTATCAAAATCGGTTTATTAGTTTATACTTGAAAGCGTAACGTACAGACAGACAGAGTTACTTTAGCATTTTTAATATTACTAGCGTTTTGCCTGCCGTCCTTTTAGGAATACGGGCACAAAATGGAGCTATTGTTATTCGCTGATTATCTAGATTTCCATTGGTGAAAGAATTTTTATAAAAGGTTTAGTGGTTAAGGCATTAAAGCGTAACAAACAAACTCTGTCATATAGTTACGATTATAGATAACTTAGTTAAAACAATGCCCCGCTCATTTAAATACGTATACTAGTATTTATCTATCTTTGAATGAATTAGTATTGTCCATATGATAGATAACACTTATTATTTTTTGTTCGCATATAAATTGCGGTACAGTTAAAATAAATTACATATACACTCGAGATTTATAGCGTTCAACGAATTTACGAACTTTTACCCTCGAAGGGTTGTTTTTAACAATAAATTAAAAATAAATAAAACGTACATTTTTTGTTCTGAAATGATTTAAACGAATCGCTTTATTGGTGAAAATGTTTAAAATAAAATATTTCTTGTTAATCCATTTAAAAATATGTTCTAATAATTATTGTTTTGACGTTACTTTTGAGTAAATTTTTGATTTATATTTTCATTCAAATTGTTCTATGTTCCGTTCAGCAATGCTGTCTTTTTCTTTCGAATGCCAAATTAATGTTGTTAGAAAGAGAGAGATGAGTGCTTAGTTAAGAAACGTTTAATGGATTAATCGCCTCCAACCATGGGAACTAAGATACTCAATCACGCTTCAAACCCGAACAAGACAATATTAGGTAATACGTAAAAAATGTATTTTATTTTTATTTTTTTCCCCGTCTTATTGCCTCAACTGGTGGTCTGGTTTATTTTTCGCCCAATCGGAATTGCGATTCAAAGGGAAAATGCTGTCACGACTTGTATAGTAATTATTTTTCATTTTTATTTGTATTTATTTAAGGTCTTAATGTAAATATGTTTATATTGTATTAACTTTTCTTTCGATTGTTCACAATGTTTTAAAAAAGAAACAATTAATGAAGATATATATATATATATATATATATATATATATATATATATCAGTTTATGCTTGTTATATATATAAATAAACTGAAACGTAAAGTGTCATATCTTTCAATACTGATCTCAAACACATACAAATTTCAAAGTATCTTATGGCAAATAGGCAAATAAGAAAAATAAATAAAAGAAAAGATTACACCACACAAGAGTGAAAGTCATTGTATAAATTACACCCTTTCTATTCAATTTCAGAGTTTTTCGTTCTTTTGATGCCGACGTGGAAATGTTATTTGAATTCTTTTTTCAAGTGACAGTTGACTGTCTTTCTTAAGATACGGGACGACTTACGCACTCCGATTTGCTCATTTAAGCTTTTTTTTACCACTTGATGGTAAGTGATCACCACTATGCCGTGCTGTAAGAAATATTAATCATTCTTTACATAATCAATACACAATAAATCTTGAGAAATGTATGTCCCCTGTGCCTGTAGATACATTTTCCTGTGGCTTACTCACCCTTCAAACTTGAACACAACACTACGAAGTATTTAAAGCCTACCACCAAGCTTTATTACCATTAATTGAGCACACGAATATTCTAAAATCTTGCAGTTAAATTACATTGTAATTATTATAAAACTATTACTGTTTTGCGTTTGCACATTTTACAGTTCGCACGCGCTTAACTGCGCAAACTAGTGTGCACAGAGAAAGCTGAATTTTTTAATGTTTCAAACTTTGGTATATATTATTTATATTATTCAATATTTATAATTCGGTTAAAGAGATATTTTGTTTATTTGAAAGACTTATCATTAAGTATATAAGTATATTAAGTAGAATTAACATTATATTATTATCTGTGGAAAAAAGGTTGAAATAATATATAAATAAAGGTTTTACAATACACGATATAAGTAAATTTATTTTGCATAAGAATGTATTAACATGACAATGTATTTTAATAAACAAAACAAAAATAAAATATAATTGGCTACTTGCTAGTAAACTATTTATAACAACGTTTTCTGGGGTACTCATGTCATGTTTTTAGGGTTCCGTACCCAAAGGGTAAAACGGGAACCTATTACTAAGACTCCGCCGTCCTTCTCTGTCCCTGTGTCTCTCATGAACCGTGATAGCAACTTGAAATTTTCACAGATGATGTATTTTTGTTGCTGCTATAACAACAAATACTAAATACATTTAAGTGGGGCTCCTATACAACAGACATGATTTATTTTGCTCTTTTTAAAGATAATGGTACGGAACCCTTCGTGCGCGTATCTAACTCGCACTTGGCCGGTCTTTTACTACTTTAATTTTTCCACTTTTTAACGCAAATAATTTATTTTTTACATCTTCAATAATAATCCTAATATTCTCTTCAGAGATGATAAATAATAAAGCTCAAATTAAAGGTAACGGAGATTGTCCGAACGCGAAATGTTTTAAATATTCTGTGTTATTTAATTTAAAAAAATAAAGATGAAATCTTACGTTAAGACGTTGAGGCTGAAGCGGTACCATGTAATTAGAGTTAAGTAGGACGCTGATTATACTTTAAAAAAATCTAGACGAGAAAATATTTAGCGTCATTTTACGGTTTTAATTTCCGAATGGGACTTATAAAATGCTTCAAGTTAGAGCTTGTAAATGACCTACTGCCCAGCAGTGGCCTAAAGCCATTTCTCCATTTTTGGCCAGGTTTGGAGTTTATTCCACCACGCTACTTCGATATGGGTTGGTTATTTTTTTTTTATTTTAATTGTATAGGAAGGCGCATATGGACCACCTGACGGGAATAATAACCAACGCCCATAGATGGTTAACATTTCTTAGAATGGCAATCATTCTAAGAAATGTTAACCATCGCTTACATTGCCAATGCGCCACAAACCTTGGGAACTAAGATGTTATGTCCCTTGTGCCTGTATTTAAACTGACTCACTCACCATTCAAACCAGAACACAACAATACAAAGTACTGCTCTTTGGCGGTAGAATATCTGATGAGTGGGTGGTACCTACCCAGACGAGCACAAAGTCCTACCACCGAGTAACAAGATGTTCCATGATTGGTTTGAACACACAAATCATTATCTTTTCTTAGCTTTCGATTATATTTGTTAAAAAGTAAGTTATCCACCTAAAAACTCACTCTATGTGTTTACGAATTTTGCAAAATCTGCACGTTTTCAGTTCATTTGTGTGTGTAACATTAATAAATGTTCCTTTTGAAACATATCTTGAATACAAATGATATTTAATCCACAGAATTGTTAACTGAAATTATCTAACACATGATAAAGTCTTCATATTTTTTTTCTATTACAAAAGAAGTTGATAACATGACCAAATTAAATAGTAGAATATTTCAATGGTTTTTTTTAACACGCTGTTATAAGGTTGACCTGTATGTATGTATCTATGTAACAGAATATTTCAATGCAATTTTCACCCACTTCAAGACGTTAAATTGATTTGAAAATTTGCATACATATTAAAGACATATGACACTACAAAAATTGAACTGTCCCCTCACTATGTGACTACGACACAAAGTGCGTTATCATGCAGTAGGGTTCCGTTCCACGTGTATTTTAGATTTTTTAAACGATAGTTTATTTTTAATAAATATATTTAACTAGCTGATACCCGTGACTTCGTCCGCGTTGCTTGATATATTAACAAAGTTTTCTTATGTACGAAGGAAAAAACTTCGAATAGATGACAAGCAAAAATATACTTTGTTTAAACATACATCACTGAACACGCAGTGCATATACAAATCGTTGTTTCTTGGAACTTTAATAACTTTTTATTAAATGAAGATATCGCAATCATTTTTTTTTGATAAGGGCCAAGTGTCTTCGAAATAAAATTTAGAAAATTTCATTGAAATCTATCCAGTAGTTTTTCCGTGATGCGCACACAACTGCAGACCTCTATCATTTTATTTATATAGATTACGTTAGGAAGATGTCGAGCTATTTATTTAATAAAATTCCGTTGATATGTTTAAAACCCGATAATAATAATTTATTTAAAGCATTGTTAAAAATAATATTAATAAATAGAGTTGATTACACGAAATAAGACTATATAAATGTTAAAAAGCGTGGAACACAAGACATACAGATATAGTATATGGTTTACTATGTATTTCTTTTTTGAAGTATAATATATATAATATTCTTCATTATAATATCTTCCCATTTGCAATGAGGCAGTTTTTGGAATTAGTTCCAAAAGCAAAGAGGAGGGGAGAGCTTTTTCTAGTTGTGGGCTTAATACCAGCTTTTATTATCATGATTAGTCTTTTACTTACCTTTCAAATTCCAAGGCTACTTTGTAATTAACTCAAAAATATAGTGCTTCTATTCTTAGATTTTCTCGTTTAAAATCTTGCAAGGTTTTACAAGGTTCAAGTCTACACAGCTTGTACATGCTTTGGTAAAATTTTCATTAAGTATATGGCAACGACCTTAAAAAACGTTTTTATACAAATTCAATGCTTAAACATTTTCCAATATAAACTTCCACAAAGCCATTAAAACTGGTAACTATATCCAGCTCAATGGAACTTCAATAGATGACCTTTTAAAATCATATTAGACCTCTGGCATTCAAGAAACAATTACTGTTCATAGCAGCTGAAGCGTTTCAATGTATCTTTGACGCGCGATTCATCAATTAATCACATTATCAAATACATAGTTGATTCAGGAGATAAAAATGCTTCAAAAATGATCTGTAGGACACCAAATTGGAATGAAGATCCTTTCGCTATACAGGGTTATTTGTAACAACCCAGCAACCTCGCAGGACTAGATAGCCAACACTATAAGCAACAACTTTTATTCTATGACTTATGATAATTTCTTAGATTTTATTTCATATAATAATAAGTATTAATTTAATATCCCGCTTGAACGTTTATAAATCTACGAGCATCGCAAAGATCAACGTGTCGCGTTGTCCTTGCGTGTATGAATGAAATATAGACCTACAAATGTCACGACTATCGTGACAAAAACTTGTATAATATTTTTTTTTTTGAACGTGACTAAGTGACCTGCTATAGGTATTAACGTTACTTAGCGGCTTTTTATTTTAACAATTATTTCTCTCTTTCTGTCATTAATGGTTTGACACTCGATAAAAGAAGACAACACATCATTATTTAACTAATAACCTGCTAGACATATTCAAGTAAGAACTATAATTAAGCTTTAAAAAAATTTGGAATAGAGAAAAAGGACAAAGCTGAAACTGTGACTTGATAAAAGTAAAATAAAACTAAAATAATAAATTAACAATTAAAACTAGTGTTTAAACTAAAATTAGTAAGCAGTGCCGTTGATATAATGCATAAGCGTGTGCGAAAATTTAATCCGTCAGACGGAGGTTTCCTCACGATGTTTTCCTTCACCGTCGACCAAAGGATGAATTAAATGCACAATTTAAGTACGTATTGATTATCCATGTTTACGCTTAAATTTACTGCGCTTAGACAATATCTGCATACATACCTCCGTTTACGAGTTAGAAACAGCTATTAAATGATCTACTTAGCTAAGGCCCAACGTCCTAGAATTCTTGGGGTTTATTACACCACGCTTCTCATTAGATCAATGCTCAGCGCTGGGGGAGGAATGAGGCTCGTCTCGTCATTCCGATTTCCTCTTGGCTAGATTCTTCTCATAAAAAAATCCGCTTCGCTATCTACATCCAGATTTTAACAGTCGTACTAGGAAGGAGACTTGCCCCCCCCCACCTACTACTACCCAAAGCATTGAAGTGCCATAGGGCTGCTCGCGCAGTTTACTCCAGAGAAGTATCAGGATTAACCCAACGTCTGATTTTATCTAAAATCAATGCATGTAATCAGCATCGCAATGATATCTATTGAGAGATACACATAATGAAGGTCAATGTAGTCTTAACTTATGACCCATAAGTTTAGAAAAAAATATATGAAAAACAAACAACTGTTCTGAATCAGTAATAGTTTATTTTTTTTAATAAGAAATTTACATCCAATATTAATTTCTGAAAAGATTAATATACATTCCTCAAATATTCGAAAATATAAGAAATTGATTGAACTAATTTAAGCAAACATGACGACTAGTCGTAAACAAAATTTGTGCATTCCTGTTAATATCTAATACTAGAGTTTTGCCCGCGGTTTGACTCGCGGAGTTCCCGTTCCTGTGGGAATTCGGGTACAAAATAAAGCCTATGTTACTCGCTGATAATGTAGCTTTCCATTAGTGAAAGAATTTTTAAAATATAACAAACAAACTTACACTCGCATTTATAATATGAGTAAGGATTGATCTATCAATCATCACTGTTAGCTCCATAGAAATTGGCCGTATGGTATAAAGTTGGCGGTATGTTGGCAATGTTTCAAGTTTTGGTAAATGTCAAAGATCACTTACCACATAGGGGTCTTTTTACTAGCCTTCAATTTCAATCACGAAAAACGCTTAAGTCTGTAAATGCCTTGTAAGATCGAGTTACTTGGCGAAAAATTTACCAAGCTTACTGTTGAACGTGATAAATAACGAATACTTTGTAAATTGAGTGATAATATTTCAAAGTCCGCCAAAATTATATGTTAAATTTATCCATTTATGAAATTATTCTTATTATTGATAAGAAATATATATAACATTGGTAAGTGGACGCAAATATTGGTCACCTGATGGTAAGTGGTCACCAACTCCTATACATATTAGCATTGTAAAATATGTCAACCATCTAATGTTATGTCTCCTGTGCTTGTAATTACACTGGCTCACTCACCCTTCAAACCGGAAGACAACAATACCAAGTACTGCTGTTATGCAGTAGAATACACGGATACATAAAAGCATATTGGTAAAATGATGTTAGCGGTCGTCCTGCATTGAAAGAAATACGAAATACACCAATGTTCCGTTCACGTAATATTTACACACCTTTCAAATATAGAAATAAAAAATTATTGTTGATTGACCGTCTGGATGGGTACCACCATATATTCTAACGCCAAACAATAGTTTGTAAGCTTGCGTTCCGGTTTAAAGGGTGAGTGACCTATTGCCGAAGGATACTAAATATTTTTCATAAAAATTAAAGTGTGGTCAAACGGGTCGTTGGTAAACTTTGGTTAAGTCGTAAGATAGTCGAAGTTTATTAATTTTCTTACAATAAATACAAGTTTAAAAAAATAATCTGTCTTGGAGTTTTATTGACAAAGAGAAAATGTCAGGAAAACTTATAATTCTATCAAGCATAAGAATTAAAATTTTAGGGACATGTTTATGCTATGTCATTTATATCGGGTCGCTTAATAAGCAAAAACAAGGGTTGCGCCGTGGATGTAAATAACAAAACACTGAGTTAAAATATGAAATGTTAGTAATTACCACAACAATGATGAAGATTATATACTCCTGGCAAACGCAGCAACCATTTTCAAGGGACGCGCAGGGTATACTCTGATCCTCATAAATATCTGATAGAACGAATCCAGACGACTTAATTAAAGTACTGACCAGCTTAACGTCCGTTATTACGGAAGTACACTATCAACTTCGTGACTTGACTGCCTCGTTGGTCTAGTGGCTTGAGATAAGGCCGCAGACTTGGTGGTCCTGGGTTCAATTCCCAGGTCGGACCGATAAATAGGGTTTTTCTGTCAGAAAATTCTCAGTATCAGCCCGGAGTCTGGAAGTTGGAAGTGTGTACACTCCCGTGCCTCAGAAAGCACGTTAAGCCGTTGGGCCTGCGCCTGAACTCTTTCCGGTCGTGACGGATTGCCGTCTTATCGGATAATAAGAGCTAAGGAAAAGAGAGTGCACCTGTGTTTGCACACACACTTCTGCACTATAATATCTCCTGCGCAGTTGGCTAATCTCTCTTGAGATTGTCCGCCGTGGCTGAGATCGGTCTGGAGGACCTTACCTTATCAACTTCTATATTTTTAGAGGCTAATGCGAACTTCTCGACATCAAAACAAACGAGTCTCGAGACTGAACATTATAAGAGAAGATGATAAATTATTTTCTGAATAGTGTCCCCAAAATCGCTTTAAAGGTAATTTAATATCTATCATAGTTATAACGTTGCTCAGTCACGATGCTTGTTTCCATCAATACGTACCGGATAATTCGGTTCATTAATCACAAGACGATTCTTGTAGTTTACAAAAATATTTTGGCATTTTGTAAACTACAAGAATTGAAAACAAATATAATATATGTAAGCGATGGAAATACAGTCATAATTTCATTTATTTGGTTATATTACAATCACTTATACTAACAGTAACAGTTACAGCCTGTGATCCTCCCACTCATGGGCTAAGGCCTCTTCTCCTGTTTTTAACTGACTTCAAAAAAAGGAGGAGTTATCAATTCGTCTGTATGTTTTTTTTCCTTTTTTTTGTGTTTGTTACCTCATAACTTTCGACTGGGTGAATCGATTTTAATGATATTTTTTTATTTGAAAGGGGGTGCTTCCCATGGGGTCCCATTTTTTTGGGGGAGCCAAGGAAACACTTTAATATGCCTAGCAAAAATATTATGGGAATCCTTTAAAAATAAACAAAAAATTACACATTACAAATTGACTTTTATTCGTCTCGTTAAGTTGCGTATGAATGTAGTTATAAACCCACCTTGACTGGCATCGACTCCAAAAATAACAATAATTGTTACTACATTATCAACCACACAACACATTCGTACCTACATATTGATGAGTAGAAAATAGTAATAGCCTAAGATCCGGCCGCAAGATCACTACGTTCATAACGTATAGGATCCAAATCTATTTTTTATGTTTAATTATAAATAGGAGAACCCATTTTTGCCAGGGTGCCAGTCAAAATTTGCCCGCAAGTACTTTTAATTAAAATAATAATTATTGACTTTTTGCAAAAAATTTCATTCACTTGTTATAAGAATAAACTACAATCCACTCCATAGCAGTGTATGTAAATAACTCGGAAAAGTATGGTTGCCGTTACCCACTCGGCCGCAACCTATTCGCAGCCAGGTCTAATGAGGTCATATTTTGTTACGTTAATACGTTCATGACGTATAAATATCTTTTATATATAAAATTGAAGCTATTTTTTTTCTGTGCATGACAAAATACCTCTGCCTGTGTAAAATTGCCCGCCAATAGGGGCTGCCTGCTGTTAAAGATTAATCAAAGTGAAAGAGAGTTAGCGTGTTACATCGGTAGTCAGACGGTGGTAGCGATATAAGCTGATATTAATTATTGTCCAATCCTTATTTTTTGTATTGAGAACTATTTAATACGATTTATTTTCGATGAATCGGATTTTGAATAAATGACATGAAAACGTATTATAGATTTTATGAATGTATAGATTTCTACAATGTTTTCTTTAATTTTTCCTAAAAAAAATGTGTTTTAAGAACATTTAATTAATTTGTTACCCATCGCATAATTTTTCCTCTTTTACATAAATAGTCAGTTTTTATTTTTCATAGATACTCATTTTTGGTTGTCATTCTACAGAGCGTAATCGAATTGATTAATAATTAAAAAAACATGTGTGCAACTCACACTTGGTAGAAGTGAAACCTTCAAAACTTTTGGCACTATGCCTTGGTACCACGATTATAAGAAACCCTGTATAATGCTACCTATCTCATTTTCTCCTACCTTAAATCTTATGAATTGATGTGTCTTTCTCTTTTTACTGTCGCTTTTCCGTTTCATCGCTTTTCAAATCACAACGATGCTAAAGAAGTTTTCACTTCAAAACTAAATGTTTTTTATGTTCCTTTATTTTATATGCACTCAACCAAAATTTTATGAACTATTATATTTTTTTTTCCCAAAAAGCTTCAAGTTCTTGCTTATTTTTTATATTTAAACTGTTATTTCTCCGAACACTGTGTGAGTTAATAAAATGTTATGTACTTATATTTTTTTTGTTGCGAAACAATAACACTGACAAACACGTTTTAGAAGATGCATTATTAAAGTCGAGCATATTTTTTGTTGTACTACACACAAACCACTTCTTCATTTCACCACGTAATAAAAGCATGTTGTGACGAGCTCCAAAACAATACGGTTAGAATGAGAATGTTGCTGTTTATTTGAGAACACCAGCTGTCAACGAATGCACTTAATAGTGTACTATATCCATTATATATTTTATTAAATAGTTCTAATTACAAAAAATAAGGATTAGACAATAATTAATATCAGCTTATATCGCTACCACCGTCTGACTACCGACGTAACACGCTAAATCTCTTTCACTTTGATCAATCTTTAACAGCAGGCAGCCCCTATTTGCGGGCAATTTTACACAGGCAGAGGTATTTTGTCATGCACAGAAAAAAAATGGCTTCAATTTTATATATAAAAGATATATATACGTCATGAACGTATTAACGTAACAAAATATGACCTCTTTAGACCTGGCTGCGAATAGGTTGCGGCCGAGTGGGTAACGGCAACCATACTTTTCCGAGTTATTTACATACACTGCTATGGAGTGGATTGTAGTTTATTCTTATAACAAGTGAATGAAATTTTTTGCAAAAAGTCAATAATTATTATTTTAATTAAAAGTACTTGCGGGCAAATTTTGACTGGCACCCTGGCAAAAATGGGTTCTCCTATTTATAATTAAACATAAAAAATAGATTTGGATCCTATACGTTATGAACGTAGTGATCTTGCAGCCGGATCTTAGTCTATAAGTTAATTATCAAATTATAGAAGAATACGCAATTATTTTTTTACTTTTTAGTGCATATTAATTTGTTTTTTTCAGAAGAAGGTTTATATATTTATTAGATTAACTTATACTAAAACATTTACAGAATTAAGCATAAAAATTTTATCTCAGACTAAAGATTACTATTATTGCTAAAAGTAGATACAAACAATAATATAATACATAATTTTTTATCATGATATTTAGTGAATGATTTTTTTATATGTACCTTAACAATAAACTTGATGAAATATGTATATAAAAATGTACCTACTGTACCACGGCAGATATGTAAGTACAAAAGTAATAAATAGATTTTACTCTTTATTTATTTATTATAAATTTAAAATTAAATGTTTCCCATTTGACGGGTGTCTCACATGGGGCACTTTTTTAAGGCACACGTAACAAATATATATTATGTTCAAAGAAAACAAAGAATGAAAGGAAGGCTTATCTCGTAAAGAGATTTATTTCATCGTATCCGAGAAAGAATAAATGTTGTCAGAAAAAAATGAAGACATAATCTATCATATGAAAGGGAAATAAAAATAAATTCAATATATTTTTTTTCCGACGAACCGTAAACGGGCTGTGATGGCCTAGTGGTTACAGACAAACTTGGACCCAAGGTTGCTGTTTCACAAATGGACAAGCACTAATGAATTTAGATCAGCTTAAATGACTGCCCAAGATCGGGATGGTTGGCGTTCTTTGGAGGAGGCTTTCGTCCAGCAGTGGACGGCAATAAGCTGAAAAAAAAATGGTGTGAAAAGCTGGCATTGGATAAAACATTGCCATTTTATCGGCCAACCTAATATAATGGTATAAGCTTCAAAACTTTGGATCAATTTGCCCTCCAATTTTCGATTCGAACAGTTACTGCTTTTATATAGCTTTTTTTTTAATTAGTCTGACTACAATTATATATCGACTGCCTCGGGCACTATAATATCTCTTGCGCTGTTGTCTAATCTCTCTTGAGATTGGCCACCGTGGCCGAAATCAGTGGATGACCTTATATAAGCATCAACGACATACCGTAATACAATTAACCGAAATTATTTACAATTGTGTCTTCTCGATGTGGATATTACATGTTTAAGTGAGGTTAAAATTTGTAACTAATAATATATATATAAATATATAGCCGAGATGGCCCAGTAGCTACAACGCGTGAATCTTAACCGATGATTGTGGGTTCAAACCCGAGCAGGCACCACTGAATTTTCAATTGCTTAATTTGTGTTTATAATTCATCTCGTGCTTAACGGTGAAGGATAACATCGTGAGGAAACCTGCTTGTGTCAAATTTCACTCAAATTCTGCCACATGTGTATTCCACCAACCCGCATTGGTGCAGCGTGGTGGAATAAGCTCCAAGACCTTCTCCTCAAAAAAAAAGGAGAAGAGGCTTTAGCTCAGCTGTGGGACATTAACAGGCTGTTACTTTTTTTGTAACTAAAGCGTAACTATTATTATTATTTATATAAGTAAATATAGAAAATATCATATGAAAATGAGTAATATTATATGATCAAGATTTGAGATAATTAAGTACTTTGAATTCACATAATAAGGCAGCGCGCACACTCTTAACTCGCGAAGCGGCAATTTCAAAAAACGCTGTTAACAGCTCAATAGAATAGAAGTCGCCTTGTTATAAAAGTCAGAGATTCAATAGGTCATTGTCCTACTTAAGATATAAATATTTCCTAATCCTTTTGACTTACCACCCCGATGTCCAATTATATATATATAGTAGAGATATTTCTTTTAAACCGTATCAAGTGTTTAAATGACAGAACATATTTTGGTATTTTGCAGTCAATATCTAAAGAAATCATACTTTATTATTCAAGCTTATTGACTTAAGATTAAAATGTTTACATAAAAATCAAATTAGAATTTTGAATTGCGTAAGTTTTTAAATAATTACAATAAAATATAGAAAATTATAGTTTTAAATTTATTATTAACATTACTCTTATTATTAATTTTAACACGTTTACTGTACCAGAAAGTTTTAATATTGAAGCCATTTTGCGACATCTATAAAAAAACAACTACTACATATATACCAATTTAATGACAATAAACAAATATTCCCCAAGAGTTATTGGAAGTTTTAGAAGTTTTAAAATTAATTAATCAATTATCGATTTTCACATTTTAACAATTACGAATTTCAAATAAAACCTTTAATAAAAATTCAATAACGAAGTAAAATTTATATTTCAAATCGTCATATTGGAACTTAACGATTGGCAGGCCTTCTTGCAAATTTAATTTGACCTTTCCCTTTATTTCTATAAAAGCGAAAAAAAGTGCCTTTTCCTTACATAAGAAACTAATCAAATTTTTTCTTTGTTTCAGAAAATGGTTTCGCGGCATTGGAATCAACTTCGAGCATAATGCCATGATATCGATATCTGACTTGGAATTAATTGAGAATATTCTAAAATGGAACACAAGTCAACAGACAGAAATCGAAGTTATTGCAGAAAATACAAAAGAAAAAGACCGAAATGCTACCAGCAATATTTATCACATAACAAACGTTGTAGATGAAAAAGTGTCGACAGTATTTTGCAATGAAACCGATGGTCGTGATGGATTTTCAAATAATGGGACGAATATTAGTGACGTGTGTGGTACAATTAACGAATATGATGCCTTCGAAGCTACTGTTGTTATAATACTATTTCTTCTTATAGTTGTAACGGTTATAGGTAATACTTTAATAATATCGGCCGTTGTGACCACGAAGAGACTGAGAACAGTTACCAATTGTTTTGTAACGAGTTTGGCTGTTGCTGATCTCTTGGTTGGAATATTTGTTATGCCACCAGCGATAGCAGTACATATAAGTGGTGAGTGTTTGTAGTATATAACGACATTTACATTTACATCGAAGATTCTCATTTACCCAATGCGACTAAAATATTAAGTCCCTTGTGATCGTAATTGCACTGGCTCACTTACCCTTTAAATCGGAACACAACAGTACGAAGTACTGCTGTTTTGCGGTAGAATATCTGATGAGTGGGTGGTACCTACCCAGACGAGCTTGCTCAAAGCTCTTCCACCAAGTAGAGGATTTGATGATGATGCAGGGAAGGCCGTTTATTTATTTATCAAAATTTTACCTCTAAATACATCCACTTGCCCTTACATTATACTTGTAGGCGAATTATCACATTTATTTAGTTTATTTTATTTATTACACTTTACATAAACATAATATAATATTTTATTTAATATTTATTTATGTAACTAATATTATAAACATTAACACAAAACACTAATACATACATACACATTATAATTTATATTAAATAATAAAATATATATAAATAATTAATTCATAAGCATACTCGGGCGAAACCCGTAGTATACGGCGTTCGGATATTATTCTCCGACTACCGACTACTGCGGAACAAAGTTACATACTTAGTCGGCTTTAACGTTCGATGCGATTTGCTTTGTTTCCTCATTACTTTATATTTTCTGTGTTCCTAAGTTTTTGTATTGTGCTATATTTCTGTGTGTGACTGTCTATATTCTATTCTGTCTATCTTCTATTAACCTTTTGAACTTTCTTGTGTGTTTTGTGAACCGTGACTAATATACGTGTACTGGACTGTTAGCGTGAGTACTTTTATTTCTTACGTACACATCGTTCACACTTTCACCACAAACTGGTGACCCCTACCGTTCACGCTTATTTAGAAGATGAGTAGCGCGTTAAGAAGATGGAGCGCGTTGAGTTAGAAAGCACGGATGCTCCTACCCTCACACTTGCTTCTGCACAACTCAAGACACCACCTTTCTGGCCAGAGAAGCCTGCAATATGGTTTGCACAGGTGGAAAGTCAATTTAAATTATTATCGATCACGGATGACGCAACAAAATTTTACCACATAGTATCGAACTTGTATAGACAATACGCTGCCGAAGTTGAGGACATAATCATCAGTCCGCCGGATTATACGTGTCTAAAAATCGAACTAATTAAACGTTTATCATTGTCTCGAGAAAACAATATTAAACAGCTGCTGACACACGAGCAGCTCGGCAATCGCAAACCTTCTCAATTTCTTAGGCACCTTCACCATTTGACTGGACCCAATATCCCTGAAGATTTCATACGATTAATTTGGATAAGTCGCTTGCCGACGGAGATGCAACAAGTTATCGCATCGCAACCAACACTGCCACTCGATGCTATAGCAGAGCTTGCGGATCGAATTCATGACATCCTGGCACCGACCCGCCAAGTAGCAGCATCGTCTTCTTCATCGCCAATTGATCTGTTGACGAAACAAGTCGCTGAGTTGACTAGACAGGCCAGCGCTCTCACCGTTAAGGTCAATCAGCGGTCAATATCTGGACAACGTGGCCGTGGTAACGGAAGACGACGTAGTCAATCTGAATCGCGTAGGTCTGAATCGTGTCATCGTCGGCAACCTCTGTGCCGGTACCACAGTAAGTACGGCGTAAAAGCCAGTAGCTGCATCAAGCCCTGCGACTTCACATCGGGGAAACGCTCCGAGCAATCGGTAATGGCGACTAACGATTGCGGGAGTTCGACGGGTCGCCTTTTCATCACAGATCACGGTACAAATAGACAATTTTTAGTAGATACTGGTAGTGATATTTGTGTATATCCAGTTAGTGCAATCAGTGAACGTCGTTATAAGACATCATTTCAACTGAGCGCCGCTAACGGCTCAGCTATAGATACGTATGGTTACATCAATTTAACTTTAAATATTGGTTTACGTCGTAATTTTCCATGGCGATTTATTGTAGCTGACGTAACCAAAGCCATAATCGGAGTCGATTTTCTGTCTCATTACCGACTCGTTGTTGATATTAGTAATCGCAAATTAATAGATAGTTTGACTAATATTAGCACTGTAGCTTCTATAGACAAATCGCACAACCTTGTAACGAGCGTTAAAGTAATGACTGGCGGTGATAGTCTTTATCACAACATTTTATCGGAATTTCCAGATATTACCCGTCCCGCCGGTACTCCGGGTGTAGTCAAACACCACACTAAGCACCACATTCGCACTACACCAGGTCCACCAGTGTCGTGTTCTCCTAGGAGGCTAGCCCCCGAGAAATTAAAAATCGCTAAACACGAGTTTGAAGCGATGTTGGCGAACGGCACCGCTCGTCCTTCCGACAGTCCTTGGGCGTCGCAACTTCACCTCGTATCCAAGAAGGACAACGGTTGGCGTCCCTGTGGCGATTACAGGCTACTGAATGCCAGGACCATACCTGATAAGTACCCCATACGCCACATACATGATTTTTCTCACAACTTGTCTGGTTGTAAGTATTTTTCAGTCATCGATTTAGTGAAAGCTTATAACCAGACCCCAGTTGCCGAGGAAGATATACCCAAGACCGCCATTACAACTCCATTCGGTCTATACGAATTTCCCTTCATGACGTTCGGGTTAAGGAATGCCGGTCAGACCTTTCAAAGGTTCGTAGACGAACTGACGCGTGGACTTGACTTTTGTTATCCTTACCTTGATGACTTTCTAGTCTTTTCCAGGACCCAGGAAGAGCACGAGGACCACTTGCGTCAACTTTTTACCCGTATGCAAGATTACGGCGTACTGGTGAATACCGCCAAATGTGTCTTCGGTGCCTCTGAGGTAACATTCCTTGGTTATCATATTTCAGAAAATGGTACCAAGCCCCTGGATAGCAAAGTCAAGGCCATTTCGGAATTTCCGGTCCCGAAAACCGTCAGGGAGCTTCGTCGTTTCTTGGGCATGATTAATTATTATAGACGTTTTGTGCCTAATGCCGCCAAAATTCAAGCTCCTCTGAACGCCTTACTGACCGGATCCGTTAAAGCTTCCCACCCGGTCGTCATGGAGGGAGATTCTCTCAAAGCTTTTGAGAGCTGCAAAGACAGCCTTTGCCAAGCAGCGCTCTTGGCACATCCAAACCCTGATGCAAAGTTAGGACTGGTCACTGACGCCTCTGATACGGCGATAGGTGGCGTCCTCCAGCAACTTCAGGACGGTGCTTGGCAGCCTCTAGCATTTTTCTCACGCAAGTTGAGCCCATCGCAGACCAAATACTCCCCGTATGATCGCGAGCTCCTTGCAATATACCAGAGTATAAGGTACTTCCGACACATGCTAGAGGCTAACCACTTCACTGTCTATACTGATCACAAGCCTCTCTGCTACGCTTTCCATGAAAGGAAAAGTAGCTGCAGTCCTCGTCAGTATAGACACTTGGACTTCATCTCGCAGTTCACGACCGACATACGACACATTGCGGGCAAAGATAACGTCGTTGCTGACACTCTTTCCCGAGTCGACGAATTGCAGATGCCGGTCGATTTAGAAGTCCTTGCCAAGTACCAAGCCACAGACCCTGATCTTGCTGACACGCTTAAAGGCGACTCATCCCTCGTCATTAAAAAGATGACAATACCTGGCAGTCGTACTGTATTGTACTGCGACGTCAGTACACCGACTCCCAGGCCTTTTGTCCCCATAAACCTCCGTCGACAAATATTTGATAGCCTGCACTCCCTTAGCCATCCCGGTTCTACAGCCTCAACTAAGCTAGTTGCACAACGCTTCGTATGGCCACTCATGCGCAAGAACTGCCGCCAATGGTCTAAGGCATGTTTGACCTGCCAGCGTACGAAGGTAAGCCGTCACGTGACCTCACCGTTAGGTACACTTGCTTTACCTTCAGCGCGATTCAAACATGTCCATATAGACCTGGTCGGCCCATTACCTCCAGCCAGTGGTTATCGGTACTGTTTGACAGCCGTCGATCGCTTCACGCGATGGTCGGAAGCTGTACCCTTAACCGATATCACTGCTGAAACCGTGGCTAAAGCGTTAGTGTCCTGCTGGTTCTCCCGATTCGGTTGCCCTACCGACATAGTCACCGATCGCGGAAGGCAGTTCGAATCAGCCCTGTTCGAACAATTGGCTAAATCCATCGGATTTCAGCACCGCAGGACAACCGCTTACCACCCTCAGTGCAACGGCTTAGTTGAACGCTTTCACCGGCAGCTAAAAGCAGCTATCACCTGTCACGGAGATAGCAATTGGGTTGAGTCGCTTCCCCTAGTTCTTCTCGGCATAAGGAGTTCCTTCAAAGAGGACCTCCAGGCTTCATCGGCGGAACTGGTATACGGCGAGCCACTGCGCTTACCTGGCGAATTTTTCGGCCATGATGTCGCAGGCTACACTACCGATATTACCGATTTTTCTGCTCGCATGAAGTCCTTTGTCGAGAAGATACGTCCGGTCCCAACACAGCATCACTCTACACGCAAGACTTTTGTATTTAAAGACCTTACCACATGCAGCCACGTATTCCTTAGGGAAGACGCGCTGCGTGGTTCACTCCAACCCGCATACACAGGTCCACATAAAGTTGTAAGCAGAGGTGCTAAAACTTTTAAAATCGATTTTAAAGGCAAAGTCGTGACGGTATCGATTGACCGCCTTAAGCCGGCCTATATACTGTCCGACGATTTGCCACAGCACATGCCACCGCCCGACCTCGAACTACACATTCAGCCTCGACACCATAGTACTCCCATAAAAACTACTCGTTCTGGGAGGAAAGTTCACTTTCCAGATTATTATCGTCCGTAGACACGGCCTCTGGAGTGATGTAGGCGAATTATCACATTTATTTAGTTTATTTTATTTATTACACTTTACATAAACATAATATAATATTTTATTTAATATTTATTTATGTAACTAATATTATAAACATTTACACAAAACACTAATACATACATACACATTATAATTTATATTAAATAATAAAATATATATAAACAATTAATTCATAAGCATACTCGGGCGAAACCCGTAGTATACGGCGTTCGGATATTATTCTCCGACTACCGACTACTGCGGAACAAAGTTACATACTTAGTCGGCTTTAACGTTCGATGCGATTTGCTTTGTTTCCTCATTACTTTATATTTTCTGTGTTCCTAAGTTTTTGTATTGTGCTATATTTCTGTGTGTGACTGTCTATATTCTATTCTGTCTATCTTCTATTAACCTTTTGAACTTTCTTGTGTGTTTTGTGAACCGTGACTAATATACGTGTACTGGACTGTTAGCGTGAGTACTTTTATTTCTTACGTACACATCGTTCACACTTTCACCACATACTAAAGGAGTAACTCATAATAAAATCCTTTAGTCAACTTTTACGGCACCCAGAGGAGATAGGCTATTCTTTCACGGAACCACGCGGATTTTGTTTGTAGAATCAACATTACGACCCGGCGGTAGATTTAGATTCAATTTAATCCTCTAACACAATGTTTCTAAAGTGCTTGTAAGGGCCCACTTGAATAAAGTAGATTTTGATTCGATTACAAATTTACTTGATATTATTGTATTGGATTGAATAACAAATTAAGCGAAGGTAATTAGTCCGAGTCAGGATGATTTTGCTCCAAGTATGCATTTATAATTGGTAAATATTGTCAGATAATTTTCACTAACTCGTACTGAAAGCGGTAGATTAAGATGAAATACAATCCAAAATTACTCCTTAACATTAGAGGTGACCTTTGTCCACCTACTTTTGCCCTATTGGGCAACGGTAATGTTATGTTACAGCTTAAAATGTTTGCCTTGAAACAAAATCATAGAAATAAAACTAAAACCTTGCTATATAAGTACAATTTAGTAAATGTAGTATGTTCATTAGCTGAATGGGGAAATTAGACAACGTGCAATAACAATTAGCATAGAAATTGCTCGAAAACTCTCTGTAATTCCGAATTAGATTGTCGTTTAAATTCAAATTTCGTACCTATTGTTACTCAAAAGACCTAAAAAAACCTTTTTTTCGTATGAAAAGACACAATCATAAAGACTTTTAGTATAAGAAGTAGGCTGAAAATTATCGTTTAATTTATAGGTGTTCTATTATCTATGTCATTTTCAACAAATTGTTTGATAAGATTTTGCACGCTATACAACTCTTTGTAAATGTCTAAATGAAGTAACGGAATTAGTTTGGACATTTTCTGGGATTGCGTTCTGAAATCGTATAAATTGCTCTAAAACACAAAGAGTTAGGGGTTGTGTATTCTTTACACCTAATCATAATAAATTATTTAAATTTGATCAAATCAACCACGAGAAAGAGAAGTAGATATAATGATTAATAAGTTGAATTTGGTAAATAAAATAGAAATGTAGGCAGGAAAAAGTTCCCTTTTTGTCTCTAAAAAGAACATTACATATCTGTTAACTTTTAAGATAAATAACAAAGTATGGTATCTGACTGGTGTTTCACTGGTGGTAGAGCTTCGTGCAAGCTCCTCTGGGTAGGTACCACCCACTCATCAGATATTCTACCGCAAAACAGCAGTACTTGGTACTGTTGTGTTCCGGTTTGAAGGGTGAGTGAGCCAGTGTAATTACAGGCACAGGGACATAATATCTTAGTTCCCAAGGTTGGTGGCGCATTGGCGATGTGAGCGATGGTTAACATCTCTTACAATGCCAATGTCTATGGGCATTGGTGACCACTTACCATCAGGTGGCCCATATGCTCGTCCGCCTTCCTATGATATAAAAAAATAATATCTTAATACATAATACATTTCTTTCAATGAAACTAATAAACATAATCAATTTTAAAAAAATTTCTTAAACAATTTTATTGATTTTGTGTTTTTGGTGTTGGGTGTTTTTGGTTTGGTGTTGTGGTCATACATTTGGTGTTGATAGTTATTAAAAAAGTATGAATAGTAAAATATATTTTTTGGAATGTTCTAGAAATATTTTTGCAACTGGCAGTTTTTGTTAATTAAACAATAAAATTGAGTACAAGTGTGTAAAGTATTACAATTCGAAACTATTAGCTGACGTTCCATCGCTTTCCCTGTTAAACTTTTTTAATCAAAGACTACCTCCACAGGTACTTGTAATTAAAACTGCTCACGTAAATATTCTCAACATATTTTCAATTCTTCGAAAATCTTATCGTGGGAAAAGCGACCATCTCACAATTACAAGTCCTGCTGTCTATATCTAAAGTATATTTACGGACGATTATTTTACGTCATAACGTCATAAGAAAACGCGAATAATCGGACGTATCGGCTGATAGAGTGGAAGAGAGATAGATGCCTCACAAGTCGAACGCTTAAGTCGATCGTGCATCTCTATCGCTTGTTCCGCGCTCTCGCTTGCACGCGATTCATATTCATCGATTTATAAGACGTTATAACGTCAACAAAAGTATTCTATATTCAATTATCAGTAACTTCAAATTAATATATTGTATGTAAGTTAGAGCTATCTAAATTTGGTTCGTATTCGCTTTCTTCAAAGCATATCGTCTATATGCGTGGTAGAGGCGAAATTGCTTCAGAGGTACTTTTTTCTTCAAGTAAACGATCTTTAAAGTAACTTCAGCCTCTCTCATCATTCATAACGTTTCTTTTGAAAAGACCGTGACAGCCTAAAGGTTTTTTTTGAGGTAGAATTTTTATTCAACTTATTTGTTTGTTCAAAAGAAACTTAGTGCTGAGTATAATCTTTTCAGATAGCTAATGTCTTATTTTATCAATGGGTATATTTTAGAACGTGATATTTTTCATTTTAAAAATGACGGAAAAGTTCTAAAAATAATTTTGTGTTTTATTTATATTCGGAAACTACAACAATACAATAGCACACACACAGACACACAGCGATTATGACACAATTTGCCAATAAAATTACTCGCCATAACCGGATATCGAAACAGTAGCTGTTAATGTAATGCAAATATCACTAATGCACAAATACTAGGCTAAATAGATAATATGTCACACGAAAACACAAATATAAAGGAAAATATTTTCAAAATTTCCAGAAGATTTTATAAGAGTTGAATTATCAAGGATTTGTAACGCTCGCGGTCTATGGAGCGTAACTTAGGGACAGCCAGAAAGGACCGACATTAAAAAAACCATTATAACTTGTTGTTTGAAAACTAGCTTTATCTCGCTAATAATAAAGTATATTTCCGATTGTAATAATGGTATATACGAAGTTATAATTTGTGCGACTACTAAAAATATTGTAGAAAAATTGTTATGCTTGGGATAAAATATAAGTATTATATGCTTTTCTTGCGTTCATTCATCATTAATTCCATCATTATCATAAACCAATCTATGTATTTTTGCAATTGACACGGAATTTTATTTCGAAATGAATCGTTAGGAAACTACTACTTGCTACTGGGTGGTAGAGCTTTGTGCAGGCTCGTCTGGGTAGGTACCACCCACTCATCAGATATTCTACTGCAAAACTGCAGGACTTGAGCTACGCGAAAAAATATTAAGAGGCATTTTTTAAAAAGTACCAAAATTGAGTTTTTATTCAGTAGTAGAGTTCAACATAGCCTATAGTACCCTCTTATGCCTCTATCAAAAGCTTTCAAATAAATGATCGATGGACGAAATAAAAGCGTTTCCGAGTAATCACCATTAGCTTTTTAAGCTACGTAATTGAGTTTATTTTCTATACTCATACCTTTTTTACTATTAACTGTAAGAATTATTTTAATATCAAAATCGAAAGATATATTAACTAAGATAAGATATATAAACTAAGATATATATGCTTAGCTGAGATGGCCTAGTGGTCAGAACGCGTGAATCTTAACCGATGATCGTGAGTTCATACCAAGGCAAGCACAGTGGTGCTTGCCTTCACCGTGAAGCACATCTCGTGCTTGACGGTGAAGGAAAACATCGTGAAGAAACCTACATGTGTCTAATTTCACTGAAATTCTCCCACATGTGTATTCCACCAACTCGCATTGGAACAGCGTGGTGGAAAAAGTTAAACCTTCTACTCAAAAAAACAACGCCAATGCGCTACCAATCTTGGAACCAATATCTTACTATACTTGCTCACTAGTCACTGCTCTGTAAGTATGGCGGTATGTACGATGAGTGGATGTACCTACCCACACATACTTGCACAAAGTCTTACGAATTTTACAGATTTAATCCCATTTCCCATCACGTTACAGCCTATGTTTTTATACAATGGATCGGCTTAGTACATTAACATATTTACGAAGTTCATATAAGTAATATTCACGTAGATTTTCCAAAAATTTTCACTAGCACGTGATCTGTTTGTTAATATGCCAAAGCCAACTAAAGCTTGCTGGGTGATATTTGCAAACTCTTGTGTAAATTGTTTGTTGTACAGCGTTATTGGATTCCAGTTTGTGGAACCTTCCATATAGGGTGTAATGCAATTTCAAGTTATGAGATTCGGTCATATTCAATTTCTTGTGGTATTGTATCAAAATCTATAATAGGCTATAATAACTGATGGCTATTTCAGAAATGACTATTTCCTAAACCTATGAAGGCTGTTTTTTTTTTTTTAATTTAAATACTTTATTGACCAACAACATAAGTTGTGACAAAAGGCGGACTTAATGCCTGAAGGCATTCTCTGCCAGTCAACCTTTAGGCCAAACAGAAAGTCATGAAGGCGGTAACAATAAAAACGATAGTAATAATAATAAAACAAAAACATAGATAAAATATACATATAAATATAATATAAATAAATACATATAAAATATACAAAAAAATAAATATATATATATATATATATATATATATATATATACATGTATGATATAAAATAACAGAGTCGTAATAGAAATTATAAAAACACAGCGTAGTGAGAAAAAAAGGAGAAACTTAAGAGAGGTTTTTAATAAGATGATCCTGTAAACGACGCTTGAAAAATGCCCTAGTAGGAGCCTTTCTAATCTCTACCGGAAGTTTATTCCACAATCTGACAGCTTGGACAGAGAAAGCGTTAGTTACGAAACCAGAGAAGTGACAGGGAAAAGAGAGAAGGAGAGAATCAATAGAGCGTAGCTGTCGATCGTGATTGTCAGAAAGAAATTTGAATTTATCCTTTAAGTAATCAGGGGAAAGAGGGTCAAAAAGAATAGAAAAAAGAGAACACAGTAGCCGTAAATCTCTGCGTTGGCGGATAGGGAGCCATTTGAGTTCGGCTCGACAGTGGGAAATGCGGTCGAATTTTCGAAGGCAGAAGATGAAACGCAGGGAATTATTTATGAGGCGATCGAGTTTGTTTAAAAAAATTTCATTGAGATCGACATAACACACATCAGCGTCTGTTCGCTGTATTTATTTATTTAACCGTGAGTTCTCGCGGGTTCAAAACCGATTAAGCAATTAATGAAATTCCACGTATTTAATGTGTATTTATATTTAATCTCGTAAAGGTATACTTCGCAAGATAATTCTCAGTAGCAGCTTGGAGTCTGGTATTTGGAAGTGTGTACACTCCCGTGCCTCGGAAAGCACGTTAAGCCGTTGGTTCTGCCAACTCTTTCCGGTTGTGTCGGATTGCTGTTCCATCGTATCATGAGAGCTAGGAAATAGAGATTGAACTTGTGTTGCGCACACACTTGTGCACTATAATATTTCCTGCGCAGTTGCCTAATCTCCCTTGAGATTGGCCGCCGTGACCAAAATCGGTCTTAAGGACCGAACGACGAGGAAGGATTATTTATTATTATTATTACTACTAATCGAGGAGATCTTTTTATAGCGAGGTTTATCTGAAAAACTAGTACAGTAAGATGCAGCATGTTTAATATTGTTGCATAGATATAGCTTCGCGGTTTCACCCTCTTATTTAAAAACGTTTCTGAAAGCAGCGTTTTTAGTTTCTGTGTACTAATAATTTTAATAACTAATCAATCAGCCATTCCGATCAATCTTCAAAACATTTTCACTTTGAAAATCGGCCTAGTATCATATTTTCATGTATCGTATTATATTTAAGTTCTTTGACACTGTGTATATTTGAATTTTTCTTTAAAGTTATTTCGTTTAATAGACACCTATTAGGTATATTCAGGTTGGAAAAAAAGAAGTTACTTTCTTACAATCACAACTTTGTACTGCAACTTTCGCACTAGCGAAAGGAACTCAGGAGTTTTTTGTGTTTTCAACCAGTTTGTTTACACTTTACAGCATCTTGCTACACAAATGCCTTGAGGCGATCGTTTCATTCCCGAAGTGTGCTGTCATCTATAAAGTTTATATTTATTTAAGTCCTTGGCTGACAAAAGTTTCTTATCTTTTTTAGAAATGCACATTGTCTGAAGTTCTGTAATAAACACAAAGACTATTCATGTAGATTATTATTATTATGTATCCTATGTTATCATTGGCGGTGAACGAAAACATCGTGAGAAAATCTGCATATATCCCTGAAATTTTATCACCAACCCGCATTGAAGTAGCGTGGTCGAATACGCCAAACCTTCTCCTCAAAAGAGGAGAAGAGGCCTTAGCCTCGCAGTGGGACATTCACAGGCTGCTATTGCTAATGTAACAGTTTATTAATGATATTTTATTCCATTTATAGGTAGATGGGAGCTGGGTTGGATACTCTGTGACATATGGATCAGCCTGGATATACTTCTGTGCACTGCATCTATCCTCTCTCTGTGCGCTATCAGTGTGGACCGGTACTTAGCTGTGACGAGACCATTGTCATATTCCAGAAGAAGAAGATCGAAGAAGTTGGCGCTGACTATGATCTTTTTCGTATGGATAGCAGCTGGTGCCATAACATGTCCACCTATGTTTGGATGGTGAGGAATAAGAAATTGGTATTCAGAATTAGTAGATTTCTCATATATAGTAGACTAGATATTTGGGTGAACAAGACCAACAATGTCATTTTACAATCGCTATACAATCCTTATTAGTAAGGGGTGAATAAATTGTATTATGTTCATTAATACTAATCAATACAATCATACATCAAATATACATCAATACAATATTTTATTTTGTCGCACCAAATACGTCAAAATATTAAATATTCATTGACAGTTATAATTAAGTAGGCATGAAATATTAACAATCAATAAGAAACTATTTCAATTAGATTATGTATATTAATTGCTTTATGATTATTAATTGCCTTATAATTCCCAGGTATGAACCCGACCACAATCAAGGTGGTGTGTGTCGATACAATCAAAACCCAGGGTATGTTGTCTTCTCCGCAATGGGCTCCTTCTTTCTACCCATGATCGTCATGGTGTACGTCTATGCCAGGATATCTTGCGTGGTAGCGAGACGACATCAACAGCTGTCAAGTAGTACAAAATGTAACAAGGTAAGTAATGGCTAAAAAACATAATTATATTCTTAGTAATATTTTACTTTTAATTAATGTATACTGTTATTTTAATCGTTAGCTACATAACCTTAACTCAATATACATAAGCGCATACGTTTTAAGCTGGTGTTTCACAAAGAAAAACATTATTTCATTAAAAATATTTTGATTTGATTATAGATTTTGTGTATAATAAATCTCGCGCTCGGCAGTGTACGAAACTGTTGGTGGATTTTCTGCCAAATGTGTTTCCACCAATCCAAGTTTTTGATCCGGATGGTGATTTAAGATTCTAAAAATTTTATTTTATCTTCACGGAGCAGGAGAATATTTACAAATGTTACTTTTATTTTTTAGATATAATTTTCAAGGTAAAATTTGTTACAGAAAAACAACCTGTCCTGTATTCGCAGCGAATCCGATTCCGGTTCAGACAAATTATCTCTCCGTCAGAACGCTTCAAAACAGCCGTCGAAAACATCGACACAACACAGCGAATGTTCGACACAGAGCGATCAGAAATGTCCGTGCTGTTTCCGAACTGAAAAACGACGGCAATCGAAGTACCGATCGAGTAATATGGAAAAAGAATCTCGTTTCAATAACGACATTACTTTTAAATCGAACTTCAAGTATAAAGGCACCACTCGCCACAGAAGTTACTCAGTCAAAGAACATATGGAGAACAGAGTGTCATCTTTGAGAAGGGAGACGAAAACTGCTCAAACTTTAAGCCTCGTCGTGGGCGGGTTCGTAGCATGTTGGCTGCCTTTCTTTTTATATTATCTTCTTACTCCCTTTATTCCAAGTAATTACGTCAACTCGGTTCTAATGTACATACTGACTTGGTTAGGCTGGTTCAATTCAGCGATAAATCCATTTATCTACGCTTTTTATTCACCTGATTTTAGAATGGCATTTTGGAGGCTTACGATAAAAAAATGTAAGCGCGTTAAGCGCTAGTTTTTTAACGGTCCGTAGTGATTTTTCAGGCAATACAAATTCGAGTGTATTTAGTAAGTAGTAACTACTAAGTTAAGATCATTGTCATTTTATTTGTGTCTATAGAACATTATCGATTGGTTTTAATGTTATAACTGTTTAACATTATAAAAATAATGTATTCGTACTAAGTATGTAATAATTATTTGTAAAGTTACTTATATATAATATTTTAAATACATGAACATTGTATCGTTTTTTAACAGTATTACGTTCTAAAAATATAACTCCAATTAATACATCATTAAACTTATCCGAGATTTGGTAATAGCAATTAATTAACGTTAGTTCCAAATCTGTTAATTGGTGCCAAAAATCAAATTAATTTAAATTTGGCATTAAAATGTTTTTCAAAATACAAGTACTACTCACAAACCAGGTACTAAAATTGCGTAAATGACATTTAAAAAAAAATATTGATCAAATACTAGCTAGTATTTCATCTAAATACATTTAATCAACTATAAGTTAACCTACCTTCTAATCGGTTAGTAGCAAGCCAATGTTAGCGTCTAATTAATGCCACGTAGACAATCCTACTATCCGTAAGCAAAACGAATCGTTCTTGAAATATAGTAACGTGTTATACTTGTAATTCAGGTTATGTTATTACAATATGATTTCTTTCAATGTACATTCCTCGACGAATTGTGAAACTAATAATAATAAACTTATTCTTTAATTAATTATCAAAATTATTATTTTTATTTCAAATCTCTCTTCACTTCCGATATCCGATCAAATAACAATCGACTATTTAATTAGCCTTTCAGAAACTGACCGCAAATCGCAAATGATCTCATAAAACAACAAAATGTTTTATTTGCCGAAGTAATATTTTTATTAATCAAAAATGTAAGCTTAGTATAATGTGAGTACGATAAACAAAATTAAATCAAAACAGAATAGAGAATCAGGTTTTATTCATAATTATTATTACCTATGCTTTGTGCTTGCACCATCATCTGGGTAGCTACCACCCACTCATCAGATATTCTACCGCAAAACAGCAGTACTAGCTATTATCGTGTTCCGCTTTGAAGGGTGAGTGAGCCAGTGTAATTACAGGCACCAGGGACAACATCTTAGTTTCCAAGGTTGGTGGCGCATTGGCGATGTAAGTTATGGTTAAAATTCTCTTCCTATAAAAAAATACAATGAAACTGGTTGTTGTTTTTAAAGTCGCGGTTTCTGTCGTGTCAATTTAGCGTTGCATAGATTTCTGTGACGGTTTTAGTGTTGAGCGGATTTTGTGTAGTTTGTTTGTCGTGGTTTAGTTGTAATAAAGTTTAGTTCGGTAGAAACCTAAGCACTCTATGTAGATCTCTTAAATATTTATGATTGTCAAGTATTTGTTGTAGTGTAAAAGTGTAAGAAATTCATTTTTTTTTTGTGTTTATATTTAGTTTTTGATCTTATGAGTCAAATTTATTTGTATTTCTAGTCAACAAACCAAACCAAATCTTTACATATAAGAATATTTTTAAATACGAATGTATATAAATGTTAATTGTACTACCATTTTATATTAAATACGTAATTGTAAACCCATTGCACAAAATAGAATTAAATTAATAATTTTGTAAATAAGTACTCTGTATTCTAATGTAATATTGAATATTTGTATACTTTATGAAATAAAATAATTAATTTAAAAATAGTAAGAAATTATTCCATTCCAAATATTGATTTTTAATCTGTAAGAAGGTTGTAAATAGTTTAAAAAAGAGTGTGTGTACTTATGTACACGCGTTAGAAGTTATACTTATTTGGCGTATGGAAAAAAAAATAACTAAAATGCAGTAGTGATTAACGATAAATATTAAAATTGATAAAAAAGATTTTATTTAAATAAAAAAGGTTTTATTAACGTAATAAAAATACTAGAATATACAACTTGAACATAGTTATCGATTTTCATGCCACCTAGAACTAACTTCACGTTGTAGAATTCAGGTGTTTAATGAGCGGTTAAGCAGAAAGCTTCATACTGTTAATTTTGTGTCACAGATGCGCGCGCATCTTAAAATTTCACTCTCATCATTTTTTCATAACGCGCCTAAAGAAGTATAACTACAAAAATAATTTTCTTAAATTATGATATAAGTAATTCGATATTTAAAAATACATGATTGAAAAAAAAAATTGCATGTGTAATAATTATTCCATACTTTTTATCATGCATGCTGAAAGCAATTATGCATAAATCACATAAAATGTCAAGAGTTACTCGACCTATTCTTGAAATATTGATAAATTGGTAATTTTAATCAGCGTTATCAAGTAATATTTGCGAGGCTATAAGTACTGATATAATTATAGCTTCACAAATTTTATTAAGTGTTTTGTTATAAGTAGACTCTTAATCTACGGTAATTAAGTTAATGTTATATAATGCTGTTAATTATCGTATTGCCATCTTTACTTTGTGTCAAATTGTTTTGAAGTCTCTGGAAGTTGATGAAAATTGTATTGTAAGATTAGATTACTCGTATACAAAATTTGTATATAAGTTATAATACGCGGGTACTAATTAGCTAGGTCTTTACTTATTTATTTGGTATTGGGTAAGGTATTCACTCAACGCCAACTCAGTAGACCAACATCATCTATTATACATAATAAATGGTTTGATGGTATTTTAATGTTTTTGTCTTATCCTTTGTCTCGTTTGTGGCTATAAGAGTTTAAAGAAGTTGACATTATTTTACTTGGTGGTAGAGCTTTGTGCAGGCTCGTCTGGGTAGGTACCACCCACTCATCAGATATTCTACCGCAAAACAGCAGTACTTGGTACTGTTGTGTTCCGGTTTGAAGGGTGAGTGAGCCAGTGTAATTACAGGCACATGGGACATAATATCTTAGTTCCCAAGGTTGGTGGCGCATTGGCGATGTAAGAGATGGTTAACAACTCTTACAATGCCATTTTCTATGGGCGTTCCTAAGAAATAAAAAAAAAAAATCTTTCAATAAGTTTTTCAAACATAAATGTGAAACAATTTCGAAACTAGATAGTCTGGTCGCCTACGTCGAAAATGTGACCAAAATTTCATTTCAATCGATTCAGTGGGAATCATTAAATATACAGCTGCAATATTCGTCCCACACATATTAGGCTAAAGTTAAATATAAGCTATTAAAAATAGAATAAATTCAAAGTTTGTTAACTGTGTCACAATATTTATAGACGAATGAATGACTCGACTTTATTTAGGAAGTGATGTTTCGGCCTCGATCCATTCACTAGCCGAGTTTAAATAAAGACGGTTCTCAATTCAAAAACAATGTTTATATGCCTATATTGAACAGCTTTTAATTATACTTTCTGATCAAGCATTTTCAATAATTAAAAAAAAACTTTGGCCAGCTATACAGATATTAAAATACATCATTTTCGCTTTAAGTGTTCCAATTTTGAATAGAATTAATCAAAACATAATTTTTTAACTCAAGACCGATTTCGGCCACGTCGGCCAATCTCGAGGGATTAGCCAACTGCGCAGGAGATATTATAGCACAAGTGTGTGCACTTGTGTTTGAAAGTTCACTCTCTTTTCATTAGCTCTCATACTCCGATGGGACGGCAATCCGACACGAATCCGGAAAGAGTTCAAGCGCAGGACCAACGGCTTAACATACTTTCCGAAGCACGGGAGTGGACACACTTCCAACCTCCAGATTCCGGGCTGCTACTGAAAATTTTCTGTCAGAAAAAATCCAATATTTATTGGCCCGACCTGGGAATTGAACCCAGGACCATCGGTTCTGCGGCCTTATTCTATCTATTATTATTTTATCTAGCCGTTTTATTCTACCGCAAAACAACAGTATCTTGTATTGTTGTGTTCCGGTTTGAAGGGTGAGTGAGTCAGTGTAATTACAGGCACAGGGACATAATATCTTAGTTCCCAAGGTTAGTGGCGCATTGGCGATGGTTAACATCTCTTACAATGCCAATGTCTATGGGCGTAGGTGACCACTTACCAACAGGTGGTCCATAGGCTCGTCCATCTACCTATACAATAAAAAAAAATTGCTACTAGTTCAACGAGGCAGTTAGAATCCTATTTAAATGATAATTTATAATGTGATGCTTTTACGAATGATATGACAACCTATAAATAATTACGAGATTTGTCAAAAAACTTTTCAACTTCTATTTACTACTATTTTGTAGAACTTGTAATTTATCTACTATTGGTTGTCTAAAATAAATAAATAAATATAGATTTTTAATTAAATTTTGTCGTTTTACTTGATAATATAGTTTAATAATAATAATTAATGGAAAGCGTCGCACGTCCTGTGGTTCTCGCTCAAGTGGCTTATCATTAACAAATAAACAAAGCCAAATTAAATCATTTAATCTTTTGAGTAGCGAGTAATGGATTTTAAATGCAAATTTTATTTACAGGCTCATTACAAATGGACGAGTTTAATTTGAACTAATGTTTTAAGTGCGAAACTAATCCAGCCTGTCTGCTACGGATGGTTAAGCCACTGAACCGATTTTGATGGTTTTTATAGTATAGGTAGGCGGACGAGCATATGGGCCACCTGATGGTAAGTGGTTACAAACTCAGACATTGGCTTTATAACAAATGTTAACTATCGCCTATATCGCCAGTGCGCCAACAACCATGGGAACTTAAATGTTATTTCCCGTGCGTAATTTCACTGGCTCACTCACTCTTCAAACCGGTGTACAACAATACAAAGAACTGCGGTTTTGCGGTAGAATATCTGATGAGTGAGTGGTACCTACCCAGATGAGCTTGCACAAAACCGTACCAGTAAAGATATGAAACATGCTTTTACTTTAAAGATGGACATATACTATTTTTTACCTAGTATTTGAGCCAACACCCCCCCTACCCTCCCCCCGCTAACGACTATACGGACAAAGCCGTTGGTGATAACTAGTATTTATTATATTCAAATTGTCTTTTATATATCGTATTCTATATAAACTTGATCTTTGAAATTTACCCTTTTAGGTTTTAAAAACAGCCTTATACGACTGGGGATGTAACCTTTTTATCAGTTTTCTCTCCAATATTTCATAGTTTAAAATATATTTATTAACAAACATGAAAACAGCTCGCATCATAAGTATCATTATTTTGTGTATAATTGTTGTTGTTGTTCTTTTTAATTTAGTTTGATTATTCTAGTTTTTAACATTGCTCTTAAAATTGTATTTATAAGTAACATTAATGCTATTGTTATTTTATTTATTACTTGTATCTAACTAATACCTTAAAAAATATTGACATCTTGTTCTAACTCGTATTACCGTTGTAGTGAAATGACACTTGCAAATTTTTACTAATATATAAAGCTGAAGTTTGTTTGGTACTGGTTCGTATTTAAAAATCTTTTTTTATTCTATAGTTCTTTTATCATGGTCTAGGCTGATTTTTATTCATTACATTTTTATTAATTATATGCGGACGAAATCGCGGGGCGCAGCTTGTATAATATATAATTCGAACGGCAATACAATAATCTATTTATTGAGTTGATCTGATAATTAAGAGTTGAATTTTTAATGACTTTTCATTAAATCCTCAAGTGTGGAGTCGACTAAACTCATAAATTACTTTGTTAATTTGTGTTTTTTTTATAAAGTATATTTTGTAAATAGTATTTATTTAATAACGTGTTAATATTTATAATAATTATTTAATTTAAAAACCTATATGGATATAACGTAAGATATTAATATACTAGTATTGTGATTTAAGCTACATATAAAAATCTATGAGTATTTTGTGTTTGACTTATTTTATTAGTTGCAACATTTCTATATGTCATTAAATATTAAGTAGTCGTAAATTAAATTATATCTAGTAATGTTTATTTAATTCTAGTCAATTAGGATTGAATATTAAAAAATTGTGATAAAATGGAAATAAAAATAAACATTTTATTATTATTGGAAAAGTATTTTATTTATAACACAAATAATTGAAATATTAAAATAAAAAACAATCGGTTGTGTATTTTTTTAGTTAATGTGTTTACCAACATACACACAAAGTACATACTGACGGACATAACAGGATTTGTTTATAATTTTTTGTTTCAATCATAATTTGAAAAAAAAAGGGTCTTGAAATTAATTTATTTTATTCATTAATACATCTTGTTAAATATATTTGAACGAGTGTAAAATGTTTTCTACGCGAGTGAATCAGCTCGGATCGAGTAAGCGATAGTAGAACACATCTCATTGCTTCGCAAATGGCTTGTCCAGTTAACTGACGACTTATCAACAACAGAGCTATTTGTTAGATGTAACTTTGTATTTAACTCATGAACTTCACTCGGTGGTGAAGGAAGGAGTACTCCTTCATTACGTGAGGAAACATATACAATTCGATCTGTAGGAAAAGGGGTGTTTGTATTGAAAATACCATCTTCATTAGCCATGCCATGCTTATTTAATTAAAACAGTCAACAATAACTAATAAATACAACTATAATAATAACAATAACAATAAGTAATAAATAAAACACATAATAATTTAACAAAGTAACACAATAATATATCACTGTTACTTAGGTCCGTCTAGCTTGAGTGCCGGCAAACGAATACTGAAACGTCAATCAAAATGAAGTGGGACTTAATTATTTGGAACGTCATTAATTTCAAAATTTTGTATGCGAAATTTGAAATTAATGGCGTTCCAAATAATTAAGTCCCACTTCATATTTGAAATATGTTTCAGTATTCGGCCATTAGTGTTGCACACGCCTTTTATAAGACGTCGGTGGTGGGGCGTAATCGGAAGATTATTCGTCCGATTTTATTTGTTTATCATTATATTTTAATGTGTATGAAATTTACGCCGATATATATATTCATGTACTTTTCATCAGCAATGGTATATTAACGTACAGTTGCTTTATTTACTTTGTTCTGTATCAGGTGTCTGTAGTATATTCTTTTATGTAAATTAATTCATAATGAAAATCTTCCCTTAAAAGTTAGGAGTAATAAAGTGTGCCTTCCTAGGAATACGGATTAGTAAAGACTAAGAAAGAATATTAAAAAAAATGTTTTAATAAAAACTTAGTAGACTCCAGTAAAGTGTTCGGAACTAAGTTAAAAAAAGTTTTAGTAATAATTAGCCGAGTACAAAAAGTGCTAGGTCGAGATCGGATCTTATATTAAATGACTAATTTAAATTATTCAGCTTAACGGCCGAATACTGAAACGTCATTCAAATATGAAGTGGAACTTAATTATTTGAGACGCCGTTAATTTAAAATTTCGCATACTTAATTTGAAATTAATTACGTTCCAAATAATTAAGTCCCACTTAATATTTGAATGACGTTTCAGTATTCGGTCATCAGTTAATTAGTTATAATCATCTTATCCATTCTATCGTAATTACGATAGACACGTCTTGTTTAAAGGTTCTTCTAATTGCAATATACGTAATTGAGGAAGGCTGCCTTTCGAATAATTTAATACGTCGAACACAAAAATACTGAACTGATTTTCATAAGGTGTTCTAGTGAATACCCATAAATATATCTATATAAATAAAATGATAAAGGTCTGCAGTTGTGCGCGCATCATGGAAAAACTACTGGATAGATTTCAATGAAATTTTCGTAAACACTTGGCCCTTATCAAAAAAATAAATTATTGCGATATCTTTATTTTATAAAATGTTATTAAAGTTTCAAGAAACAACGATTTGTATATGCACTGCGTGTTCAGTGGTGTATGTTTAAACAAAGTATATTTTTGCTTGCGATCTTTTTGATGTTTTTTTCCTTCGTACATAAGAAAACTCTGTTAATATATCAAGCAACGCGGATGAAGTCGCGGGTATCAGCTAGTAAGTATAATAAGGTCCTCCAGACCGATTTCGGCCACGGCGGCCAATCTCAAGAGAGATTAGCCAACTGCGCAGGAGATATTATAGTGCACAAGTGTGTGCGCAAACACAGGTGCACTCTCTATTCCTTAGCTCTCATAATCCGATGGGACGGCAATCCGACACGACCGGAGAGAGTTCAGGCGCAGGACCAACGGCTTAACGTGCTTTCCGAGGCACGGGAGTGTACCACACTTCCAACTTCCAGACTCCGGGCTGCTACTGAGAATTTTCTGACAGAAACCCCAATAACTATTTATTGGCCCGACCTGGGAATTGAACCCAGGACCACCGCGTCTGTGGCCCTATATCAAGCCACTAGACCAACGAGGCAGTCAAAGCTAGTAAGTAATAATATACTGTATATACTGAA
This sequence comes from Nymphalis c-album, assembly GCA_963151315.1. Classification (NCBI taxonomy): domain Eukaryota; kingdom Metazoa; phylum Arthropoda; class Insecta; order Lepidoptera; family Nymphalidae; genus Nymphalis; species Nymphalis c-album. Next base: position 6,664,285 of record OY720609.1, read on the forward strand.
GAAATTGAAAAAAATCATGCCACTTTGCGTGCGCCACGTAAATCAATGGACTTATAATATGTATAATATTGATAATAACGTTTTATTTAGACAACTATTCAACCCGTGCGAATCTGAGACGGGTAACTAATGTGCAATATAATCTTATATGACTTTTAATATTAGTCTCGAGCGTGTATAGTCTATAGCTCAATAGTCGAAGCTCAATTTCCTGAGCCTGACCTAGTTCGACTGAAATCCGAAAGTTGAAATTCTTTATTAAACATAAAAATGAGAATTGTTATCAGAATTGGCGGCCATTTTTAATAACGTCAGATTTATATTAACTGAAAGTTAAGACCATTACAGCTTGTAAACGTCCCAAAGCTAAGCAAAGGTATCTCCTATTAAGGAAAATGTTTGGAGTTTTCCACCATACTGCTTCAAAGCGGGTTGGCGTGTTTCTTATAAAGTTACAAATAAATTGGTTGAATGTGACGGCGTTTCCGTCAGACAAGCTTGACAAGCTGTCAACCTAGCGAAGCGTCATTGTCAATTGAGTGCGGGCTACTATCTGGAAGTTCTGGAACGACGCTCTCGAACGAGACGGCTCCTACGCACGCTTGTGACGAATCGCTTAATCATATCACATTGCTATTTAATTATTTGAGGTTGATTTTATGTTGAAGTGATTTCTAATTACCTAATCATCGTACTATTTCTGTGCATACTGATTAAATTACGTCGATTGTATCTCGGAGTTGATCATTTATACCACGCCCATCTACCCCATTATAATAAGAAAATGACTTCTGGTGAAGTTCCTGGCTCTTCAAAAGTTTTAAGAACGCATACGAAAGTTTTTAGTTTTTAATTTTGTTACTGTTCCACTGGCCTTTCATTTGGTACCCATTACCCATATCGAAACAAATATGAAATTAGGAATATTGAAACAAATATGAGATATGGTATTTTGAGCCGCCAGCCATCTTAGATTTGAAATTTGTCATAGCGTACAGTATTCTTCTAGTCACGATACCCACATTATATTGTGAAAAAATTTGTCATCTGCCATTGGCGGCATGCAGCGGCGCCCATCTTCGATTGACAATGATACAGAATGTATTAAATTGTATTGACATCAGAACTAAAGGGAATATCAGATCCATCTGTTATCACTAAATTACTAAATTTCACCCAAAAAAATCAACAAACAGGGCAAGCTAAATAAAACCGTTTAAAAAGAAACAGCGATTTGAATAGTAAAAAATGTATATATTATAATTTAATATTTATAACAACAAAGTAAATAAATTTGACTTAATTCTAATACATCAAATTTAATTGGGTTTTATTATTTGAAATGAATTAATTCGATCTAATTTATAATGTTTTTATTGTAATTTTTGTCTTTATGATCCCTGTTGGTCGAAAATTATTGATTTATTATAATAATAATAATTATTATCAAGAGTAGTATGCTGGAGTAATCTTCAATGTCCAGCAATATGCATAGGCAAAGACTATAGATTAAAAAAAAAAAAAACGAAGCGACTGCTCATTTTAATCTTCAAATGTATTTCTCTAACAAAAACATACCCTAAAGAAACTACAATAGGTATTTCCTTGTTTAGAGATATCAGGGATCGTAGGCTTTTGTTAACTTGAATGTTATCCATTACAATTCCAAGTTATTCCATGTACACAACTTGAACTTATTTAATGACATGTCATAACTTGTCACCCCCTGTCAACCCTCATTTCCATGAGCTATCTCCATTGATTAGGGTCGGACGACGGACTTGACGGGAGTTGATGTGTATTTTTGTTCTGTAAACCATATTAAACGGTTTTTGATATATCATGAATGCAATACGAATACTAAAAGTCGTAAGACCATACACTTCGTTATATATTTTTTTATTTCATAAAATATAGAGATATAAATATATAATTATATATATATCCTCAGAAAGAAGCCTAAATTACTCATCGGTTTTCGATTCAATCTTTGGGCTATTGTCGTCCTCAATCCTTTTTTTTATTACGCTGGAAAAATGCATGACGCGTTTTCCCCCACTGATAATATGGGGGGGGGGGTATGTGGGACTTGCCGTATATCCAGGGCACCGAGTGCATCCCGGACATCGGAATAATTATAAAGTGTTATATAAAGTGTCTGTGTGTTATATAAGAATAATGTCTGCCCCTTGTGCCGACATTCTTGTAATAATTGTAAATAAATAACTCCTCCTCCTCTAACCCTTTCACTACTAGCAGCTAAGTATGCTCGCACCTATCTGTTGTATTGCCTATTGTATTTTGTGTGTATGTATATTTACTTTTAATTTGTTAATGCACTAGCCCACTATGTTTTCTCTTGTAAGTCTCTTTCAGTAGGGTTGCCTGGAAGAGATCACTACTTAGTGATAAGGCCGCCCTTTGCATACTTTTGTAGTGTTTTTGATTTTAAGCTTTTTTCTTGTATTTTGTTTATTTTCTGTGTGCAATAAAGCTGTTTATTATTATTATTATAAATAACGAAATCTAAATGAAAAACAAACATTGGTTTTTAAAAAAAATGTGAAAGTAATATAGTATAATAAAATAAGTAATAAAGTAGTATATTGATCTAGTTCTTTGGGCAAGTCAGTAACATCACTAATGCTTTTGTTGTCCGTTTCTGTGAAATTTCCTAAAGCCTTTAATCATACATCAATTTAAGCGCATGTAATCGATACTGCGGCCTAAAATATTACGTACAATAAAATTTGATCGCATTTACAATGACCGCGGCCTAATAGCGAAATAAATCAAATTTACGTTCTCTGAATAGAGCGGCCATTTAATGAGAACAATTAAATTATTCGCTTTTACGCTCATAACATTGTAATTTCTACTTTTTGATTATTATAAAAGTAATTTTAAAGTTTTTACAGGTTTCGGACGTACATAATTACAGACATGAGTGACATAACATCGTATTTCTAGCGAGCCAGTGTTTGGTAGTGGTATTGGCAGTCTCTAGGCGATGGTGACGACGTAACAGCACTAACTTTTTGTAAGTGCTACTCCCAAAACTATCACCTTGGTGATATTTACTCGGCGGTAGAGCTTGCGCAAGGTCGTCTGGGTGGGTGCCCCACACTCATCAGATATTCTACCACAAAACAGCAGTACTTTGTATTGTTGTGTTCCGGTTTGAAGGGTGAGTGAGCCAGTGTAATTACATGCACAAGGAACATAACATCTTAGTTCCCAAGGTTGGCGGATTGACGATGTAAGCGATAGTTAACATTTCTTATAATGCCAATGTCTATGGGAGTTGGTCCCTTACCATCAGGTGGCCCATATGCTCGTCCGCCTACCTATACAATAAAAAAAAACTCACTATTTGGACCATCACTGGCTTCGTATTTAAAAAAAAAAATTGAATTTTGTATGTTACGTGCTTTATTTAATTAATGTAATGGCCGATCCATCCTAGTTTTATAATTGTCTCTTCTGTCATCGCCTCTGTATCGGCAATTTACAGTTAGTTTGGCGTTTTGTATCGGAATATTGAGTTAAAACTTGAACACAGGTAAGCTATTAAAAAGTTTATCATAATTTACTTAGGCAAGCACGTATAGCTGCTGGTCCTGCGCGTGATCTCTTTCCTGTCGTGTCGGATTGCCGTCCCATCGGATCATGACAGCTAGGGAAAAGAGAGTGCACCTGCGCCCTACCACAAAATTGTCCCCTATAATATCTCCTGCGCAGTTAGCTAATCTCTCTTGAGATTGGCCGCCGTGACCGAAATCGGTCTGGAGGTCATTATTAATTCAATGTTAATTTGCGAATTTTAGAGATAAATATTTTTTGTTTACATTTATTTATACAATTATATAAGAATTTAAATTTATATAAATAACATATAAACATTAAAAAACTAAACGGTAATGTCACAAACGGATAGACTATTCAAGTTAGTTGAGGAAATAATAATATTATACACATACATTTATTTAGGTTACAATCTTTATTTACATTAAAAGTTAAACATTTAGTTTTGTATTTAGTTTGAATAAGCACCCAGCTTAAAATGTTGTGGAAGTTGTTATCATAAGAGAGGATAAGAGGGGCTTAATAATCCGGAATGGAGGCGTTGATTAATTACTATTTCAGCTTTATATATATGTATGTATTTACTTCCGTTTATAGTAATACTATGTTTCGTTCGCGACTTTGCTCGTGGGTAGAGGCAACTTTTAAATATGTGTGTATCTTGTTTTTAACGCTGTAAAAACGCATTACGCGTTTTTCTCTCGGGAACAGTGGGGGGTGCGCCAGGGCGCCCACGGACACGTTGAGCCCCACATACTCCCATAATGCACCCCGGTCATCGGAATACCCACTGAAAAACCAGTGGTACCCTTCGCGTCTGAACGCGAAGCGCCACGGGATCTCCGCCGAAAATATTATTATTTGATTTGATTGACAAAAACTTTAGCAGCCTCAGAATTTTAAAGTGTTTTTCGTTAGTTCGAATGTTTTTAAGGAAAACTACATAAATACATACATAAGAGTCATACGAAAAAAAGACCTATTAACATATGTCATTCAGAAACCGTTATCACTGACGATATTCATCAAGATTATGATCTAGCCCGTCTAGAAAAAAAAGGTACCACGACGGGGCACTCGCCATAATTCTTCACACAAACAAAATTCAAAATTTTAAATTCTTTATTTGCATAGTTGTAGGTACATTTTTGATGGTACAATACTTAAAAATCTTGCCACAACAACCATAAGATGGTATGCAAATGTCATATACTGTTTATTAATATATTTACTATAAAAAACAGAAGTTTACGCACAGACTACCTTATTTTAATATATTAAATGTCCAAATAATTATATAACATGTCATTATCAAGAAATTTTACATTTATAAATAATATTTCCAAATTTCAATAATTTACAGTCAATACCATTATTATATTATTCTAAATATTCTTTTAAATTATAGAAACATACACTAGTCAACCAATGCTTTAATTTTCGTTTAAAACAATTTAAGTTTTTGAATTGTTTGATGTCATTCGGTAACTTATTAAAAATTTTTACAGCCATAAAATAAAAGTTCGCACTGTACAATTTAGTTCTGACTTTAGGAAATATTAATCTGTCAGGGAATCGAGAGTTAAGATGACTCCCATGTACCAAGGTGGCAAATTCCTCTGGATGCATTTTGACATAAACGCACGTTTCATATATGTATAAGCAAGGGACAGTCAGGATTTTCAACCTTTTAAAAAGGGGTCTACATGATACAAGCGAGCTTACATCACATATACTTCTGATGCATCGCTTTTGTGCCAGTAGCACCTTATCTATATATGAAGAGTTTCCCCATATTGTTATGCCATATCTTAAGATTGAACCTACGTATCCATGATATGCTTGTATTGCAGTTTTTTCGTTCGTTATTTTTGTAAGTCTCCACAGCGCATATGTAAATGAATTGATTTTTTTGCAAAGACCATCTATATGCTCTAACCAGGTTAATTTGTCTTCTACTATGACTCCTAAAAATTTTATACTTGTGGTCTCTAATATAGGCTCATTTTTACATTTAACATTTAAAGTTAGCTTCTTTCCGCTTTTGTTAATAAATTGTATATATTTTGTTTTTTGTATATTAATTTTTAAATTATTTTCATGTAGCCAATTTAGAATGTCAGCAACAGTTTTGTTAATTTCTTTGTTATATGTAGTCATATTTTTACATGGTATAGTTAAAGCTAAGTCATCTGCAAAAAGTGAACATTTATAATTAGTTACGTTTGGTAGGTCATTTATATATATTAAAAATAACAGTGGTCCTAATATGCTGCCTTGAGGAACGCCCACTTCATTAAATTTTGTTGCTGACTGACAAATAATTTCTTCCATTCTCGAATTTATATGTGTAATTTCAACATACTGTTGTCTTTGGTCGAGATAGGATCTAAGCCAATCATTTGCTAAGCCTCTTAAGCCATAATGTTCACATTTCTTCAATAGTATTTTATGATTTACAAAGTCAAAAGCTTTACTCAAGTCGAAGAATATAGTTGTTACTGGCGTTTTTTTGTCAACATTTTCTAGTAATTCTTTTGTGAGTCTTAATATAGCCAAACTTGTAGATTTACCCTTTTGGAAACCCGTCTGCTCGGCTTTTATTGTATTAAATGTTGTTAAAAAATTTGTACGTCTGACATGGAATGCTCTCTCAAAGACTTTGGAAAGAGTGGGAAGAAGAGATATGGGTCGATAATTGTCGACGTTTTCTCTATTCTCTTTTTTGAGTATAGGTCTAATAACAGATAATTTTAGACTATCTGGGAACACTCCACTGGTAAATGAGAGATTTATTAAGTAGCTGAGGACGGAAGCCAGCTGGCTTTTAGAAGCCTTTAAAATCTTAGTCTGTATATTATCGTATCCAGTCGATTTAGTCATTTTGAGAGAGTGAATAATTTTTACTATTTCATTAATGTCTGTAGGAGAAATAAAAATATTGGAGTCAGTTTTGTTTGTCAAGTTTGAAATTGTATTAGAAGATGAATAATTATGTATTGCTTTTGGTATTTGTCAAATTAATAAAATAATCATTGAAAATATTAAAAATAATCATTGAAAAATTACAATATACAAGTAATTACATTATTATTATATACGATACAGTCAATATCTAATTTTTTATTTTGTTTTTGTGATGATTCATTACTTATTAAATTCCACGTAGCTTTGCATATGTTTTCGGCTTTCTCAAGATATGCAGAATTACTAATTTTTTGAGCACTTGTTATACATTTCCGTAGTAGTTTATTATAGTTTAAATAGCATTTTTTTGTAACGGCATTAGAAGTTTTGTAATAGTTAAAACGTAACTTTCTTTTAGTACTAGCTGATTTTCTAATTCCTGGTGTTATCCATTTAGGCTGCTTAGACACAATGTTTGATACTTTTATTTTTATCTTCGGGAAACATAAGTTGTAAAGGAGAATAAATAAGTCATAAAAATTTTTAAAAGCTTCATTTACATCGGCAGTTTCAAAAACTTCAGTCCACGACAGACAAGCTAAATAATTACAAAATTTATCTATGTTTTCTTTATTATAGTCATGTATATAGCGGAACCAAAATTTAGGTATTGATTTTATAGGGTTTACTGTAAATGTAATAGACTGAGCTGTATTGTGATCTGACAGATGTAAGTTGTGGCATTTGACAGTCGTATTTTCAAAGTTCGTTAAAATTTGATCCAAACAGCTATTCTTTCGCGTTGCTTCTTTTACATTTATATGGAAATTGTAGTTACTTGTTAATGTCATTAACTCTGTACTCTGCTTTGTGTCCTTAAGTAGGTTGATATTAAAGTCCCCCGCTATGATTATCTTATAGTTTTTTTTCCGTTGAACTTTACGAAAAATGTGTTCTAGATTTTCAAAGAATATTTTAGTGTCTGAATCTGGAATTCTATATACACATATATGAAGGTATTTCTATTCCACAACATTCGAAGGTAAATTCACTAACGTAATCCCCTAGTGCATAATTTTGATAAGTTAAGTGATTTTTACATAATATACATACGCCGCCTCTTTTTTGTTTTTTTCTACAAAAGGAAGATGCTCGAGTGTAGCCAAATATATTAATATTATTCTCATTACCTGATTTAACGAATGTTTCACTGAAGCATAAAATGTCAACACGCCAAATACTATCTTATTTTCATGATATAAGGGACGGTTGGCCCTTATTTCTTATAGTCTATCGATAGTGAACACTTACACTATAGTATCATATAGTTTTCATATAAAAATAAATATATTTATCTGTTTTTCAGCTCAAACTCATGTTTACATTACAATGACACTGAGATGTATTTGCTAACTAAATTTATTTGAAATCTAATTATTTATTTAATTGCTTTGGACATTCATCATAATATAATCCCAGGAGAGCCTTTAAATTAGACTTCAAAATATCCTCAGAGTAATTTCAAGTAAAACGATTTCAATGAGTTATTATTGCAAATAAGTCCAATTAACTGACTATTTTTAAGCATTATTTATCCTATTCAAACTCCTTAGAGGTAAGATCTCGTTAGCCAAATGGTATAACTTTTATGTTATCATTTAATCGCCACTATCGAAAAGTCATCGATACAAACTTATAGTCGCATTTTGATAAAATAAAATATGCGAACTATTGAAGGGCAGTCGGTGGTATGTCTTGATTACTTTCATTGATATATAATAAGAGCATGAAACTGAAATAACGAGCCGGTTGACGTGGTTGGTTGATACTTGTCTTTCGCTCAGGACAGACATTTGTGTGCATGAGCATGACTGTTTGTCTTGGGTCTGGGTATTATTATCTATGAAAAAAATATGTTTATTCTCCAAAAAACCAATTTACAAATTTGTGAATGAATCCGTTGGTACTCACATTGGGAGGCCTGTATCGTACCTTATATAAGTATGTATTTACAAAAGAAAAGTAGTATATGTAGTATATCAATTGTCTGGTTTCCATCAGAATGGCTTTGTGTGAATAATGTCCCAGGGTATTAGAATATTATTATTGTAGAACTGTCCCACTGGTAAACAAATTCCGCTTGAAGAGAGAGCTTGGAGCTTTTTCAACTACGTTACTCGAATGCGGATTGGTTGATAGACATGTGTCAGATTGGCATTCGACATAATTATTCAGGTTTCCTCACGATGTTTTCCTTCACCAGATGCCACGATGACAGACACAAATGATAACTCAGCGATGCTTGTTTGTTTTTAAATCCGTTTTTTTTCTGTTTAGACTCACAAGAGTTATTACAAAGCCGCCATCTCGTATCCATTGTTAAGGACAATAATGAAGTGCCACTTACAAACTGTCAAGTCAATTTTCATTTTCTAATAATTTAAAAGTATTTGTGGTCAAAAGTATCATTTTTAAGTTCCTTAAGCATAATTTTTAATGTCCTTATTTTTAATTTTATTAATTATTATACGAGCTGTTTTATAGTTATATGAGAAGCTGTGGTTTCTTATAATTGAGCACATAGACTTATAACTCTTGTAGTGTTCCTTGTTGGGAGATCCTATTCAAATGAAAAAAAAATTGTTAATACTAACAAAGAAATTCGTTCAGAAATTTAGTAGTTACATAAATGTCGATATATCAGTATTAGGCATTCGGGGGCGGGTCGTGACCCACGTTACATGGTTATAAAAACGATGTCTGAATGGTTCATTCACTTCATGGCCTTAATTCACCATTCTCTAGTTTTTATAACGCGATAACTACTGAGGAGAAAACTTGACTGGAATTAATATGTGTCAAATAAGTTGTTATTTTTTTTAAACGATAGCTGGCAAGGTGTTTAAAAATGACGGTCTTGAAAGAATAAAAAAAAATACATTAGTCCTTACTGTCTGAAACTGATATTGACATAAGTGAGGGATAGTTTTAAAATTATTCGGAGTAAGTATAAGTTATATTTTATTACATAATAGCAAATTCTGCGGATTCGTTTTTCGACGTAAATCCTTTTAAATCTGCTATTTTAAGTCACACAATGTATATTTCAATTACAAATATAATGCATAAAGTGCTAGTTAGACGAGGTAGTCTAAAAACTTAAAATGTGGCAGTTATTTTGAAATCACAGACAGAAACATCATATTTACTCATTTGTATGGTAAAATACTCAAATACATATTAGGTATGTATAGTTTATTGCCTTGCTCACTTATAATTTCAATTCGAAACACTCCCCAGTGGCTAACAGTGTCACTATTACACCTAGATATGTAATTAAGAGATGTTACGTCACCTGGGAGTTAATTAAAACACTCGAAATTAATCACGTGATTACTTAGTTATCGCTTAAATATAGGACCAAGAAGAGAATAGAAATTTAATAACATTAGTATGGACAATGCTTTACTTTGTTACCTCTATTATTTCAATCATATCTAATCGAATTGAATAAAAATGAACTTAATTCAAGTATTCTTTTGTTTTTTTATAGTATAGGCAGGCCGATCATTTGGGCCACCTGATAGTAAGTGGTTACCAATGCCATTAGACATTGGCATTGTAAGAGATCGCCAAAGTGCCACCACCTTTGAAAACTAAGATGCTATGTCCCTTGTGCCTATAATTACACTGGTTCACTCTTCCTTCCAACCGGAACACAACAATACCAAGTACTGCTCTTTTGCGGCAGAATATCTGATGAGTGGGTGGTACCTACCCAGACGAGCCTGCACAAAACTCTATCACCTATCAGGTGGCCTCAGGTGGTATACCCGTTCGCCTACCTATTCTTTAAAAAAATCACATGAACCTTCACACACACTATACAGAATATCTTCTACATTGTAATAACAATAAGTAACACTATCCTACGCGCATTGGCGGACAGTTTCGACTCGCTGATGGTGAAGCGATGGGTTCAACTTCACGTTGTGAAGGATTTGTAAACCTCTATCACCAGAAGTGAAACCGGAATTGTCCTCCAATATTCAATATTTAAAAAATTATTATTTAATTAGTCTCAATTATTTTTCAATTGTTATTATTATTTATGATACTAACATAATTATTAAGAATACTGTTACTAACACTATGGACATCTGTCTGATTTAAATAAATAAATAAATAAAATAAATAAATATATATATGTATATACTAGTAATACCATTTCTATATGATTATATTTTTACAACATATATATTAGTATAGATAAAGCTGAAGAGTTTGTTTGTTTGATCCGGCTGATCTCAGGAACTACTGGTTCGAATTTAAAATAATTTTTTTGTGTTTGATAGTCCTTTTATCGAGGCAGGTGCGAGGCTTATTTTTATTCATTATATTTTTATTAATTACCCGCGGGTGAAACCGCTGCGCACAGCTAGTATAGTATAACATACTTAGGAGTTAGTATGTTCTCGTAACCCGTATCAAACTCAATCTTGGATTTAACACAACTTACGGCAAATAGGCACGTATACTCCTTTATGTGTAAACATATTGTTTCTGACTGCACGTAATTGGATATCGAGAACCAAGCACATACTATTTACGTTACAAGGGGATTTCCCAGAAATAAATATTTGGATATTTTTATGTCAAAAAGGTAGCAATGCTTAGTATTAAAAGCCAGGTAATATAATAATTGTACATGTCACGTCGTATCCTAGCTAATACAAATGAGTAAGTGATGTTGTTTTTCAAGACAAGGCAGTTGACGCGGTTGGTAGATACCTGCCTTTCGCGCCGCAGGTCGTGGGTTCCATTCCCACCCAGGACAGACATTTGTGTGAATGAACATCTCTGTTTGTGCTGAGTCGGTGTAATCTTATCTTTATAAGTATGTATTTACAAAAGAAAAGTAGTATATTATGTAGTATATCAATTGTCTGGTTTCCATAGTACGAGCTCTGGTTAGTTTGTGATCAGATGGCCTTGTATGAATAATGTCCTAGGATATTATTATATGAATAAAAACAAGATGTGAAGACCTTTAATTCACCATCACCAAGCGATCACCATTAATTTGCATAAATGTGTAGAAAACGGCAAATGCCTCTCCTCAAGGGGATCTCGCAGATAGATGAATAAAATAAGCACGTGGAAAGTCTGTGATGCTTGCTCGAATTAGATATAGCGACCACGCTTAAGATCTTAATGATGATAAAGTTATGCGAAGTTGATCCCCTTAATACAAATATTTGATCAAATCTAAAAATATATATAACGTTTAATAAACTGTTAAATGTTCACATGTAAAGCTACAGAGAGCGATAATGTGATTAGATAGAGGATCTGATAGATTTTGATAATAATTGCTTTGAAAGTATTTTTTTTAAATTATTTATAATTTTGCTAAAATGAAAATATCATAGCCACTAGATCACAGACAGTATAAATTATACAGTGGACCTTCGATCAACGATACTACTAGATAACGTGAACAAAAACAATAGTCAAATGTGACACCGACCATAAAATGAAGAAAATGATCTAAAGGTTTAATAATTTTTAACCTATGCCTTGTTCCCGAGCAATAAGGTGCGGTTTAGATTGTGTTGACATTCTCTTACGATCTTACGTCATGAATGACAGAAAGACATAGGAAATGTACAATAACGGTTGTTCCATATTCAACCTTATTTCCTTAGCAATAAGTTATGATCGGACCGTACTAATTTGAAATAAACTTCATTGTGTTCTTAATTTTCGAGCCGTTTTTGAAGCGCTTATCGGTAATCTAGTACATTTTTGATCGAAGCAGTGGACAGAATCATACAAAAAAAAAATCACTGTATTCTTAATTCAAAAATCAAACAAAGACAATTACTAACAAACTTTAACCTACTGTTAACATTTAAAGGATTTAACGTGACTATTATCCCACGTTAACGACTAATAAAGCAGGGTTGAAGTTTATCCGTTAAGAAAACAAACAATTAGCATAAACTTTAACTTAGTTATTGTGTTGGTAAAAAAAATAATATTATCTAACGGTAAGGCTTATTAAAACTTTTTGAATAAAACAATATCAGAGAAATATTAACTATATTATTGTGTATACTAAGTTCGAGTAGAATTTAGGTGGTAAGGCCTTGTGGTACCAACTACCAACCACTGCACCGCCAAATAGCAATACTTAGTGTTCTTGTATTCACGGTTAAAGGGCGTGTGGATTTCCATTGCATTGAAATTTGAGAGCGTGTATGATCAAATAAAAAATGAAACAACGGGTTGCACTCCGGGAGTGCCGGCAGAAGTGAAAACTTGAATATTAACGTTGTGCATTTTTGATGTTTTGGAACGGTTAAGGAAAAATTTTGCACAAATTGCTTTAATTATCAGTATAAAAATACTATCATTTATGTGATAAAATACAATATTAACTTATTGCGCTATCGTATACAAAAACATGAAAATTTATATTACATTAAAAATTGAACACTTCAGAATCCGTCTTACGAACTTTCAGTCAGGGTCACGTGACCTGACGCGAGTTTAACATTTTTTTACCCATCACAAAAAGTGCACAAGGCCGCTTAAGGAGGTTTCACTTCAAAAAGAAACATGCTCTAACAGGCATTTAACTTTTGAATCGTGATTTATCAAATAAATGCAAAGCTACCATCGGTTCTGAAAGTAGATTCTATTAGAACCGGAATGAAATTCAGTGTTATGATGTTAAGTAACAAAAAATTGTTTAATCTGTTTTCGTTTTTAGCCGAGGCAATTTAAGAACCATTTGGTGGAACAAGGGAGATTTTTTGACGTGACAACGTCTTATAAATTGGTTTGCCGGGTGACACTTCAAGAAACTGCGTTACGCTCCGCTCACGTTATGCGCTCACAATGAGAGCGAGTGAGAGGCACGCGTCCCTTCCACTCGGGCATGGTTAGCCCGCCTAAGAGCGAGAGAGACAGACATAAAAAGTGAAATTCAGTGCGAGATTCTTTGTATAAATTAATGTTTTAAATATAATTCTTTGTATAAATAAATGTTTTAAATTGTTACTATTATTTCATCCTTCTTCCTACTATACGAATGAATATTCACATTAAAATTATTTTACCACTCAAAGTCGTTGTCACGTAAAACTTTCGCCCGTATACCGACTTTACAGGCAACCAATTTTTAATCTGTGTTTATAAAATAAACGACGCGCAATATTGCATAGACTTTTCAGAGATTAAAATGAGTGTTTCTTTCTGTTTCAGTTTTATGTATAGAAGTTACTAATTATTTTCAGGGATTCTCAACGTTTCTTTCGTTTCTAGCAAATTCTAGAACATGCTAGACCTTTCCAAAAATACAACAATAAGGTAACATACTTCATTGACTACTATATTAGTTGTATGACATAAGTAAGCAATTAAAATCAAATATACTTTTTTTACAATCGTAGATTATATTACTTAAACATTTTTAACGTTATTTGATTCACTGGATTAGTGTTTGTAAGCAAATCTGAAAACAAGTCGTTCTCTTTTATAAAACAATTTCACTATTAGACCCATCATTATAGAAAGTTTCTTTTCCATTCTATTATACACTGAACTTAAAAGTAGAATTCGTTAACACTAAATACTAAAATCAAATTATATTATTTTGTATAGTTTTTGGATTTGTAACTGACAAAATAAGGTGTATTTTTCCAAAAAAAAAAAAAAAATTACATAAGCACAAAACAAACTCGAAACTTACCGCAGAAAACGTTCGTAAAATGTCAGAAAGTGATATGTGACATTGACCATAATAATTATAGCATTTTAAGAATACACGCATCAAAATAGTATATGACCACAAGACGGTAATAAGCTTGGTGGTAGGGCTTAGTGCTAGCTCGTCTGGGTACCACCCAATCATCAGATATTCTACCGCAAAACAGCAGTACTTGCTATTGTTGTGTTCCGGTTTGAAGGGTGAGTGAGCCAGTGTAATTACAGGCACAAGTGACATAACTTCTTAGTTCCCAAGATTGGTGGCGCATTGGCGATGTAAGCGATGGTTAACATCTCTTACGATGCCAATGTATATGGGTGTTGGTGACCACTTACCACCGGTATATATAGATACAATCTGTCTAGTGTGAAGTGGTTTTAAGGTATGGTGAGTTGGTTCTATTTATGTAAACATTTAAAAAAAACCATAAAAATGTTAATGGTGTTTAACGACATTATTGGTACTAAGCACATGGACAACTGAGGTTATGACTTTTAGTCTTAGCTACTCGAGAGGCAAGAGCTATCGAGCGATGTTGCGTGGGTCTGCGTTGCCATGTAACTTACGCCATTTAATTAAATTAAATTTTATACAGGGTAAATTTTTTGCATATTATTTTACTTCACTTATACGCCAAAGGTTAAACGCTTGAAAACTTGTGTAAAGATATTGACCCCAAACAACGATATCTTGAATCCATTTCAAAGGTAAAAGCTATTCATACAGAACCACCATTTATCATGCACTTTATCGGAACATTAGTCATCTTTTGTGCTGCTTTAAATATGACTCTTATACTTGGACACTTTTGGTACTTTATCGGCAACCGCAAAGTGACTAGCAGATCTATGTATGTTATAAAGTTAAAACGTTTCTTATGTAATGATTTTAAGTAGATTTTTTTTAGCATTCTGTACGAATAAAATTGGTCACCAATATATTATAGGGCTATATTAAAGGCTACCTATATTATCGATGATAATAATGATGACTAGTTTGATTTTGGCCATGTTAGCAATTTTTAAAGAAAAACGCATTTCCACAAGACATATTATAAAGTAAAGTAACAGCTTGTTAATGTCCTACTGCTGGGCCTCTTCTCCTTTTTTGAGAAGAAGGTTTGGAGCTCATTCCACCATTATGTTGATGTTGGATATAAGCTGCCTCGTTGGTCGAGTGGCTACATGTAAGGCCGCAGACATGGTCCTGGGTTCAATCCCAGGTGGGGCCAATAAAATGTTATTGGAATTTTCTGTCGAAAATTGCCGATTGGAAGGTGGAAGAGTGTACACTGCCGTGCCTCGGAAAGAACGTAAAACCTTTAGATTGCCATCCCATCGGGTTAAAAGAGTTAGGGAATAGAGAGTGCACCTGTGTTTGCGCACACACTTGTGCACTTGTGTCCTGCACAGTTGGCTAATCTCTCTTGAGATTAGCCGCTATGGCCGAACTGGGTTTTGAGGACTATTATTATTATCATCCTTAATTTTCAGCCTTCCAGCATCGCTCAAGTTTTTTATTCATGTCTTACAATTCTCTCATTGGTCGAATAACATTTAGATATAAAATCTTTATTTTAACTAAGTCGGGACGAGCAGCTATATATTTATATATTTTAATTATATGAAGTATCTCTCTATTTAAATATAGAATTAAATTGAGGAAGTGAGTTTAATTAACATAAATCAGTCTCTTGTATTGTTCGTGAGAAAATCGAATGTCCTTGTGGAATAGATAGTTAATTGGGTATTTACTGGGAATCCTTATAATTGACGCAACATTTTGACCCATTGAGTTATTTATTGTTCTTATTTTGTTCTATAAGCTCTATTAAGAAAGTAAGTAAGTAACTAGTAATAACAGCCTGTGAATGTCCCACTTCTGGGCTAAGTCCTCTTCTCCTCTTTTTTGAGGAGAAGGTTTGGAGCTTATTCCACCACGCTGCTCCAATGCGGGTTGGTGGAATACACATGTGACAGAATTTCAGTGAAATTTGACACATGCAGGTTTCCTCACGATGTTTTCCTTCACCGTTAAGCACGAGATGAATTATAATCACAAATTAAGCACATGAAATTCAGCGGTGCCTGGCCGGGTTTGAACCCACGATCATCGGTTAAGATTCACGCGGTCTTACCACTAGGCCATCTCGGTTTTATTAAGAAAGTATCGAGAGATAAAGATATATGTATGAGCCGAATTAAACCACTGGTTATTGGAACGCATGGATCTTAATTGAAGATTGTGGGATATTGTTTTTTTTATTTTGTTGTTTCGCCGGAAGTAGTATTGAATTTTCGACCTTAGGTACTTTTTGATATGTACATACGATATTAAACATTTTTTCGATTTATGTCATGAGAAAGGAAACAGCGAAATTCAAATTAAAAGCATTTTTTACGTTCTTCTTCGATAATTTGAGAACGATTAACGATAGGTAAAAGTTAAAATAATTTAAATCGTATAGCATATTCGTAAAATTACCAGAAGTATCTCAAAAAACAAATTTCAATTTATTAATATTTGTGAGCACTAGCGAAAGAAACAGCGAGAAATTTTTAAGCTGAAATATTTCCTAATAATTATAATTTACAATAAGTTTACAAGTAATATGAAAAATGATCGCATCTGAAGCGTCACACTCAAAAGATTCAATAATAAAAGATAAATGGTCGAATACTGAAACGTCATTCAAATATTAAGTGGGACTTAATTATTTAAATTTATTATGCGAAATTTTTAATTAACGGCGTCTCAAATAATTAAGTTCCACTTTATATTTGAATGTCGTTTCAGTATTCGGCCGAAAGTCACATTTAATAAGGATTTCAACCTCTTCGGACTCACAATTCAATTTTCGCACTAAGTTCCAAAGTTTCAGTTAATTTTTAGATCCGTCTAAGACGTTATATATGGCTGCTTTAAAGGAAATTAAGTTTGCCTAACAATGTCTTCTTAGTTAAGGTTTCGAAAAGGGTTTGTTTTCATACGTTTAGTTTGTTTGGATGTAAATCACAATATTAATGGCATTTTCAAACAATGTTTGTATGTCTTTTGTTGAATCTATTTGAATGCAATTGTTTTATATAATTAGTAAAACTGCGAAGAGCTTTATTTTATACACTTAAAACTTCTAATATAAGTTTTATGTATACTATTTTAGTAGTTTTTTCAGGAATTATAAGTAAAAGTTTCATCATTTATAAATATAGATGTAGTGTAGGTTCACCTTATCAAAATATAGATGTTTATGTTTTTGCTTATCTTATTATAAATCTATATCTTATTATAATTATGAGTGATATGCTGACAAATGTTTCAAAAATATCAGTTTATTTTGCAATGACGATATTCATTTACTACTATGTTAAGAAATAATCGGAAGACCTCCCGAACATCGAGCGCTACCAAGAATTACCATACCGTGAGAAATAATCACACCATGCATTCCTTGAAGTTACCACCTGTTGCCAGCGTCGCTGCTTTGTTTCGCAAGACCTCCCGAACATCGAGCGCTACCAAGAATTACCATACCGTGGGGACCATTCAGTGATTCACCGATTTCGTTATAAATATGTAATTCAGACTACAGATCTTCACTTTTTGTTCTGACATCGAACAGACTGTCACGTATTATAAATTAGAAATAATTAATTGTTAAATTTAATTACTTAAATAAACGTATAAGTTAAATTCGTTCGGTTTCATTCTGCATCCTCAACGGCAGCCCTACGTAATTGGCGCAGTCGGTAGGATGCTCGCGGAACGTTTCGCGTAGAAGATTTCCGTAATCGCGTGAAGCCCCGCCGTAGCTTGTCTAGCTGCTGCATCCAGAGCATCCGAATCTACGAGTAGTGCTGCACCAGAGGTATCCAGACATCGATAACGCAGAGAGACCGAAACATGTTCATGTGAGTACACTAGATTCTTTTTAGTGGTTGCTCAATCCTAGCCTAACTAACCTGTGTTAATAAAATTGGCCAAGATTTTTCATTTAAGAAAATCGAAGGAACCTAGGATAGTTATTAGTAGTAGGCAAACTTTCGTAGATAATAGAAGAGATATTAGTTTAAGTAGTATAGAAGAACAAACGGAAATGTCTGAGTTAGACACCATTTATAAAGCCTTAAGGTTGGTACCCGAGTTCGACGGGAACCCAAATGTACTTACTAGATTTTTAAAATTATGTGACCAATTGGTAGGACAGTTTTGTAGTGATAGTAGTAGTGAATTAAGTAGGTGTGCTCTTCTCAACGGAATTCTTAACAAAGTAACAGGCTCTGCTGCTCGCTTAATTAATTCTAATGGGATTCCATCCGACTGGCAAGGCATTCGAACTGCTTTAGTGAACAACTTCGCGGACCAACGAGATGAGACCGCTCTATATAACGATTTAGCTATTTTATCGCAAGGTTCTAGCACCGCGCAGGAGTATTATGAGCGTTGCCAGAATCTATACAGTACTATAATGACCTATGTAAGCCTGCATGATACCCTTGAGACCACCATTAATGCTAAACGAGATCTTTATCGTAAATTAACGCTTCAAGCGTATTTGCGTGGTTTGAACGATCCCTTAGGATCGCGCATACGTTGCATGCGCCCTGAGACCATCGAAAAGGCATTAGAATTCGTACACGAGGAGATGAATACTATGTACCTACAAAATCGGAACCAAAGATTACCTGACAAAAAATCTATAAATTCTATGTCCGTACCAAATCATTTTGTAAGTGCCTATAAAATGCCTAACCAACAGTTTTCAATGCCCACGCCTAAACCTTTTAATTTTAATATACCTGGCCCTTCACGCCCTCATTTCGTTCCACCATCTGCACCGCAATGGAAACAGAATCTGTATCAACCCCGCCAATTCGGTCCAACACGTACGCAACAAATTTTTAGATCGTCACCGCCAAATTATAACCCTCAACAAAATAACTTTCAAATAGGTTCACGTCTTAACCACCAAGCTGTTAACCAACCACGTCCTATGAGTGGTGTAAGTCATTATGTTACAAGACCATTGCCGCCTACACAACCAGCAATTACAGGACATAACTGGGCAAAATCCGGGAACCCACCCCCTACGAACTACTTTAAATCTAAAGAAGTAAATTACAATAGTTTCATTGACAATTCTATATACGATGAATATGCCGATTATTACGATCCTTATTACGATATTAGCGAGTACGTAGAATACCAGCAACCGTATGAATATTCCGTACAGGAACCTTTAGAAAATTATACAGAAGCACCCCAAGTGGAAGCCGATAGCGTTAAAACAAACGAGCAGGATTTTTCGAAGGACCGGAAGTCCGACACCTTAAAATAGAAATTAATCTTCAAACCCAACGTCAGCTTCCGTACATTCAAATCGCATCACCTCCTATGAAACTATTAATAGATACAGGAGCAAATCAATCATTTCTGTGTCCCGAGGTAGTGGAAAGATACTATAGTAACTTACAAGTAAATTACGATCCTTTTGAAGTTAAGAATATTCACGCCACCTCTAGAAATTACTATTCAATTACGTTACCTAGCTTTAAAGAATTTAATGATTCGGATAATACGACATTTTACATTTATAAGTTCCATGATTATTTCGATGGACTTATTGGTACAGACCTATTAGATAAGTGGGAGGCTGTAATAGATTATAAGAACAAATTGCTAAAAACTAAAACCGCTTCAAATCCTATTAAGGTATATGATTCCCGCAACGCGAATTTGTATGAGGACATTATACCAGCGAATACTTCGAAATTACTTAGGATTCCGATAAATATTCATGACGGACATGCATTTATAGAAGAACAAACCGTTTCAAATTGTATTATTGGCGAATGCTTAACTACCGTTTCGAATAATAGGGGAATAGTTGAAGTAACCAATCCAAGTCGAAGCGACGTCATATTCTCTATGGACCGAGCAATCTCTGCAGAAATGTATAACGTACAGTGTACACCTGCCAATAAACAGCAAGATCGCATAAAAGAAGTAATTTCGCGTCTACGCACTGATCACTTAAATATCGAAGAACGTACGAACTTAGAGCTGCTTTGTGCGCAGTATGCCGATGTTTTCTACTTAGAAGGAGAGCCTTTAACTTTCACGAACAAAATAAAGCACTCGATTAAAACAACGGATGAGGTTCCGGTTTACACAAAAAGTTATCGGTATCCCTATGTCCACAGACAGGAAGTACAAGAACAGATAGGTAAGATGCTAGAACAAGGAATCATTAGGCCTTCGAATTCAGCGTGGAGCTCCCCAATTTGGGTTGTAGCTAAGAAAGCAGACGCGTCAGGGAAAGCTAAATGGCGTATAGTAGTTGATTTCCGAAAGCTCAATGAAAAGACCGTAGACGACAAATATCCCATTCCTAATATAGCCGACGTATTAGATAAATTAGGTAATTGCCAATATTTCACAACCTTAGACCTTGCTAGTGGCTTCTATCAAGTAGAAATGAACCCCCAAGATATACCTAAAACAGCTTTTAATGTTGAACACGGCCATTTTGAATTCTTACGCATGCCTATGGGCCTTAAAAATAGTCCATCCACTTTTCAGAGAGTCATGGACAATGTGTTGAGAGAGCTACAGAATACTATTTGTCTAGTGTACCTAGATGATATAATAGTATTTAGTACATCCCTTCAGGAGCACATAATTAACCTAGAAAAAGTATTTAAGAAATTACGTGAGTCAAATTTTAAAATACAGATGGACAAATCAGAATTCCTAAAACTAGAAACGGCGTACCTTGGGCATGTTATTAGCAAGGATGGTATAAAACCTAACCCTGACAAAATATCGGCAATTAAAAATTACCCCTTACCTAATACCCGTACAGAAATAAAACGCTTTCTAGGATTACTTGGTTATTATAGAAAATTCATACCAGACTTTGCTAAAATAACCAAGCCTCTGACCCAATGCTTGAAGAAAGGTTCCAAAATTGTCCAAGATCAAAATTATATCCAATGCTTTGAAAAGTGTAAAACTCTACTTGTCAATGATCCGATCCTTCAATATCCGGACTTTTCAAAGGAATTTATACTCACAACAGATGCTTCGAATTTAGCAATTGGAGCCGTTCTTTCTCAAGGCCCCATTGGATCAGATAAACCAATAGCATACGCATCGAGAACGCTTAATTCAAGTGAAATAAACTACAGTACGATAGAAAAGGAATTACTCGCCATTGTGTGGGCAACGAAGTACTTTCGACCCTATCTTTTTGGTAGGAAGTTTAAAATTATGACAGACCATCGGCCTTTGCAATGGGTAATGAACATGAAAGAGCCCAATTCGCGCTTAACACGTTGGAGACTACGCCTAAGTGAATATGATTACACAGTCATTTATAAACCAGGGAAAATTAATTCCAACGCCGACGCCCTATCACGAATAGAAATCCATAATGAAGAGTCTAGTTCTATTGTCGTTAACATCTCAGACAAATCTGATTCAGAAAGAACCAGAAGTATCGACTCAAGAACCGACAGTATTCATAGCGATGCAGAAAGCCCTATATTAGAAGTCCCTATTACTGATGATCCCCTTAACAGATTTAGCAGACAAATCGTATTTAACGTTGTTGGCGATATTAAAAGTAGACCTCACATAACTCACCCTTTTGAAACTTATACAAAAACTTGCATACAAATCTCCAAATCAAACCTAGAACAAGATGTAGTAGATGCCATAAAAGAATACGTTACACCACGTATAAAGACAGGAATCTTAATTAATCCCCCACTTGAAATGTACAAAATTATACCGGTTATACAAAGATATTTCAAAAATTCCGCAATGAACCTAGTTCTTTCCAAATTAGAAGTTGAAAACGTTAAGGATTACCTAAAGCAACAAGAAATTATTAAGAACTATCATGAAGGCAAGACGAACCATAGAGGCATTAATGAATGTTGTTTAGCTCTGTCTAAACGTTATTTCTGGCCAAAAATGAAAAACCAAGTGACAAAATTCATTAATGAGTGTCTTATTTGCGGTCAGGCAAAATATGACCGAAATCCTGTAAGACCTAGATATGAAATTGTACCACCACCTACCAAGCCTATGGAAGTTGTACACTTGGATCTATTCAGCGTAGATAGTAACAAGTACCTAACAATTATCGATGCATTCTCGAAATATGCACAAGCATATTCTTTGAGAGATGCTACAGCCGTTAGTGTAGTTCAGGCTTTATTAAAGTTCTCTTCCCATCATGGTATGGCTCTTAAATACATTACGGATAATGGCCCTGAATTTACAAATCAACTATTTTCTGAATTCACTAAATTACACAAAATTGAACATCATAGAATATGCCCCAATACACCCAATGAAAATGGAATGATAGAACGCTTTCATAATACCCTACTCGAACACTTGCGTATCTTAAAATTAGAACACCGCAATGAATCCGTTACCAACCTTATGACGTACGCTGTAATGGCTTATAATAGTTCAATCCATTCTTTCACGAAATGTCGCCCAATAGAAATAATTACTGGTCATTTAGATCCGCGAGATCCTTTAGACATGAATATAACAGAGCACCTATTGCAGGAATATATACTAGATCACCGTAAGCGAATGTTAAAGGTATACGAAATCATTAATGAAACCGCCCTTCAGCGTCGTACTGAAATAACCGAGAACATTAATAGAAATCGCGAGCCTGAGCAAACATATGCACCTGATCAACGAATCTATGTCAGAAATCCCCTAGCTAATAGACAGAAATTAGCTGCCCGCTATACGAACGATACGGTTGTAACAGATTTACCTATACATATTTATACAAAGAGAAAGAGAGGACCCGTACCCAAGTCGCGCCTGAAACGGGTACCTAATAGTGCTCGTTTGTTACAGGATACAGAAAACACTACTCGCGTTAATGCTGGCTCAGGTCCTGAAGCTGGGACAAGCAGACGTGATAACACTTGAAAGCTTAAAAAATGGACCGGGTATTCTCCCCTTCAACCTAGGACCCACTAGAATAATTTCCCATTTCCATTCTTTTGTTCAAATTATAAATTTAAATAATGTTCGAAATAGGTTAGAATCCGTTCGAGAGAAGTTAAGCAATCTAGCACCTGACTTAAATAATAAAACGTCGTTACTTTACGCTCCGCATATCAAATATCTTGCAACGAAATTAAATGACATGTCAGAGCAACTGTTAACCTTTCAAGGAAAACGTTCAAAAAGAGGCCTCGTTAACGGTCTTGGTTCCATAATCAAAAGTATCTCCGGAAATTTAGATTATACGGACGCACTAAAGTACGAAAATGCCATTGCTATTCTACAAAAGAACGAAAATAACTTAGCCATTGAAATAAATCATCAAATAAGTTTAAGCAAGCAGTGGGCATCTCAGAGTTCAAATGTTACAGATAGGATAGTAGAAAACCAGAGGAAAATAGAGAACATTAGTAAAACTATCTTAGATAATGATGTTAGGAAAGAAGAAGATGCAATTAAGTATTTTCATTTAGCCCAGCTACTTACAATACTAGGTGATGACATAGACAATTTGTCACAAGAGTTGTCAAAACTACAGAATCTATTGGCATTCATAAGAGCTAAAAGCATCCATTATTCCGTTCTCGATTACGACACTTATATAGTTATGTTAAATAAACTAAAAGGTTTATACAATTCAAATGTAGTGCTAGATATTAATTTTAGGGAATATTTAGATCTATTAAGATTAGGATATTATTATAAAGATAATGATATAATCTTGGTAATTAAGTTTCCAATCATGAATCCCAATAACTACATCCTTTACAAATTGTCCTTAGCCCCTAATAGTAATGATAAAATTATAATCCCTACCTATCCATACGTAGCAATTCACGAGAAAGATCTACTGTATATAGAGACAGAATGTCCGAAGTACAGTCACGGTCATCTTTGCGAGGACAACTTAAACCGACACTATGGAGAGCAAACGAGCTGCATTCAACATCTTATACTCCAGCAACATATCCATGAAACCTGTCGGGTTACTCCAGTAATCTTATCTTCTCAAGCCATGGAACAATTGGATGATCGTCACTATGTTCTGAGCTTTCCCAACTTAACGAAAGTTCATTTAACCTGTTCTCAAGATCAATACAAAAACCTTCTCGGAAGCTATCTAGCTGAAATACCTAAAGGGTGTGCTCTACAAACGTCCATCTTCACCATCACTAACCACCATGATCAAGTAAAAGGACAAGTTTTGAAAATGTTGAATATAGAATATAGTAATGAAGATCCATACAAAGCGACAGCGAAGAACATCTTGAAATTGAACAGTATAGATTTGACTCACTTACATTCAACCAATACCAGGATTGCCTCTCAAGAACCAGTGACTTTGGAATTGTCGAACTTAGACACACTCTATCACACGACTATACCTGTCTACCTACTCATCGGTGCATCAGTACTCACTATTAGCATCGTCCTCATTCGTCGCAAATGTATGCATTCAAAAAATACCAACCAGAAGGAAAATGAGGCAACCATAACACAAGAAGTCCAGGACAGCCCCAGAGATCCTATGTCTCTATCAGCACTATTTTCGACAAAAGTCTCCAAATAGCTGCTGATCCTGCGGAGGGAGTTGTTAAGAAATAATCGGAAGACCTCCCGAACATCGAGCGCTACCAAGAATTACCATACCGTGAGAAATAATCACACCATGCATTCCTTGAAGTTACCACCTGTTGCCAGCGTCGCTGCTTTGTTTCGCAAGACCTCCCGAACATCGAGCGCTACCAAGAATTACCATACCGTGGGGACCATTCAGTGATTCACCGATTTCGTTATAAATATGTAATTCAGACTACAGATCTTCACTTTTTGTTCTGACATCGAACAGACTGTCACGTATTATAAATTAGAAATAATTAATTGTTAAATTTAATTACTTAAATAAACGTATAAGTTAAATTCGTTCGGTTTCATTCTGCATCCTCAACGGCAGCCCTACGTAATTACTAAGAATGTTATGTTGCAATAATAATTATTCTGTTGTTTACTAATAAATCTATAATTTGACTTTAATTAAATATTATTTTCAGTTAACTCTGATTTGGTTGTAAGAGTAACGTGGATAAGTGGATTAGGAAGATCACAAGTTCAAACCCGAGCTAGTATAAAAAAACATATAATATTTACTTTGCATGAGTTCAAAATTATATAGATATGCATTATAGAAAACGTCTAATCATTTAGTTATTAGAAAAATTTACTTTTACTTGCTACAACGAAAATATCAAAACAATCACAATATTTTACACTAACGAAATATATTTAAGACAGAGCCGCGCGCTATTACAATAGCAAGGAATTTTTGAAGTAACATTTATGTTTACTTGGTAGTAACTTTAATGTTTGCTGACATAGAAAATATTTATTATTTACTTTTCAGTTACTTGCTATTTAATTGAAAGGATTTTCTTCTTGTTAATTTTTAATTATTTCATAAAAAAATTATGCTTCAAAGTTATATCAAAATCTAGCCGTGAGCTTAAATATCGATTTAAATTCCAAATAACAAACAATTCAGTCGGAACTATTATTAGCAAATCAAATTTAAACTTACGTTAGAGCAAAACTTGGTCTTCCTTTGGGGAATATCATCCAAGGTGTTCTGCCAACGTCCAACCCCAAGGCCAATTAAACTCCCAATACACATGAGTGGCGTAGGAGAACGTGCATTTAAAATTTATATTCCCTTGTGAGTATTTATTTGTTTTATGTATTCACATTCGTTTAATAAATTATGATTATTTTTATATGTTTTATACACTACTGGTGTATAAAACATATCTCGTTGGTCTAGCGGCTTGATATAAGGCCGCAGACTCGGTGGTCCTGGGTTCAATTCCCAGGTCGGGCCAATAAATAGTTATTGGGTTTTTCTGTCAGAAAATTCTCAGTAGCAGCCCGGAGTCTGGAAGTCGGATTGCCGTCCCATCGGATTATGAGAGCTAAGGAAAAGAGAGTGCACCTGTGTTTGCGCACACACTTGTGCACTATAATATCTCCTGCGCAGTTGGCTAATCTCTCTTGAGATTGGCCGCCGTGGCCGAAATCGGTCTGGAGAACCTTATCTTATCTTATCTTATACACTACTGGTCTCAACTGTACCTTTTTTGTATCATTTTGGCGAGAATAAATTCACACAACATATTAAATAAAAATATTTAGAGTTTTGCCCGCGGCGTACCTGCGTAGTTTTCGTTCCCGTCAGAATATTGGACAAAATGTACCTAATATTTCTTGCTGATAATGTAGCTTTAAATTGGAGAAAGATTTATTTTAAATCGGTTTAGTGGTTTAGGCGTGAAAGCGTAACAAATAAACTCAGATTCGCATTTATAATATTAGAATATTGTTTTGTTATGGAATAAAGGATGAGCGAGCCAGTGTAATTACGTAGTAGGTATAAGGGTCGAAATACCTTATTTCTCTAGGTTGATGTTACGTTGGCGATAAACGGAATGGTTAATATTTCCCACATTCATGTCTATGGGTGGTAGTGAGTACCAAAGGGGGCCCATTTAAATGTCCGCCAGTGCGAAACAATTAAAAAAATAGGTATATGATTATTTGGTCCCATATTGTAACATTATATTACTTTCAACTCTCATTTCCGTCAGTTCGTAATTACATTGCGGTTATAACTTCGTCAAACTATTAAATAGAATATCCATACGGTCATAAATTTATTTATTTTTTGTTATTTTTAAAAAGCTCTGAGCAATAGAGTCAAGGGCAGTCTGCCAATACAAGGGGAATTAAAAAAAAACTATCTAAAGCTTAAGCTTATCTGTGAATATAAAGTGAAATAAACAGAAACAGCAAATTCCTCGCCGAATATAAACTCCATTTAACGTTGTATATAACATTATTGAGAAACAAGTTTCCTTTTAGAAATACTAAAATAGCCGAACTATTCTGAACCTCCATTGATCAGCTCTTCATTGTGAAACGAGATTCTATATTGTTTTCTATCCTTGATGTTGCAAAATAAAAAAAAGTTTTGCTTTATAAAATATATTGATTAAAATGTTAATTAGGGCTGCCATATAAATAAAACTTATTTTTCATTAAATTCTCTCAACGCAATATATTAAAATCGCCTACTTATTTTACTTTTTTTAATTAAATTCGTTATATTACGTAATGTATATGACAAAAACAAAGATAAAAAATAATCAGTGTAGTACCAACATTATGATTGAATTTTAGTCCTTATTTAAAAACGAAGAACATATTATATGCAATAAAGCTGACTAAAATAATAAATTACGTAAGCATTTTCCAAACCAGCAAAGGTAGAAAACGTATTTTGCACGTAAATGTTCCAATTTCACTATTAAATCTACAATTTCACAGATAAGTAAAGTCGCTAGACGAAAACGTCTCATTCTGAGACCAGCGACTGTAAATTCTCGCTATCTTTAGAACGACGACGAATAAAATTTCATATCAAAAATAATTAAAAAAGTAAACTCGACTACGACATATATTTCGCGTCTATATTACATTTTGAAAGTGTGTAGCTCACACAACGACATGTTTTATTTAATGAAGCCTTATTTTCATTCGTTGATGACCAACGTTGAACAGTTGGTATTTAAATATATACTTGCACATTAAGCCCTTATATAGAAAACAATACTCTTTTCTCGCTGGAGAAGATATACTAGATAAAGCTTCGTATCGTTCCATTTTGTACTATCCATACTCTCATCCCCAAAGGCATTCAAGGTGCCAGCTATTGGGTGTAGAATGTTTTTTTTTCAACCTTATCCTAACATAAAAAATATAAAACCTTTGTGCTTTCTGCCCTTTTAATTTGAACATAGAACAATGAACCTCGTTTTAATTCAACGATTTTTTACAATGAAATAATTTTCAGTATTATAACGTCCTATAATATTAAAAAGGTAACTTTATATTTGCGATATGAAACACATGTAAAAAAGGCTCAGCATACTTCCTCGTTGATCCAGTGAATATATTACAAAGCTGCAGCTAATCAATTCTCAGGTTCATATGTAAAATCACTCAAAATGACTGTTTTCTGAAAACATTTTTTCATAAGTTTTCCAAATGTTATCTGTGGTACAGTTCGATGTATCTGAAAGCACTGCTCCTTGTTTGAATTTTTTTAATGTTAGATTTTCGTCTCAGTAACATAACAGCATCTGTGCTTGCGGTTTACTCCTCCGCAATTAATTACTTACGATTGGCCGTAGTTACCGGAATTTCACTTAGAATACATTATCTTACTCGTAACTTAGAAGTATGTCTGCTACACTAAGATTTTGTTCATTCAAGAAACAGAGACACAATTACAAAATTGGCTTATATAACAAAAATAATAATAAACATAACAATAATAAATTAAATAAATGTAGTAGTATTTATTGTGCGCTGTAGTGTGCTTCTCCAGCTTAAGCCACAGTAAGGTCAATGACCTGAATATCTGTTTAGTGCTAGTGTGCTAGTCTGGTTTTGTTTCAGTTAATAAGTAAGTGAAAAGTGCTAGTCTGGTTTTGTTTAAGTAAGTGAAATTATAAACATTTATTTTTAGCAAAAAAATTGTATTTTTAAAAAATGTTTCTTTGAAGTAATTATTTATATTTACTGACATTCTATTTTCATCCTCGAGTTAAGAAAAAAAGCTATAATTGCAATGATAGCCGAATTAAACTTTAATTAAGGAAATGAGAGCCGAAATGGCCCAGTGCCTAGAACCAGCGAGTTTGCGGTACCTACCGGAAAAAAATTACCGAGTGTGCCATTGTGTAATTTTTAATTCTATACTAGCTCTGCGCGCGGATTCACCCGCGTATTTATTTATTTATTTATTGGAAATAGTTACACCATCGACTTATCACTAACACATTCACTTAGCATTAGATACAGGGTATTAAATCTAGGTGAATAAATCATTACAGGTGTAAACAACATTGACCATAAGATAAGACTATACTAATCTAATTATGTCTTAACTAAAAATTAAAAAAGATAAATAAATTATAGATAATTAAACAAAACATAAAATAAAATTTAAATACAACAACAAAAATCTACAAGGGTTGAAATAATTAATTTATGAATAAAATGGTTTTAAAGTTATACTATGAGATCTTTACAGAGCTTCACAAAAGTTGGCTTGCTTTGGGCAAAGATGTCGATATTGCCGTTAGAAGAATATTCATTATAAGAATTAATTATTCTGTTGAGGGGTGCATGTTTACCTAAATTTGTTTTAAAAGCTGTAGTTCTAAAAGGTTTTTTTATTGGGTGTCTAGGAATTTTGCGGGGAACAACTAAATTGATTTGCTGAAGTAGTTCGGATGACATTATTTGACCATGGATCAGTTTGTGTAGGGTCAAAACATCGCTGATTTCACGGCGAGTTTAAGTGATATCATTTTAAAATGTTTTAGCCTATTGTTGTAGTTAGCGCGATAAGGACAACTAGTATCCTTAAGCGTATAATTAATAAAAAATATAATGATATATAATATTTTTAAAATCTTACTGCGAGACTGGCTAGGCGCTTGCTTAAACTCCTCTGCTTTGTTATGTATTCGTAAGATAGAACATCCTTTCGAATGAAACTACATAATATATACTTAATCAAGTTTATTTTTGTTAAGTACTCAAACAGAAACGCAAATCTTATTCATTTTGTTGTCTTTTTTTATTGTTTAGGTAGGTGGACGATCATATGGGCCACCTGATGGTAAGTGGTCACAAACGCCCATAGACAATCGCATTGTAAGAAATGTTAACCATCGCTTACATCGCCAATTCGCCGCCAATCTTGGAAACTAATATGTTATGTCCCCTGTGCCTGTAATTACACTGGCCCACACCCTTCAAACCGGAACACAACAATACAAAGTACTGCTGTTTTGCGGTAGAATATCTGATGAGTGGGTGGTACCCACTCAGACGAGCTTGCACAAAGTTCTACCACCATCATCATCATGTCATTTTAAAATGTGTATATTAATACTAAGTAGGTATATCTATACTAATAAATAATGCTGAAGAGTTTCTTTGTTTGATACGACTAATCTCAGGAATTACTGGTTCGAATTTAAAATTATTCTTGTGTGGTATAGTCCTTTTTTCGAGGAAGGCTCCGGGCTTAATTTTATTAATTATACGCGGGTGAAACCGCGGGGCACAGCTATTAAAGTATAACACTAAAGTTAAATTTAACCTCCTACCGCCTAAAACAGTAGTATACAAATACAGCTAAATGTTCTGTAGTTATAAATTATGATAGACTTAACCGATTTTCATGAAACTAATCGATATGCCTCGCGGTGATAATTTTTTTTTCCATGTTTGCTTTTTCATTTGTTTTGAAGATTCTTTAAAAAATAAACCCAATGACCATAAAAATAAAGTTTGTTTCAGTTTAGGTAACTTGCTACATTCACTAATTTCAACAGACCGACATTTCAATTTTATTTCTTTGTACATATATGAAATGGTGCGCATAATTCATTAAGTATTTTCCGTGAAAGAAATGAAATAACTAATGATATGGTTTTCGTGGCAGGTAATAATGATGCCAGAAAAAATATACATACCTATACCTATTATATAAATATACCTATTCATTGAAAGTTCGTTAGTGTGAAATTATATAGAACATTCTAGATTATATTTTGCGGGATCATAATAGTATTCAAATTCAAAATTCTTTATTCAATATTGAAGTATTATCCTTTCTTATTGATTGTCAAAATTATTCGAGTAACTGAAGTAATTAATTTGTATTTGTTCCTTGTACCAATGTTATGAATAATCACATTTTGTCACAAAATCATTAATGTTTTTCCGTAAATACATAAGATTTCATAATATGTATTGAGAAGCAACAGTTAGTATTTAGCTACAATCTATACTTAAATTATAAATGCGAAAGTAACTCTGTTTGTCTGTTACGCTTGCACTGCTAGAATTCTGAACAGATTTTGATTAAATTCGATAGACCAAACTTGAATCCCGAGGAAAAACTTAGGCAAATTTTTATAACAAAGATTTTTTTCTAATAACATCTCCTTCCTTACCGAATAGGGGAAGCCGCGATGAATACTATATACCTATAAGTTAGAGTCCGTGGAACGTCCGTCCGTCCACATACTGGAACATCCTGCACACACTTCTTTTGATTGGTTAAATGCGCATTGGTATATGTTGCAGCATTTTATTTAGCACGTAGGTTTCATGACGACTTGCCACTATTGTATTAGGTATATGATAGTTGTAATGTGAAATAAATAAATAAATGTTTGCATGTTTGTTACAATACAATGCCACAGAATGAATTTTAATGGAAATTTTGTCATAGATTTTGATTTCACTGGCGACATCTGGCCTAAAAGTACTTGATGAAATCAAATGAAAACCTATTTAATAGATTAATCAAATTCGAACTGAAGTATTGTCTTAATATTGATAAAATGGATTAAATGTTAGGTTTCGCATTCATTTATTTTAACACCTTCAATTAATATTTAATTTATAAATTCAAATAGAAAGAAAGAAATCTAAAATTATTAAGATTTTTTTAACAAAGTAGTAGGTCACTGGAGTTACGTTATATCAAAAGAATGTTCAGGTCTTGACTTTGCAAAGCCATTAGGCAGATACAATAAACTCAGATTTTCTATGCGGCTGGTAAATTGCGTAATCGTATTATTGTGGCGATGAATTTCAAACTTTGCCTTATAAAACGATTCAGTCTACATTTTATTTCTCAAATAAACCGAGCACATTTTAAATTAAAGAAAATGTACACGGATGAAAAAAAATATTCAAATTTCTGTAATCTCATCTTAAAATCTTTCGAGCTTCCTGAAAAGTTTTGTAAATATTTGATGAGGTATCTCGCGGAAGAGAAATAAAGAAGAAGTACTCGCCAAAAGAATTTTGAGAATTGTCAATATTGTTTTATACCCCTTTCGCAAAAAAATGTGTTACTTAGGTTCTCTTGGTGAATGGTGAATCACGTGATGACACATGGATATGGATAATTGGACACTGTAGACAAAGTGACCTTATGTTATAAATAAGCCTAACAACCTAAAAAACAGAGCAACAATTGCCAACCAGTGCAACTACAAGAAACGTAACATCTTAGGTTTGTGGTGCATTGGTGACCAACGATCAGCTGGCCGATTTATCATTTATTTGAAATATCTAATCATAAAAAAATACTATAAATTGAATTATGCATTATTTACAATTAGTAACTAATATAGTATGAATATTTGTCTATATTTAGTTCACTTCATAAATAATTGTGATCATAATATTGTAATTTTTTATTTAAAAAAAACGTTTATTAAAAATAATACTATTACGTATTTCAACACTAATGTCGTAATTTTACAAGTTCAGACCACACGCAAAAGGCTAATATATCACTAAGGAAACTGAAACTATTAAAGGCCCATTCAAATGCGAGCGATTTTTGTTTTATAAACAAACTTACTGTTTATTAATTACTTTATTTAATAATCAAATACACAAATGGGTATGATGTAATAGAATATCTTCTTGGGGAGCAATTCTACTAATAAATTGTAACTTTATCGCAATCAAATCGAAACGTAATCGTTGGCTTTTAGCTGTTTTCCTATTCTACTAATACAACGATTCGGTTGCGATGGTCGGAATTGAATCAACGTATCGTAACCGTTATAAGTTAGTAGAATTGACCAATTTCAGACACTGTAGTAATTCTAAACGGAAACAAGGTAAAAGCTGTGCTGAAGATAATTTTATAAACCACAAATGTGAGCAGAAACACATAAGTACTATAATTACTTACCTACTATCAGAATTTATACGATGGGAGGCCAATCCGACACGACTCCAGACTTTCAGCTTTGATGTGTTTTCCGAGGCACAGAAGTGATATATTATGTTATAACATAATAATATTTTGATTACATTTTTATTAAATAAAAATAATTTAACGAATAAAAAATAATCAAAAAATTGAAATAGATACGAATGTCGCTTACACTCGAGTATACCTTTAAAAGGAATCAGTTTTATCTAATGGAATCAGTGATATATTGCGCGCAAAAGTTTCTCTTAGCATTTTAGTCCTTCGTAAACTGATAAAAATGTTTACGAAACATAAATACAAAGATAATAAGGTCACATAAAAGCCATTACTCTTTTTTAATTTCTCTTTCACTGTTCCTTCGAATTGGAGCATTGGGTCCAAAAGTTGGAGATTGTTGGACAAGGTCACTTATTAGTAAATTAATGTTTACGTTATGCGATAAATATTATGGACTATATTGCGTATCTGAAATTTTGTCCGAAATTATGAGATAAATAAAAACATCATTGTTCAATATGGTACTTACGCTGAACATAACGCAAAAATCAAATCCTATACAGAAAAGCTATACTCGATCGTATATATAATGAATAAATATAGCAGTTGCAGGCAATTTTGATAAATATTCTACAGTGTGTTTTATCGAAATAATTTCTGTTATTGTATAAAATGTATTTTAATGCACATAAAATTTTATATTAAACATTATTTACATAAAATAACAATCATATAAAAAAAACAGGTACATAGTTAGGAGTTATAAATGACGATGTTAATGATACGGAAAAATCAATACATCTAAGAGCAACCGGTGTAATTGATCGATAGTCCATATAGGTCTGTTGGGTTATTCTGTAAACAAACTCGAAAGTAACAGCAGAAAACGGTCGTAAAACTTCAAAATATAACATGCGATATTGACCGTTATAATCATAACATTTTAAGAACACAGACATCAAAATAGAATATCACCATAAATTGGTTGTCAACATTTCACTATTTTGCATTCATTTGCACATTCATAGCACGACTGACATATTTTGTAAAGCTATTGCCACACTTGAGCAAACAAGCTGTTATTGACTGTTATCTCTATGATGGTAGTTATTACGCTTCATCAAGCAGATGTAAGCTAAGCGTTACGCAAAGACGATTTAGTAGCATCGTCGATGCTACTTTCGCTTGGTCGCACAAGCCTAGTCGTTTCAGTTTATTTATAATATTTTCTTTAAAACATAACTTTAAATAATCTTCAATAATACCAGTTTATAATGATTATATTTCTCTTATTTTTTTTAAAACAGTAAGTGCAATAGTTCTTTGCTTATACAAATACAAAGTAGCGTACAGGAACCTGCATATGTAAAATTATGTCACAAGTAAATACCAACCAACCCTTATTGAGGGCGCGTGGTGCTGTTGAGTAAACTTAAATCATTTGAAAAGTATTGTGATATTTGATTCCAAAACAATGAAAAAATTTAGACGACATGCAATAATGGTACTATTTGTTAAGCTTACAACTTTACTTTTTAGAATTACAAAGTAAATTAATTCTTTTAATTACAAATAACTCTAATGAATTAAATATTCTTTATATTTAATTCCTTTTAATTTGTAGATGAGACTGAAACCACTTTTTACCATTTATGTCTCTTAGATTTTCCTTAAAAGCTTACAGGGATTTAAGAAATCGAGATATCAGCTTCTATCAGCAAATATTTTCGCTTCGTCTGCTCATATTACTATGTTTTACTATTATAGTACCTTTCATTTTATTTTTGTCTATTCATAAAATCAAATCACTTTATTCGCCCAAGCAAAAACTATTGAAGCCTATGTCGCTTTTGTTCATAAACTATCTCTATGGAAAATGTTTAAAGATACACAAACACATTCGAATTTAAGGTATTACGAATGCTAGTAATAATTTTATACATCTTGACTATTTTAAAATACAATATTACGTTATAATGTAATACATTTGTTAATTGGTTGAAAATTCCTTTAGATATTTCTAAAATAAATTTCGAATATATCCAGCCAATAGTCGTTTAAAGAGACTGCCTACGAAAGGCCTCGTTCAAGAGATTTATTTGACAGCTCCTTTATTTCTAACAAGGTTGCCATAGATCTTAAAAATCGGATATAAAGGTACGGATATTGAATAACAATAAAAACATTTATCCTTATGTATCTTATATATTAAAGTGGGTGATGGTATATTGTTTTCAAAATAATAGATGACATCTCTCAACGATAAGTCACGTGGTCATTCTCATACATTTGCTTAGTTTTCTATTAGCGTTTACAATTGTAGAATGTCAACTTGGCTAGATCCTCTAATCACTGTTAGATCGATTACCATGTGGGTTGTTAGCACATATAAGTGTTTTTAAAAGGATTCGCTTTTTTATATATGACATAAAATTTTAACACATATAAATAATTCAAATTTAAAATTTCCATTATGGAATTTCCCAAATTCTTACAATGTATTTTCACAATCGATTATTTTATTTGACTTAATTTTAATATATTAATAAAATTATCCTGTTGATTCAATATTTTTATTAATTTTCTAATGTTTTATTTTGTCAATTAACTGTTATGTTATATAAGTATTAGCTTATACAATGTTGACTTACATTTTAATTTTCAAATATTTTAGAACGCCTGTAAAAAAATATTATGATGACTTTTGACTTATTGTGTAATTATGTAAATTTGTTGTACTGGTGTTGACAAATAAATAAATACTATTGATATAATACATTTGAACATATAACATATTTTACCTAAAGTCAAACCAGATCATTTAATGTCGTGTATTTTGACGTGACAACGTCTAATAAATCGATGAACGCTGGCTGCATGCACGAAAAAGGATGACTCATTGTCCCGTTACGCTGATTGTACGCTTGCGCCGCATCTATCTCTCTTTCACTCGATTGCAGTCATTTCATCAATGTTTTGTTATGACGTTGTCACGTTAAACTATCGTCCGTAAACCGACTTCATAGACAACCATTTTTTTTTATCCACAATACCAATAGTTCTTGTACTTAATAAACTATAACAACATTAATTTATGTTTTTCTGTAACTATAAAAAATGAAATCAGATCTTAATGCAACATTATTATGCATTATCGTTTTGTGAATACATGTGTAATATTATAAAGTATCAATACTTTTATCATAAAAAAAAAACAAATATTTAAACAATATTTGACGATATTTGGCAACCCTATATCTTGACGATCCGTCCATTCGACTATCTTAAAAAGCTTGAAATCGCTGCATTAAGAGATAATATCTTACTTTACATCACAAAAATAGGAATTACATTAATTTATAAGTCCCAATCTGAACCGCATAAGAAACATTAAAGCGTCACTCAAATGTCTGGAGTAGAAAAGTTAATAACTTAAATGAAATAATTAGCAGACTGAACTATCAGTAGTCAAGTATCACGAAGAAACGAAAGCCATTGGATTCTGATCCTACAATTGTGCACTATAGTAATGTCCTTCGCAGTTGCCGTCTCTTTGAAAAATAGATGCAGTGCGCTAAATTGGTCAGAATTTTAAACTCCTCAAATGAACACATATAATGGATGTATAACGATGTATACCTTAAACTACAATATTTGATAGAGATGCAGGTGTTCTAGCCCCTGGACCATCTCGATGAGAATGACCTTAACTTAAAATAGTCAATAACTTAAATGTATTATCAAATAAGAGAGAGCATCTTATAAGAAAAATTGGAATAGTCAGTAATTACTAGTACTAAGTGAGTAAGTAATTACTTAAGAAAAGATAAGAAAATAAGCAAAAGTTTGAACTGATGTTAATTTGTTTTAAAAGAAAAAAAAATGTAGGCAGTTTGAATGTTTGTAATTGTTGCTACGGAGTACTTTTATAAATATTTCTTTAATGAATAAAGTTAGCGTAACTTAAAATAAAGTTACTTCCCGCCGATAAGCGAGAAACTTGGTTGTGGAATTTCTTTTTTTGGAATTTCCTTTATAGTAAAATTTCAAGATCAAATAAAAGCAAAGCTACCACTGGTTTGGAATGAAATTTATTCTTCTGAAGAACTAACAAAAATGTCAGTACTAATTCTTTTTATAAGATCCGTTCTTCAAAAATTACTTGGTAGAGCTAGATGGTAGAGCTTTGTTCAAGCTCGTTTGGGTAGGTACCACCCTCTTAGCAGATATTCAACCGCAAATCAGGCGTACTTGGTAATTTTGTGGTCCGGTTTGAAAGATAAGTGAGCCAGTGTAATAACAGGCACAAGGGACATAACATCTTAGTCCCCAAAGTTTGTGGCGCATTGGCGACGTAAGCGATAGTTAACATGTCTTACAATGCTAATGTCTATGGGCTTTGGTGGGCTTACCATCAGGTGGCCCATATGCTCGTCCGCCTACCTATGACATATATATAAAAAAAGTTAACTACAGGAATAAATACCATAATTGTATTATTAAAAACATTTATAGCGTATATTGTATGTAAATCCATAGACCGAAGCCTCTGAAGATAAACTATACATGGTTTACGAAGTGCTTTAATTTAATTTTTATTTGATTCCTTATAGTTTTTAAATAAATAAATAAAATAAGAATACCTTAACTGTCTTAATTAATTGAACCGTTCAGTTTTATGTCACTTTCCTATGATTATTTTTTAATTTTATTTTTCATCAAATCGTTTCAAATAATTGGTTAAAGTATTTTATTTGTGTTGCCTTTTTATAATTAAAAATTTCCCTTATTTCGCCATCATCTACAGATCCTTTAGTTTCAATATTTATGAAGAAAAACAAACACTTAATTGCGTAAGACGGAGCGAGTTAACGAGTCGCTTGTCGAGTACAATTAATTACTCGGAATCTACTTCGTAAGAAAGATTAAAGTAATTATTAATTTAAGACCTAATAGAGCAGTTGTCGAACATTTTACGTGTAAAAAGACGTAAGATTCATATTTGTAGATATTTTTTTAATTATATCAATTATAGTTGCAGGCTAAAAAGAAACAATTTTGTTTAAAGTATATGTGATGAACTAAAATTGACCAAATAACTGTAAATGTTTTGCGTGTCAAGCAAAAAAAAAATTAACGAAGTGAATAAGCAAGTACAAGACTGTTTGCGTATTTACTTGGCGGTAGAGCTTTGTGCAAGCTCGTCTGGGTAGGTACCACCCACTCATCAGATATTCTGCCGCAAAACAGCAGTACTTTGTATTGCTGTGTTCCGGTTTGAAGGGTGAGTGAGCCAGTGTAATTACAGGCACAGGGGACATAATATCTTAGTTCCCAAGGTTGGTGGCGCGTTGGCGATGTATGCGATGGTTAACATTTCTTACAATGCCATTGTCTATGGGCGTTGGTGACCACTTACCATCAGGTGGCCCTCACGCTCACGCCTTCCTATACAATAAAAAAAAAAAACCTTTTGTCGCATATTCTTCTGTCAAAACGCAATGTAATATTGTTGTTTTCTAGTTTGAACTGTGTGTGAGTTGGCGGCGTATTGGCGTATTGGCGAAGAAAGGAATAATTAATATTTTGAACAGGATCAATATCTATAGCTGGCATCGATCTCATACCAGCGCGTGGAATTTCCCGCCCGCCTTTTATAAAGAAAAATAAATAATTAAGTAATCAATCTCGTTTATATTACCCTGGTAAGTTACATCGGAAAATATCAAATAAGTAGTGACTTTATCCTTAAAATCTTTTCCTTTTTATTCGCCACGATATTACGGAATAATATTCAGATTACCACGATAATAACGACACCCCATTTGGGCAAATCCATCAACACGTAACGGCACTAAAGGTTAAAGGTTACAAATTCTTACATACATATTTCATTGAAACATTTTCAGTATTAAATAAAATTATATGCCAGTAATGTCGCATTAGTAAGCTTGCTATTTTAAGGTGATTTTGTAGCTTATTCCACCACGCTGTAGCTTCATGGGTTGTTGGGTACACATTTGATGAATAATAATTTATTTGAGAGGGACCAACGTTTGTAAGTCACCAATTATATGAGCTCTTTTGTTTAAAGATATCATTTTCAATATATGATTATATACGAATATATAAATAAATTGATAACGTATAATTAAAGAATATCTGATGAGCTAGCTACCCTGATGGGCTTGCACCGCACCAAAATGTAATCTATATAAATAAAATGATAGAGGTCTGCAGTTGTGCGCGCATCACGGAAAAACTACTGGATAGATTTCAATGAAATTTTCTAAATTTTATTTTTTAGACACTTGGCCCTTATCAAAAAAATTGGTTGCCTGTAAAGTCGGTATACGGGCGAAAGTTTTACGTGACAACGACTTTGAGTGGTAAAATAATTTTAATGTGAATATTCATTCGTATAGTAGGAAGAAGGATGAAATAATAGTAACAATTTAAAACATTTATTTATACAAAGAATTATATTTAAAACATTAATTTATACAAAGAATCTCGCACTGAATTTCATATTAACAAAATTTTATTTTTACCTTTACACATACATACGTATTTATATACAAATATACATACAATAACTTGCAATACATTTGCGTACAAACTGTGCTCGAGTGGAAGGGACGCGTGCCTTTCACTTTTTATGTCTGTCTCTCTCGCTCTTAGGCGGGCTAACCATGCCCGAGTGGAAGGGACGCGTGCCTCTCACTCGCTCTCATTGTGAGCGCATAACGTGAGCGGAGCGTAACGCAGTTTCTTGAAGTGTCACCCGGCAAACCAATTTATAAGACGTTGTCACGTCAAAAAAATACTGCGATATCTTCATTTAATAAAAAGTTATTAAAGTTTCAAGAAACAACGATTTGTATATGCACTGTGTGTTCAGTGATGTATGTTTAAACAAAGTATATTTTTGCTTGCGATCTTTTTGATGGTTTTTCCTTCGTATATAAGAAAACTTTGTTAATATATCAAGCAACGCGGAAGAAGTCGCGGGTATCAGCTATTTCTATATAATTATGTATATAGGATTACGTCCAAATAAAATACATACATAAATAAAACTGTATACGAGGCTATATCAGGATTAATAGCAGTAAAATATAGCTCACATAACAATATATGATATCAATCAAGATGATTCAAAAAAAAAAATGGTTGTCTGTAAAGTCGGTTTACGGACGATAGTTAAACGTGACAACGTCATAACAAAACATTGATGAAATGACTGCAATCGAGTGAAAGGGAGAAAGATGCGGCGCAAGCGAACAATCAGCGTAACGGGACAATTTCGTGCATGCAGCCAGCGTTCATCGATTTATTAGACGTTGTCACGTCAAAAATAGTTTACGTACATAAAAAAAAACATGATCAAAATGTCTTCAGGCACAGGATCACAACCAAACGTGATTACCGAGACATGG
This sequence comes from Nymphalis c-album, assembly GCA_963151315.1. Taxonomy (NCBI): domain Eukaryota; kingdom Metazoa; phylum Arthropoda; class Insecta; order Lepidoptera; family Nymphalidae; genus Nymphalis; species Nymphalis c-album. Next base: position 6,704,912 of record OY720609.1, read on the forward strand.
AAATAATTATCTAACCTAATAGGTTTTAGGCTATGGGCTGGTACTGAAAATTTGTTGCTAGATAAATTAAAAAAAAAATTATTTGTCCGGCCCCGGACTTGAACCCGGAACCCGCCTCATAAGCTAGACCAACGAAACAATTTACAATTATGTATATACTTAGCCGGTATGAACCGGTTCATCTGAAAGGTTTAGTTACATATCGTTAGGAAGGATCTTGCTTAATGCCACCTTTGTAAAGTGTTAGTCGTTAGTATGAGAATACTTGACTTTAAAATATATATTTAAAAAGTTTCCTGCAAAGTTTTCCATCGTATTTAGTAACGGTGGATATTGCTTGCAAAGTTATTAAAGTTTGTATGCATGAAGTGGACTTTTGAAAAAAACTTTGTTTTTATTAGCTCATAAGCTACGCCTCTAAGTTTTATACAATTTTAACTGGATTTTTTTTAAAATAGTTATAGTTATTGACGAATAGGAAATTTAAATGTTGATTAGTTTTATTCATACAAATTACTATTACATTTATAAATTGTAATTAATTTTCCATCGTATTATTAAGTTGTTATTATTATTACATGTTTGTTCATTTGTGATTATATCTAATTTTTTGTTTATTTGAAATTATTTGATGTAATTGTATTGTAGATTTTTTGTGATAAAACAATAATATTGATGATTTTCTCTCTGAACTGCACTCACTGCTATATTATTCTAAAGTGGAAACTTTGTTTATTTAAGTCCTAGAATTCATTGATTTATTTAATGTAATACTATATTTTTTGTTTCTCTAATAAAATTAACATAAAATAAATAAATTAATTAATATAAAAAAAACAATATTACTAGCTAATGACAGATGAGATTTTATTTGTAACTAGCTGTGCCCCACGGTTTCACACGCGTGTAATTAATAAAAATATAATGAATAAAAATAAGCCTAGAACCTTCCTCGATAAAAGGATACAACACAAAAAGTTATTATAGACGGACAGACAAAGATACTTGCATTCATATTCTTTTTCAATTGAAACCGAAAAATCGCAAGCACTACCTCTACAATATACACCGCTTTGTTTCCTCGTTTTTTTTTCTCATCCACCTACTGCAACTCCAAACTAAAGCTGTTCTTGTTTTTCGTATTTTTCAGCCATTTTTCGTAGTCCAATGGTCAAATTGAATTGCCAGAGATATCGTAGTTCCCTGTAACTGACTTTATGTATAATTTCACATTTATCATACTTTGAAACCAAACAATGAATGAAAGACGAGCCGGTTGGCGTGGTTGGAAGACACTTGCCTTACACGCCGCAGGTCGTGGGTTCGATTCCCACCCAGGACAGACATTTGTGTGAATGAACATGTCTGTTTGTCCTGAGTCTGGGTGTTATTATCTATATAAGTATGTATTTACGAAAAAAAAGTAGTATAATATGTAGTATATCAGGTGTCTGGTTTCCATAGTACCAAGCTCTACTTAGTTTGGGGTCAGATGGCCGTGTGTGAATAATGTCCCAGGATATTTATTTATTTATAATTTTATACAGTCAAGGTAATATCATAATTTACATTTGAGAATACATTACGAAGAAAATGAAAAAAAAACTCCATTAAAAAGCGAACCACAAAAGGCCACCAAAGACCTTCGACCGATCATAAATCTTCGCGTTCCCTCCATTTAATCGAATTAATCGATTTTACTTTGTAATTTTGTATAACTTTGTAGAATAGTGAATCGTTACCTACATTTTAACGTTGGTTTAATTAAATTGACCACAATAAGAAGATAATGTGAATTTAAAAATGAAATGTTATAAATATTCCAGCTAATATAGAAGCCGAGATGGCCCAGTGGTAAGACCGCGTGAATCTTAACCGATGATCGTGGGTTCAAACTCGGGCAAGCACTGCTGAATTTCATTTGCTTAATTTAGATTTAGATTTTTATACTCATCACGAGTACCTCCACCTGAGTCCCAAAGTGCGGATGATCCACGAGCCAGACTAACACGCCACTTATCAGACGAGCTTCCAGACATCGACTTGGGCGAGATTAGGATTGCTCTCGAACAACTTGGAAACAGCAAAGCTCCAGGAGATGACGGAATTACCTCAGAACTTCTTAAAGCAGGAGGAACTCCAGTTCTGAGAGAGCTGGTAAAGATCTTCAATTCCGTCCTCCACAATGGCATTACACCGAAGGCATGGAGCAAAGGCGTGGTGGTTCTGTTCTTCAAGAAGGGTGATAAAGCTCTTTTGAAGAACTATCGCCCCATTTCACTTTTAAGCCACATTTATAAGTTGTTTTCGAGGGTAATCACGAACCGTCTCGCCCAAAAATTCGATGACTTCCAACCCGTTGAGCAGGCTGGGTTTCGAAAAGGCTTCAGTACCGTAGACCACATACACACACTTAGGCAAATAATACAGAAGACCGAGGAATATAATCAGCCTCTATGCCTTGCGTATGTGGACTACGAAAAAGCCTTCGATACCATCGAGATCTGGGCTGTTCTGGAATCCATGCAGAGATGCCGAATTGACTGTCGGTATGTCCAGGTGTTGAAGTGTTTGTACGAAGCCGCAACTATGAACGTCCAAGTACAAGAACAGAGCACAAGACCAATCCAATTGCATCGCGGGGTCAGACAAGGGGATGTAATCTCCCCGAAACTTTTTACCAATGCATTGGAGGACGTCTTCAAGACGCTTGATTGGAACGGACGCGGTATTAATATAAATGGCCAACACATTACACATCTGCGATTTGCCGACGATATTGTCATCATGGCGGAAACTCTGCAGGATTTGGAAGAGATGCTAAACAGCCTGAGTGATTCTTCAAGACAAGTAGGTCTCGGAATGAACATAGAAAAGACCAAAATTATGGTCAACCAGCATATATCCCCGAGACCGGTGGTCGTAAATGGCTCTCCACTCGAAGTTGTACAGGAATACATATATCTGGGCCAAACTATACAACTGGGCCGGCACAACTTTGAGAAGGAGGCCAAAAGAAGAATACGTTTGGGCTGGGCGGCATTCGGGAGGCTGCGTCATATTTTTGAATCGTCGATCCCACAGTGCCTTAAGACCAGGGTCTTTAACCAGTGCGTCCTACCAGTAATGACTTACGGTGCCGAAACGTGGACACTCACCGTAGGACTGGTCCACAAGTTTAAGGTCGCTCAGCGAGCTATGGAACGCGCGATGCTTGGGGTTTCTCTGGCAGATAGAATCCGAAATGAGGACATTCGCCAGAGAACTAAAGTCACCGACATCGCGCGTAGAATTAGCACGTTGAAGTGGAAGTGGGCTGGTCATGTCTCCAGACGCATTGATGGCCGATGGAGCCGACACGTGTTAGAGTGGAGACCACGTTTAGGCAAACGTAGTGTAGGACGCCCTGCAGCAAGGTGGACCGACGATTTGAAAAAGGTGGCAGGTACGGGATGGATGCGGGCTGCCCAAGATCGGGATGGTTGGCGTTCTTTGGGGGAGGCTTTCGTCCAGCAGTGGACGGCAATAAGCTGAAAAAAAAAAAAAAAAAAAAAAAAAAAAAAAAAAAAAAAAAAAAAAAAAAAAAATTTGTGATTATAATTCATCTCGTGCTTAACGGTGAAGGAAAACATCGTGAGGAAACCTGCATGTGTCAAATTTCATTGAAATTCTGTCACATGTGTGTTCCATCAACCCGTATTGGAGCAGCGTGTTGGAATAAGCTCAAAACCTTCTGCTCAAAAAGAGGAGAAGAGGCCTTAGCTCAGAAGCGGGACATTCATAGGCTGTGATCAATAAACATTCCAATTATAAAGTCTAGGAACTAGTAATTTTTGTGTTAAATACCGTACCTTAGCACATTTAAGAGGCGAGCAATAACCACACACGAACTGGCAATCTGGCAAACCTTAAATTTGGCACGTTGAAAAATAATTAAGCAAAATATAATGAAATACTCTAATACGACTCACAAGATTACATTGAATTGGCGGAGTAAGGGCGGGGTATTTTTTTTTAAATACATCCACAGGATTATAAATGTTCGTGCATTTTTTTACTTTTTTCTTTATTAATGAATTTTATTTTTGACGTACAATAAGTGTTACAGTAGTTACTAGATGGTTACATATATTATAACCATCTAGTAACTACTTATGACTGCCTCGTTGGTCTAGTGGCTTGATATAAGGCCGCAGACTCGGCGGTCTTGGATTCAATTCCCAGGTCGGGCCAATAAATAGTTATTGTGATTTTCTGTCAGAAAATGCTCAGTAGCAGCCCGGAGTCTGGAAGTTGGAAGTGTGTACACTCCCGTGCCTCGGAAAGCACGTTAAGCCGTGGGTCCTGCGCCTGAACTCTTTCCGGTCGTGTCGGACCATTATTATTATTAGTAAGGAGCGGGTATACGAGCAGGAGGCTCACCTGATGGAAAGTAACTACCACCGCGCATGGACACCTGCAACATCCGAGGACTTGCAGGTGCGTTGCCGGCCTTGGAGGAAAGAGTACGCTCTGTTCTTGAAGGTTTTTATATCATTGTACAGTGACAGGATCTTAGAGCGAGGGTGACCATTTACCATTTGCTCGTATGTATTTCTATAAAAACAAAACGGTAATAGAGTACAACGACGTTGCTTCGCTTTCGAGGGTTGCAAAAAGTTGGCTCATCGTCATTATCATTACTATCCTTCTATTTGCAAAAACAGTTAACGACCTGCTCTTGTGTTACAAAAATATCTTATAAGGGAATATTTAATTAACAGTACAATATGTAAACAAATCAAGGATATTGTTCGCTCAATACATTCAAAATACATCAAATTATTTATAGTATACTGTTTCATACGTTTATCGCCATATAAGTTTTACGGCCGAATATCAAATTTAGTATGCGAAATTTTAAATTAACGGCATCTCAAATAATTAAGTTCCACTTCATATTTGAATGACGTTTCAGTATTCGGCCATTAGTTTTTAGTGTAATCTTGATTGGTTTATGAACAAGTTATTTAATAATAAATGTATGTAATATTTACAGTAAAAGATAAGTGAATAAGCACATTAACTTGTATCAATTTGAAACTTTGTATGTATGTGATTTTGACGTCATCATTTTTGGTATCACAGAGCTGTAATAGGATATGTTATAGGCTCCAAAACCTTATCTTTAAGAAAACTTATTTTTAAAGTATTTTCAAAAGAGATGACGACAGAAGGAGAGCACGTATTTTGAAAAATGAAGTATTTATGTATGTTTCTTATTGTGTTAGGTAGGTAGGTTCTATTTTAATTATACTCACTCATACAACAAATATTTTCAAATTTCGAACGGATTAATCTCCTACGTGTCTTTTGTATAAAACGTGACATTGGCTGAGTATTTTGCGCTCAACTAGCGCAGACACTATAATGGAAAAGAAGTTCGTCGATATAAATTCGTTAATCGCTCGAGCTGAGCAAAGTATAGTTTTGCTGCATTCCTTATTCTTCGATAATTGATTAACAAAACCTGCTTCCATATGATTCCGTTTCCATATATTTATATATATAGCACATACCTATTAACTTACAAAGCTTCATTTACCAAAGGTTGTCTGTGAAAGATCGCTATAAGCGATAAGACCGATTTTGGGCACCATTTGCTGTTTGATTGTTTCCTATTACTTATTAAATAAGTGCGGGTCGGTGGAATTCACATGTGGCAGAATTACATTGAAATTAGACACATCCAGATTTCTTCACGACGTTTCGTTCACCGTCAAGTACGAGATGAATTATAAATACAAATTAAGCACATGAAAATTCAGTGGTGCTTGCCCGGGTTTGAACCCACGATCATCGGTTAAGATTCACGCGTTCTCACCACTGGGCCATCTCGGCTATATAATAATATAATTACACAGAATAATAATAAGATAAACCGTTGATTGACGCCAAACACAATAAAATGCGAACAAAAGCCCGTGTTGCGCAAATATGGCCGAAAATTTCGGATGTTTAGACGGTAAGCCAGACGTATAATGTTATTTGGTTACGTTGACTTTTAACGAGTTTATCTAATTTCGAAAATGTCATATCTTATAAAATAATCTTTAATATAATCAGCTGAAATGGTAGAATAATTTTATTTTAATATCATATCATATCAAACGAAAGACTCGTTTCGAATACTCGGGTCAATTTTGGTTGAAGTTACGTGTCAGTTGTGTTCTTTTGCTACATACTCGTTTAATAGGATTATAAATAGGAATGTTTTCTGTATTTGTTTCTTCCGGATTTACATGAAAATATTGTTTAAATTGCTGAAACATTCATAGAAATCAACAGTGATAGTTTTCAACTTGACTTCTCCAATCAGCAATTTTTAGTAGTGTTGTGTTCCGATGTGAAGGGTACTTGAGTCAGTTTCAAAAGCAGTACATGCACAATAAACATAACGACTTAGTTCGCAGGGTTGGTGGCGCATGTCGTTAGATTATGGTGACAACTTACCATCAGGTGGCCCGCTTGGCAGTCCTGAGGCCCTAGCCAAGTTGACATTCTACAATCATAAACGCTAATAGAAAACTAAACAAATGTATGAGAATGACATCTCTCAAAGATAAGTCACGTGGTCCTCCACATACAATTTTTAGTTTTCTATTATCGTTTACAATTGTAGAATGTCAACTTGGCTAGGGCCTCTGCTACCTACTCGTAATACATTAAATATATATATATAGTAAGAAGGCAGATTTGCATATAAATAATATTACAAATAGTATCATCCCTACTCTATAAATTGGCTATAGAAAGAATAAACACCGAAAATATGCCACCAACCTATATTAGGTAACTTTTCAAGTTACGTCAGTTAGCAAAATATTTCTTATTGTTAACATTTTTTTATAAATATTAATATTCCCAACGGCGACTTCGCCCAGGCGAAAACAAAATTATATATTGTATTACAGGCAGTTTATCGAGATAGCTTGACACACAGACACATTCGTATAAATAAGAAAGCTAACTTGAAATAAATAAAATTTGATTTATTAGTAAATGTTGTGTGTCTTGATATATGAATAAATATAATGTATGATTTTTGTCCACTCTTTGATTTACAAAATCGTGTATAGTGTAACATGTATGTTAAGTACATTATATTATTACTCTAAATTGATTTAATTATCTGGTCGAGACGAACATAGTCATAAATCAAGCTACTATTCGGATGATTTCGCTCTCAACGAATTACAATATAAGGTAATCAAACATTTTAATAATAGCTTATATTATTATTTGCACTTTATTTAAAAGTTCATAAAATCTTTTTTAAAGTATAGGATGGTAGGCCACCTGTCAAGTGGTTACTACCGCCCTTAAATATTGGCTTTGTAAGAATAATTACCCGTACCTTACATCGTCAATCCACCACTATGATTGGAACAAAGATGTCCCTCGTACTTTCTGTTACACTAGCTCAGCCGCCAACGAAATTGGATTACAATAATACTAAGCATTGCTGTTTTGAAGAATATTAATGACCCACTCATCCAGATAACTAGCCTGACGAGTTTGCACAAAGCACTACCAAGTTTTATTTTTCTTTTTGAAAATATTTTCACTCTACATGTCGAAAATGCCACAGAGCGAGAGATGAGAAATATTGGGTTCAGAGTATGCACCCAAGGGAGGCCTCAGAAGGAGGCTTCAGTTACTATAAAGAAAAAAAAAACTTGAAAATTAAATTTAAAATTTAATTCACGATAACTATTAGAGGAAGTTAAATAAAGGCTTGGAAAATAAGTCTCAAGAGAGCTTTAAGAAGAAGATGTTTGTATATGCTATGTACAATCCAAGCTTTGTAAAAAAAAGCTTCATCAAAGAAAGCTATTTGAAGAGATTGCATTTTTTTCTTAAATGTTATATTTAAATAAGAGACAACTTTGAAAATACCCGAGAGTTCTTTAGCGATATTTTTAAATAAATTCTTTACTTTTTTTCTTTGACTTCCGCATTACTTGGAATATTCCGTCATTTGTTCCCATTTTTCTTTTGTATGTGATGTTATAAGAATGTTCACTGATTTTATAAAAAAGGAAGTGTATCTATTTGTTTTAATGATGGATTTTGATCACTAATTGGCTTTGGCATGACCAATAGAAATCTCATGGATATTATAAAAGGTTATTTCTTATATAGGACATATAATGACAGACGGATTGTAACCAAATGAATATAATGACTTGGTGGTAGAGCTTTGTGCAAGCTCATCTGGGTAGGTACCACCCACTCATCAGATATTCTGCCGCTAAACAGCAGTACTTTGTATTGCTGTGTTCCGGTTTGAAGGGTGAGTGAGCCAGTGTAATTACAGGCACAAGGGACATAACTTCTTAGTTCCGAAGGTTGGTGGCGCATTGGCGATGTAAGCGATGGTTAACATTTCTTACAATGCCATTGTCTATGGGCGTTGGTGACCACTTACCATCAGTTGGCCCATACGCTCGTCCGCCTTCCTATACAATAAAAAAAAAAGAATCTGAGTGTTTATATGTTGGGATTTTCGCTTGATTGTTTAGAACAAAATAACGCGAATCTCATTATAAGGTTTAGAGGAACTAAGTTAGATAACGATAGAGATTATAAATAGGGTATTATTAAGGCTTTATCAAACAACAATTTGGTCTTTCGAAAAATTTCTAGAATATTCATTACATATGAATGTATTATTATAATAACAGCTACATAGTCCGGCGTCGCACGTATAATAAGGAGGCAAAGAAAATTAATATTGAAGGACAAACATACCAAGAAATAAACTTGTTTTTGGACTAGGAATCTTCTCGGGCTTACGCGAGATAACTCAGCAAAGTTTCGTCACAAATAGACGAACGGTTCCAGCGCGCGTGGAGGACAAACATAGAGATAATAGTTTTAATTTATAGTTATTCACATATACCGTGTACGTTAATTGCTTGGACAAAATGCGTTACTCTATCTGATGATGGGTAACGCGCAATACAATTAAGGCGTCTATTGTTCAATGTATTTAGGTCAACCGTTTCTACAGTGGTAACGCACATTTATTAAAGCGATGGTCTTTCCCACCTTTTATCGTTAACCGTTAATATATTAAGAATTTTGAAAACAGAATGCTTTTCTTTAGGAAATCACTTCATTACTCGCCAGTGATATATTGACGGACTTATTGTGATATACTATTTTGATGCATTTATTCTTGAAATGTTATGATTATTATGATCAAAGTATTAATAATCACTCAAGCGAAAATCTTATATAAACATATAAACAATCAGATTCATTTGGTTACAATCCGTCTGTCATCTTATGTCCTACTAGAGATTTCCCCGCCGTTTTACCCGCGTAGTTCCCGTTCCCGTGGGAATACGGAGACAAAATGTAGCCTATGTTACTCGGTGATAATGTAGCTTTCCATTGGTGAGAGAATTTTTAAAATCGGTTAAGTGGTTTAGGCGTGAAAGCGTAATAAACAAACACACATTCGCATTTATAATGTTAGTTGGGATATAACAAATAACCTTTTATAATATCCAAGACTAGATTTCGATTGGTCGTGCCAAAGTCAATAAGTGATAAAAATTCATCATTAAAAAGAATAGACACACTTTCTTATTTATAAAATCAGTGAACATTCTTATAACATCATATACAAAAGAGAAATGAGAACAAATGACGGAGTATTCCAAGTAATACGGAAGTCAAAGAAAATAAGTAAAGAATTTATTTAAAAATATCGCTAAAGAACTCTCGGGTATTTTCCAAGTTGTCTCTTATTTTAATATAACATTTAAGAAAAAAAATGCAATTTCTTCAAACAGCTTTCTTTGATGAAAATTTTTTTAACAATGCTCGGTTTGTACATTGCATATACAAACGTCTTCTTCTTAAAGCTGTCTTGAGACTTATTTTGCAAGCCTTTAGGTATTTAACTGCCTCTGATAGTTATCGTGGATTACATTTTAAATAAAATTTTCAAGTACTTTTTTTTACTTTATAACTAAGGCTATATATCTGAGGCCTCCTTCTGATGCCTCCTTTGGTTGCATACTCTCTCGCATATCACTTTCTGACATTATATTAATTTACAAAATTTCTTTCTTCAGTTTATGGCTAAAGCTACCTTTTAAACGTTTTGTGATATATTCTAATGTTACTACCATAACACAGATAAAAATACTTCAATAAATATGATATTACTAATTTACTGGTACTTAATTTGAATTTTGAAAATATTGAATTGCTGATTATTTATATTTTAGGCAAGCAGTGTATTATTAAATTCTTAATTTAATTAAGCAATTTATAACAAAAATAGTCAAATTTAAAGAAGTCCCGATATCTACTCGACGCGGGCGGAATAATGTATTATAATTAGAGTATTTCATGTTTCCAACACGATATGTCTTCCCCTTAAAACTCTTCACAAATCATAATCACAGCAACACATTGACATTGAACTACAAATCTGCAGTTTAATAAAAAATATCTTACGAAATTTAGTTGTTCTGGTGATGTCGAACTAGAATCACCATTTGTAATAAACTTTAGTAGATCTTGATAATAAGCTAAATAGTATTTAAATAAGTGATACAATAAAACTGATGTGTGAAATGTTAAAGACGTCGTTTTAAAGAGTGAAGTGTTTGTCGTACTTCAAATTATAATAAAGACAATAATTAAAGTTGTACGCACCTTGCTCATAACAGTTGCTTAGCGGATGTTTAGTTAATTTCTCTCTTTCTGACATCAATAATTTTACATTCGAAAGAAGAAGACATCAATGTTTAATCAATCACGTCGAAACCTCACGAGGTATTAAAGAATGTATCATGAAATTTTGATACATCTCTACTTGCATGGAAGTGTGGGATGATCCCAACTTTCTCCTCTAAACGAGAAAAAAGCCCTAAGTTTAAGCCCAGTTGGGGAACATTTGGAGCGTATTAATTAATTTTCCTTTTTAATTTATTCAGGTTTTAAATATCGTCAAAAAATGATGAAGGAAAGCATGTATGGGACAGTTATTGTTATTTTTATACAGTTCGTGTTAATATTGTCGAGGGATGTGAGTGAGAGCGAGCGAGCTAGTCGAGCGGCGTTTATACAGCGACTCTTGAATAAACAGAAAAATCTAGAGGGGAGAGTTAAACTCCTTGGAGGTTCCAATATATTTGAAGGTAAGAAATTTTATAGAAATATTTGAAGATTTAAACAAAATATTTAAAGAAAATATGTGACTGATATGGGACGCCTGTGGAATATCGAAATTGATAGATAGTTATTAAAATAAATTGTAGTACATGCAAACCAATAAATAAATATAAAGTATAATCATAGTTTTGCTTAAAAATCATCAGCTATTCTGACGCTAATTAGCAATACTTGGTATTTTTTAGTTCCGTTTTGAAGGAGAGAACCATTGTAAATACAGGCACAGGGGACATACCATCTTCGTTTACAAGGTTGGTGGCGTGTTGACTTTAGTCTAGTGGCTTGATAAGGTTTAATTCCCAGGTCGGGCCAATAAATAGTTATTGGGCGTTTCTGTCAGAAAATTCTCAGTAGCAGCCCGGAGTCTGGAAGTTGGAAGTGTGTACACTCCCGTGCCTCGGAAAGCATGTTAAGCCGTTGGTCCTGCGCCTGAACTCTTTCCGGTCGTGTCGGTTTGCCGTCCCATCGGATTATGAGAGCTAAGGAAAAGAGAGTGCCAGGTGCACTGTGTTTGCGCACACACTTGTGCACTATAATATCTCTTGCGCAGTTGGCTAATCTCTCTTAAGATTGGCCACCGTGGCCGAAATCGGTGTGGAGGACCTTATATAAAGTGTTGACGATTACAGGTAATCTATACATTTATCATGCTGGCCGTTGGGGTGCAGTGTGTGATGACTCATGGGATAATGCAGCTGCCCATGTTGTATGCAGTGCCTTTAATAGAACTGGCGTCGCCACACATGGTGGTCAATTTGGGGAAGCTAAAGGTAAGCTAATAACAACAAGACGTCATTCATAACGATTGATTAAGAATGTACTGAAATAATAAAATTAATGAATGCCATGACCTGTAACGGTCTAGAACTAGAGAATGAAATATGAGAAGCTTAAACGAATATCGTGGACTCATTTGTCATGGAATCATGACTAACTAGATATTTAAAACTGATCCATTAAAATCATACTTCGGGGTTAATGAAAATATCGTAAGGAAAAGTGTTTGCTTTCTTTTGCTTCAGCTACTGTTATTTTACGAGTACAGCTTTATTTACTGTAAAGTAATATTTAATGTACTTAATAATTTTATATGCAATCTGTTGGATTACTTAATAAGTTATAACTATTAATATATAATAAACTAACCCATATTTAAAAATGTTGTCGGAAATATTACGATCATGAAAAAACTTTTTTTTCGTTATAACAAGCTGTGCCTTAATATTTTATTAAATTCGGTCGTAATACTTGTTCGCGCCTACATATAGACGACGCCAGCAGATAGACGACGCTAGACATTGCGATTTCATTTCGCCAGGCGCTTCTACTTATTAAGAAGAATATTTCGATGTACCGATGATATATTTCACTTTTTTAATACACTTTGCAAATTCATTGCAACACACATTAAGAGCGTTGCACACACCTCATATAAATAAATCTATATTTTCAAGAGATATGATTTTTATTTAATCTCCGTGATGTTCTCTACGAAGCAATACTGAATACTATGGTGTTACATAATAATGAAAACAATAAATACATTTATGTTCATTTATATTATATATATAAGTAACAATTTTTTTATTGTATAGGAAGGCGGACGAACATAAAGACCACCTGGTGGTAAATTTTCACCAACGCCCATAGACATTGACATTGTACGAAATGTTAACCATCGCTTACATCGCCAATGCGCCACCAACATTGAGAACTAAGATGTTACATCCCTTGTGCCTGTAATTACACTGGCTCACTCACCCTTCTAACTAAACTACAAAATTATAACAAAATAATACTATATGTGTACATTTTATTATTGAATATAATAAATTAAAACAATAATTGCAGATAAATTTTGGATGGATGACGTAGTGTGCGAAGGAAATGAAGAATCTTTATCACGGTGCGTGTTTTCTGGGTGGGGAATATCAGATTGTGGATCGAGTGAAGCTGCTGGTGTCATTTGTAAAGACAATCTTGAAAGTGTCCCCATTAATATTAAAAGAAAACCAAACAAACTTATACATGAAGCTATTAATGTAAGAAGTGTTAGCTTCAGACTTTCTGGAGGTAGAAACGCAAATGAAGGCAGAGTTGAGGTATGTACTTTTTATTTGGAATAGTAATTATTTACACTCATGAAACTTGGCGAATGATAGAAATGCCATAATAAGTGATAGACTTCGAGCGTCACAACGCCTTTGCTTTTTTTAATTATACAGTTAAGCTGACAGGCAAAAGGGCCACCGAATGGCAACCAGGCGTGTCAATACATCACCAAGTTTGGGAACTAAGATGTTATTTACTCACTCAATGAACTCACTTTAAAGCAGAACACAACTATATCAAGTATTGTTTGGCGATAGAATATCCGATGAATAGGTGGAACTCATCCAGACGGATTTAAACACCGTTTTTTTTTATTATTAATTTTACTGAAATATTTAACATTTTTTTTTAAATTTCTTGTCAACTGACTTTTTCGAAGGTTATTGCACTGTGTATGCATAAAAAACTACCTTAATCCTTACATTGTCAATCCCAGGTCAAACCAAGCTAAACTAGCTAAGAATCCACTATTTATATTTTATACATATGTTTTACTGAAATTCTGATGTTACATGAAATTCGTGTTATTTCATTAAATTCATATTTATTGAAATTCATTATTAATTATTAATTTTGAATATTGTAATTAAAATAACATTCAAGAATATTTTAATTATTGCGTTCCAAAAACAGCAAACTTCGTTGTTCAATAATTTAATCTTAGCAGATGTAGCAAATTTAAATTCAATAATAATCTAGTTTGCAATTAGAACATATTAAAATTTGTTATTACCTAAAATGATCTCTGAATATTGTCTAGACAAAGCTAAACATAAATGAATTTACAATTTCTACCAAGTTAGAATTATATCATGCATTTGCGTAAAATTTTAATTGAATTAAAAAAAATCGAATAATATATTTATTTATATTTAAACTATCTGTTGAGTTAAACCAAATGTTGAAAGAATTTCGATAAATAAGCAGTATGTCTATGTCTCTCAGCTGGACTAACGCTTCCTCTTCTTTTAAGAAGAAGGATTATCCACTAACCCTTCTTCAGTTGATAGAGTTAGTGAAAATACGTACTTGAAGCAGATTTTCTCACTTTGTTATATTTAGTTTATATTCAAGTGAACCGCAATACTTCTCTAATCATTAGAACATCTAATCCCATATATAAGGTTATTCATAATTAGTTTTGGTTAATTAGTACTAAATAATTCAAGAAACAAGAACTTAACCAGTTAGTGCCTTAATGTTCCAGATCTATCATAATGGAATATGGGGTAGTATTTGTCCAGATGGCTGGACACTCTATGAGGCATCTGCTATTTGCCACCATTTGGCTCTCGGCTTCGCTGAACAGGCATTGCAAACAAATTACTTTGGTAGCTCTAAAATTATTTTAAGTGGTGTTCAATGTGAAGGCAATGAGACTAACCTCTTCATGTGCAAGCATAAAGACTTCGGGGATGTCGTTTGTCCTGGTGACGTAGGTAAGTTGATATCTTTTGAGTTTTTGTTTCACAGACAGATAACCAAAAAAAAAGTAAAACAGCAGTACTTTGTATTGTTGCGTTTTGAATGGTGAGTGAGCCAGTGTAATTACAGGCAAAAGGGACGTAACATCTTAGTTCCCAACGTTGGTGGCGCATTAGCGATGTAAGTGATGGTTAACATTTCAAACAATGCCATTATCTTTGGCCGTTCGTGACCACTCAGGTGCTCAAGTGCATATGCTCGTCCGCCTACATATACAATAAAAAAATTAAATAAAAAAAGACTTAACTTAGCAACTAGGGCAACCTACGATGATTTCGAAGGCAGTTTTTATCAGTCACTGATTTTATAAAAGCAAAAGTAACGTCTTGAATAAGATGTGATGTATGCCCAGTGATAGACAAAGGCCTCCTCTCCTCTCGAGTGTCTATTGAGAGTTGATGGATACACATAATATTGCAAAATTTTACCCAACATATGCAACTTTTCAGCGTTCATTATTTTCACGTTTTTCTTGAACGCATGAGATAAATAAATAATAATAATTTGACACATAAAAAGTAAGTAAGTAATCCACGTTTAGGACCATAAAGTATATAATAGTAACTATTACTATAGATATTTAGAGCATATAATGATATATGTAGTACATATTTACGATATCGAACTCCCAAGCTGCGAGGGTGCTATGTCTAAATAAAGCGCCTTTTACTAACTATAAATTCTACAGAAATGACACTCGCTAAGGTATTCCTTCGTATTATAAAATTCATTTCAAACACATTCCTTTCAACGACTGACTGACATATCAACTTACAAACGACACCTCAGAGATTGTGAGGTATTGGGTGAAAAGGAATGTTAAGATCCGACGTCAAAGAAAAGACGGCGTAGATATTTCGTAGACGATAATACAGACGATCACAGTTGGTTTGTAAATTTGTTTAATCATGGAAGACTTAATTGAGAGTTTTCTTGCATTTTAATATGTGATATGTGTATTACATATATATCTGAATGTCCTTCAATCTTATATCTTCAATGACACTGACTCACTCACTCTTCAATTGGGTGGATACTGTTGAATTTTTAGTTTCAGGATCTATAAAATAATATACTTTAATATCTTCATTTGTCATGGATACATTTGGATATTGAAATGCGGAAAATAATAACATTATTTGTGCACTGAAACAGTTATATTAAATAATAGTTATAATAAATAATTATATACAACACACTAACTGTTTTTGTTTCGATCCGATAGGCTATAGAATAACCAGTAAAAATGAGGTGGAATGAAAGAGGTTCTCTGAAGCAAAATGTATACGTCATAATATAACGAAAAGCTTCTGGGATAACTGTCCAAACAATTTGCGCAGTACATTAAATTTTAATTTTAATCTCTCGGTCTAGTGGCTAGCTAGCTGCAATCTCGAACTCTTGATTTAAGCCCCGGGTCGAGGCTATAAAGAGTTAGCGTGACTTTCTATTTAAAAAAATTCAGTAGTTTTCTCATGTTCGTCGATTTTACACACCAATTCATCTTAAAGCACGTAAAGCTATGGGACCTGTATCTGAAGTCATTCATGTTGTATTTTGGTCGTCACATCTGATTATGAGTGAAGGAATAAAATGCACTTGTATTTGCGGAAACATTTGTGACTAATATCTCGCCCTGTTGATTATTGGCAAATGCATGGCAAATTAATTAAGCAAAGATCAAACATCACTATTATAAGATTTACTTGGTGGTAGAGCTTTGTGCAAGCTCATCTGGGTAGGTACCACCCACTCATCAGATATTCTACCGCAAAACAGCAGTACTTGGTACTGTTGTGTTCCGGTTTGAAGGGTGAGTGAGCCAGTGTAATTACAGGCACAAGGGACATAACATCTAAGTTCCCAAGGTTGGTGGCGCATTGGCAATATAAGCGATGGTTAACATCTCTTGCAATGCCAATGTCTATGGGCATTGGTGACCACTTACCATCAGGTGGCCCACATGCTCGTCCGCCTTCGTTTGCAATAAAAAAAAAAGATAAATCCTTCTTCGACAATACAAAGCATCAATATTGTTACACGTAACGTAGGTACGTACCGTAACGTAACAGCCTGTGAACGTCCCACAGCTGGGCTAAGGCCTCTTTTCCTCTATGTGAGAAGGTTTTGGAGCTTATTCCACCACGCTCCTCCAATGCGGTTTAGTGAAATACATACGTGTCAGACTTTCAATTAAATTAGACACATGCTGGCGTACTTACGATGTTTTCCTTCACCGTCAAGCACGAGATGAATTATAATCACAAATTAAGCACATGATATTCAGTGGTGCTTGCCCGGTCTTGAAAACACGATCATCGGTTAAGATTCACGCGTTCTTACCACTGGGCTATCTCGGCTTACTTGTTACACAAAACGCCATAATTTCATTTAATATATACAATATCTAATGAACCAACCGGTGATATCTGAACCAATCTCGATAAATCAATAGCTTAATCAAGATGCAAATTAAATCACCGTTGTTAACCACGAACCGTTTAATATCCAACGCATAAATTATTTATCCATCGTCTGGCATCCGATATAGCTTTCGTATACACAGATTACTTGTGAAACTTTTGACAATAAAGATGGAATATCAAATACTCCTGATATGGAATATTATACCGCAAGATTTCTTAGTGATTTAATGCTAATAATAAATAATAAATAAGGAATAAAACTTTAAACAATAATAATATTAATAGCAAAAAATATATACAACCAATACATCGGTCGGTCACCACACGGTCACCAAAGCCAATAGACATTGACATGTAAGAAATGTTAACCATCGCTTACATCGCCAATGTACCACCAACCTTGGGATCTAAGATGTTATGTCCCTTGTGTCTGTAATTACACTGGCTCTCTCACCTTTCAAGTCAGAACAACGATACCAAGTACTGCAGTTTTGCGGTAGAATATCTGATGAAAGCTCGCTCGGACGAGCTTGCACAAAGCCAGTAAAGTAATTAAATGAAGTTAGAGTTTATATATTAATGTTATTTATTCAGGTCATGTAGCTGCTGTAGTTTGCACTCAACATTTAGCTGATCTACATCTCGATGCGTCAACTATAGAACGGACATCTCATCTTCAAGATGTGCCGATGTTTCAACTTCAGTGCGCCATGGAGGAGAACTGCCTCAGCAAATCCGCATACGAGGTAATTGATCTTTTTCATAGCCTTTATTTATTCTAGATAGGTAAGTTTGATAATTAGCTTAAATAAAATGCTAGAACAGCTGCACAAATTTAATTTAATTATAGTTAAGAACTTTCTCTAAATCGCCAATTTTCAAATTTAAAAATAAATAAATTGGTTCATCCGTTTAGGAGCTACAATGCTACAGACACACACATATACTTATAAATACCTACACGGTACTGAATAAACAACACTTATTTTTTTATTAATATAAATCAGAGTTAATTTTTACATTAAAACATTAAATAAATACAAACAAAAATTAAAAATAATTACTTTACAAATCGTGACCGCGTGGAGTGGTGGCAAGAATGCTAGCAGCATTTCCCCTTTGAATTGCAATTCCGATTCTAAAGGGAAATGCTTATTAAATTCTAATATAATTATGTTTTTTATAGGTAGTTGAAAATAAAATAACTTCCTCTTTACAATTATATAATTTTGAATTCTTTCATCAAGCCAAACCAAACGGTTTGATACATTTTTGTTTATCTACGAGGCGTACGGCCGAATACTGAAACGTCACTTAAATATTAAATGCAACTTAATTATTTGAGACGCCGTTAAATTCAAATTTGGCATACGAATTTAGGAGCTTCTCAATGTTTAGTTGTGTTTAACTTTGAGTGACGTTTCAGTGTCGGCCGGTAGTGTTTTAATACTAAATATGTAAACGTCAAATACGACAGTTCTACTGTACGTACGCAAAAAACTCGTAACCTTGATATAAACCGTATTTTTAAACAATATTCTCATCACAGATCCGACTGCTAAACAAAAATACTCGCCAACTTAACATTCTACAATCGTAAACGCTAATAGAAAATTTTACAAAGTCATGTGGTCAGTCTCATACAATTTTTAGTTTTCTATTAGCGTTTACAATTGTAGAATATCAACTTGGCCTAGGGCCTCTTTATTGTTGTGTTTAGGATTGAAGCACGCTTCAACACTTTGGCATTGCAACAACAAGCTTAAAGAACAAAACATCTTAGTTTCCAAAGTTGGTTTTGCATTGTACTCGTAAGAGCTGGTTAATATTTCTTACAGTGGTGACCTCTTAGGCTCTTAAATATTTCTTACAGTGACCTCTTGCTACGAGGTGGCCCATTTGCAAAGTAACGGCAGGTATGTTTTACATTAAAAAACTTGAAGATAAGAAAATAATCGTACCCAAAGTAATATGATATTTATTTAAGCGTAAAATAACATTATCTATATTGTCAGTGAAACCTCAAATATGAAAGATGTAAGATGAACCGAGGCAAGGGTTTACAAATATATAATCAATCACATGCTTACAGATTGATATTGTCTATTTACTTTGGGCATGTACAATTTATTACTACGTTTCGTCTCGAAAAATTGAAACAAGCCAAAATAAACTTTATTCGTTTGAAATTAAGGATCACAATTGCACGACCATGAGGATATTTAATAATATTGAAGAATTCATGTCTGGATATGAAACATATTTTCAAAAATGTCTTTTATTTACATCGAACTGTCCTTTACAAGATCTGTGTTGGCGCAATTTATTCATACTATTGAAAATATTATGATATCTACACGAATTCATTTACTATTTACATTTTTTATAATTCAGTAACCCATGATATTAAAAAACACTTCCGATATTGGCCTCTCTTTCCTACCTAAATTTAATCTAAAAAAAAGATCATTCATCATCCAATTTAGCAATCGAACTTTTTGGAAGCCAGAACCGAAATGCATTTGGGGGTTCTAATAATATTGTAAAGTAGCTTAAATAGGTAATTATAATAATAATAATATTTTGGGTAATTATTCACACAAGTTTCTAAGGATTGCGATATCTTATAAATCAAAATTATAAGTTAAATTTGCAGCATAATTTTTGAGTAGCTTAATTTATAAGTAGAAGTTTATTCCGGCTTGGAACAAATATAAGACAGGCGTATTCTGCATTGTGTTTAAAATCGCACTGATAGGCCAAAACGCTGCCGCTAACGTGAATAATTTAATTTATCTTAACGTTGTAAATTGGTAAACTGACTTCAATGGGTACTTTTAATTTAGATCCATTTTTAACTATGTTATACCACTTACCACTCATTGCATTTAATTCATGTATATATATGTATATACATATGACGCTTCACACCCTTCCAGTAGCATATTTAATAAGTGTGATGATGCATGACTACGCATGTTTTCAAAACAACGATTTGATAAATTATGAAAAAAGGGCACTTTTAGAATCATTTCCATGATGTCTCATTTTTTTAATTTTTTTTTTTGAGCAAAGAGGAAAGGCTATATATAATATAGATTAACATATATTTTGAAGTTTTTTCTGTAACGAATACCAAGAAAAAGAATGAATGTAACTCAAATGAAGCCTAATTCCCATACATATTATGTATGTATACACGCCTTAATGGTTTGGAGCTAGCCTGACTGCTCGTATAGAATTACAACCCTATTTAATTAGTGCTTTTAACATAATGAACATACATTATATACGTAAATTATTTATTACACGAAAATCCTGAAAATTAAACAGAAGTGTTATTCAGTAAGAACTTACTTTATTACTCGCTTGTGAAATGTTGACAACCGACATATGGTGATATACTATTTTGATGTTTGTATTCTTGAAATCCTATGATTATTACTGTCAATTTTGCATATCACTTTCTGACATTTCATGACCGTTTTCGATGCTTTTAACAACAATGAAATGCAGATATATCCTGTATATTACAACGACAAAATAAATAACGAAATATTATTTATTTGCAAACTTGAGAAATATAGGAAAAATTTAAATAAAATTCACCGAACATCGGATTAAACAAATCCTCTTTTATGTCACTCGAGCTTCGAATGGACGTCTGTCATTTTCAACGGCTTTTTTTATCACCATTGTTATCAGATTACGAAATTCGATGCTTATGTAGCTTATATGCGATCAGATCGTTTTAATATATGAAATTAACACTACAGTAATAATTATAATGTTATTTGAGCCGGTTGGCGTGGTTGGAAGATACTTTCCCTTCGTGCTGCAGGTCGTGGGTTCGATTCCCACTCAGGACAGACATTTGTGTGCATGATCATGTCTGTTTGTTCTGAGTCTGGGTGTAATTATCTATATATGTATGTATTTACAAAAGAGAGTAGTAGGTATATGTAATAAATCAGTTGTCTGGTTTCCATAGTACAAGCTCTGCTTAGTTTGGGATCAGATAGCCTTGTTTGAATAATGCCCCAGGATATTATTGTTATTATTATGTTATTTTTATGATATTAAATGGTTTGAACTCAAATTTTAACGGCTAATAAAATAAATATATCGAATGACGATGGGCTGATATTTTTAAAAGAAATACTAAAAAAGCCCATTTTTGACACAACTTAGATCAATCTTTACATTTATAGGCTAAGATAAACCTTCGTTTTATTAGAACAATCACACGAATAATGTGATAGGGTGATAGGTTTTCGGATTATTTTGAACAAATGATTTGGAATTTTTCATTCAAATGAAAAGTTCGATCATGAATTTACTTGATGGTAGAGCTTTGTGCAAGATCGTCTGGGTAGGTACCACCCACTCATCAGATATTCTGCCGCAAAACAGCAGTACTTTGTATTGCTGTGTTCCGGTTTGAAGGGTGAGTGAGCCAGTGTAATTACAGGCACAAGGGACATAACATCTTAGTTCCCAAGGTTGGTGGCGCATTGGCGATGTAAGCGATGGTTAACATTTCTTACAATGCCATTGTCTATGGGCGTTGGTGACCACTTACCATCAGGTGGCCCATATGATCGTCCGCCTTCCTATATAATGACAAAAAAAAATGAATTTTTTTGCGCCCCCCTCTACTAGTGGCAGGAGGGCTGGTTCATTTTTCGACCAGAGAATCATGGACAAACAAAAGGGAAATGCAGCTAGCATTCTTGTTATCAATTCCAGGCGGTCACTATTTGTGCAGTAACTATTGTTAATTTTTATTTGTATTTATTTAAGGCTTTAATGTAAATAGTTTTGTTCATAATTATATCAATAATAATATCATCGATTTTGGTTCTTTACACAGATTCAGAAAACAAACCCGAACTGGCAGTTTGAAACGCGACGACTACTCCGCTTTACAGCGTCTTCTCTGAACATTGGTAATGATGAATTCAGACCATATCTACCTAAACATCTTTGGCAATGGCATCTTTGTCACATGTAAGTTGATTATTCATTTGAAGATTGACAATTAAATATATGCCAATTGACTGTAATAAAAAGTCGAGGTGGTGTATTGGTGAGATTGCGTGAATCGTAACCGATGATCGTGGATTCAAACCACTGATTTTTCATGTGCTTAATTTGTGTTTATAATTCATCTCGTACTTGATGATGAAGGAAAACATCGTTAGGAAACCTGAGTGTGTCTTATTTCACTGAAATTCTGCCACATGTGTTTCCACCATCTTTTCAATGTGGGTTATTAGAGCAACGTGGTAATAGCCTGTTAACCTTCTCCTCAAAAAAGGAAAGGAGGCCTTAGCCCATCAGTGGGACATTCACGCTTTACTTTTACTCCAATAGGAGCTCCACCTCTATTGGTATCCTCTAACGTATTTCACTAAAACTTAATGTAAATAAACTTTAGGTTCTTTATAACTTACCAAAATGTATCGTTACAGGCACTATCACAGTATGGAAGTCTTTGCGACATTTGATATATTGGATTTAAATGGTAAACGAGTCGCTGAGGGTCACAAAGCGTCGTTCTGCTTAGAAGACAATACTTGCCTTCCTGGCGTAGACCGTAAATACTCGTGCAAAAATTATGGTGATCAAGGTACTTGGTGTAATTTTGACCTAATTTTAAAACGAAGTTTGAAAAATCTTTATTTAAAACCGTAATGAAAATGCCGGTATCGTAATGTAGACCCAGTATGATGTCCAAAATATAATACATACAAAGTAATTTTGACAAAGAGAATCTAAACCTGTCAAGGAAATATATATATAGTTTTAAGGTATAATTTTCTAGATATAACGCAGGATGATTGCTAGGTATGAGGATAACAAGGTTTTATTCTTCATCGCATGATATAAGTTAAAAATTAAGAACTTAAAAACCTTATTTCAATTTTCGATCGTAGTAGAAGTTCCACGTAAACTGTAGAATGTGACCATTTTATTTCACGCTACAATCTTTCTTCTTTCCGTCATAATGTACATGAAAAGACTTCATAACATTTATATAACTGAACTTGTTTTCTTATTTAATTATTAAATCTTCACTGACTATCCCAAAACGTGCTCCTAGTACCTTTGTGTGTCTCTTCTCATTTACATTATTTTTTACCTTTATGCATATTTTTAATTCATGATTCGATGGTAGAGCTTTGTGCAAGCTCGTCTGGGTACGTACTACGTACCACCCACTCATCAGATATTCTACCGCCAAACAGCAGTACTTGGTATTATTGTATTCCAGTTTGAAGGTTGAGCTAGTGTAATTACAGGCACAAGGGACATGACATCTTAGTTCCCAAGGTTGGTGGCGCAGTGGCGATGTTGTTTTAAAAATAAGAAATGTACAAACCACTGTCTATAAAAAATCTATACTATAAAAAATCAGTCAATCAGTTTGAAAACAGGTATATGTAATAATATAGCGAATTTTAAACAAATTTTGTAATTTATTTTTCACAAGTAATGCTTTAAAAACCCTATCATACAAATGTTTAATAGTGATGTATACATTTATTTATGCATCTATTATATTTTCAGGAGTATCCGTGAATTGTTCAGATGTGTATCAATACAATATTGATTGCCAATGGGTGGATGTTACAGATGTGAAGCCTGGAGATTATATATTCAAAGTAAACCGATTTTCATTGACTTTGTCGCATGCAGTTTAGTTTTTTTCGATGTTTTTGAAATAAGAATGAAAAATATTTTATGTATTTAATATTTTTCAAATAACTAAGAACTACTTCATATTCCATGATCTATTCCTTACATAATTCCTTGAATAAGTAAAAACTACTGAATCAATGTTGATAAAACTTATACAAGAAATTGCAGCGCACTTTGGATAATGATTTACTATGTAATATAAGACACGCCGCGGTCGTTTCACTCACCTTATACTATTGACGTGATTAGTGTGAATTTCATGTTCTTACCAATATAAAACACATAGTATATAGAGTAAGTTTTACAAAATCGAGCGTCCAATGTTGTTTATTGTGCGTTTTTTTATTGACAAAATATAGGCGTTAATAGCGTAATGACTGCGGCCTCCTTTCGATATAAAAGTCGTAAGTCGAATCTGACACCTTGTAATAATTTCGTTTTCGCTCCTCACTCAAGCTTAAAGCTTAATTGGAATATTAGTCATTTGCTTAAAACAGGCATTGATATTGTTTAAAAAATATATAAATATGTACCTATTTGTAAAGTTACCAATTTCTATCCGAATCAAAGTAAAATTGGAAAATAAATTTTTTGGATTTCGGAACCAATTTCACGGTTGCAACGTAAATATGCAACAGGAAATACCTATCGAAGGGTGCCTATATTTAGATGAAATGTCACACGTCATTCGCGACTATTCACAGACGGTTTTTTATTCCTATTTTGTTGTTTAATTTTATTTGAACTCACTGTTATATACTTTTTTGCCACGATATTTAACATATGATTTACAGTCCTTTTAAATCGTCAAAATTTAAAAATTAAGTCAAAATCTAAAGTTCTAAAGTATAGAAGCACTTTTCTCGATTGTCAATTTTTTTCACTTGTATGGAAAAGAAAAAGCTTTAAAAGAAACTCAGTGAAATTTCATTTTTAAACTTAAATCAATAATGAAAGACAGATAATAAATTAATAATTACCTTCTTTTGCAGGTAGCGATTAATCCTCACGCGCGTGTTGCAGAACAGACCTTTCACAACAACGCAGCTCTGTGTGTGCTACGCCTTACAGACTCATACGCTTTCGTGCACGGATGTACAATGCAAAGGCCTTAGTTGTTTTTACTTATTACAAGTAACATATACTTGTATACACTCCTAGTTATATAGTAGTAGTTTTGTTATTAAACTAATGATCTTACTTATAAGTTGATGTGTGAGAAAATAATAATTAAACGGAAAGGTACTACCCTAGTAGGGAAGGAATAAGTTACGATAACTAATAAAACCATCGCGATAATCATCTTTGACATGCAATGTAGGCAACAGAATTGTTCCAATTTAACGCATCCCGTGCTGAGGTGGTAACTCGTTGAGGGTCTGGTCAGGAGGTCTTTCACGTTTGATCCGTAAATTTTGACGAAGCCGTTGTCGTGTTTGGTAGACATCTGCATTTCGCGCCGCAGGTCGTGGGTTCAATTCCCACCGAGCACAGACATTTGTGAGACATATTATAAGCTCTGCTTAGTTTGGTATCAGATGACCATGTGTGCGAATAATGCCCCAGGATAAAAAAGGCCATCAATCACACAACACCGATATAAAGACGGAAAATCTTCAATGTTTTGAAATTTAATTCGTTGTTGTATAAAATTACATAAAATAAAATAATTAGATTCTGTGCACCTCCTTACCGCTTTATTTTTCTTGTGTCATTTACCCAAAGGTTGTCTGGAAGAGATCGCTCTTTTAGCGATAAGACCGCCTTTTGTACATTAACACTGTTCTTAAATAGTATTTATAACTGTATGTTTCCCTGATCATGTATGTGTTGTAAAGTAAAGCATATTCTATTCTATTCTAAAACTATCGGTTCTAAGGGTAAACTCTACCGAAAAATACTAGTAACACTTTTTTGAATAATTAAAATATATTCCAAAAATTAACGGTGTTACTAATAATTTGCTTAGTGGTTGTTTCGTAAAACATTGATTTCTCCTTTTCTGTCATTAGCAATTCGATATACGAAAGAATGCAAGCAATGTTTTATTAATCGCCTGCTATATTATACTGTTTACAATTAATGGTGAAAGCATTAAAGGGATGAAGCTTGGTTACTAATGTTATTCGTACAGAGAAAATATTCAATGTGTTAATGTACTACTCACCTTGACTGTACCGTTGTCATGTAAAATATTTAAATTAAGTTTTATGAATATAAAATTTTAATTATATCTGTGCTTTTATTGAAGTTCTTTATTTGACTTGAAATATTTTGGTAATACATATTTTGATTATTTGATGATATACGTAGTTTAATGATTACAATGTTCTACCGTTCTAGTGGTATGTAGAGTCGACATTAGTTGTCATGTTAGCATCACGTACACTTCCAGGATAAGATTTATATCTATTAGAAAATTACGATCGATTGGAGATGTTATTTTTAATGTTTAACGAGACTAAATTTATTTATAACTAGCTGACTATGTACGAAGGAAAAAACATCAAAAAGATCGCAAGCAAAAATATACTTTGTTTAAACATAAATCACTGAACACGCAGTGCATATAGAAATCTTTGTTTCTTGAAACTTTAATAACTTTTTATTAAATGAAGATATAGCAATAATTTTTTTTTGATAAGGGCCAAGTGTCTAAGAAATAAAATATAGAAAATTTCATTGGAGTCTATGCAGTACTTTTTCCGTGATGCGCGCACAGCTGCAGACTTCTATCATTTTCTTTATATAGACATTTTAAAAAATTTGAATTACATCTCAACACATTTATATACATAAATATATCTTTAAAATTATCAATAAAAACAACTCAAATTCAGTGAAAGTTATTTATTCATCCTTAACAAATACATTATTATAAACATATAATTATCACGCGATTACGTTTGAGCAAAACCACTGTCTTATCACTACAACTATTTCCCAATACATAAAAACTAAAGCATATTTACATAAGCAATTTTATATCGACACAAAAATCTACAAAAACACACAGAACTGAAGAAATGGTTAAACAATAAAATTCAAAAGAAATGCTTTTTGAGCTGGAGACAATTATAATGACAATCAATTTTATATGACAGGATAATATATAAATAATTCTACAACCATACTAACATTCATATTATTATATTATGTAAAAGCGAGAAAACAAAAATTAAACATTAAAATCAGTTTAATATTTTACATCTTAATTCGCTGTCTTCAATTCATTAAACATTGAAATTAAAAAAGATAAAAATGCATACAAATTGTAAAATTTAATAAATTAAGAACAGTTCGTTAAGAATCGAGGATTAAGAAGGAGGGTGGGAGGTTTGAATTCAATTAAATAATGTCATATTTATTACATATCTTATCATTACATCACAATGTCATGTCAAATGTTAATCACATTTCTTTAAACCCAAAACATACCTTCTATGACTAATACCTATCACATTTTGTGTACCTTACCCAACAATTTATTTATTATATTTATAATAATAATAATAATGCATTAACTTTGATATGCAGCAAATTATTATTATGGCGAAAATTAATTCCATTTTCATTTTTCAGTTTTAAAAAAGTTAATTATGAAATATTATGTAAAAAAATGACATGTTGAATATTATCTTATAAAAATATTTTGTCATATTATATAATTATTAAATATGATGCACTATCTATTATTACTATTTTTTTAATATAATCTATAACAGCTTTTAAATAGGTTTTATACCATATTTTATATGGCGTTTGGTCGATCGACGGATCGCGCTCAGACTTATTTAATTAAGTTTTTTCAAGGCAATTAAGAAAAATATTTTTTATACAATAATGCTATATCAATAATACTTTAAGGACTGCAATGTCGCTATTATTTGATTTTTAAAATATTCTAAGTATGTTTTAATGATTCGTAATAAATAGATCGATATATAAGAGTTTATAATGTTGAAATTTAAAAAGACTTGTATTAAAATTATTTGTACATTTCAAAACAAAAATATGAAATAGTCAAAATATTTCAGTCATTTACATAATCAGCCTTTCTTAAACTTTATGAGGAGGATACTAACACTGAGATACACTACGATCCAAACTGATGTGGAAATGAAACCGGAATACACCGTCGGTACTGTAATAGACCAACCCCTCTGGAGCATGGACCTGAGCGATTCAGTGGACTTCGTGAGTGGAAGAACGAAACTTATCCATTGAAGTATTTTGTGCATACCTGGAAATAAATGTTTAATTTCAATAATAATAAAATCTTCTTTTACCTCTAACAATATATACCACCGTTCTGGAAAGAAACACCTCAGACTTGATAATAACCGAGATTTTTTTAAGCGGGCTGAAAACGATCGCCTTCCATTGTGCTATAATAGTTTATGTGGTTGATAATTTTATAATAACATTTAGCACAGAAATGTTCTTTGACGGATTTTTTAAACACTTAATATTTGAAAATAATTTAACGTTTTCCGGGATTCTGTTATAAAATAAATATTGTTCCATAATTGAATTACTCCCTGTATAATTTCTAATGCTATTTATAATAGATATGTATGAACTAAATTAAAATGTTGTAATGTTTAAAAAAAATATACCTTGAACAGCAACATTTTTAATTAGTGTTAGTGTTATAATATTTAAAATCTAGAAATTCCATAACAATTCTCTAAGTAGAATACGTCTGCCTGCCTAATGAAAGTGTGTGGTTGAAGCCTCGCCTATGAGTTTGTAAGTTATTGTTTATTGTATAAAGCTATTTTTTATACAAAAGTGTTGCCAATGGTAAGTAGTCAGTCAGTCACTACTCTTAGAAATATTAGCGGTTCCAATACGCCGCCAATTGGTTACATAAAATGTTCTTTGAGTCTGTGATTACACTATATATCACTAATAACAAAAGAATACTAAGGATTGTTACGAGCTGGTTGGCATGGTTGGTAGATAGTAACCTTCCGCGCCACAGGTCGTGGGTTCGATTCTCACACAGGACAGACTTTTGTGTGCATGAACATTTCGGTTTGTCTTAAGTCTGGGTGTAATTATCTATGTAAGTATGTATTTACCAAAGGAAAGTAGTATACACTACATATATCAGTTTTCTGGTTTCCATAGTACAAGCTCTGGTCTAGTTTGGGATCAGATGTCCTTGTCTGAATAATGTCCGAGGAAATTGTTATTATTGTTATCGGGTAGTAGTACATATATCCAAGTCTCTAGCTAGTCTAAAATATACCTGACGTAGATAGTCCATATGTCAGTCTACCTAGGTAATAACACATTATTTAGTACGTACCTTCAACGGGCCAAATAATTCCACACAGCAACATCATGGGCAGGAAAGATCCAAGAGCTAAATACGTAGCTGTCCTTTCTGTATCACATATGCATGAAACGACGAAACCTGAAAAAGAAACAAACATATCAGTGATCAACTTTAAGGCTAATTATTGTTTTACTAATAATATTCAAACAGACGTACACAACAAACTATCAAATAAATCCCCCTGACTTTAGATGTAATTTCATCCAAATATTGTGTCAATTTACAGGAAAATGGTCAATGGCGCTTTGACGGCGTAAATTTCTAATAATAACAATAATTATGGGCGAAGTTAGCCATGTACCATCAGATGGCCCATTTATCCACCTTCCTTCCGTTAACATCCCGTAAATATGTCAGATGAAAACAAGTCTCGATAAGTCCTCTCAGCTCTTCTATTAAAAAGCAACAGCCATGACGTATCATTCTTAGGAGATGGAGAGTTGGTGGGTGATAGAACATCTTAATGAATAAATGTTTTCCTTAAGCCACACGAAATTAATTACAAATACAAGACATGGAAATTCAGTTATGCTTGTTTGAACATTAAGTATCACGTAGTCTTATCATAGGCCGTTTTCCCCTTTAATCCTAACTAATATTATAAATCCGAATGTGAGTTTGTTTGTTACGCTTTCACGCTTAAACCACTGAACCGGTTACAAAAATTCTTTAACCAATTACGTAGCTTTCAAGCTACGTTATCAGCGAGTAACATAGGTTATATTTTATCCCCGTATTCCCACGAGAATGGGTACTACGCAGGTGAAACCGCGTGGAAAGACTAGTAAAAATTAAATTTACATATATAACATATTACGTTCATTTTCGATATAAGACCAGACTAGATGTACGTTCTTAATTAAGGACCTCAGTGCTCAATCTAAGATGTTCAATAAATATTCGGTTCGTTAGCGTAACATGCTTCATATAACATACATTACCTTATTTTATGAACCATGATATATTCATGTTATACATCTTGTATTTCTTAATATATTGCCCAACTCATTGTTGTTATTTATTGTTTTCAATTAATTTGAATGAACTGTGATTTTTGATATTCGTCAAATACCAAACATTAAAATAAAGAAATACGAAGTTCGACTTCGTATTTTTTTTTATTTACAACCTTGGGAACTAAGATGTGCCTGTAATTACACTGGCTCTCTCACTCTTTATACCAATACCAAGTACTGCTGTTTTGCTGCAGAATATCAAACATTAAACATAACACATCTAACATTTAACTTCATCCTAATGTTACATATATTTAAATAAAGATATGACCGTGTACACACGGTAATAAAGAAAATGTTAAACACATATATTTTAATCTCCTAAAGGTTGTTAACATATTGTGGATTAATAAAAGTCAATCCTAAGTTACTCTCTTATCTTTTACGAGTTATCGGTTTTAACGGATTAGATCTCCAACGGGGTAACTTAATTTATGAAACTTGAATGCGATTATTCAAAAGGTTGCGTCCTGTTATAAATTTGAATTCGATTAAATTACTGGATATTAAGTGAAAATTTTAACAACATTTTCGCTGTGGTTGTATCAGTTGTGGTTTCATAAAGATTTGTTATGATTTTAATATATTGGGCGCCCTCTAGCCAGCAGCTGGACTTATGAGTCGAAAATGGATGCGTAAAGCTTTTAACCTTGGAGGTGATTCCAGCAGTGCAAAACGATTGGCAAACGATGTCTTATTGCTTTTGTATGCTAAGATGTTTTTCTTTATATGTCTGTCGCTGCCTTAAGTTTTCGTCTTAAATATCAATAATTACGTATATTTGTTTCAAACATAGTCTTTATTGACGTGATGACGTCTAATACATCGATGAACGCTGGCTGCATGCACGAAAAATCATGACTCATTGTCCCGTTACGTTGATTGTACGCTTGCGCCGCATCTATCTGTTATGACGTTGTCACGTTAAGCTATCGTCCGTAAACCGACTCTACAGACAACCATTTTTTTAGTTTATTATCGTGTATATTAAGATCTTTTATGTAAATTATGGATGATTGTTATTTATTTTATTTAATACGATAATCTTTTGAATAATAATATGCAGCTTTTACTCGTTTTCAATTATTACAATTGAGAGTAAATTGAATTTATGTTTTTTTTTCTCAATAAGAAATCACAAGAGGTCACAATTATAAATAATAACCGTTACGGTTCCGATTGACCTTTGAACCCAAAGCGTAATTGTTCCACATGGTCCCTTTACAAATATAATCATTGTTAAGAAAATGGAATAAAATATACAATAAATCAATCAAAAATTAATGAAAGGAACGGTTAATTTCGAATAATCTCTAAGCTATTCGAGTTTAACATGAAATAAATGAGGTACTTATATAAACTCTCAATCCCAATTATTTCGAGAGTCTTTGTCAATAATTTAAAACATAAAACCGAAATTGAATACGTTTTTTTTTTCATAAACGGTAAATCTAAAATGAAGTTACGCGTACTGTACGTATCGGTCCTTCGAGACGGATATTGAAGCTCATGTAAAATAAAAACATAATTTGCAAAATTCTTTTGAGTTTCTTCACACCATAATATAAACATTGAGCCAGTCTGTACTTGACGCTAAAATATCTTGTATGCAAATTCAATTAAGACAACATAAATAAACGAGATTTCGCTTTAATTATTTAGTTTGTCACATTTATCATATAATTTCACTTGGTGGTAGAGCTTTGTGCAAGCTCGTCTGGGTAGGTACCACCCACTCATCAGATAGTCTACCGCAAAACAGCATTACTTTTTATTGTGGTGTTCCGGTTTCAAGGGTGAGTGAGCCAATGTAATTACAGGCACATAATATCTTAGTTCCCAAGGTTGGCGGCGCATTAGCGATGTAAGCGATAGTTACCATTTCTTACAATGCCATTGTCTATGAGCGTTGGTGACCATTTACCATCAGGTGGCCCATATGCTCGTCCGCCTCACTATACAATAAAAAAAAATTAAGATAAATATTTTCAGTCTTTAATAGAGAATATTTACAACTTTCAGTTTATGGGGTAGTATTAAATATCACTGATAAAACAGATCGGCTATTGAAACAAAGTTGCCAAAGTTTAATCCTCATTGTGTGTCTTGGCTGTCCAAATAGAGCCGATTGCCAGCTGTCGTGATACATGAATATTTAAAGCTTGCTATTGCAAAGGGATTATGGATTTCGTAGTTGCAATATCGAGAGAAGATTGACAAAAGGCGATTTAACACATTTTTTTAGTCAAGTGACACGTAGATACTTTTGAATATAGTAGAATATGGATGACATAATTTGACATCTATGTTTGTGTGAATTAACTCTCTTAACTCTTCAAACTCTTTAAGCTCGTCTGGGTAGGTGCCACCCACTCATCAGATATTCTACCGCAAAACAGCAGTACTTTGTATTGTTGTGTTCCGGTTTGAAGGGTGAGTGAGCCAGTGTAATTACAGGCACAGGAGACGTAACATCTTAGTTACCAAGGTGGGTGGCGCATTGGTGATGTAAGCTATGGTTAACATTTCTACAATGCTATTGTCTATGGCCGTTGGTGACCACTTGCCATCGGGTGGCCCATGTGCTCGTCCGCCTACCTATACAATAAAAATTAAAAAAAACCCTTATCTGAACATGAGGTCGTTTTGGCATGCAGAAAACACTTTAGGACCGAAAAAAGAAGAATCTTGAACATACGTGACATATATTAAAATCGGTGTCAATTTTGGACAAACTGGGTTAAGGAAAGGATGCATTTTCGGGCAAAGGTTTTTTGTCATTATTTGTTGTTAAATATCGAAGTATATTCTGTATTCATTCCCAGTTCAAACACCCCGAGTGTTTTAGAGGTATTGTTTTTAAAGCAACTTCCTATTTCATTGTTTTCACTAGCGACAGTTTCCGGATTATTTTTCAATCAACCAATCGGAATTGCGAGTTCAGTGAGAAATGTTAGTATATTTTCCACTGTTGCAAGCAGTCGTGATTAATGCGATAATTATTTTTAAGTTTTGAAATACCTATTTCAATATATAGCCGATTTTGTCCTATGGTTGGAATACTTGAAACTCAACCGAAGATTAAACTCACACTCAAAAGCTGGTACCACTAATTTTCCATAATATACTCAACTAGTATTTATAACTTATCTCGCAAGTCGAATGAAATTCTGCCTCAAATGTATAAACCAACACCCATTACATTCTCCTCTTAAGCAGGGGAGACCTAGAAATATTTGAATTTTTTACTTTCCTTACAACAACCACAATTCATGAATATTATAATGTAACGTAAATGACAATATTTATTATAATATTATAACTATAACGACCTTAATTATAAATGTTATTAAGTTAAGTGATTGTTCTCGTTCTCTCATCATTGATAATACACTTGAAAGAAAACGACGGCATATTTTTACAGCGGATTAAGCTGCATTTATAATAGTTTCACAGTTTAAATTATTGTCAACAACAAAATTAGTTAAGTAAAGCAACAGTTAATATAAACAAGGCTTACCGAAAGTCATTCCACACAAGCCATTGATGAGGGTCAGCACCACTACCCATAGAATAGGACCGGTGATCGTCAACTCGAACACCAGGAATCCTATGAGTAGAACGGTGATGGTTTGCACCACCATCACTAGCATCTGTACCAGCACGTGAGAGAACAAGATCTCGGTACCTGTTGAAATTATTAATATTAATTCTATTGTTGCCCTGTTATCGTCAGCTAGATCACATTATCTTGTGTTTATTTGTTTTTCTTATGTTATATATATTTTTAATACATTAATTGTACTAATATTATTATAGACCCCATTTCATTTGTAAGGTTTTGTGCAAAAAAAAGGAACCAGTGTAATTTCAGGCACAAGGGACAATAATACTTCAGACTCCATGATTGGCGTTACAATATTTGGAGTTATATTTCCTACAGTTCCCATAACTTTAGACGAAGGCTTACAATGAGAAACCTTTGAATGAATAAGCTAAAAAAATATATATAGACGCATTTTTTCTCCACATATCTTAAGACTAATACATACGTACATCTATAAACTAACACGTGGATAATTCGATCGCGATTGGTCCAATTTGTGTAGGTGACAATCCACTTTGTACTCCGCAGCGTGAATACCTCGTGAACAAGATTTCGAGACACAGATTTCTGAGACACGAGTCACAGTCAATTGGGATGATCAATCAAAATTCCATAAAAAAAGAACAATTTTATAAAATGTGAACTGATAAATGTAAACATCACTAGATTTTTTCCAATTAAAATTCAAATCCGGTTTTCAAATTTAATCTCAAGCTCGATGACGTATAGCTTTAAAGCCAACATACACATTTGATAAGTATTCATCAGATTCAGATTATTATTGTTGGATGTAGGAGAGCCGACGGCTCAGCGAATGGCATTTTAAAAATCAGAGAAGTTTTAATGGCCTGCATTTGTGAGTGCAGTGGACAAAATCATCGAAATATACAAATATATATTAACTTCAAATGTTTATTTTAAAAAGGGAGAAGGCTTTTGCCCGTATATAGTGTAGTTATTATTTAGCTATATAAAATACGCGATATACATAATTTCACGTATAATGATGCAAACGTATCGCTCGATATGGTCTATGGAGATCATTATAAAACAAACGACTCCAAATCACGTAAAACAGCAACTTAGCTTTTTTATGGCATAGGAAGGCGGACGAGCATATGGGCCACCTGATGGTAAGTGGTCACCAACGCCCACAGACATTGGCATTGTAAAAGATGTTAACCATCGCTTACATCGCCAATGCGCCACCAACCGTGGGAACTAAGATCTTGTGTCCCTTGTGCCTGTAAATACACTGGCTCACTCACCCTTCAAACCGGAACACAACAGTACCAAGTACTGCTGTTTTGCGGTAGAATATCTAATGAGTGGGTGGTACCTACCCAGACGAGCTTGCACAAAGCTCTACCACCAAGTTGGTTTATTAGTATTAATAGTAATTAATTTTTACCTGTTATTCCAGAAACGAGAGAACGTTCCAGAATTCCTTCATTGCGTTCCGCTAACATGGCGCCCGAAGTCAGGGCGACGGCCAAGAAAAATATGATTCTGTAAAGAAAAGACACATTTTAACATTTCTTATTAATTTATCTTTATAATAAACCTTTACGCAACATTTAAATATATATTTTCTGTATATCTACCAATTTTAGTTAGACGCTAATTAAAATAATTCGCCTTTCTGAATGGCACGGGCAAGATCATAGATAATAAGTATGAATTAAAGACCAGAAATATATTTATCATCAGACCAAATTTATTAAAGAAATGATTTGAACAATTATTTATGTATGATTCAATGCCTTTATTTATTCCGATTAAATAATTACAAGCAAAGATTTCAAAGCCAATAAAGTGAATATAATATTTTATATTTATATCCCCTGAGCAAACAATCAGCTTGTGCTAAGAGTGCCTACGATAAATGTCAATAGCTGAAAATAAATTAGGATCGAAGCCGGCTATTCCCTGGATTATTCTACGCAAACCGTATATTGGTGAGTTATTTAGTAACTAATTACAAGTTCAAAAATGTTTCTTTAGTTAATAAATTCGAGATTGAGAATTTGAGTTTTATATTCAGTATTTTTTTTTTAAATCATCAATATATTTACGAAGACAGATAAATTGTAAGCTTGATACGATAGTTTCCGACCGCGACTCAAGCCGCGTCTGATTAATGTATGTTTTAATTACGGCATGTCTCTTGGTGTACTGACATTATGTATGAGAAGTTTCATGATGATTGGTCGAGTAGTTTTAAACTACTTATGACTAATAGTCATGAAAACGAAACTATAATGACAGCCTGTGAATGTCCCACTGCTGGGCTAAGGCCCTTCTCCTTTTTGAGGAGAAGAGCTTATCCCACCGCGCCGCTCCAATGCGGATTAGTGGAATACACATGTGACACAATTTCAGTGAAATTTGACACATGCAGGTTTCCTCACGATGTTTTCCTTCACCGTTAAGCACGAGATGAATTATAATCACAAATTAAGCATGAGATGAGATGCTTGTCCGGGTTTGAACCCACGATCATCGGTTAAGATCACAGAGTCACGCGGTCTTATCACTAGGCCATCTCGGCTTCGAAAACGAAACTAACAAACTTTCGCATTTAAGACATAATTAAGAGTACTAAGAACATAGAGACGAGTTACAAAAAAAGATAGCAATAAAACCTCCATAAATTCAAATTACATGTACTGTGGTCAGGATAAGCACTAAAGTCTATTAATATCAAACAGATAAACAAACAAACATTTTTATATATAAGATATAATTAATTAATTCTAGAGAGTATACCAGTGGTACAACCTCATTTCTCCAGCGAGCGGTTCTGGAGATGAAATAAGATTAGATAGAAAACGTTTTAGACGTAAAATAATAAATTACAAGTAACAATACAGGATTAGACAGGAGAACTGTTTTCAGATTATATACTTAACTTGCTTAGAGAATTATATTTATTTATTGTACTAACATAATGCGCTTTATAGTACTTTTAAAACAATATTTTAA
This sequence comes from Nymphalis c-album, assembly GCA_963151315.1. Classification (NCBI taxonomy): domain Eukaryota; kingdom Metazoa; phylum Arthropoda; class Insecta; order Lepidoptera; family Nymphalidae; genus Nymphalis; species Nymphalis c-album. The sequence continues at coordinate 6,741,833 of OY720609.1, forward strand.
TCTCTTTATCAGCTGTTCTATGTTTTCATATGTGTAAGTCACACTACCCCAGCTCACGTTGAAATTTTGAAATTTTGAAAAATAATTGAAATAATATGATGACAAACGTGACGCTAATAAGAGAAAACAACTGTTGGCCATAAATATGACCAGAAAGATTCATTGATTAATATTATTTAATTTAACTATTTACTAAATCATATGAAGGTATTTTATATATTTGTGTTCTGTGTAGTGTGTTCTAGAACACAAAAATATTACAATTTTTGTGCCAATAGATGGCGCTGAACGTTTTCAGAACGATTCGACAGAACAACATAATAATAATTATCTTGTAATAATAAATTATCGTATTAAGTGAAAAGTTGTAAGATTTAATTCAATTTTAAAGCGTTTTAAAAACACTTAAAGTCTAAATAACTATTTTTTTGAATTAATTTATAAAATATTACAAGCAATAATTAAAAACTACAATAATCAAAAGATACATTTGTAACTAGTATTAGTGTGTTTTTTTTTATTGCATAGGAAGGCGGACGAGCATATGGGCCACCTGAAGGTAAGTGGTCACCAACGCCTATAGACATTGGCATTGTAAGAGATGTTAACCAACACTTACATCACCAATGCGCCACCAACCTTGGGAACTAAGATGTTATGTCACTTGTGCCTGTAATTACACTGGCTCACTCACCCTTCAAACCGGATCACAACAGTACCAAGTACTGCTGTTTTGCGGTAGAATATCTGATGAGTGGGTGGTACCCACCCAGACGAGCTTGCACAAAGCTCTACCACCAAGTAAATTATCTATATATATGTAGTATGTTAATATTTAATTTTGTATACATTATAAACTATCTGATATTCAGATAATACTACGAAATCAACTTAAACTGTAGAACATGGTAATATTCTAGAAGCATCGATGAACCACATTTTATTTATCTGATATGAACTTTATTCGGCAAACTTTTGATAAATATTCATAGGAATCGTAATCAAAATTCAAATTTATCGAAGCAATAGTTTCGTATTCAAGTTAAAGTTTTCGATTTTGCATAATAAAATTTAATAGTATCTACATAAATAGATTTTTCATTAGTGCAAAAGACGTTTGATTTAGTCGCAAATGTATAAATTTTAAAGTATCATCTTGATACTAGACCCTTAGCTATGCACGGGTCTAAAAAAAAATACATCGTAATACATAATATAACGATTAAGCGGCGCATGCCATAAAAGCTTATGATAATTTTTCGACATCTTCAACAAATTATATACCAAATATTTACTTATGAATGTCCATTGAAGAAAACAGTTGGAACTTTTCGGTAGTTTTTGTGTCTATCGCCGTCAAACAGACACGGCTTTTTTATTATATAAAGTGATTATTTAAACTAAATTTTCTAGATCTACAAACGTATTAAATACAATCCGAATAGAAAACTAGTACAAAATGTCTAAATAATTGAAGATAAAGACATTAGAATTTTCCATTGACAATTTACTAATTTTTACTTACCGATTAGACATATTCGTAACAAATGCAAAGAAAATTTATTTCAAATAACGCTTAATGCGTATTATAAAGCATAAAAATAATTAAAAAACAAATTGAAAATTAATATTTACTCACGTTAGGATAACGCCGGGCCCAGCGAAATCCGTGAAATTCGGTACCTCAAGCCCGAAAATTGGTTGATTGAACTGAAACAAAAACAGTATGTAAATATGTGCTTCGTAAACGTGTTGCTAATAATCATTTAGGGACTTAATAAGTCATCGTCATTATCATTATAATACTTGTGCTTTGTTCTTGACATTTGTGTATATTGTTTTCTGTGTGAAATAAGAGGGGGTGTAATATTTTGAATGTATTTTTTTTTGCATTATTACTCCAAGGTCCAACCGTTTGTTATATAAGTAATAAGAATTACTGTTTATAATTATATTATGATATAATATCAGAAATTACCAATATTAATAAATTAAAAAAGTTTTATCTTTCGTTCGTGATAAAATCTGAAAAAATAATGCAGAGACATAATGAAAATGATACAAAGAAATCCTAAAGGCATGTACGTCTGTGGTGATTCGTTATGATAAAAAAAATGGTTGTCTGTAAAGTCGGTTTACGGAAGATAGTTTAACGTGATAACGTCATAACAAAACATTGATGAAATGACTGCAATCGAGTGAAAGAGAGATAGATGCGGCGCAAGCGCACAACCAGCGTAACGGGACAATTTTTCGTGCATGCAGCCAGCGTTCATCGATTTATTAGACGTTGTCACGTCAAAAAATCATTAATTAATGAGTAGAATAACATTGAATTGAAAAGCGCTACTAATGTTAACATGATGATGTCCTCCTGAACGATTTTTGCCACGGCAGCCATTCTCACCGGAGAATAGCCAACGCTGGGGATTTCATAGTTTTTGAGTGTGTGCACACACAGATCTACTCTCATTTGCTCTGACTCATAATCCGATGGGAGGGTAATCCGACATGACCAACAGGATCAGAGCTTTACATGATTTCCGAAACACGAGAGCGTCACTGCCTGTTTCTAAACTTCGGGATTTTACTGAGTTTTTTTTGTCAAAAAATCTTAATAAAATTTTGTTAGCACAAAACGTGCGTTGGTTTAGGGGCTAACTTGACACAAACCAATTCAATTTAGACTTACGTGTACAGGTATAGACAGCATCCTCTTCGGTAGACCACAGGCTGATGTCAGATCCTCAGCAGTCTCCATAAACGCCAGTTGGATGTCGCGGTTCATCATCCACTCCACTTGTTTGTCTGTTGGATTTAATTATTACTTTCAGATAGGTAATCAAGATATTTCATCAAAGACAAATGTTTATCTCATCATGTCTCATTTCATGTCTCAGTTCTGATGTTTGGTGGTGCAATAATGGTGTAATAATAATTATTATTACATGTTGATATTTATTGAAGATTTTTGTATTTTTATTCTAGATAAATTCATTCGTCTCCATCAAATAAGAGATAAGATTTTAAAGATTATTTTGTTTATGTTGTTTATATTTACACAAAAAACATACCTAAGTAGATAAACTTTAAAGACATAAACTTATCTAAATAGAAAGATGAAGCCAAATCGTTTAAGCCAATTACATATAACACGAAATGTTATAAACAAGAATATAATATTATAGTCTATATAATTTGTGACAGTAAATCCGTTTTAAGCCACTTTGGTGAATATTATTGATGTAGATGAATGACATTATTGATGTAGAAAATTATAAAATACGGGCGTAATAAGATATCGATACTTTTCCTAAACGGAAGTGATGATACAAAATTCGATGAAAAAGCCTCAAAGAGAGACTTAAACGAGATTACTGGAAGGCAATATCACGGCATTAAGGATTCGGCCGAGCCTTTTTATAAGGCGCCTTGAGGTGAATTGTCATAAGTGTGTTGGTCTTATTTTCATACTTTAAGTATTATTTAGTATCTTCTTAATATTAGGCTAATAATATCCTTAGACATTATTCACACAAGGCCATCTGATCCCAAGCTAAGCAGCGCTTGTACTACGGAAACCAGATAACTGATATACTTACATATACTACTTTTCTTGTGTAAATACATACTTATATGTATAGTATGTAATGGCACCCAGACTCAGGAAAAATTGGCGTGTTCGTGAAAACATTACCTGTCCTGGGTGGGAATTGAACCCACGACCTGCGGCGTGAATGGCAAGTATCTTACCAACCACGCCAACTGGCTCGTCTAATGTACCAATATTCAATCAATTTATTTCTTTTTAATTGATATTTCACTTCTGTCCTAAAATATATATTTTGAACCATCATACTACGCAGTCCTGATATATGCAGTAGCTATTTTAAAATTTTATATGTTTATATTTAATGGTTAAACTTTATTTCAATGCATAATGATTCTAGAACTTTAAAAAATGGAATCACGTAAATTTATTTTTGGGCCAATTTTTTATTTCAGTTATGAATAAATTACACTAACTAAAAATCTATATAAAAGTTACATCCCTATATTTTTTTTTACTCGATAAACAAAAACAAAACTCGAAAATGTGCCTTTTAATATTGTAAACCCTATTGCAAATTTTTTCGGCCAAACGTAATTTGTATGTAAATTAAGTGCTACTTTTTCGGTCAATTCTGTGTGTAGGAAAATCTGCTTTTATTTGTTAAATATTTACTCCTTAAAATATGTTATATAATGTTCACAGAATTGCCTTAAATCTTTAACTAATGAAATTGTTTGTTAGATAGTTTTTGATTAAATTCTTTTAAAACTTCGAAAGACGGGCCTGTCTAGTAAAGGAAAGTACGTAAGAAAGTGAATTTTTATTACATTGGGTTTTGCCTGTCTATGTGATGGTAGGTAACTCCCACCCTAGACACATAGACATGTTAATTTACTATTTGTAACATATGAATGCAGTGATGATGAATTGATCATTATCTAATATTGTAATCCTTTTGCATGTTACACTGGCTTACATCATATTTTTGATTCGCATTACGGGGTTTTGCAGGAAAATACCTAAGGAGATATTTACTTTGTCTATATACTGATAATTAACTAATATACTTTATTTAACTTCTATTTTATGGGTTAAAGTTAAAACTGTTAAAGTTCACTTGGTGGTAGAGCTTTGTGCAAGCTCGTCTGGGTAGGTACCACCCACTCATCAGATATTCTACCGCAAAACAGCAGTACTTTGTATTGCTGTGTTCCGGTTTGAAAGGCGAGTAAGCCAGTGTAATTACAGGCACAAGGGACATAACATCTTAGTTCCCAAGGTTGGTGGCGCATTGGCAATGTAAGCGATGATTAACATTTCTTACAATGCCATTGTCTATGGGCGTTGGGGACCACTTACCATCAGGTGGCCCATATGCTCGTCCGCCTTCCTATACAAGAAAAAAAAAACTGTAAAAATATTAGAGTACAAATTATAAACAACTATTTTAAAATTGAAATTACTTAATTTGAAAATGATTCATCGAATTATAAGATCTGATTTCCCCATATTATTGATTATAGTTATTCTATTTAGTGATGACAATATCCACTTGGCAGATTTGGTCACGGTGGCCAATCACAATAAAGACTAGCCAAATGCACAAAATATATTATTGTGTATGTGTTTTCGCAAAAGCAGATCCATTCTCTATACCCTAACTAACACAATCGACAACCTGCTTTCCTAATACACATATAGGAATACAAGCCCTACCAAGTGCAGAGCTCCGAGCTCCTACTGAGAATTTTTCGAGCGAAAACTAAGTTTTACTGACCTGGGGTTTGAAGCTATGACTTTTCCAGCATTATAAGCTACTATTTCTTCAAAGAGGCAGTCAAAGTCAGTATCAAAGTAAAAAATTTACTTGGTGGTAGAGCTCTGTGCAAGCTCATATGTGTAGGTATCCCCACTCATCAGATATTCTACCGTAAAACAGCAGTACTTGGTACTGTTATGTTCCGGTTTGACCGGTGAGTAAGTCAGTGTAATTACAGGCACAAGGGACATAACACCTTAGTTCCCAAGGTTGGTGGCGCATTGGCGATGTATGCGATGGTTAACATCTCTTTCAATGCCAATGTCTATGGGCGTTGGTGACCATTTACCATCAGGTGGCCCATATACACGTCCGCCTACCTATGCAATAAAAAAAAGAACATAAAAAAAGTAGGGAAGATTCGATTACAATAAATATTTTCACGCAACAAAAGCAATGTTATACTTTATTGTAATTGGGCGAACTCGATAAGAATAGGATTCGTTTGTTATCACCATAATTCATATACCATTTAATATATCTTATCAAGATGGTGTAAATATCCATGTTCTATATCAGTGCGGTTTATTTGTTCATGAGAAACTTTTACAGAAATCAATATCAGTTGTGCTATTCTATTATAATTGAGTACTCACTTCGTACACTGATAAGCATTTTTGATTCGTATTTTGTTTAAACACTATAATAATTATTATCGTTATATCTCATTTTGGCATTTCGTGTTCTAGTGAGTTTTGAATTCTAATATATCTAAATACAAAGTTGCACATTGAAATTTCCTGAGGACTTCTTTTGTTTGAAATTAATTTTATTAATGTTATTCAAATGAATAATTTATTGTCTATTATATGTAATTTAATTTAATATTATGTAATGAAATGGAATGTAATAATTAATTAAAATATTTGCATGTCATTTATATCATGACTGTAATCTATGTTTAAGCAAATAAATGAATTTAATTGAAACTGACTGACTTGACTTGTCATTAACTATTTGCGTTTGAGATTGAGTACATAAAATATATTATTTTAATTATTCTTGAGCACAAATAATATAGGCACCCCAATTTGATTTGAGACAATTTTTTTTTTTGGAATAGTTTATGAAAAGGCTTATCATGTTTGTGTTTGTGTGTGGAAAGCCTGATATTTAGTGCTAAGAACTTACCAGTATCATCCATGTGGACTTCGATTTCAGATTTAGCGATGGTAGAAGGGTCAGCGTGTCTTGGATCCCTCATACGTTCCTGTAAACTCGTAGAGAAGTTGGCTGGGAACACGAGAACTGCACGGGCCTTTCCTTTAACTGATTCAGCCATTGCTATGTCTTTCGTTGGGAAGGATATCTGTGATGAAATATGCATCGTTACTAATAAATAATAAGCTCTTATACTAAAAATCTACATTCGAAATATAAGTTTAATAATAATAATATATAATATAATATATATATAATATAAATACGCGAAAAATTTAATATTCATTTGATTACTTATACTCTTATTTAACTATCATACCTACTTAAATTGGTAGCTTTATATTTAATTCAATATTGTAATAGGACATTCCATAGTGCTCAAAAGATAACCGGAATGAAGTATATTTTAATTTTGCTTAAATTCACAAATACTATAAAAGAGATTTCCACCTTATGTCAGTAAAATTAAATTATGCGGTAAATTCATGTTTAAATACTAACGTTAACGCGCAGTTAATTTATATCTGCTAACCAAATTGCAAACAAGAATCCGCAGTCTGTATAAATTAGTTATTCTAGACTTAAACTTCAGCTGCTTCGTGAATAAGGAATCGATTTATTGATTGAACTTTCAGTAACTTCACCAACGAATTATGTTAAGACAGATTGTTAATTCATTGAAAAATCTCTTCAGTCTTTTAAATGCTATTACGTCACAAAGTTAGTCGAATTTAATGAATAGCGTTGAAAATACGCGGCATTCTTATCGAGTTTGAAAAATGTCTGTACATTGAAAATATTCTTTGGAACAAAAAGTATGTACAGTAAACAAAATAATCTTAAGCATTTAATTAATAGGAGATGGCCCAGTGGTAAGAACGCGTGAATCGTGAATTAACCGATGATCGTGGGTTCAAACCCGGGCAAGCACCGCTGAACTCCATGTGCTTAATTTGTGATTATAATTCATCTCGTGCTTGCCGGTGAAGGAAAACATCGTGAGGAAACCTGCATGTGTCAAATTTCATTGAAATTCTGTCACATGTGTATTCCACCAACCCGCATTGGAGCAGCGTGGTGGAATAAGCTCCAAAACCTACTCCTCACAAAGAGGAGAAGAGGCCTTAGTTCAGCAGTGGGACATTCACAGGCTGTTACTACTAACTATTTAATTAATAAAGATGAAAATTAAAATGTCCTTAGGAAACATATCGAATATCTTAAAAGTTATACATAACTAACTAACTAACATTATGTTACATTATTACACCTTGAACTTAAACTTAATACGCCTTTCCATTTACGATTGGCGATGTAAGAAATGGTTTCTTCTAGTTACAATATCTAAGGTTGCCATTTAGCATCAAGCCCGTTCGTCTACTTATTTAGTTCAAAAATGGTACCCAGTAACCAGAGAACCATTGCAATATGTCTTTTTATTTTTCAATGTCATATGATAAGGGTGTAGCAAATTTATGATGCAGAAGATCATTATCATATTGGGTTATTTACATTAAACCTTAAAAAAACCTTTACAAGTCGTGACCGCGTGGAATGGTGGCAAGAATGCTAGCAGCATTTCCCCTTTGAATCGCAATTCCGATTCTCTGGGCGAATAATGAACCAGCCCTCCTGTCACATTGGGTTATTATATCAAGTATATTAAATCCTAAAGATATAATAACCACGAGAGTTAATTCATGAGTCGGATGGTGTAATAATAAAGAATCGTTAATTTAATTTCGTGGCATCTCGTTTCCAGTGAGCGAGTCTCCAAGAATTGTGTTATTTAACAATTAAATGTTAACGACTTCCTTTGCTTCCCTATGAATTGTTAATGAGCTTTGTATTTCACGATGTTAATTATGTAATAAAAGATAGATTGTTATCTCTATTTTATTTATTAAGAGATATAAGGTTTTGAGTTCAAAGCCGTGGTGGCCCAGTGGTTAGAGCGCGTGAACTGTAAATAATTTATGAAAGTGGTTTCAAACCAGGTAAGCTTCACTGAATCATCATTTGCTTATTATATGTTTATAATAATTAATCTCGTTTTTTTTTTATTGTATAGGATGGCGGACGAGCATATGGGCCACCTGATGGTAAGTGGTCACCAACGCCCATAGACAATGGCATTGTAAGAAATGTTAACCATCGCTTACATCACCAATGCGCCACCAACCTTGGGAACTAAGATGTTATGTCCCTTGTGCCTGTAATTACACTGGCTCACTCACCCTTCAAACCGGAACACAGCAATACAAAGTACTGCTGTTTTGCGGCAGAATATCTGATGAGTGGGTGGTACCTACCCAGACGAGCTAGCACAAAGCTCTACCACCAAGTAATGTGAAATGTGTGTAAATCGTGATATATAAAACCCGCTGACTTTGATTCGCCGGTTCTTCTCAGGGCTTGGTGTATCTTTTCCGAACCGGTGGTAGTTTCTAGTTTGACTATCAATAAACATGTACTTCGTTGATGAATTAAGTATTTTGATTTTGATTTCATGCGTTACATACTAAAGTTAGCATAATAAAATATCCACTCACAAGATTATATTTCTTTTGGGACAAGAAGTCTAGATATCGACAGCTGAACCTCGTCAAGTTCCATTCCCAAGTTTCAGGATCTTGTGGACATGACTTGCTATAGTCACAGAGCACATCAGTGTCGTTAGGTGAAATTTCATTGTTCACGATACCGATAGGCAGTCCGACGGGATAGTGACCAATGGCGAGACAGAAAAGAATCATTTGAGATAAAGGTAGCCCAACGATGAAAGAGAGTAACCTGGAAAATAAAAAATATAAAATTACACCATTCTATTTATTTTATTCTATTAAGATAAGGTATATTGGAATATACATATGAAGCTGCAGAAATTGTTTGTTTTTGCTTAATATCAGTATATTGCAGTTTGTGTTAAATAACTTGTATTTGAGAAAGTTAGAGTATATAACTTCGCTTTACATTAAATTCACCGATGCGGAGGAGTAACTTTTAAAGCGTAGCGGTAAACTGTGCGGAATCGCTAATATTTTACATAATATTTTGAAATCATGTAAGCGATATTTTTCTCTTATCCTCAAAAACTGACCAATGATATATTTTTATTATTTCTCTTGGTATTCCAGTTATGAAGCTAGTGAAGTAGCAATAGCTTATATTTAATTAACATTTATTTTTGGAACGTTTGATACACGTAAATAACTACCTCAATGGCTTAGTGGTCAGCGATAAGGCCGCGGTTCCCGTGCTACTGGGTACCATGATCAAGCCATTAAAAGTTGTAGGGTTTTTAGTTTAAAATCTCTATAGCAGATGGATATTGACAGTGCTCCCAGCGGTGTCATGTTGGATTTGTTGTCCCATTGGATCATTAGTGGAAAGGAATAGAGAGTGCACCTCATATCCTCAAATGTTCGCGTAATACTGGTTCACTATAACATATCCTAAGCAGTAGGTTTGTCTTTTGGAGGACGTTATCATCTTTTATATACACAAGAAAGAGATTATACCAATAAATATAAACCAATTTATAATACCGATATCCTTATAGTTCAAGTTAATATTAATAAATAGAAAGTAATAACTAATAAATTATATTATTACCCATAATTCCGGAATAGACTCCAGAAATTCTTCCAAATTAGAGCTTCCATGTGATGAATTTTCATAGGTTTTATCCTCTCCAAATATCTGCTCGTAGGTTTCTCTTCTGGTGGTAAAGCTTCAACCGTCGCAGCCGTTTCAGTGACGATTCCTCGACCTTTGCTGCTCATCGACACATTATCCCCGAACTCTCCAGATATTTCACCAATTTCTGCATCTTCAATATCTATAGCCGTTGGATCCTGAATATGATTTATTTGTATTAATATTTTTGCCTAAATATATTATCAATATGGGCTAGAAACAATGAAGTGCGAGAAATATGACATTTCTCAACATTCAAGTATCAGAATATACCGTCTCAGTGGAGAGTCCAACAGAGGACGACAAAGGGAAAGGAAAAAATAATGATGATGATGAATGTAACGTCCATTAACAAAAGGTTAAATATAAATAACAAAATATTATAGAATAAACTACGTGGAAGCCATGTCAGAACCTCTAGTAGCCTTAAAGTCGAGTGAGCACGCGCGGCCTAAGCCGTCTATTTTTAACCGAACATCAACTCCAAAAGTAACAATAATTGTAAATACATTATCAACCACTCGACACATTCGTACCTACATACTGATGAGTAGAAAATAGTAAGTTAATTATCAATTTATAGAAGAATACGCAATTATTTTTCTACTTTTTAGTGCATATTAATTTGTTTTTCATATGAAGTCGGTTTTTGTTTTGTTAAAATTTTTATTTTTAAGTAATAAATTTAATAAATAGACACCCCTTAGTATGAAACTTTCAAAAAGGTTCAGAAGGTAAATTATTATTCTAAAAAGACAACATCTAACAAGTTTTATTTTTGTAGATGAAATTAAGTTCATTTTTAAATAATTGGCCTCTTGGTCAATAAATATTTAAATTCAGAATCAAAATTCATGCGTTCGAAAATTGAGATTTACAATATTAAAGTACGCTTTAAGAGCATTATTCAAATTTAAAGAGCATTATTTGAGAAATATGGTAATATAAGATTTAGTATCAATTAGAAATTGTCTTAAATGTAACCGAATAACATTTTACATTTCTATTTTCGATATTTGATGATCGATGTTTTTCATGAAGAGAATTAACGTACAAATAGAAAGTAATTTTGTTTTAAAATCATATAGTTATTAGCAAAATAACTTAATATAATTAAAATGAGTTTTCAATATGGCGCAGCAAGTCGCACTTAATAAATACGTATTTTTGTGTTGTATCATACAATCAGATCAATTTGCAACAACATCCAGCAAAAGAATCTGAGCTGATCGACTAAGCGGAGAAGCCATTAGAAATAGCTATTTGTATCTAAAAATTAAACTCCAAGTAAGCCTTCCTACCAAGTTTCTCCTAAAACACAGTCAAGAGGCTGTTTGTCATCATCGAAATTTCCATTTTCATTATTTTCTCTGAATCAAGCCCTGCAAGAAGCCCAATGGACTCGCACTTCACTTCCTTTTGTGGAACGCAATGTCACGCTTTGACAAATTTATACAACTGATAGAGAAACGACATTAAATTGCGTTAAAATGTTGAAACGAGCAAAAGATGTAAATGTTTATCTCCTAAACCTTAATGATGTCTTTGTGTCGTTGGCAATCGAAACACTTGACCCTGGGAATAATTGTACTACGATTTATTTTGTAAAAAAAATACATGGTTTTATTTTATCGTCTCCAATGGTTGATTATTATATGTGCAATTTTGATCACGTTTTATTCAATTTAATATTTTATCATAAGTAATAATTAAAAAAATATTAACTTACGGGTAATGACGGTATTTCAACTTTCTCCACAACATCAGCCAATATACTGGACCGTCTTCTCTTGCCCATATTCTGAATGACAGATAATTTAAGGAACACGTCTTCGAGGCTCTCCGCTTGGTATCTTGTTATAAGCTCGGTTGGTGACTCTTCCGCTAAGAACCTGCCTCCACGCATAAGACCGATCTATAAAGATTAAGGGAGATTGAGTGACGCTGGGATAATATTCACCCAGAGAATCTCTTTTGAAATTCAACGGAGCTACACAGTTTAATTTGTCGATTTTGAAAAACCACGCAATGCTTTGGGGTCATTAATATTCCAATATGGAAATGTGGCATTAATCGAACACGTTGTGGCAACGAAGAATAGGAATGTAATAAATTAGACGAAATCAGTACAAAAACGCTTCGACAATTAATGTCGAATGCACCCTGTCTAGAAGACAAGGTAAATGAACGCAGCTAAATATAAATAGCTCATTTTGAATATTTAATAATATTCCATTCAACTTTATACTTACAATATTAGCTTGCTTTGTTTCATCGATGTAATGTGTGGTGATTATAACCGTTGTTCGCCCGCCTTTAGTTATTTCGACCAAATGATCCCAAATGCTGAAATTAAATTAATATTACTTTAGCACTTATGAGAGTTGATGAGAATTTAAAGCAATTTATGAGAAATATAACTTAGTATTTTGTTAATTTTGTGAAAATTTAAATATAACAACGGGAGTTACTCGATAGTGGGTTCAAATCTGGTCAAACATCACTTAGTTATTTATTTATTGTATATTGTAATATAACTTACGGATATAGGTTTGATCGTTTTAAAAAATATCTAAAGATAATCTCCATTTTTCTAAGTTAATTCTTGGACATATAACTTCTAAGCTTTATTGAAACAGTGTCAGCTTATCATGGAATCTCAAACTTCTTTCGTAATTTATTCGTATTTAACAAAAAAGTAGCCGGATCTCGGCAATCTATTTAAAATGAATGCCTGTAAAAGTTTTTCGCTGACTAATGTTTGTTTATACGCTTTCACTAACTTTAATTTTATAGACACGATACAGATACAGAAAATGACTGAGGGTACCTAACATCCCCACATAAATGGACGAAGTTACGGACGCAAACTAGTCTAATAATTGAGAGAGGATTTGTACATAGCAAATAAACATTTCAACAAAAGTTCAACGTTCAGGAAAAGTCAAAGAACCAACAAATCGAATGACTTTCCAAGAACTATGAAGATATAGAAGACAAAAGGTTTAATTAGTTGGAACTTAATTGCCACGTTGTGCCTGATATCCGAGCACACTGCTTCACAGCTAGTGCATCAAACTTCTGATAGACAGATATACATATTGATTTCAATTCACTAGTAATTTATTAATAATCTATTTCATTTGTTTTTTTTTTGTAAACTGTACTTGAAATTGTAAATACTTTAAAAAATCAACTCGGATATTCGCCGAAAGCAGTTAATCTTGAACTCATTTTAGTATTATTATATTTTATATTACATAATAAAACGTGTTCGTTTCAATAATAACAAGAGTATATGCATATTTGAATTGTTCTTTGACTTGTTTTTTTAAATTATAAACATTTGAAGTGACTGGCTTTGGTCATCGACGTGGTTAGTAGACCCGGGCAAATATCGTACCGTCATTTAAATATTCAGTGCGCTGTCAATTGAAAATAAATACTAATCTTTCACTAAATATTATCACTATTAATAATATAATGTCTGCCATTATGAGCAAATAATATAGACATTTTGACGTCATCAGGTATTTTGTGGCTTAAAGGTTTAACTCGTACTCGATTCGACTAAATTAATAATACTTTGGTAGTGAAACGTTATAAATTTATTTGATAATTAAATATTTATTTAATTTAATGTTTCTGTGATCTCAGCGTATCATTGTTTTGGAAACAAATTGGATTCGGCAAATGTTTAATGTTGGTTGAATCGTTAATTACATAATATAACCAGGTATGAATATCAAAAACCATAGCCATTATGGCCCAGTGGTTTGAAAACGCGAATATCCAAAGATTATGGGTTAGTAGGAATTGTCATGTTTCATAATTTTATTTTTAGGTCATCTCGGTCTCAACCTGCGTTGTATATAATTTTTCGACATCTATGTCAAAAACTAATCTTCCAATAAAGTAGCAAGATGGAATAAGTTCTAAACCATCTTTAAATAAGAGCAGTCTTTATTCAACAATGGGACATTTACGGCTTGACATTCAAATCGTTACACAACAATACAAAGTAACTGAAATAGGTGTTTGAAGACATAATAAATTATGAGTGGTGATACCTTTCCAGACGGACTTACACAAAGCCCTACCACCAAGAAGCAACAGTAACGTCATAACGATATTCTTCATCTATACATGAAACTGAAAATAACCCGAGTTGAACCCACAATCATCTTTTAAGATCCACGTGTTCAAAGAAATAGTCCATATCGGCTAAAATTGTGAACTATTCAATTATAAGCTTCACCGATTTTTACGCTTCAAATATAATTTCTCGTTTATAAAAATCAAATTATGTAATCGCTTTATCTTTCCAAATACGCCCAGATGCGATCTGATCGCAGCTTAAGGGTGTTCAGTGAAATTTTATCGGAAATACTCTCTTCGTCTTTCTTTGTTTCCAATTTGCGTTTTCAATGTAATTTTTTTCAGCGTTACCTATAAATATTGTTGAACTGAATTGTAACGCTCAACGCTTTTAATTTATTATTATGATTTTTTTAAAATAGCTTCTCTTAATTTGACCACAAATAAAATTGAAAAATATAACAAAACATTCACATATACTCGTCACTTAAATTAGCCATTTATGTAAAAAGAAAAAATCATTTTATAGTAAACGCTTAAAAACAAACACCATCATAGATATCAAGGAACTATGATGATTGCGTCAATTTGCCTTTGCTGACGTCATGACCTTTGAGAGACAGTTCAAGGATTTTAAAATTGTAAAAACCTTATTTGTAAAGATACATCAAGTTATTTAGAATAGCATGCAAAAGGTACAAAAGAGCGAGAACAACGCATATATTACTGGATTAGTTTGCGGAAAGTCAACTAAATCCGACTTCAATGGAAATATATAACTATGATTTATATTATTTTAATCTTCCCCAATAAATATATAATAAATAGGCTTTCTAACGTATAAAAACCTTTTTCAAATACGCCTGTTAGATTCTGACATTTACGCATTCGAACAAAAAAACATTTTTTTAGCTAAATAACATTAAAATAATTTGTGACGTCATACTGCTAAAAACAATAATAACTCATCCATATATATATCAAGTTTAGAAACGATACTAAGTTTACGTAAATTGACTCAAATGATATAACATTGTGATTTGAACACACTTATGGCCGAATACTGAAACGTCTTTCAAATATGAAGTGGGACTTAATTACCCTCACTTCATCTTGAATGACGTTTCAGTATTCGGCTGTTAAAGAACTAGTTTGAAAAATTGCATTGCAATTTAAAAAACTTATTTCATTAATATATTATGATCTTATTGAATCTGATCATATGAAAGATTCCAAACTGCGTAAAAAGTCTATTTGATTAAAAAATATTTTGAATTTAGAATTTGTACATCTCTAATTCTTAAACTTAACATAAAATATTTCACCTCTGTCGCAAAACCGGGTCAACTCCAACCGTTGGCTCATCCAGGATTAAAAGTTCAGGATCATGGAGAAGTGCCGCTGAGAGAGAAACTCGACGCTGTTGACCTCCTGATAAATTTTTTACTTGTCTGAAATGCAAAAGGAAAAAAATTAATTAGCATTTTTTTCATAAAGACAGCATTTACACATATAACTGAACATTTAAGGTTTTGAATTTAGTGACCGACAGACAAAAGCTGAGCTTTGCAGTTTATTTCGCCACGCTGGACCAATGTGGGTCGATGGAATATGCATGTGGGAGGATTTCAGTGAAATATTACACATGCAGATTTACTCACAATGTTTTCTTTTACCGTCAAGCACATGACCATGAAGAATTATAAACAGAAATTGCTTAATTTTACATGAAAATTTAGTGGTGCCCGTTAATGATAATGTGCTAATGTTCATCGAATAGCCGTCGCCGAGATGGCCTAGTGGTAAGAACGCGTGAATATTAACCGAAGATCGTGGGTTCGAATCCGGACAAGCACCACAGAATTTCATGAGCTTAATTTGTGTTTATAATTCATCTTGCGCTCGACGGTGAAGGAATAAATCGTGAGGAAACCACCTTCATGTGCCAAATTTCACGGAAATTCTGTCACATGTATATTCCACAAACAAGTATTGGAGGAACGTGGTGGAATAAGCTCCAAAACCTTCTCCTCAAAAGAGGAGAAGAGGCCTTAGCCCAGCAGTGGGAAATTCACAGGCTGTTACTGTTAATGTAATCAAATAGCGATTACAATTTAATTTAATCCAATGATAATAAGAACTAATTCGACTATAAGCTTAATTTAATCACATTATTAATTGGTATGCTCTCGTTAATGAATTGTATCGTCCTAGTTTGTACTGCGCATATTTTAATAATGAATTTCGATGTTTCAATATGATTTGAATTATCTAAATTTTCGGAATATAAATATATAATAGTCCTTATTTATATTAAAAAGATTATCTTGATGTTGAGATACAGACAGACAGAGTTTATTTTTGTAATTATTATTTAGCAAGGCGCCAAACTTAAGTAATTTTTAACAGAGATCGCAAAGTATTATTTTAACTGTCAACTAAGAATCTCCGGACTGACGTAGACCTTGAGGTTTAATACCTTCTAAGATAACTAGAACAACGAAGCAATTTACTACTAGGTACAATACAAAGTACGAGAGCCCACGACGAAAATGGTTGTCACATAGTATTACGGCCAAAGCTGTATCGAATCGATAGATTTAGTTATGCTGAATATATGAATCAACTTATCCTAATTTACGCAGAAATAATGTTTTTAGACAATTTGCTATCTCTTTTAGTTTTTTTTTTTTCTAATTGAGATCACCGATACCTTCTAAACTCCTGGCATTTGAAACACGTGTTCGTAAATCTATTATTTAAGTACATCTAATACCAAGTACTTTAATACAGTTCGGTTAAATTTGTTGATATTTCAAAAATAGGCCCACGCCGCATGTGGACCATTTCTGAAAACGAACTTTTTCGTCACAGAGTGATAAAATCCAATATATGACCTAATGTGATAATAACATTTGCCAATTTTTTTACTATTTTTTCGTCATTCTCGCGCAGCTGTTTCCTTTCGGACCATTACTGTTACATAGTCGGGTTCAGAACCATCTCAACTAACGATTTGGCACGGTTTTGTCCGTAAAACGATATAACTTGATTTTAGCCGTGGGCTCTCGTGCTAAATTATTCGAATAGAACTTTAAGATGTCGTAAATGACGTTTTATTTTGCCATCATATATTCAAAAGTCAATTTACTTTTATTGCTATGTATCTTTTATGTTTCTAAGTACTCATTTGGTTTTATATTGTATGTGCTCATTCTTGTTGTATAGAATTTAATATATTAGAAAAACGGACTGTCCGTTTTTAAATGTAAAAACATTAGTTTGTTTTTGTTTGTATATCTGTTGGCATGTTCTAACTTATATAGACTTTTGACATTACCATTGTATGACTTTAAAATCATCAACAACCATTGACCGTATTGTTAACATATTTTAGGGATACCATAAGCAATTTGAATCAGTAATAATGCAGAATAAATATATTAACAAGTCTGGTTTCTGACTTAGGACTATCATCGTTTACAAAAAAAAAATGAATAG
Organism: Nymphalis c-album; assembly: GCA_963151315.1. NCBI lineage: Eukaryota > Metazoa > Arthropoda > Insecta > Lepidoptera > Nymphalidae > Nymphalis > Nymphalis c-album. The sequence continues at coordinate 6,759,664 of OY720609.1, forward strand.
TCATTGCAACGCACCGGCAATTAGTTTGCCAAGTATATATGTATTATAGACAATTATGTATAGTCTCACTAAAAATAACTGTTTTTTTTTGAGTAATTATTAATATTTCTGATAAAAATTAAGCGTAAATCTTGTGCTAGGAGCCCGGACGAGTCACGGTAGCATGCGCAAGCGATCCCGCGGCGCTTCTTGTTAAGACGGAAAGGGTACCGCTGGTTATTTTAGTGGATATTCCAATATTCAGAGCGTACTCGCCCCCCCCCCCCACTCCAATGCTCCGTGAAACGCGAAATGCATTTTTCCAGCGTTAAAAAAGGGACGAAAATAGCCCAAGCGGTCAGAATCGAATCCGCGACATTTTTATTGCTAGACGGTCTGTAAACCGTTGCGCTTTTGTCTTCGTATACGTTATTAGGGATCATCTTGCATGTCATATATTGCTAGCATATCTAAGCAAAAGATTTTGTTCAAATAATCGCAAAAGGAAGCAAATGTCATTACTAACCTCGTCGGATTTGGCAGCTGCAATAATGATACAAGGAAGTCGACTTTTTCGTCAACCTCCTTTGTGGTCATGCCAGCGATCCAACCGAAATATATCATCGTCTCTCGGATTGAAAACTCGCCGAAAAGGGCGACTTCCTGCAAAAGAAATAAAATATTAGAAACATAGGACTCTCATCATCATCCCTTAGTCGTCCACTGCTGGGCATAGAACTCTCGAATGGCATGCCACTGTATCATAAAGTCTATATAGGATCGGTGCAAATGGAGAGATTTTTTTATTTTGGCCAGATTCATATTAAATAATAGCGTATAGATAAGCGTTTTGCCCACGGTTTCACCAGCGTAGTTCCCGTTCCCGTGGGGATACGGGAACAAAATGTAGCCTATGTTACTCGCTGATAACATAGCTTTCCATTGGTGAAAGAATTTTTAAAATCTGTTAAGTGGTAAAGGCTTGAAAGCGTAACAAACAAACTCACATTCGCATTTATAATATTAGTTAGGACTGATTATATGGAATAGTATAGATTGTGTAAAAAGTGGAATAACAGCGAGCCGATTTAAAATTATGTAACGCTGAAGACTCATCTGTGCAACTTAGTGACTGTGAAATCAGTCTGATACAATTATCTGGTTTTGTCACATGTGTGATCATACATTTATAAGATTCCCCTATACAATCTATTTCTTAACTGTTTGCGGTTCTGCAATACTGTAGAGCTATTCTGCTAGAACTAACTTAAAACTTACAGAAGAAAACGGTCGTGCATTGTCAGACAGTGATATGCGACATTGACCATTATAGTCATCAAATTTTAAGAATACACGTATCAAAATAACATATCACCATAAGTCGGTGGTCAAAATTTCAAAGGCTTGGCTATTCTAAGAACTCGTTTAGTTTAGCACGATTAGCCAGGCACATAGCCATGTACGTAGTCTTATATTACAATTGTGTTTTTCTTTATATATTTTTTTAGTTAGTAATATAAAAATTGTACCTACTCTTATTTTTGTAAAGCTATGTACCTCGTACTAAATTATTGTTATTATTACTGTTTTCGATATAAAAATAGTTTTTCTATGAATTTTAAGTAGGTTTTGGAACACAATATAAGTTATTACCCTGATAAATTTAAAAATCCATGACTATGAAAAAAAAATGCTTAATTAAAAAAAAGGTGGACAAATTAATTAATATTTAATTTTATTGAATAATAATATCTTGGGACATTATTCACACACGGCCGTCTGATCCCAAATTAAGCAAAGCTTGTAATATGGAAACCAGACAACTGATATACTACATATAATACTTTTCTTTTGTAAATACATACTTATATAGATAATTACACCCAGACTCAGGACAAACAGACACGTTCATGCACACAAATGTCTGTCCTGGGTGGGAATCGAACCCACGACCTGCGGCGCGAAAGGCAGGTGTCTACCAAACACGCCAACCGGCTCGTCAGAATATCCGAATAACATATTATACAGTTTATAGTTTAAGAACAAATATATTTCTCCATTAAACTGAGAACAAACTCAGCATTGTTCATTAAAATCTCACAACATTGGTCACTGTTGTGGTACTAAAGAACGATTCTTCTTAGATAAATTATTGCGTTATCGTCTCACTCAACCACAACATAAAACAAGGTTATAGAATAATAACGCTAATACAAAAAACATTACGAGATATTTTATCCACTTTCCGCAACTAGTGGATTAGTTTCATAATACTATGATTCATCGTAATAATAAAATGTTTTTCATTGTTTATATACTTGAAAAATCACATGATAACTAGTTATCTAAATGACAGTTGTTGGATCACAATAGGCTATATATTTTATCATTATATTATGTTTACACTCAATAAAATATAGGGCACGAGTCATGACCCAGTGTTCCCAGTGTGAATGGAATTTCTTACCACCAGAAACAGGCTTCATAAACTTTTAGGCTTCGCTTATCTACTTTTAAACATCGCTTTTAGGCTTTATAAAAGGCCTTAGAGTATACCAAAATATAATAAAATTTAACCAAGGGCATTGCGCGGGTTAAAACATTCAGGCTGTATATGCTTAAGAAATCATGAACTATATAGAGTTTGCACAATAATTATAATTCAATTAGTATTAGTATAGTGAGAATCGAGCAAATCGAATTGTTAATATAAAAAATATTAATCAGAAAAATGAATCGTTGACAGCAAGTTTCAAACTTAGTAAGTTAAACTAATTATACTAGATCCAATTTTGTTTTTAATTGGCCTACCGTAGAGATATAGATCATAATAATTAGCTCAATTAAAATATTTTTATTTGCTACAGTGACTTTTTTATTTTTACGTTGTATTTTTATGTTGAATTTAAATTGTTTTACTTAAGGAAATGATTTTATCGTTCTACATTTAAAGAATTTCCAAAGCAGTTTGCTACTAGTTATTTTTTTAGTATTAATAAGAATTAAATTCTGTCAGACTTATTATTTTTAATTTTCAAGCACTTTGAAATACGAATTAAATGAATATAGTAAGTACCTACTATAAATAAGAGACGATAAAAAGAGTCAGTAGACATAAATATTTCCAGTGAAGTTATGTGATACACAAAAAAAACGCAACAACGAAAAGTATTTGTTCGGAAGTAACCAGTTATTCAATTTATTTTTACAATTACTAATGACATGTAAATATGTAAACCCTTTGCTGAAAACACCTCGACTACTGTTGAGGAAAAAGTTTGGAGTTTATTCCACAATTGTTCCTTTAGGATTGCACACCTTTGCAAGTGTAAGTTAAACCTAAGGCTTCCCTTTATCTATTTTTAGTTTTCTATCCTAATTTAATTTTTAATGTGACTATAGACTCCACAGATCCATGGTAGGTCTTTTTACAAACCCGTCTGGGAGGTACTACCCACTCATCATACATTATACGAATTATATTCTGCCAAACAGACATACTTATCGTCAGGCTATATATTTACAATGAAAAAAAAAATATTTACATTAAAACCTTAACAAAATACAAATAAAAAAATAATTACTATAAAAATCGTGACCGCGTGGAATGGTGGCAAGTATGCTAGCAGCATATTTTCCCCTTTTAATCGCAATTCCGATTCTCTGGGCGAAAAATGAACCAGCACTCCTGTCACCAGTGGAGTCAATAAGGCGGGGAGTAATATTTTGGATGATTTTTTTGGCACATGGCAAATGAAAAAAATAATTAAAAAAAAACATGTTATTTGAAAATAGAATTGCGTATACAAAATTCGTTAAAGCAAAAAATATTAACGTCATAACACAAACGAATATTTATAACCGATTAACAACAGTCTGATTACCTTAAAATTATTCAATAGTTTTTGCAATTTTTTGCGCGTTTGCTCAAAATGCTTTTAACGCGTTGACGTCAATTGGGCTCGTTTTATAATCTTAAGATACGAGTTAGCTGAATTGCGGGAAATAACCTTGAGAGATGAATATTTTCTTGTTGCATCATTATTTGCGTCACTAAGGTTATGCAGGTTCAAATTATTAAAAAATCTATTTAAATATATTATGTTACAGTGCAAGTGTGTGCGTAAACACGGATGCATTCTCTTTTTTCATTTTATTGTATACAGAGAGGAGCAGGGCCGTCTTTAACCTATTGGAGGCCCTGGGCAAATTAGGGTAAATGGGGCTTCTATGGCCGAAACATGATTTCGGTAATAAAATATGTTTATAGATTGGTGGCCTGGCAGGGATTAGGGGGCCCCAATCGATGGCGGGGCCTTGGGCATGTGCCCAGATTACCCAATAGGAAAGATAGGCCTGCGGACAAGCATATGAGCCACCTGATATTAAGTGGTCACCAACGCCCATAGACAATGGCATTGTAAGAAATGTTAAACATCGCTTAAATCGCCAATGCGCCATCAACCTTGGGAATTAAGATGTTATGTCCCTTGTGTCTGTGTGAACACTGGCTCACTCACCCTTCAAACCGGAACACAACAATACCATGTACTGCTGTTTTGCGGCATATCTGATAAGTGAGTGGTACCTCCCAGACGAGCTGGAAAAAGCCCTACCACCAAGTGAAGTTCTCTATTCCAACACTCTCATAATCCGATAGAACGGCAATCCCCCACGACCGGAGAGAGTTTAAAAGTTCAGGTGGAGGACCAATGGCTTTACGTGGTACACAAGGCACGGGAGTGTAAAATCTTCGAACTTCCAGACTCCGTGCAGCATCTTTGTATGATTGTTTTAAAATTAATAGGTATATTACTATTTATTTTTATCAACATTTAATTTTAACAACACTATTACTATTATAACTATGTAATGTATGTTAATAACTGAAAAAATAAAAGCTTACAAATTTAATCCTATATCATTCTTCAGTGATTTCAAGTATTTTATAGTCAATATACATAATTGACAACTACCATGTTTTTTTTATAAATCGGTCTAAGCTTTTAAATCAAAAAAAGAATATCGTGATTTAAAGCCTGGTAGTAAAAAACGTGTCAACTGTCAGAATTTATACGACTCAGATAACTTCAAAAATCTAAATCAAAAGACATAGATTTTTGAAGTGAAAACTTCTCTAGCGGCGTTTTTTTGTGATGGGTAAAAAATTTAAACTCGCGTCAGGTCACGTGAACCTAATTGAAAATTCGTAAGACGGAATTTTAATTTAAATCAAACGGAGTTTTAATTTAAATTGACATGTTTGTGTACGATAGCGCAATAAATATATATGCAATATAATTCTAAAATATCCAAAATGCACAACGTTAATTTTCAAGTTTTCACTTCTGCCGTTACTCCTGGAGTGCACCCGTTGTTGTTTTTTATAAATTTCCAAACTATGACAGCGGACAACGGACTGGTCGGCAAAAATTGAGAATGAATGTGCGTCTGTTTCTACGTTATATCTTTTGACATCATTACATCGATTTGTAAATAACCGACCTTCTGACCGATCCTAGGACCTACTGCCATCTTATAGAATTTCCTGCGGTGGGAGAGAAAGATTGTTTACAACATGGTTTGAGCGTTTTTTTTTAGACTAGGTAGGCGAACGAGCTAACAAGAAACCAGGTCCTGTAGACAAGTAGGTTTTACGTTAATAGAATAGAAATAGAAAGTAATAATCAATGTAAGTGATTGACATTCGCGTTCTACATGTAAGTCGACAGTTGTCAGTTGACACGCCTGCTGATGGTAAGTGGCCACCGACGCCCATAGACATTGGCATTGTAAGAAATGGTAGTATGGTCATCAATCTTGGGAACTAAGATGTTATGTCCCTTGTGCCTGTAATTACACTGACTCACTTACACTTCAAACCGGATCACAAAAATACCAAGTAATACTGTTTTTGAATATCTGATGAGTGGGTGATAAACCTGACTTCTGTGCTTGCTCGAGAGTCATTGCTTTGTCAAATCACAGGTGTTCAAACCCTTCCAACCACCTCAAGGTTACTACTGCAATTTTTTTCCGATAATTTTAGCCCAATTGTACGACTGTGTATAAAAAGATAAATTAGACCAATATTTAATTCTCCAAAATGCTGATAAAACAAGAATAACATTATTTATTTATATATATTATATACTTTTTTTATAAATTAATGCACTTAATATTTCGTACACGAAATAGCCTGAATTGATTCGGTTGACCTTTATTTATTTGTTATGTGTGTTGACATTTATTGGAGACAAATAATATTGGCATATTGGTAGGTCCTCCTACAGATTTTTTCTGTTAGATTTCATCTAGAATTATGAACTGCCATAGAAAAATCTTTTTAAGTAATGTGTATTGTTTTGCTGACTCTACTGACCTTTGGACTATTTGAGACGGACACTGAAATAGCGAGAAAATAGAAGCCTATTTAAAAGTTCAGTCAGACTGAGACCGGTCGAAGTATAAGGTTAAAATAATTTTCACTACTAATAAAGAAAAAGGCCCGTCATTATGCAAACAAAACAGACTGTCCTATGGTATACATCTTGTTTTACGAGTAAATAGTGTATTACTGACTTATACTATAGATTCTTAAATTTATACCTGGCTTTATGCAAGCCCGCCTGGTATCACAGATATCCCACCACCAAACAGCAATACTCAACATAGTTTTCTTTCGGTTTCAAAGGTGACGCCAGTTATACTTTGAAAATGTTTCATTGATTTGTCAAATTAGACCAGCTTGACAGCAACTGGCTTCCACGAGGAGGATGACCCCATTTTATAACATTAATTAGTTATAATAGTAACAGCCTTTAAATGTCCCGCCACTGAGCTAAGGCCTCTTGTCCTCTTTTGGAGGTGAAGGCTTTGGAGCTTGGAGCACGCTGCTCCAATGCTGGTTGGTGGAATACAAACGTGACAGAATTTCAGTGAAATTTGACACATGCAGATTTACTCACGATGTTTCCTTCACCGACAAGCCCGAGATGAATTGAAATCACAAATTAAGTACATGTAATTCAGTGGCGCTAGACCGGGTTTGAACCCACGATTAACGGTTAAAATTCACGCGTTCTTACCACTGAACCATCTCGGCTCTCAGTATATCACGGCGAAATCACTGAATTGATTTTGATTAAATTTGTAATTGCAGAGTTTTTTGTAAAATTACATTCTGAACCGGTGGTAATTTGACAATCTAATCATAAAATACAATTCAAAAGTTCTTATAAGGGCCAGTTTGATATGACGAGCCGGTTGGCGTGGTTGGTAGATACTTGCCTTTCGCGCCGAAGGTCGTGGGTTCGATTCCCACCTAGGATAGACATTTGTGTCCTATATAACTATTTATTTACATAATAAAAGTAGTGTATGTAGTATATCAGTTCGAGCTCTGCTTAGTTTGGGATAAGATGGCCTTGTGTGAATCATGTCGTATATTATATAGAAAATTACATGAAAAATATATTTTATAATAAAATTGAATACCTTCGTTCCGCATCTGTATTCTATCTTCAATTACGTTCCGTTACGCACTCGCTTCAGCGCGCATCGGTTCTTGGTGTCATATTACGAGAATGACATTGACATACATACATTGGTTTATGTTTATGTAACGCTGTTACGTGGTTTCATCGAAGTAAAAGTGAGAAGTTTTCGTAAATTTATTATATTAAAAGAAGTGTGTCTATAATTACTGGAGGTCAATTCTACTAACATAATTATCCCACCGCAAAACAGCAATACTTGCTATTGTTATGTTGCGGTTTGAAGGGTGTGTGAGCCAGTGTAATTACAGACACAAGGGACATAAGATCTTAATTCCCAAAGTTGGTGGCGCATTGGCACAATGCCAATGTCTATGGGCGTTGGTAACCTGTTACCATCAGGTGGCCTATATACTAGTCGGCCTTCCTATGCTTAAAAAAAAAGTCACATTATCGGAATTGAAACATAATCGTTGACGTTTAGCTTTTTCCCTATTCTACTAATACAACGATCCATTTGCAATTCGATTCTTTGATGGAACGTCAAAAATTAACAATTAAGTTTGACTTTGACATGTTTTTTTCGCTTTTGTATATGCCATCACACTGATTCGTTTTTATGAGGAATAGACGAAGCTGGCTCGGTATCGAATCGAAAACGTTAATAAACGTTTTACATTAGAAGAATGGGCCTCCTGACTGCATAGTATCACATGAGGTCTTAGGTACTCTATGTTCTTTTTTTACCATCACAAACATGTATACTAAATTTCATGTTAATCGGTTGACTTCTTAAGGGATGAAAGAGTAACAAACATACAAATAAACTTTCGTCTTTATAATATTAGAAAAGATAATGTCATATATAAATCCGAACGAAAAGGCTTTAATTTAATGTAAGGTAAACGAAAAAGAATGAGATTAGCATTTAACTTTTTTTAGTGCTTCCCTTAGTACAAACCACAGCAACACAATGTAGGTTCAACTATTTGTAATATAAGTGTCTTCAAGTATAGCTGTTAATTTAGCTTCCATAAAAACAAATCGAACGGAAAAATACTTGCAAAGATTATAAGAACTCGATATTTTAAATCGAAACGCGAAGGTCATTGATCTTTTACACAAATTATCAAAATCGGTACATTAAAAAAAAAACAATAACTTTAGATTGCGACGAAACAATGTCAATTATAAGTTTATTTATAGTGTTTCTGAGGAATTTCTTCAGAAAAACGTATGAAAAAAAAATAACCCATTAATTTTTTTATCATCAATATTTAGCATAAATTAATTTTATGGCTAACTTAATAATAATTATAAAATTAATTAAGATTTGTATTTATTTTTAACCAATATTATATATTCATAGTACCCATCTGTCTTTCGAAAATATTTCATTCGGAGAAAATGGCTCTTATGTCAATGACCCAGCCTTTTACGTCAAACATTTTGAAGCAAGTTGACGTCAATGAATACTATTTTATTTCTTGTTCCATTGGTTCAAATATTTCTAAACATCTTGCACTACCACTAAACCCGATTATTTAACCCAAAGCTAAACGAGAAGATGCCGATAAAAAACTTTAAAAGATTAGGTCATTGACCGAGATGACTGGGGAGTTACTGATTCAAACATAATTATTATCATGAGATTTAGTTATTAAAAATTATTATTAATAGTAACTTTGGACCATGCATCATGATCTTAACAACAATTATAATGAACATTTAAGTTCATTTTATATTTATTTATGTATGTTTATTTTTCATATATATTTTTTTATTTTATTTTAAATTTACCTTCTCAGGTAAGTGACCTTTGTTCAGTAAAAGTAAACTACACCTACTTGAATCATCTACATCATTTTAAAACGATTACTTCTGACCCTTTTATTCAGTCCTACTGACCCTTTAAGTCGAAACACATCACGATTTCATAATATTTACTAATTAGTACCAGCATAACCTGGCGGTGTTTTATCCGGCATCAAATTGTGCATATGAGAGCAGTGGTTGTTCTCCAGGTACGAACCCAAGACCTTTCGATGAATATAATAACATTCCATCCTTTGGTATTTTTGGGCTTACCATATAAATATCAAGTTTGTATTCATAGATGTAAAATTTATTTATATTAATATATATTAACTAATCAGTTTAAATGGCGTTGCCGTTCTACTTAAACGTCTCTATACTAATATATAAAGCTGAAGAGTTTGTTTGTTTGTTTGTTCGTTTGATCCGGCTAATCTCAGGAACTACTGGTTCGAATTTAAAAAATATTTTTGTGTTGTATAGTCCTTTTATCGAGGAAGGTTCTAGGCTCATTTTTAATGATTATAATTTTATTAATTATTATACTGAAACCGGTGGATAACTAAGTACCTACTACTTTGTAAAACTAGTTATTTTTTTTTATTTGAACTCATCATAATTACAGCATCTACTTAGTGTAAACACAACATATAAACAACATAATTACTAATAAATCAAACTCATTTATTCGTATTAGTTATATAAGTCGGATGATTATCTTGAAATAGTTTTTTTATTGAGGAAGTTATCCATTAGTATATGCTATATATTTTCATGCTACATCATTGAGAAACAGATTAGTAATAAAGAATAGGCAACCAGTGTCTGGAGTAAGCTCCAAAGCTTCTCATAAAATGAGAAGAGGCCTTAGCCCAGCAGTGGAACATTCACAAACTGGTAGTGTCTGAAGAAGCTGGCGGGTAAAGGATGCGAAAGACTGAAATCCGGGAGCTTTGAAAACTTTGAGAGTGTTCTATGTACAACAGTTACATATGATTGGTCAACTTTGTGCTACTGTTCTTATTAAGTTCACTCCATGTTTTTCAATGTAAAAGTAGCTTTGTTAAATTCATATTCAAAATATCATATACAATAAGTATTATACTTACTTATTGATAGTCATACTGGAAACTACTACCGGTTCGGAAAAGAACCGGCGAAAGAAACTCAGCAGGTTGATATAAAAAAAAGAAATAGCCATGCTGCGATCGTCCTATTCCAAAGTATTCCAACGTTCCAAAGTGTGCTATCATGCATAAATTCATTAATTGTATGATAACTGTTAGCAAACAAGCATTCCTTTAAGTTACGTTAACTTGTGTGAGACATTTTGCTATTAAATGTTTGTGTATTGGTTGTTTTCCAATAAATAAATAAATGATGCTAATCTACAACTACCACTAATAATGTCTTAGTTTATGAAACTATAAAAAATGACAAACAGCTCTCGTTGTATGTTATTGAACATTGCATGTTTCCAAGGCTGGTGGCGCCTAGACTATATTTATAAGAAATGTTATTACATCCTACAACGCCAATGTCTATGGGCGGTGATGACCATTATCCATCAGGTGGCCCATCTGCTCCTCAGATTTTCGATAAACAATTATGTTTTTTATCTCTTAAATCGTTATGGAACGAAATAATTATTATCGCGGAAATAGATAATAAATCATCGTTCGTATGTTTTTGTATATCGTTGAGTCTCCAAGAACAGATTCAAAGCAAATTGTAAAAAAAACGCAATTATCTAATAAAACCTTATAAAAACAACGATTAATAAAAAAAAACAATTAATACTCTACTACTAATAAAAACTTACAAAAAAAAAGTCAATGGAATATACGCTGTGGAAAATTTTGAACTGGTTTGAATCTATTAGAAGTTGTAGATCATTTAAAAATTACAAGGAACATTTTAAGATCAAATTATTATAAAATAACTGCCCGGCCTTTCTTCGCACGGGTAGAATAATCTACATAAAACTCTCATATCGTAATATACCAATTGGTTTACGCAGCGCGCGTCAGTTAAGCTTCCAGCAACAGGGTTTGAGTGGAAAAAAGGGGTTCCCCTAGCGCAAAAATCTTTAAGAAATCCTTTCAAGCAAATATAATCTTTATTAATATTAGTATAAATATTGTACGGTTGACAAAAACATATTTGTGAATGTTCAACCATGTTCGGGGTCTGTTTTGATTATGCATAAATAAATCATTAATATTTTAAATTAGATATTTTGTGTCTATGTTTTTTATGTATTGGAGTAAACTTATTTTTGCGCACGTATCCAACGTCATTTCCTGCAATTCGTAAGATTGTCTGGTAGATAATGCTGTTAGCATTAGCCATTTATTTATTGAGCAGCATTATATTATATAAAATTATCAAATAAAATTGTTAAATTTAAACATTAAATAATTTTCTGTGTAATGTTTTAAGTGTGCAAATAGACATAACATAAGCCGTAATAAAAGAAAGATTAAAAATGCAGTGTAATCTTCATAAGAGCGATCGACATGGAGGTTAAAGGTTATTGACCTTACACTCCAGGTTCGAGATGCATTTAAAAAAAATAAATCACGAAATATATTTCTATATAGTATATTTATATGTATTAATATATTAGACATATATTTTCGTATGTATTGATCATGTATATATTGAGTATGATGAAATGAAATGGTGTGGATACTCCGAATTGTTATTGTGAATCAAAAAGAACGGAATGCGTGGCATAACAACTCGATGCCATATACTCTACTCTCAAATATCAGAGAAAAAAAAACAATTTGAAAAAAATCATCACTGAAAATTGTTCTTTATTTTGTTAGTGACATATATTATAGACGAGGTTTTTTAGTATTTTACAAAGGACCCTGTATGTAAATCTTTAATGCTAGTTTTTGTATTCACAAATATTTCTCATCTGTCCCGAGTTGAATTTCACATCCCTTAAGCTTTTTCATTTATTAAAATTCTATTTAATTGTTAAACAAAATCATGCGGCTTTACAAAACGTTAGTAAAGTCGGTGTTTAGTTTCTCTCTTTCTATCATAACTGGTTCAACATTTCAAAGAAGAAGACACAGAATTATTTAACTCAAACGCAATTTTAATAATATAAGTCGAACCTTGGTGGTAGAGCTTTGTGCAAGCTAAAACAGCAGTACTTTGTATTGCTGTGTTCCGGTTTGAAGGGTGAGTGAGCCAGTGTAATTACAGGCACAAGGGACATGACATCTTAGTTCCCAAGGTTGGTGGCGCATTGGCGATGTAAGCGATGGTTAACATTTCTTACAATGCCAATTTCTATGGGCGTTGGTGACCACTTACCATCGGGTGGCCCATATGCTCGTCCGCCTACCTATACAATAATAAAAAAAAAGACATATCTATAAATATTTCCAAGCGATACTAAGATCTAAAAGCAATAAAGGTCAATCAAGAGCTTTTTATACTTGTATAATATAATTATTCTTCCCTTTGTTTCGTGATAAAATATCCCGATAAGCGGACATCCGGAAAATACATTTCCGTTGGATTTAGTGGGATTTGGAAAGATTCGTTCTGAAGATTACCAGCGATGTTATTAATGTTTTTTTTTAATCGAAGTAGAATGCAATGACTAAGATCTAATTATGTAAGTGTTATGTATTATTTTGTTCATGTTCAAACCTTATTTTTATCTTATATCTATCTATATGTAACGTATTTTTTATATAGTACAGGTATAGCGACATCTATCTCGCCACATACGAACTAAGAACTGACGTATCCTACATCGCGATATTAAAGTTATCAGAGCAATTGTACATACATACAAGAACCCGACAACAACCGTCGGGCAGTAGCCCACCAGACACAACACCCGTCTGGTCGGAGGATCCTTCCTTTCGGCATTCCCAAACAGGTATGCAGACGCCCCATATGGGCGAATAAAAAATATATTAATTATTTACGACACGGCCACTTATTTTCACACCCTGTACGCACATAATTATAACATTTAAATAATACACACATCAGAACTGCGTATCACCGTAGGTCGATTTAGAACATTTCACTAGTGAGGTATGAATTGAGTCCAAACATAAAACCACTACTGCTGCAAATACTACAAACATAATAAGTATTGATTAGTGCATATCCTTAAGTTAAGAAAGATAAATTACCTGTGGCATATATCCAATTCTAGGGCCAGGAACACCACTCCCGGGTCCACCAGGTCGTCCACCCAGCACCCAAATTTCACCAGAATTCAGACGGCGTCTTCCCACAATGCAGGATAGCAGGGTGGTCTTTCCGCATCCCGATGCGCCGAGAAGACCGTAGCTAGAAAAAAATATATCGTCAAAGTAATTCGTTTACTTTGCGCATATTTCCATCAGATTTAAGTTTTTTTTGTTTGATGAAGTTATGAATTTCTTTATTATTGATATAATTATTTCCAACACACTCTTTTGGCGATACCTAGGTGAAGATATATGGCGTATCTTTTTGCGATTGACGCACATCAACGCAAAGATACATTTTTATTTATTTTGTAAACAAACCAATAAAAGTTTCCAATATAAAGTTACATACAAATATTTAAAGAAAGGAGATGCAAAACAAAATATTAACAAACCAGAGAGAGATAAAATATAAGATAGTATAAGACTATACATATTTTTGACTTAGCGCGGGTGCAGCGGGATATAATATGATATTATAATATAATACTTACATGGCACCTTTGGGCACGGTCATATTCAAGCCATCCAGAATAACGTTAGGATTTTTAGTCGGTCCATATTTTTTGTGAGCACGTCGAACACACACTGCTTGCTGTCTTCTAGAAGCTAATGTTGATTTCTGCGGCTTGAGCATGCGATTTCTTCTAGCAGCAAGTTCTTCTTGTATTGTAATGGCACTTATATCTGGGTCACGGACATCCTCCATGGATATCGTAGCGCCCTGGTTGTCATACGCCATTTTGTCTGGAAAAAAGAATTTTCTTTGTGAATTACATTTCGCTAATACAAAAAATATATAATAAATACTAATTTAATTAGAGGTAACAATCGATACGTAATCTAGAATAAATATAAAAAAACAAAAACCTGATATTATTGGTTATCTTTCTACCGAATTTCATCTTGAGAACATGAGAGAAATACGCAATTTAACAACCGAAGACATCATTGACATCAACGTGAACTTCCCAAATCACAGTGTCAAGTTGATATTAACAAATATTTAGAAAAAAAAAGAATTTTGGTGTTACAACATTATTTAACAAAATCACAATAAATTATTCATACAAAGTTTAAAACATGAAACAGCTTTGAATAGAAATAAACACATCATAAATGAGGTCGAATGTCAAGCTGAGAATTCTTCCGAGGGTAAAACTAAAATAATAAATTTTCCATTCCCATTGTCATTATGATTTTCTGCTATAAAATGTTTCTTAAGTATTCCCGTCAACAGTAATAAATTTAAACTATTGTTATATGAACAGTGTGTATTGCTAAATGCATTTTTTAAGAAACTTTTGAAACAAGTTGTAAAACAAGTAGTTTGTTCAACTATTATACTTCAGTGGAACTGTCGTGCCCTTATTGGTGTAGCTTATTACAGATCTCGAGATTCTGGGCCTGAAAAGTTTTTGGGTTTTGTGACAAGAATGCGAGTGGCCATTATTTAGACTCTCATACCTCGGAAACCACGTAAAGTCAGATTATCGCCGAATACTCAAAAACAGCAAAACGATTGAGTTTATAGTAACTGCTTACAAATGTCCTACATCAGCGTTCTCTCCGTTTGAGAAAAAGGTTAAGAGCTTATAGTATACAGCCACGAAGCTCCAATGCGGATTGATGGATTTTTAATATAAATAAAATCTTATCTCATGATTCCTTTTAAGCCTCCGTCTAATGTTTTATTGCGTTACCAATCACAAAAATAATTTTTATTCGTCAATAATTTGGAGAATTAAAATTGTGTAATAAATATTTATATCCTTTTTTTGTTATTATCATGTAACGTATCACACATGAGACGTCAATTTATAACAAATGTGAGCTGAGACCTCAACAAATATAAAAAGTCTGTGCCATATTTATCCACCAACGTGTAATGGTCGAATAAAATCTAAGCCTTTTCTTTAAGACGAGAGAAGATGATAAGCATGCTCTCTGTCTCGTACGGGAATATATACATTATTTTTATATTTCACATCTGTTTGGCTCGTGTCGGATACATCTATACTAATATATAAAGCTGAAGAGTTTGATTGTTTGATCCTGCTAGTCTCAGGAACTTCTGGTTCGAATTTATAAAATATTTTTGCGTTGTATAGCCCTTTTATCGAGGAAGGCACTAGGCTTAATTTTATTAATTAAACGCGAGTGAAACCGCGGGTCACAGCTAGTCTTTTATAAAATAAATATTGTCCTCGGGAAATATGAATACAATTATCACGATTATAATAGTTAATTTGCTTCCGTTTCAATATGACGCCATTAATTAAAACGTACGATAATAAATTAGTGAGTTATTAAATAACAAATCCGTCTGATTATAAGTTAGTAAATATTAATTGGCTGAGGACCTTGGACGAGGTACAAGAGAGGCGTGGGTTCAAGTTCTCTTGTAATGTAAATATATACATATATTTCCATTATATATTATTGTTTTTCATAAATATAATATATAATGAGTATTTAATGCTAAAGTCGTTGTTATTATTTATGTTAAAAAAATCACCTCCGTTGTGTAACGGCTAACTATATTTACAGGATCTCGAATTTATAGGTTATGTCTCTTGTACCTGTAATTATACTGGCTCACTCACCCTTAAAACCGGAACACAACAATACAAAGTTCTGCGGTTTGCGGTAGAATATCTGATGAGTGGGTGGGTGACCCAGATGAACTTACACAAAGCTCTACGACAAAATTCATATCAATAAAATAATTCTATAAGCAATATTATGTCAGGGCAGTATTATAATATCGTACCTCCTAACCTAAGGCCTGTTTCTGGTCCTGCGTCTGAATTCGTGGTGGTTGCGAACGGCCGTCCAAGAGTAAGAGTATGAGAGAAAAAAGAGTGCCCCTGTCTCTCTATTGCGTAGTTCGCTTGATATGATTGGATGCTGTGACGAATATTTCATTACGTTCGATAAATTTCATTAATTATGCTTGCCTTAATAGGATACTTTCTTCACATTCCATTTGATATCATTCAAATTAAAAACTTCATATCTAAAATACATAATTTTTTATCGATAATCTTGTAATTTAAATATAAAATTTAATAAAAAGAATTGATTCCAAAATTTAACAAAATACTTTTCTTTTTTAAAAATTATAAGCATTTGAAAAAATAATTAACTAATGTAATAATAAAACCTCAAAGATTATCTTTAGTACATGGTCAATTTATTACCCGGTTGCAATTCAAAACCAACGTCATTTTAATTACAAGGAACTTGACATTGAAAACACATTTTCACATCGCTTTTATAATTTATGACGTTACACAGTGTCACTTTACAGATTTTTTTAATATTTAAATAAAATATATCCCTCGACAATACAAGTTGAAATAAGTTAGGAGATTGCTTGACCAAAACAGCACCGATCTTAAAAAAAAAAAAGACGCGCGCTTAAAACCGCCATTTTGTTAGTCACAGAAAAGTAAAATAAATAATTCTTTATTGACGCGACTTGTAATTTATTGAATTTGTTCAAATGTGTTATTTGGTTTTTTCACGTGACAACGTCTAATAAATCGATGAACGCTGGCTGCATGCACGAAAAAGGATGACTCATTGTCCCGTTACGCTGATTGTATTTGCAATCGGTGCGGTATAAAATTGCACGCTTGCGCCGCTTTTAATCGCTTATTACAGCAACAATTTCGGCAATAAAGGTAAATTATTCTTGCATTTCAAAAATCTGATTACTAGTATAATTTTAAGTATTTATTCTTTTATTATTAAAAAAGTAGCATCGGTCGGCGAGTGCAGTAATAATAGGTTATGTTACAATTGACTAAAAAAATAATGGTGATAATGATAATTCAATAAAAATGATTCAATTTTATTCATAAAAGTATGCATTTCATCAATGTTTTGTTATGACGTTGTCACGTTAAACTATCGTCCGTAAACCGACTTTACAGACAACCTTTTTTTTTGCTAAAATAATAAAAACAATATTATTATTACTGTAAAAATAAATGTTTTATATTTTTTATGAATATTATAGGATTTGCGGTTCTATTTTTAAAATTCGACATTTTTTGTGTATTGGTTGTATATAATGTACAATATCCGCTTCTTAATACTAAAGCGAATACTCATCTATGCTGGACTCCGGAGAAACTATAGTGGAAACGATCAGAGATTAGATACAGTATGTGCGTCATGCTCTCAGAGGTAATGTAAACTCGGGGATGCTAACAACAAAAGCAAAACAACTCCATAACTTTATTAGTCCAAACATGGAAGTATCGGCAGCCATATAATTTAACCGACGAGAATAACTCAGTCCGTGACGTCATTTACGACCTATCGTCCCATGACGTAGGCGTTTGCTATGACGATGGAAACTTTTTATTATTATGTAGGTAAACGGACAGATGGAATATTATAAATTCCGTTTTCATATATATTACTAGTTATATAGTATCTAGTACTCATAGTATATAGTGATAGTATATTATTAAATGAGGTGTCGAAAAATAAGAATAATGATATTAAGCAATATTAAGATTTTTATGTGCGGAATGAGGTAATTCTTAAAATAAACTTATCATTATAAATTCAAATTTCAAAAACATTGCCATTTTAATTTGAACATTATACTATTTTAAACATTAAAGATTTATTTACACAAATAACAAGTTTCAATACTTTTAAATGTGAAATAAGGATGCTTATTATTAGCTAGTAACCTCTGTGCCATATATATATCCACGTTCATCCGATTGTGTTAACACTGTATACAGTTGTTCACAAATAATAATAATAATAAAATATTATCAAAGAATATATTTTAAATTAAATCATTCGTACGAAATACGAATTATGATGAAGGTGTAACTTGAACGAAAATGAGCTTGAAAGGATATTAGTTATTTTTACTTAAAACTTGGCTTCTTTCAAACACGCAGATTTCTCCATGTGGGGGAAACGCATAAATGCGTTTTTCTAGCGAAATAAAAAAAAACACACACAGGTGAAGACACGGGCGAAAACTAGTTTAAAATGAAAGATAATTACTATACCGGGCAAAGTGGTTTTGGCAAGTTGTAATTGTTTAGAAAATTTTAAACAGGCAAATTTTAAGGCAACGTAAATGGTTATTAATATCGCGATCAGAGTTAGACCACAATTATTGCAATTACAATACAAATAATGTATGAAAATAAACTGATTTTCTAGAATTATCAATTAAGTACAATTACGTAGAAATTATGACGTCAATCGTAAAGCAATGCTATCGGGAATAATTAATTATGCGTCTCATTAAAACCGGTATTGCAACTAGAACTTACTTTGATCTAGTATTTGTTAATATACTCTGTGACATTTTTAAAAAAGTAAACCAACTGCGCAGAAGTTTAATAACTTTTATAATTAGTGCAATACTGATACTATTCTTGGTAGAAATAAACAATAATTGTTAATTGCCCGGTCTAGTCTTATAAACTAGCTAGACAATGCAACTGTTTTTCTAACGAAAGCTGAAAAAAATACGAAATTAGACGATTATTTCCGTAGTATCACTCATGCTTCTGTGCAGCAATCATAAAATAAAGCTGTTTTATTTAGTATAAATATTAAAAATATTACGTATAAATTAAATATAAAGGTTATGAAAAAATTAATGTTTGAAAAAAACATGTTTAAGTTTGTAAATCGACGGATTTCATTCAAATCAATTAAAATTAATCCTTAACTTTTTCCTCTAATCTAAATAGTATAATAATATTAAGCGAAGTTACAGAGCAGTTATTTATTGTTATTTATTTATTGTAAGCAACATTTAATAGTGTTGAAAGGAAGTCCCTGATCATTAATCACGGAAATAACATTTGCATAGTTAGAAGCGTATACAATATATAGAATAATTATTGTTTCTTAGATTCCCAGTACTTATGACAGTGCTTACTTAACCTTTGTTAATTAAAGAAACAAATAATAACTGAGAGGTCTAGTGGGACACAGTACACGGTTGGAGCGAAATTTCGCTATATATTATACCACATATTGAATGTATATTTTTAAGTTATAGTACCTATTGAAAATTTAGTTATAATACTGGTAGTAAATCTTTGTGTGTTGGTGGTAAAGTTTTGTGAAAGCTAGTCTGGGTAGGTTACACCCACTCATCAGTTATTCTACCGCAAAACATCATTAATTGTTATCGCGGTTTAAATTGTGAGTGAGCTAGTGTAATTACAGGCACAAGGGACATAATATCATAGTTCCTAAGGTTGGAGGAGCATTGGCGATGTAAGCGATGGTTAACATTTCTTACAATGTCAATGTCTAAGGGCGTTAGTGACCACTTACCATCAGGTGGCTCATATGCCCATCCACCAACCTATACTATAAAAAAATTGCATTTTAAGTAAATAAACAATCACTATAAACTAAATCAGATTTATTTCTTTGTAGTAAATAAAGACATATAAGATATATTTTGCGAATTAGACAAACGAACACGCATAAAAATGTGTCGTTTCTATTACAGTAATAGTTATTTCTGCATGACTTTGATTCACCAAGAGTCTTGAGTGTGTTTAAGTTTCATATCACTTAAACAAAAAAACAATGCAATTTTAAGATCTATAATAAAATTGTCTCAAATATTTTTTTCTTTTATACCCATATAGCCTTTTTTATCTTAAAGACTTCTATATCTGATAGTTTGAATTTCGAACATCCAAGCGTGTGAAGATGACCAAGAGAATGCCGTGTAAGCGCATCTTTAGCATACGTTTAAAAACTTATGACACGAGGTTGCAAAATCGTGTCAGGGTCGTATCATTTTTTTGCTGATCGTACTTTCATTGCCGAATCGATCTCTCATTATTGCCTAAAAAGTATCGTTGAAGTGACTTTTAATATCGAATGTATTCTGTAATTAAGGTTTAAATTAATATTGTTCTGCTCTGCCCCTAATTGGGATGTTGAGGTAATAATTTACTTATTATCTTTACCTTACCTTACCAAACGTATTTGGAATCTGAATACCTACTGTTTGGGATATAGCACTATTAAAGATTATTTTCAATTTCTGTAACTAATCAATTAAATCTAATGATACAAAATATATATTTATTTATGTGTATCTAAGCTTTAATAATATTATGTTGTGTCTACGTCTATTATTACATGAATAAACTCTTTCTGAATCTCGTTTCCTACTAAGATTGATTAAAGAAATATGAAAAATACACAAACGGAAAACACTCGAATCTCATATTGATTGCAATCAAAGATTCCAGCTAAATACGTGACAAATGATACAAATAAGAAAAAGAAACGCGTGTCATGAGAGAATTCCTCACAAACGTGACTAAAAAATACGGATATTAATCGTAATTGTGCTAATTGATTTACTAGATAATACTTCCATTAGTTCTAGTAGTATTGTAAGTCAACAAGTTATATAATCATATGTGTACAAATGTATTGATTTTATTTAACACTTCGATTGACATCCTAACTAATAATATAAATGCGAAAAGGAGTTTGTTTGTTACGTTTTCAAGCCTAAACCACTGAGCCGATTTTAAAAATTCATTCACCAATGGAAAGCTACATTATCAGGAAATAATATAGGCTACATTTTGTTCCCGTTTCACCATGGGAACGGAATAACGCAGGTGAAACCGTGGGTAAAACGCTAGTAATACAAAATTGTCTCATGACGTTTGTGATTCTCAATATATATCTCAAATTGTTGATTTTTATCCGAAAATGTTTCAAAACAAATCCGATATCTAACTATTGGGGTTGTTTTAAACATTTAATACCGATAAACACCACTAGTTAGTATTCTTGTGTTCCAAATTGAATTGAACTATAAGTGAGTTAGTTTAATAATAGGCACAAGAGACATTACTTCTTAATTAGGTTTATAGATAATGGCGATCCAATGAATGCTTTATAATTCTTACAGCGTCAATGCCTTTGGGCAATGGCTACTTACCATTAAGTGACCATTTGCGAGACTGCCTGTCTGTTATAAATTACTAATCAGTGTACTTGTGTAGTAGATTTTAGTTATTGATAAAATCTTACTAATTAAAATTAGCTAAATATATGAATATAAAACAAACACATCGTAAAAGCTTAATGAAAATAATATATTATTCACAATAGCAATACAATGATGGTAATAAGCTTAAATATCTAACTAATAATTATGAAGTCATTAAATAAAATAATGCTCGATTTCAATTATTGAATTACAAAGGCATAAAAAAAGTTTTATAAACAGTCAATTTGTCGATGTCGTGTAAGGACAGTTTTGGCGAGACGTTATGACAAGCAATTCCAAAATGAAAAATCAAATTATAAGTTATCAAAAACATTGTGCTTATTCACACACAGATCTTCTACTGGCGGTAGGTTTATTTAAATGTGTCGTATAATATGTTTACACGTTGCGTAAAAACCAGTAGATGAACTTAGAACTCATACAAACTTAGTGACTAATCATTTCGTTGAAGTAGATGACAAAATGCTAAACTACCTTCGACTTTTTCCAGGAATTGTCGTGAGTTATTTAAGAGTTACAAAATAATTGAAGATATAAGTGGATGAAGGTCATGTCACATTTTTTAAATTTGGATTTATTACATAACTGAACATTTTAAATAAGTGACGGTACCGTTAAAAACTATAAAAGTAATGAATGAAAGACTTATGTACACGAATCCTAACTAATATTATAAATGCGAAAGTAAGTTTGTTTGTGACGCTTTCATGCCTAAACCACTAAGCCGATTTTAAAAAATCTTTCACCAATGAAAAGCTACGTTATCAGCGATTAACATAGGCTACATTTTGTTCCCATAGTCCCACGGAAACGGGAACTACGCGGGTGAAACCGCGGGAAAAACGCTAGTAATCTATATATTAATCACTTTTTGTATATATGTCCTCAATTTATACTTATATACAAGATGCCTATTCTTTCTTGCCTTAAAGACAGTCGGATTATACTATGATGACAGAAGTATGATGAATAGAGTGCATCTGATATTCTAGATTACAACCCAAAAATGGTGACAATAGAGATGTCCAGGTTATTGTTATGCTGGTCGAATACCATCTAGACCAGAGAAATCAAGAATCCCACGAAGACTTCTAACACAAGGAGTGTTAGTAACTAATGAAAAAAAAGTCAACTGGCACGCATTCCGAATCAATGCAGAAGTCATCAAAACACTATGACGTTTAAAGCTTTTAATCCATTGCAGGCATATGTATTATTTAGGTCTATACAACGGTTAGGTAGCAGGTCTTTGAGATTTGCATCCGTTGCTGAAATTCGGACAAGACACAAGACACTATTTAGGATATCCACCACCATGTGCACATGCCTTTAATTTGCTACTTATGAAATTATACATAATTCTCGTTTCGTAATCATGATCTGATCGATAACTGTAAGAAGATAGAGGTTGTATTTCATTCTTGTTTCTTTATATGGTAGGTTCGGCCTACTGTCCTAAAAACAAGATATTTTGAAGGTTTTTTTTTTAATAAAATAATTATTAATTAAAAACTTAAGTTATTCGTCCTTAACCTTTCCGAATAATATAACGAATTTAAAAAGATTACGTGTGTTTATTAAAAACCAGTCATAAAAATAACCAATAATTCATACAGGGACTTTATGAACAGTAAATCATGTGATTTAATGAATAAAAAATTGCTACGTCATAGATTGATTAATGTTTTCAATGTTAATGTTATTACATAACATAAATTAATCAAGATGGGTCAGAACAAATAATATACGATGCTTAAGAGCAAATTTAAAGGTTTTAATCAATTTTATTAATCTTTCAAGGATTAGTTAACTAGATCAATCAAATCAATGGAACAGAATGGAACAAATGCGAATTTTAGTTTGTATGTTTGTTGTGCTTTAACGACTCATCCACTAAATTGATTTTAAAAAATATTTCGCCAATGGAAAGCTACATCATCAGCGAGTAACAGAGGCTATATTTTGTCCACGTACGGGAACGCCGCGTGATAACGCCAGAAAAACGCTACTTTTTTATGAAGCTGTTATTATGATTTCTTATGCGATAACAAAAAAAAACATAATACCACAATTAACAAGGAAAATAAAGGAGAGCTTTAGAAAACTAAAGGATTTCGGTAGGTTTTATTTTTTATTGCATAGGTAGGTAGACGAGCATATGCGCCACCTGATGGTACGTGGTCACCAACGCCCATAGACATTGGCATTGTAACAGATGTTAACCATCGCTTACATCGCCAATGCACCACCAACCTTGGAACTAAAATGCTTTGTCCCTTGTGCCTGTAATTACACTGGCTCACTCACCCTTCAAACCGGAACACATCAATACAAAGTACTGCTGTTTTACGGTAGAATATCTAATGAGTGGGTGGTACCTACCCAGACGAGCTTGCACTAAGCTCTACCACCGAGTAAGTTATGAGTAGTGGTTATCGAAATGTATAATTATGCGGCATTAAAGAAAAAAATTATGCGATATCGAATGTTTTTGGATACATTATACGACAAAATATAAAACCTTGTCTTAATGACTATCTTAATGTGACCTGCTTTACACTCGTAGGTTTTATTTAAAAATCACTGAATTGTTTGTATAAAAACGTTATTAAATTGAGAGCCAGTGTGAAAAGCACATGGGATATGATATCTTACGCTGAGGTTGGTAATACGCACTTAGATCCCAAGGTTGGTAACATTGACGTTAAGAGGAGTGGTTTGTGCTCCTTGCTGTGTGGTGGGTAAGAGTTGAAAAACCATAGAATTAAATATTTCATTTTCAACAATATATTAATTTAAAAAAATGAAAATTTCATAAAAAGACATTTATTAGTCTACTATTTCGCTGGGGTTTTTTAACGTAAGAGTGGGCAAACCAGTATGAGGCTCACCTGATGGAAAGTGACTGCCACCGCCCATGGACATCTGCAACAACCAAGGGATTGCCGGTGCGTCTCCGTTGTTTACGATTAAGTAACTTAAAAGCACCCAAACTTATCAGATTATTACAGTTGAAGTTATTTATATGGCATGTTTCTTGATAGTAAAGATTTGTGTAAGCCACCGTCCTACCGCCGTATCAATGCTTAATATAGTTGCGTTCAGGTTTGAAGAATTTGCCAAAGCCATTCAACTTTTGTTGATTCCAATTCCAATTTTATCGAAAGCGTTTTAAACTATCTGACATTGTTACAATACATAAATAAAAGTAGTTG
Source organism: Nymphalis c-album (assembly GCA_963151315.1). Taxonomy (NCBI): domain Eukaryota; kingdom Metazoa; phylum Arthropoda; class Insecta; order Lepidoptera; family Nymphalidae; genus Nymphalis; species Nymphalis c-album. The sequence continues at coordinate 6,784,460 of OY720609.1, forward strand.
TAATAACAACAGAGACAGCGTAACATGCTCTCGAACGCAGAAGGCTAACAAGGCGAACCAATAATATCTGTAGTCAAAACAAATATTTGTGCTAAACGAATCGAGTTAGCCTTCATCAGCGTCGAAGGCAAGTTTATTTGCCATTGCCATGGTCGTATTGCTCCGTGGCTATGTTCGTATGATAGGTATATTGTCTTATTATTTATTTGTAACAGAAAGCCAGATGGACACCAACTGTGCTATTCAGTAAGACCTCACTTCATTACTCACCCGTGAAATATTGACAACCGATAGTGATATATAGCAATAAACTTGGTGGTAGAGCTTTGTGCAGACTCGTCTGGGTAGGTACCACCCACTCATCAGATATTCTACCGCAAAACAGCAGTACCTTGTATTGTTGTGTTCCGGTTTGAAGGGTGAGTGAGTTACTCTAATTACAGGCACAGGGGACATAACATCTTAGTTCCCAAGGTTGGCGGCGCATTGGCGATTAACATTTCTTACGTTAAAAAAAAATCCAATTTGACACCGATTTAATGCGATATCATTGGCGATGTCATTGGCATCTTGAATAATCCATGACATTCACTATAAATAGGTACTAAGTTCTATTCGGATCTTTGAAAGTTAAATTAATGTTGTTATGACTAGTTAATTGGAATAGTGTTGTATTATGAATAAGGGTAAATTAATCAAGAACTGTTTACAGTGCATTATGCACTAATGCAGAGCGATTTGACAATCGCATGCAATTTGTAAATCTACGGTGTGTTTACATTTATTTCTATTCCCATTGGAATAGGTATACCCTATTCCAATGGGGACCGATTATTACAAATTTGACTACATGTATGTATGTTATAGTAGCTGTACCCCGCGGTTTCACCCGCGTATAATTAATAAATATATAATGAATAAAAATCAGCCTAGAACCTTCCTCGATAAAAGGACTATACAACACAAAAATAATTTTAAAATCAGAACTAGTAGTTCCTGAGATTAGCCGGATCAAACAAACAAACTCTTCAGCTTTATATATACAAATATATAAATTAACTAAAATAGATGAACATTAAAAATTCATAATAACAGTTACATGTTAGTATTTGAAATAAACTTGTCTTGTTTAAGTAATAGTTATAAGATTCGTTACATAAAATTATGCTGAAATTAAACTATCCAAACCCATACAAGGCCGAGTTGTATAATGTTACATACATTATACAACTCGGCCTTGTATGGGTTTATAGGCGGAGTGGCACATCTACCATTTGATGGTCACTTTCCATATACGTTGGCGATGTAAGTTTTATTAAACATTAATTAAGAATGATATACATTCTTTCTTTCTGTGATAGTCAAGTTATAACTGAGCTATAATAACATATTATAATAACTGACTTGGTGGTAGAGCTTTGTGCAAGCTCGTCTGGGTAGGTACCACCCACTCATCAGATATTCTGCCGCAAAACAGCAGTACTTTGTATTGCTGTGTTCCGGTTTGAAGGGTGAGTGAGCCAGTGTAATTACAGGCACAAGGGACATAACATCTTAGTTCCCAAGGTTGGTGGCGTATTGGCGATGTAATCGATGGTTAACATTTCTTACAATGCCAATGTCTATGGGCGTTGGTGACCACTTACCATCAGGTGGCACATATGGTCGTCCGCCTTCCTATAAAAAAAAAAAATATATATATATATATATATGAATATTAATAACGATTACGGGTTCACGTCTGGACAAGCACCGCTGAGTTTTCAAATGATTAATTAATAACTCATCTCGTGCGCATTCTGTTAGGTAACATCGTCAGGAAACCTGCATGAGTCGTGTGAAATCTTTCATTTTATTGCGTCACATTTTAAATACTAATATACATTTGTATAGTGTGCACTAACCTTTGAAAATAATCTTTTACTAGCTGTGCCCTGCGGTTTCACCCGCGAATAATTAATAAACATATATAATGAAAAAAAAACTTTCCTCGATAAAAGGACTATACAACACAAAAATAATTTTTAAATTCGAACCAGTAGTTTCTGAGATTAGCCGGATCAAACAAATAAACTCTTCAGCGTTATATATTAGTATAGATTTAACCCATGTATACAAAAAATATGATGATGAAATATCCCCAAAACGAAAAGTGTTTACAAAGTTTGAGCTCAACCGGTTAAAACTGGTTTACAATTTAGTTGCGATATTTGACTAACACACACTGACAGGTGGAGTCAAACTGGGAGGTTACAAACTTAAGTAGAATAAAAAAAAAAGTCTATCCTATAAATATAACCCCTATGGGAGCAAGATTTAAAATATACTCTAATTTGAAATATTCTAAGCTTGAGGTTATTGTTTAAGTTCTTTTTATATTATTGCATTAGGTAGGCAGATTGGTAATTGGGTCATTTGGTGCAAGCTCTTCTGGGTAGGTAGACAATTGTTCCGGTTTGAGGGGTGGGTGAAACAGGGAGTACGCATCATCATCATACCACATAAATTTACGCAAACAAAGTTTAACTACAGTTTAAATAAATATAAATCATAATATGTTGTGTTAAGTAACTAAGTTAATTGACTGGGATTCCCAAGTTTTTAAGCAATGCGCGTTATGAATTACTTAACGTGTTCTTTTAATGGCTCAAGAACTATGTATGACTCAACGGTGCCAGATATTATTATTTGAAAATAACTAACACGGAAAGACATATAAACATTATCAATTACTCAAGAGTTTATTATTTGTAATTTATAAATTTGCATGTAAATTACAATAAAAAATGTAATTAACAGCAATACTAAATTCAAGCTCGGAAATACAATAATAATAGTTTAAAAAAACTAAAAAGACACGCTAAGATTATCCAGCGAAACGGCGAAAAAAAAAAAAAACTGTTATCAAATTATTGCATTGTCATCGGTCCTTGATACGTATGCAAAGTTTCAAATTAATCAGACTTCTGGAAATTGGTGAAAATTAAGTTCAAAGATTCCGTTACATACAACCCAAGCTAATAAAAGCGTGTTAATTATAAATATGCTTTATCGTACGAGAACAATGTAATATAATAATAATAAAAGCGTTCATAACGCAATGGTTTCGGTTGCAATACAATTGTCGCAGATTCGTTCCTGAATTGTCGCGTCCTCCTAAAATAAGCTGTACGCTTGACTGAAGTAATTAAAGGAAAGGAAAGAAGGAAGCAGTGCTGTTTGCTGTAGAATATCTGATGAGGTGGTACCTACCCAGACGAGCTTGCACAAAGCTCTACCACCAAGTAAATATTTCATAAGTACATTTATTCTCATATGTAGAGCATGACAATAACTATGAGTAGTGTATTTTATTACATACGAGATTATGTTATATGATAAGGTGTTAAATAAGAATACCTTGATTTCTATGTAGTTAATTTAAATAACAATATCTATAACTCACAGAATTCTTAATAATTTTATTAAAAAATCAAAATGGAAAATGAATCCAATTTACTCGAAAATCCGATTCGATTTATACACAAATGAAGAAAATATGTACGAAAGAATGTGTGTGACTTATCAAAAAAAGTTTAAAGAAGTCATTCACCTCATGCGATTTATTTATAGATATATTCCAGGTAATAATTTATAAAAAAGGTTCGTGTAACACCGCGGAATCAGTAAAAGGTGAGAAGAATAATGACGGTCAAAACCCGATATTTGGTAAAGAGGCAAGCTGTGATCAGACCGAGCGAGGCATATAAAAAATGAAGTTGGCTACTTTTTTGTATCATGCAAAACCTGACCGTAATTGAATTTTTAAAACAAAGGTAAGTAAGTGTACGGGCAAATGCGTCACTAGATAGGTAAGGTCCCAACCATAATTAATGCCAATGCGCCATTAACCTTGGGAATTAAGATATTACTTTTGATATCGGAGTACAAAAATACTAAATTTCTGTGTGTGCTCAATTGCTAAGTGCTGTTTCGCGATAGAATAAGTGATGAGTAGATGGTACCTACCCAGACCAGACAGATATTTTTTTGACGTGACAACGTCTAATAAATCGATGAACGCTGGCTGCATGCACGATAAAGGATGACTCATTGTCCCGTTACGCTGATTGTACGCTTGCGCCACATCTATCTCTCTTTCACTCGATTGGCCTCTGCGTCATTTCATCAATGTTTTGTTATGACGTTGTCACGTTAAACTATCTTCCGTAAACCGACTTTACAGACAACCATTTTTTTAATTAGGAAAAGGGACAAGCATGCCTGATAGAAGTGGCCACCTGATGGTAAGTGGTCAACAACGCTAATAGACAATTTCACCCTTCACACCGGAACACAACAATACAAAATACTATTGTTTTGCGGTAGAATATCTAATATAACATCAAATAGCTTTGAACACAGTCATGATCCCAGATCACTTGCGTGAGAAACATGTCTCAGAAGAACAAAATAAGAATAAATCAAAATTATTAAATTATTACCTACATTATACATAACTAGATGCCCTTTTGTCCTTCCCTGCAATTTAATCGCTATAGATATTTATTGTTGTTATATTTTATCGCAAAGCAAAAAGTTATTCGCTAACACAATGTTGTTCTTCAAAATTCGTCGAGGACATTGAACCCGGATTTGAAACGAAATATTGTGATGAACCCTTTATTATATCGAACCATAATTATTGTAATATTTTTGTATGGCTAAGGTTCAAAGGCTTAAGCGTGCTTTTCAAATGAACATAGAAAAAACCCAATGACACAAATATACACATAACAAATATTAGCCTTGAATTATAAGACTTTGTCATTACGCCTATATTGTTGAATAATCGTGAATCATAGTATTTTCATAATATTAAAAGACGAGCTCTAAGACGGAATCGAACGACAAATAAGCTCCAAAGCGTATTCAGAGAAGTCAAATTTGCTCAGCTGTGGGATAATCTCAGTGTAATTGTACAAACTACTTAAAAATTTAATAAACAAAACAAATGAATCAGTGTTGCCCGGGTTTGAAATCGCAATAGTCGGCTAAGATGTGACGTGTTCTATGTTTATTAACTAATTTTTTAATGCACAATATTCGATATATTCTACTTAAATTCACAATATTCTACTATGTGGCCCATAGGCTTGTCCGCCTATATATAATACCAAAAATTTTTTTTAAAAAAATTGTCTTTGGCAGTTTAGCAATTAAAGAAGCACAAAACCCTTCCGCCATTTAAATTAATTAAACACTTGAACTGACGAATATATCTTAACCTTATTACACTTCAAATGAGAATAAAATTAATGATCCAAACAAAGTACAAAGAGGATGAGACCCGAGAAATAAGTGATCTCCTCTTTATACAAACGTTGACAAATATAAGAGCATTAGTCCTTCTGATGGCGAACCAATACTATAGTCTAATTTGTAACATTACTTGTTTCCTTGTAATTATGTACATAACTAATCTTGAAATATATTTCAAATGTATTTTCTTAGCGCCATTTTAATATCGTCGTTTTCTTCTATAATAATTAACCCAGTCTCCATCGAAAGATTATGAGTTTTTTTTTTGCAATTTCTTTTTCTAATTATAAGGATAAAATATTGCTTTAATTATAATAGTATCCTACAGTTGGCATAGCTTGAAGTTTTAATAGAGTTTGTATGAGTCGCATCTAATGGCGAATACATTTTTGATATTGTTGTTGTTACCTCTATCATCACATTAAAACGTGTAGTTAAAAATAAAACAACAAAAAAGTCATTAAGACTCGCTTGAAAATAATTTAGATTCCTAATGGCGTTTTGAATCAAAGATGTAATATATTATGTAAGTAGGTAAGTAGGTACCAGTTCAAAAAAAATATAATGGTATGAAATAATTTTGAAGGTTGAATTGTTTGCATATTCATGAGATTATTTGTTACCTACTAGCTGTTTTATTTTTTAGTTTTACCTGCTTCTATAAATAAATTCCTATAAATGTTTTAAAATTGTCAATTTTTTACTGTTTAAAAACGACTAGCTTAATGATGCTCAAGATAATCTATTCAAAGTTATTTAAATTACATTTACGACATGAGAAAATCACAGGAAGACGATGACGTCACGACGGAAAATGAGTAGTACGAGGCTACAGTGAATTGCCTATATTTTATTTTCCCAAAACCTTTAATTTTTTTTTGTCAAACAGAGTAGGTACCGTATGTATCTATTATGTACTCTATAGTATTGAATATGTAAAGGCAAATGTGGCACCTACTGGTAAGTGGTCACTATAGACCATAGACAATGGCGCTTTAAGAAATATTAACCATTCTTTACATCGCCAACGCACTACCAACTTTGAGAACAAAGAAGTGGATAATATGTAATAAATACCACATAAATAAACAAGAAGATTTACCGTAAACTCGTGTCATATAAATATGTATATATTATACATACACTACGCATACACATATACATATGTCAGGTCTGTACCCTTCTCAATTCACTAGCCTTTGTCTTGACAAGCAATATGCACTAACTTCGTCCCAGAAATATAAATGATTATCGTAAAAACATTTTCGCTTTACTATTGGTTTTTACGCATTTTATAAATAACCTATTAAATTTGGCGGACCTATCGATTATGGAAATAGCAAACATAGCCCATAACTTCCCAACTACTAGACAAAGACACCTGCTACTGTGATAAACAGTTTAGCTCTTTTCCACTGCATATTGGTTAATAAACTTCCAACACAAAGCAAGTATCCACAAGATCCTTCAGCGTAGAAAATTCATTTGACCAGATGAAAATTTAAAGACACTAGCCTGTATTCCACCCCGCAATCTTTGTTAATATCCGCATATTATGTAATTGGTAGAATGCACTTTTAAATGTAGTGCATTCTACCCACAGTGCTCTTAAAAATTGTTACAATAAATTAACATTAGTATGCAAGCTAACTAACCAGAGACGGTTACAATAGTTTTTATTTAAAAATCACTTAATAACTTCAGTGTTGCTATTTAACTGCCTCGTTGTTTGGTTGATTGGTGACTAATCTCAGGGTCCCGGGATTGCCAGGGTTTCTCAATAGCAGCAGCAAAATTCTCAATTGCAGCCGTTAGCTGGAAAGAGTTCACTTCTGCGTCTCGAAAAGAACGTAAAGCCGTTGGTGCCAGAACTCTTTCCAGTCTTTCCGAGACTTGAATTGTAGAGTGCAGGCACTCGAATGCAGAAGACAGATGTGGGCACAATAATGTGTCCTTCACAGTCAGAAGAACATCATCATTGTTTTTTAACAGTTACTTCATAATTACTTACAAATTACAATCACAAGATTACCGACATATAGATTTTTTTATTTATTTTCAACGTACAAACATATTGACCTTTATTGTTTTATTATATGTATACATTAAGAATGCACAAGGTTTGCGCAAGGTTATACCGGAAGTTGAAACTGAGCTTAGTTATTTTAATTTATCATCAGTTTTCCTATTTCTAGTTTCTAGCGATAACATCCTGTGTTTATTTTATGTTAAGCAAATATATTATTTCTTAAAGATAAAGGATTGCTTATGTTATCATAATAAAAAAATAAGGATGAAATATTGGCAGGTATGATGTGACGAAATAATAGAAATATTTTTATACAAAACGAAGGCGGGACTTGGGGCAAGTCCGTCAGGGTAGGTGAGGTACCTACCGTCGGGGTATTATAATTCTTCCGCGAAAGAGTAATACCTAGTATTGTTTTATTCCGGTTTGAATGGTCAGCGAGACAGTGTAACCACAGGCACAAAGGTCATAACATATTAGTACCCAAGGTTAGTGGCGTATCGGCAATTGAAGCGATGGTTAACATGTCTTACAGTGTAAATTCCCATGGACAGCGGTGGTCACTTACCATCAGGTAGCTTTGCATACTTGCTACATACATAAAATGTATCGCCTACATCATAATATATAGATTTAATTTTTATAAAAAAAAATTAAGCCTGTTTGAGACTCAAGGCCTTCTATCCTTTTAAGGGGAAGGTTTTAGAGCTGATTACACAACGCTTCTCCATCACGGGTTAGTGCATACAAATGCGGCAGATTTTCATACGATACATGTCAGAATACCTTACGATTTTTTTCTTAACTACTGGCCACGATTATTGCCCAAATTTGAACCTCGTATCTTCGGTTAAATAACGTGTCCTAGACACTATGCCATCTCATCTAGATATATAACATTTACTATATATCTTTTCCTACACTTATGTACATAATACATATGTCGCTGTAATGGTAAACCACTTAAATCGATAAATATTGACATTATGGTAACAAAGTACATGCTTCATACCATCACACAATACATAACAAACAACACAATTACAACAAAGTGTTATAACTACAGAGATGGTATCTACCCACTCGAGAGCAACTAGCACGCATTTTAACTTACATCTTAATTTCATCATGTAATAAATTGTTGTTGCACTCTGATTGAGAACGTATGTGCAATTATAAGCATATGATTTTTTTATAACACGCGTGCCCTTTTAATATTTTTTAGATAACATTTTATTTATAAAGCTATATATAAAGCTTACTTGGTGGTAGAGCTTTGTGTGAGCTCGACTGGTAAAGTATTGAATTAAATAATAAATTAAATTAAAAGTGTTTATCATCCTTTTCCAAAATGCGTATAGCTTCTCACTTGAGTTAGTAATATAGACTCTACCGACAAAAGCCCTATAGAAACTCACTAGTTAGTAATTTCTCCCAACTATAATAGGTGTGTGTAAAAATTTGAAAACATCACGATTTTATTTATGTACAGAATTTCGTGTTCAATTTATTAGTACGCTATTTATTCATAGTATAGATAGCGGACAAGCATATGGGCCACCTGATGGTAAATGGTAACTATATATATTGGCACTGTATATTTGTCATATCGCCAATGCGCCACCAATCACGGAACCTAAGATGTTATGTCCGTTGTGCCTGTAGTTTCTGGCTAATTTACCCTTCCAACCGAAACACAACATTACCAAATATTACTTTTCGCCGCAAAAATATTTAATAAGCGGGTTGCACCTACCCAGGCATGCTTGCATAAAGCCCTACCATCAAGTAAAATAAAGATTATATAATGTTTTTACGCTTACTAGGCAAGTCTGCTAAGCCTTATAAATAAGTATATGCTCTTGACAAAAAATTAAACGACTCAAGCGATGCAAACGGGTCATTAAGTTCATAATAAAACGCGCAAATTTCATAATCATTTTGATTATATTAGTGGACTTGTATTAAATTCAATTTGCCTGTTACATTAAAAACAATGCACCATCTTACAAACTAGCTGGATTCAAAATTTAATTATCCCTACAATTATCCAATAATATACGAGTATGCATATATGACGCAATGAATTACATGTTTGTAATTTCGTTACTGTGCCAATTTATTTTCCTGTGTTGTTGAGAAACGTTAAGAAATTGCTTACATGTGTAATTATAGTATATAATCATAATCATTCGACTTCATAAATATTACATAGTCTTTCGAGTACAGCAATCTATAGAAAGTATTATAAAGAACGTTCGATAATAATCGAATATTTAGAACATTTTTATGTAATTTCGTAAAACATAGCGATTTGCGCGTTATCAGCACGTTTATTATTTTATTTATCTTACTATCCACAGTGTCCCTTTAAAACTCATTACTCAATACATATCATTACTTATTGTTATTGCGCCTGTACAGTACGAATCAAAGCTGTCCGAAGTTATACATCTTCATGTTTTATAGTTTAAGCTATATTATAAATAGTTAGATAGGCAAGACATCGGTTGAATCTTTTATAATCTTCATACAATGTGCGCCATTAAAATTTACATTCTACAGTAAATGTGGTATACTAACAACACAACCCGACTCTATGATAAAAGTAACAAAGGTGAAAAGTTTATTTTTGATTACTTCGAACGCGCTATGCTCTGCTACCTACCAAACTAAACTATAACTAAGCTATCAGTCCATAATTTAGTTTTTAGTTATTTTTGTATTTCTCATCCAAATTCTAGTGAAATGTTATTTATTAATTAAAGACCATCAGTAGTCCCGACACTTACGGCCGAATACTGAAACGTCAATCAAAATGAAGTGGGACTTCATTATTTGGAACGTCATTAATGTCAAAATTTTGTATGCGAAATTTGAAATTAATGGCGTTCCAAATAATTAAGTCTCACTTCATACTTGAAAGACGTTTCAGTATTCGGCCATTACACACGTACCTAATAATAAAAACATTTAGACGTAACATAAAGCGCGCGAATCTTCAAGACGAGCACAAAACGGAATAGGTAGGCATGCATATTTCAAGGTACAATATACATATATTTTTTATATAACTTAAGCCAGATATAATTTTACAATATGGTCATATGATATTGCTTTAACTACATTCCTATGAAAAGAAAAATGTTAGTAAGTACTTTAAGTACTTTGGAAATAAAGCAATAAAATGTTTTAATTAACAAGTGCACTTCTTTTATTTTTCACATTAATAACAAAATAATTTAAATAAAAGACAATAAGTAGTAATTAATTAAAAACTCTTTATCACTATATAGGATATTTTAAATCACGGCTTACGGGTCGGAAATATATATATAAGTTTGTTTGTCCATACTTACAATCGACATACTAAATTTAACGACACTAATTTTAAAACATAAATTGTCATTATTCTACCGAAACGTTTAACTTGACACTCTAAGCGGACACTTAAAAAATACTCAGTGGGTCATTACGAAACGCGTACAATCTGTTTGAGTCAAAATCTGACGTATATCCTGAGTTTCGTTAGCAATAACCGGTGACAAAATGTTAAAACAGTCTTTTGAAATAGTAACTACATAAAATTTCTTTTATGATTGTTTATTTTTGAAATTTTTTTATAGTATAAATAACGTCCTCCAGACCGATTTCGGCCACGGCGGCCAATCTCAAGAGAGATTAGCCAATTGCGCAGGTGATATTATAGTGTACAAGTGTACGCAGACGCAGGTGCACTCTCTTTTCCTTAGCTCTCATAATCCGATGGGACGGCAATCCGACACGAACGGATAAAGTTCAGGCGCAGGACCAACGGCTTAACGTGCTTTCCGAGGCACGGAAAGCATTTTATAGTATAGGTAGCATATGGGCCACCTGATGGTAAGTGGCCACCAACGCCCATACGCCCATTGTAAAAGACGTTAAAAATAGCTTACATCGCCAATGCACCACCAACCTTGGAAACTACGATGTCATGTCCCTTGTGCCTGTAATTACACTGGTTCTCTCACCTTTTAAACCGGACCACAAAAATACCACGAACTGCTGTTTTGCGGTAGAATATCTAATGAGTGGGTGGTACCTACCCAGCCGAGCTTGCACAAAGCTCTACCACTAAGATACTTATATATTAAAGACTTGAAATGGGTGTTGATGTTTAGAAATCAGGGTCAATATCGGCACGAACAAGGTAAGCCTAGCATTGAAGTAATTCCAGAGTGAATATTTCCTCATGATTATGGCATAAGCGGCCGTTTTCAAGGGAGATTTGTCCAGTACATATTATCGTGAACACAAGCAGACTCTATATTCCCTACAAGTCTTTTATTTTTGAATTAAGGGTGTCATATTAAGTAAGTTTAATATTGTATTATTTTTTTGTAGCATAAGAAGGCGGACGAGCGTATGGGCCACCTGATGGTAAGTGGTCACCAATGTCCATAGACATTGACATTGTAAGAGATGTTAACCATCGCTCACATCGCCAATGCGCCTTGGGAACTAAGATATTATGTCCCTGTGCCTGTAATTACACTGGCTCACTCACCCTTCAAACCGGAACACAACAGTACCAAGTACTGCTGTTTTGCGGTAGAATATCTGATAAGTGGATGGTGCCTACCCAGACGAGCTTGCACTAAGCTCTACCACCACCACCACAAATGGTTGGATCATCAAAAATTAAAGAATGTCTATACAATTCGGCGTGCCTCTTAGCATAGGCTTCCTCCATCTCCAATGTCGCAACTCTAGTCAAATATGGATATTACCTTACTCTTTTATTTTTAATGGGACCGCAAAACAGAAAAGCCAAAACGAGTTCACGCGCATGACCAACGGATTAACGTGCTTCTCTAGGTACGGAATTATCAACACTGCCGATATCCTAATTCCAGACAGATAAACTGAATAGTTTTTCGACAGGAATTTGAATTTAGAACGTCTTGATCTTTAAAGCTAGCAGATATTTAAGTAAAAACTATTACCAAATATAAAAATTATATTTTAATTATGTAAATCTTGTAACTATTATCATATGCAGAAGATTGACATTATGATATCATCAAACAAATGCTAACACATTCATAATTACAGAACTATTATTATCATAGTCGAAATCCAAAAATAAATTCTATACCGGTCCTATGCACATATACATATATGTTAACATGGTAACTTTTGTTTTATATTAATAAATGATATTAATATAAATTAAAAAAAAAGTTATAGTTCCATTTTTTTTTCTTTATTTACGTTTCTTTAGTTACGTAAAATACAAAAAAGAAAGATTTCTTTTTTGTATTTTACGATGTAAGGTTTATAGTTGTTATTTAGTTAGTTTATTGTGAATGTTGAGTACGTCTGTAATTGTCACTCATATCAGTTCTCCAAAATATTGTCCAGTCGTGTTCTTTTTAAGATATTATCAAAATGATAATCCTTCTACTCATATCTGTCAATAAAATATTTATAACTATTGACAACATGCATCCCACGCTTTTTTTACAATAAAAAATATTTTTTAACCGACTTCAAAAAAGGAGGAGGTTATCAATTCGTCTGTATTTTGTTTTATGTTTGTTACCTCATAACTTTGGACCGGGTGAATCGATTTTGATGATTTTTTTTTATTTGAAAGCTGGTGCTTTCCATTCGGTCCCATTTCAATGGTCCAGTTTTGACAACGTTATCCATGACAAAACCATATAAGTCGTAAATTTGCATTAAGTATGTGCGCGACAAATAGACGAATAACTCAATATCACGCCAACCGATTTCGATGATTTTTTTTATTGGAAAGAATATATTTCAAGGGTAGTTTGATGACAATTTGCTTAGATTCTGATTATGGTATCCATGACAAAATAACGAAACTTCAATTCTTAGGAGCAAATTAACGATACTCGGCCGAATCTTTAATAGGCTATCCAGAATTCTCAGTCACCTACCGTAACATCGTTATGATCAAGTAATTATAGTACTATTATATTGAACACTTTTGTTTATACCGTCAAAAGTTTTACAGCGCACACCAAATAATTACTTTTATAGGCAACAGTTTGATGCCTTGGGTTACATTGCTCCATTTTAGGTAGAGATCTCAATTTTTGAAAATACGACGCTACCTACCGTACTATGGATTTTATATTTAATTATATTCGTAGCACTCTTTGGATTAAAGAGCTTGTTTTACATTTAGATTTAAATAAAAAATATGTCTTATCCAAGGAGGCTTTTACAAACACTTCCAAATAACTTCCTTCAGATCCTGACAGTTCTACGTGAGGCTACTATCAATTCAATGGATGTTTATATAAATTGTCAATACTTATCAAGGGTTTTATCTGATATAGTACATTTTTGTGTGAACTAACTAATAAAAAGACATAGTATTTTCTTTATCTACACTAATATATAAAGTTGAAATCGAATCTCAGGAACTATTGGTTCGAATTAAAAAAAAAATTTTTGTGTTGTATATTCCTTTCATCGACGAAGGTTCTACGCTGATTTTCATTCATTATATTTTTATTAAGTAAATGCGAGTGAAACGCGGGGCACAGCTAGTGTAATATAAAAATGGTTTACTACTTCATCTATTTTAAAATTTGAACAATAGAAGGATTAGGAAGAATTTCACACAATCGCCTCATTCAGCATCATTCGTCGAGCCAATCGACTAAACCAATCTGAAACGTCAGCTGTCAAATGACAATAGCTGTCAATTGGTTCTGCCAAATGTCATCTATCAAATGTCAACAGCTGTCAACTGACAATTTAGAGTTAAGTCTCTCTTGCACTATCTCCCACTATGACGTCACGTATGTAGGATACATACGTGACGTGTTGTGCCTCCCGAAATGATTATATTAAATAATCCGATATTTTCTTGCTAAAATTTATCACAATCCACTTACTTCGTATTGTCCTCAAATAATTGATCAAGTCAATCAATTGAAATATAAGAAACTAGCTGATACCCGCGACTTCGTCCGCGTTGCTTGATATATTAACAAAGTTCAGAAAACTTTGTACTTTGTATGTACGAAGGAAAAAACATCAAAAAGATGGCAAGCAAAAATATACTTTGCTTAAACATACATCACTGAACACGCAGTGCATATACAAATCGTTGTTTCTTGAAACATTAATAACTTTTTATTAAATGAAGATATCGCAATTTGTTTTGTTTTTGATAAGGGCTCTATCATTTTATTTATATAGATAAGAAATCCTGCCTAGGTGTGAATTTGCATTTTTCTTTTGCCTAGCTTTATGTCTTAGCTTAGTGGAATGGCTCGGCTTTTGGTCTCGTGTAAATACACCATTATGAATGCTTCCACTGATAGATTGGCTGTCGGCCACCATACTAATGTTTAAGGTGCTTATTTGCTTGATTGAAGCGTATCCAGCGCTTAACGAAATATGTATATTGCAAGTCAGTACGTACGACGAGGGCTGCCGTCTAGCTGTATTCAACTCGGTAATTGTTTACACCTTTAAAGACGTATAACTTCGCAAGATTACTGTGTTTAACTGTTGGTGTAACTATATCAATAAACAAATAAAATCATACAAAAGCACACATTTTTGTACGAGTATGCATAAAAAATAAGCATAGGTATAGCATAAGCAAATCTATAAATATTTATGTAAATTTAAATAACTTAAAAATAATATAGAATGACATAATGAAATCCGTGTTTAAATTTTCCGTTTGCCAGTCTGACATAAATAAATCGACTTCATTTATTGAAATATAATAAAAAGACCTGTCAATTAAACTTTAATTCGATAAAAAATTAATATTGAAAATATTCAATATTCAAAAATAATATGTTGACGCACATACATTTATAAATAAACTCCGTAATCTTGTAAAAAAACGAGCTGATTTTGACGTCATTTGACGTCACGGAATAAAACATAGAAAGCCTTATTATGGAATTCCCCTTTTAATTGTGCATGTCATTAAATAATGCACCTTATTCCAATCAGATTAGAAGCTATTTCACAATGACAGGTTATAATAATTTTATGGACTTCGTAAATAATCGTGTTTTTGCGGCATCTTAATAACAAGGCTATTTACATATAGATCACTGATCTAAATAGCCGCTTTACTATAATCTGAATCACTCCATATATAAAAAAAAACAAATTCCACTCGGCCTGCTGTCTGTCGTAGACAATTTCTACACTCAGCTTACAAAACGATTCTTTTCCTGGATAAGTTACTGGTTCTATACTCAAGATTAGTACATATAGGTACAAGCCTATATAAAACTAGAATGATAAAGAAATATACCTATGTTTATACAAAAAAATCTCAGTTTCAGGTCGGATTTGTCTTTATAATTCATCTCGTGTTTGAAAGTGTCTATATTCACAGAAGTTCGCCACATGTGTATTCCACCAACTCGCATTGGAGCATCGTGGTGCAATAGGATCTAAACAACTTCAAAAAAGGAGAGGTGGTCATATTAGCAGTGGGACATTCAAAGACTGTTACTATACATTTAAAAATGATTATTTATGAATTTATATTTAGTCTTTCCGTGATTTTCTTTAAGAAAAAGGAATTAGGTTTTAAAATAATACTGTTAGCAATTACAAAGTCGATGGACCGGTGGTTACTATACCAGTTCGTTTTGCAACGCTCCCAACCTTATGATTTCGGCATCGAACAAAAATAAAAAGCAAACCGACCGCGACCGGGCGAAAAAAATCTTGACTCGATGTCCTAACGTATGAACAAAGGTTAAGAACCCGTTGTAATGTATACATCAAGGAGAAACCCGAGGTGGCCCAGCGGATAGAACTCTTGAATCTCAACCGAAGATCACAGGTTCAAACCCTGGCAAATACTTTCATTTTGATATTCTAATTTTGATATTCTGATAATTCATCTCGTGTTCAGATGTGTAGAAAACCTTCATTTCATAAAGCCATAAGACTTATTATGAGGATAACCTCATAAGAGAGGTTTTAGCCCAGCTGTGGGACAGTTTTTATTGGAAGAATTTTGATATTATGTACCTACTAAAGAACAAAAATATTATTTCGTCAAAATTTTGACAGAGTTAAGAATAGCAGGCAAATTAATAATTTGAAGTTACGCGATATCCTGACTAATATTGTATCATTGTAACTTATTCAATTGGTGGAAGTACATTTTAAATTGAATGAAAATATTCCACTCTGTTTATTTATAACTGTTTTAGCACCTATTAATGAAATAAACCTACTAATTATATAAATAACAATCATTTTTAAATGATCTTATAAAAAAATTATTTAAAATATTATGATATATATATATTACCACCTATTATTCACATATTCTGCCACCGAAGCAGATATACTTGGTATTGTTGTGTTGTGGTTTGAATGATGACATTAAAATAGTTTAACTACGGGTACCACCACATCATCTTGGTTCCTACATTTTTTTAGGAATTGACGATGTAAAGATTTTTTTTTCTACTTCCGATATCTATTGTGATGGATGGTGGATGGTGAGCACCAGGTAGCTCATATGCCCATTTGCTCAATTGAGCCCAAAATTCACCAATGGAAAGCTACCTCATCAGCGAGTAACATAGGCTATATATTATCCCTGCAATCCCACGGGAACGGGAAATGCGCGGGTGAAACCGCGAAGAGAAGTTAGTCATGATACAAAATTACAATTCAAAATGCTCTTAAAAGCCTATGTAAATAAAGTGTATTTTAATTTGATTAATACTATTTATACTATTAGTAGTAATAGTAGTAGGAAATAAACTCGAATGTAAGGTCACATAAGTTATGGCGAGTTACCATAAATATCACACGATGATAAAAATAATTCCATGTTATTACCACCTATAAAGGAGACCATAGATATTAAGGTCGATACAGACCATAAGAGCGAATCGTAAGGCGAAAATCACCAATAAAATTATAATTCACTATAAGAATAGTTTTTAGTTCTAATATTCGATCGATCGATTGATTGCCTTATAATACCTTGAACCGAAAAAAATATATTTAGTTAAATATTTAAATCAATTAAAACGATATTGTTAGAAAAATACAATACCTAATAATAAATACTATTATTTGGTTTGTTTTTTCCGCTATTAAAAGCTTACTTATCCATGATGGAATAAGCTATATACCTTCTCCTCAAAAAAGGAGAAGAGGCCTTAGCTCAGCAGTGGGACATTCACAGGCTGTTACTACTTAAGCCGAGATGGCCCAGTGGTAAGAAAGCGTGAATCGTGAATTAACCGATGATCGTGGGTTCAAACCCGGGCAAGCACCGCTGAATTTCATGTGCTTAATTTGTGATTATAATTCATCTCGTGCTTGACGGTGAAGGGAAACATCGTGAGGAAACCTGCATGTGTCAAGTTTCATGGAAATTCTGTCAAATGTGTATTCCACCAACCCGCATTGGAGCAGCGTGGTGGAATAAGCTCCAAAACCTTCTCACAAAGAGGAGAAGAGGCCTTAGCTCAGCAGTGGGACATTCACAGACTGTTACTACTTACTTACTTTTATCCATGAGCAAATTACGTCAACCAACGATTGCTTCTTGACAATAAAATTTTCTATTTGACGTACTGTATTTCTCATCATTATACATTTATCATACTTCCCGCTATTCGTAGCCTTAAGATGCGGAAGAAGCAAACGAATGGTTGCATCTGAAAAACGCCCCGTAATAATTTTAATACCCGAAAGCATGGACCATGAGTCATGACAAAAAGGACACACGACGTATAATTTTCACGGACCAAACGGCTGGTCCACGAGCGGATTGCATCGGTACATAACCTTCCATCTCTCATATTACCATTATGTATATATATATATGTGTGTGTGTGTGCGTCCGTATTACGAGAACTTAACCTTGGCACTGCCGTACCTTGCTTAGGTAAATAATTTGTCTTAGGTATGTAAATATTTTTCTAACAACCCTCGACTTTGCACTTCCAATGTATATATACTAAATGGTCACATAAGTTTTGTCCGTCTGTTCTAATTATAATTTGATTTAAGATAAGACTAATTAAAATTGAAATAAAAAATTTAAGTGTTCATTAGATACGAGTTATAAAAGCATTGTTTCATAATTTGAAGAACGAAATAATAACCAAAATTACATTAAAAACACAAGGATATTTGTTATATTACAAGCTATTTATTAAGTTTTTAGGTTGCAGTTTTTTTTATTTAATGGGTACAAATACTGTCTGGTTTAATTTTATTCGTGGGAATAACACGAGCGCTCTTCGGTTGTAAATAAAAAATATAAATCATATTTATTAATAATCAACTGTATGTAGTCTTTTAATATATACGAAGGTAAATAAGCAAAGAAATAACATATACTTAGGACGTACGTGTAAAAAATGTAGTAACAGTGTTACGAGCATTGCATTTACGAAGCATATCAAATATAAGGATAAGATAACGTCCTCCAGACCGATTTCGACCACGGCGGCCAATCTCAGGAGAGATTAGCCAACTGCGCAGGAGATATTATAGTGCACAAGTGTGTGCGCAAACACAGGTGCACTCTTTTCCTTAGCTCTCATAAACCGATGGGACGGCAATCCGACACGACCGGAAAGAGTTCAGGCGCAGGACCAACGGCTTAAAGTGCTTTCCGAGGCACGGGAGTGTACACACTTCCAAGTTCCAGACTTCGGGCTGCTACTGAGAGTTTTCTGACAGAAAACCCCAATAGCTATATATCAAATATATAATATACATAAATGGTAACATCTCTCACAACGCTAATGTCTATGGGCGTTGGTGACCACTTACCATCAGGTGGCCCATATACTCGTCCGCCTTCCTATACAAAAAAGACTTAATTTCATATTCTTGTTTACATATTACGGAATTAAATAAATTATTATGTATATGTAAATTTAGATCGAGTTATATTTTATTACAATAATAAATATTATGACTCATACATAGGCATTTATGTATGTATGTAATAACACACCAGACGTGTTACTGTTTGTACAATTGTATATTATTAAAATTTAATTATCTCATATATTGTATATTTATAATTCTTGAACTGTTTTTTTTTTTCTTTTCGCTAACTTTAAGGGTGCGTTCGTCAGACACACAATAGCTCGACCGTTTTTTTAACTTACATTTAAAAAAATATCTCTACAAACAACCCTTTACTTACCGCTTTATTTATTTTATATATATATACCATTTATGTATAGGGTCCACCCTGATAGTTTTTTTTTCTAAATATTAGTAAAAACTAATTTTGAAATTAGAAGAGTTTCAGAGATAACCACCTACAACCTAAATTTACTTCCCTATAATATATACATATAACAATAATAATTACATTCAAATTCAAAATACTTTATTCAATATTGAACTACTACACTTACTTATTGATTTTCAAACTGGAAACTACTACCGGTTCGGAAAGGAAACACCCAGCACTGAGAAGAACCGGCGAAAGAAAATCAGCGGGTTGATTTTTTTCTTTTGACTTCTTTTTTGTCTTTTACAAATAAAAACAAAAGAAATAGCCATGCGGCGATCGTCTCATTCCCAAGGTGTGCTATCATCCATAAATTCATTAATTGCATAATAACCTTTAGCACACAAGCGAACCTTTCCATTTTTGATAGATTGGCATTATTATGTATATAAGTAGGTATATGAAAATCATGCATGTCACATAAATAATCTAAAATTTAAAGCAGACGAAACTGCGACGCACAAATAGGGACCAATTCTACTAATCTGTAACGATAACTAAACGTTCCCAATTCGATTGCAATCCTACTTTGACTATTACATATTTATTCGTATCGAAACCCAACCGATATGATATATAACATTAACCGCTAAGTTAAAACCAAATTTAATTATTAACTTTTACGCCAATAGTCGATAATTGAAATAAAGAATAGGGAAACGGGATTATAAATAAATATCCTGGGACATTATTCACACACGGCCATCTGATCCCAAACTAAGCAGAGCTTGTACTATGGAAACCAGACAACTGATATACTACATATCCTACTTTTTTTTCTAAATACATACTTATATAGATAATTACACCCAGACTCAGGACAGACAAACATGTTCATGCACACAAATGTACGTCCTGGGTGGGAATCGAACCCACGACCTGCGGCTTGTAAAGGCAAGTGTCTTACCAACCACGCCAACCGGCTCGTCGTTCTCGATTACGATAAAGTGACAATTTGTGAGTATAATTACTTTGATATCATAAACTCAAATCACTAATACGCACTTCATCATCTGGTATAAGTTTTATGAATATCGGTTTAGTATTTTTTATTTTTGCATTTTTAAAAAACATCTCATTTATTACTTCTCTTTATATACGTCAAGTATATGAATCATTTGACAATGATAGGTAAATTAAGTATCGTTGCACAAATTTTAGTAACAAACAAATGATGCCATTAAGATAATGATTATTTAATTACTTTATAGTCATTTAAAAATATAATGAGTTTTATTCTGTACTGAATACGCGATATACGAACTTAAAAAACTAAAATTAATTAAGTTTATTTAAAGGACGCAAATTATCATATATTAATAAATACGATATAAATAAAATAAACTACTACATTAACTTCTATTACCAATGTTTACCTAATGTAAATAATAATATAAGTTTTTTTTATAGAATTACAAGAACGTAAACGTCACTCTTGCCACAATAGTTTAATAGCTAGTGAGTAAGCTGCGAAGCAGATCTACTAAAAAAATTATCTCCAAAAATGTTCTGTATTTTCTTTCATAAGTTTCATGTAAATTGGTTTAGCAGTATTTTCAGTTAGACATTATAATAAACCGTCTTCTCATTTTTTAATATTCTTTTTAGAAATAGAAATAAAATGAATGAATGTTTTTATTGACCTTAAAATGTTTCGTTACATAGTTATAATTATTCGTATTAGAATAATATTTTACAATTGTTTATTTTTTGTCTTTGTTTACAAGGAATCACGATGAGTACTGATGAAGGTCTATCCGACCTCAGCACGGTTACATTTCTCAATGCTAATTTTATAAATAATTACATTAATTAACATAAACGTCTCAAAAGTTAGTGATAATCACCTTGAACGTTCTAGAAGTTAAATGTTAGACGAAAAAATAACTATAATAAAATAACAAATAAAACATTACGTTAATAAAATAAAGAATAAATATCTCACCTTTTTATAAGTTTAACAAAATCCACTATAATTCCATAAACAATTTTTTAATCAAAACGGCACAAGCACAAAAACGCGCGTAATTCGTTTAAAAAAAAAATGGCTGACTTGCGCGCGCGCGACGCACGTTCGATTAACACTGAACTTGAGTGTTGCCGCTTGCGCAGCGTCTTGCGGTTACATGGTTGCCTTCCAGCCTTATGTGGCAAAATAAACCTTGAACACATGGAGCTAGATTTGATTTTACAATGCAGTGTGTATAATTGATCAATAAGTAATAAGCAGCCGACGAATTTGCTTCATTTTGCGGATTTTCCAACAATTCGAGGTCTTATACTTAATGTATATTCTTACTATCACAATTTCATCATAAGAAGTTGATCGTTTATTCTACGCGTTAAAGTCTATTTAAACAAATATATAATGTTGCGTAACATCTAAACAAATGGACTTTTACCTTAATGACGTTTTTTTTTAAATCAGCTGGTGACCAATGTTTTACTTTAAAGGTTTTACTCCGTTACAAAAGAAAATAATCGCAATTTTATTTATATTGACTTTTTATTTAAATTTAGAACATCTGATTGCCAGTTTAATTAAATAAGATATTAATACTACATTGAAATATGACTACAATTAAACTTCAATGAAATTCCATAATTGGAATAAGAACATTTTAAGTGGTGTTAATTGATTAAACTATTTTAATATTACTTCTTTAAATGTTAACGCGAAACATTATTTAAGAGATCAAAAATTAAGCCATAAATTATTTATGGTATTCACTTTTGAATCTTCTTTGGATACGAATAAAAGTGTCACATGATGTCAGATAGGATGTATAATATATCAGTAATATGATGGGTTCCGGGTTAACCATTTACACAGTAATGTCTTAACTGCCTCGTTGGTCTAGTGGCTTGATATAAGGCCGCAGACTCGGTGGTCCTGTGTTCAATTCCCAGGTCGGGCCAATAAATAGACATTGGGGTTTTCTGTCAGAAAATTCCGAGTAGCAGTCCGGAGTTTGGAAGTGTGTTGGAACTCCCGTGCCTCGGAAAGCACGTTAAGCCGTTGGTCCTGCGCCTGAACTCTTTCCGGTCGTGTCGAATTGCCGTCCCATCGGATTATGAGAGCTAAGGAAAAGAGAGTGCACCTGTGTTTACGCATACACTTGTGCACCATAATATCTCCTGCGCAGTTGGCTAATCTCTCTTGACATTGGCCGCCGTGGCCGAAATCGGCATGAAGGACCGTATTATAATGTCTGGACTTATTTTTAACCTCCACGGAAAAAAAGGGTTGTTATAAATAACACGAGTGTGTCCGGCGGTTTATCTGAACCGATATGACTTGAGAAAAGTTTAAAGAACTTGTTCTTTAAAGGCTGGCTACGCATCTGAAAGCGCCCCACTGTTGCAGTCTGTAGATGGTAGTCACATTCGATCAGATGAACCTCCTGACTGTTTGCTCCCTATTAGTTAAAAATAACACACACACACACACACACACACACACACACACACATACACACAAGAACATAAATTTATATTCGTACGCTGTATTTTTAAGCTTTGTGACCTATAGATATTTGATTGGAGTATATCTGGTGAGGGAAACATTTAAGCAGAATATAATTTATATTAAGTAGAACTGACAATAGTGAACTAGGTGGCAAAGCTTTGTCCAAGCTCGTCTGGGTAGGTACCACCCACTCATCAGATATTCTACCGCAAAATAGCAGTACTTGGTACTGTTGGGTTCCGGTTTGAAGGGTGAATGAGCCAGTGTAATTACAGGCACAAGAGAGTCATAACATCTATTTCCCAAGGTTGGTGGCGCATTGTCGATTTAAGCGATGGTGAACATATCTTTTGATGACTTATGATGTCTTTGGGTTTAAGTGTACCATTTATAATGCGCTCAGTACTTTTTAACCGACTTCAAAAAAAAGGAGGAGGTTATCAATTCGTCTGTATGTTTTTTTTTTGAATCGATTTCGATGATTTTTTTTTTTATTTGAAAGGGTTTGCTTTCCCATTGGTCCCATTTTTTTTTTGTCCAGTTTTGACAGTGGAATCCATGAGAAAACCATATAAGTCGTAAATTTGCATGAGGTATGTGCGCGACAAATGGACGAGTAACTCGATTTCTATTCAGCGGATTTCGATGATTTTTTATTGGAAAGAGTATACTTCAAGGGTTGTTGGATGATAGTTTGGTTAGATTCTGATTATAGGATCCATGACAAAGTAACGGAAATCTTCAATTCTTAGTAGCAAATTAACGATACACGACCGAATCTTTTATAGGCTATCTAGATTTATCATTCACCTACCATAACATCGTTATAATCCAGTACTTGTAGTACTATTGTATAAAACACTTCTTAATATACGGTCAATAGTTTTCGCAGCGCACGCGAAATAATAACTTTTATAGGCAACAGTTAAATACGTTGGGTTACATTGCTCCATTTTAAGAAGGGATCTATAAGTTTTTGAAAATATAATATAGCCTATGTTACTTGGTAAAGACGTAGCTTTCTAAGGGTGAAAGAATTTTTAAAATCGGTCGAGTAGTTTTTAAGTTAAATCGTAATAAAAAATCAAACAAAAATCAAATCTTTCCTCTTTATAATATGAGTTATGCATGTAAGCATTAGTATATATGTTATGTTTGTAATTGAAACATATTTGAACATCTACTAAAAGTTGAGACCAATTTTGAAAATTATATAATATATCGTATAAGTACTCTTATATACATGTTATATTTATATATTGATTACTAGTGTTTTTCCCGCGGTTTCACCCGCGTAGTTCCCGGTCCCGTGGGAATATGGGGACAAAATATAGCCTATGTTACTCCCTGATAATGTAGCTTTCCATTGGTGAAAGAATTTTTTAAATCGGCTTAGTGAAACCACTACACGCATAAACATGCGTGAAAGCGTCACAAACAAACTTACTTTCGCAATTATAATATTAGTTAGGATAATATAGATACTTCCCCTTTTTTTAATATACAGACATTCCGTCATAGTTTATGGTGAAGAATGGTATAACACAACGTCTATAAACATACAGTTTATTTAATTATTAATAGAAATAACTATTTGATTATGTTATGGCTGCCCAACACCCCACCAACTAAATCTATTTAATCAAAACATGTTAATTTATATTCATACATTTAACCATATTAACTAATATTTATTAATTCAGTACCAAAATGCATTTTTCTTTACGTTTCACTGTTTTAGATTAATATATTTAAATAATAATATAAACGGCGCTGTCTCATATGAGCTGCACGTTTAGTAGGTCTACCCATATTCTACAAATTAGTGAGTGTACTTCAGATTCACTAAAAATCGAAAAATAAATAAAAATTTTAACAAAACAAAAACCGACTTCATAGGAAAAACAAATTAATATGCACTAAAAAGTGAAAAATAATTGCGTATTCTTCTATAATTTGATAATTAACTTACTATTTTCTACTCAACAATATGTAGGACGAATGTGTAGTGTGGTTGATAATTTATTTACAATTATTGTTATTTTTGGAGTCGATGTCAGCTAAGGAAACACTATAATATACCTAGCAATAATAATACGGGAATCTTTTAAAAACAAACAAAAACATACACATTACAAATTGACTTTTATTCGCCTCGTTAAGTTGCGCGTGCGACACAAGCACATCTCACCTATAACTAACTAACTATGTATGTAGTTATAAACCCATCTTGGCTGACATCGACTCCAAAAGTAACAATAATTGTAAATAAATTATCAACCACACTACACATTCGTCCTACATATTGTTGAGTAGAAAATAGTAAGTTAATTATCAAATTATAGAAGAATACGCAATTATTTTTCACTTTTTAGTGCATATTAATTTGTTTTTCCTATGAAGTCGGTTTTTGTTTTGTTAAAATTTTTATTTATAGTATGTACAGAGGAAACATTTAAAATTTGATTTTTATCTATAATTATATTTTTATTATTTAATAATGATTTGCAATAAATCACGTACATTATCTATATTAATGACGTAATTATATATAAATTAATGGAATTTTGTAAGTTAAATATAATGTCTAAAAAATTTAAAATTAAGACCTTGCAACAAGGTAAATCTTGGAAAGATGGGGGATCTTACATATTATGTGTCCTGCTATTGTCGTGAAGTGCTCTGCGCATGGCTCAGCGGTGTTCGGCTTTCGGTTTCTCAGGAGGGTAGAGTGATAAGCTCTACTACTTCTACTAGACATTATTTAGTGAGTAGATGTCAATAAACACACTCAATAACACTAATTGTTGAAGAAATAAAGATCTCGCTGTGTTGCTTTTACAGTTTTTCTCAGGTCTGAGGTATTTAGATCTGGTAGTAGGTCTTTTTAATATGTTATAGGTTGGTGGACGGGAAAACGGCCATCTAATGGTAAATGGTCACCACCTCAAAAAATATTAACCATTTCTTACATTGCCAATGCGCCATCATACTTGGGAACTAAAATGTTATGTCTTCGTGCCTATAGTTACACTGGCTCACTCACTCTTTAAACCGGAATGAAACAATACTAATTATTGCTGTTTAGCCGTAGAATATCTGATGAGTGGGTGGTACCACATGGAATTGCACAATGACCTACCTTGAAGTAATAAATTTTTGATAATAAGTGGTAAAGCATTTATATAAAATAAACATTAAGACTTACTAAATGACTATCTTTACAAAACAGAACACAATATGCAACAATATTCTCATCATGTCTTTCATATTTATTTTTATTACCTGTATCATAAAATATTGATTGGTAATAAAATATTTCTTTGTGGTTTAGTTAACATCGACATTTGACACGAGTTATTTTATTGGCGACACGTTCTCGCATCGCATTCAATTCAAGTCAATCGACCGTTTAGTTAGGTTCTGACTAACATTAGGACGAGGAGAGTACTAATTTGGTAGATTAGTATTGATTAGCGTCCAGATTATTATTCCAAGTGTGTGACGTTGAATGAACAGCGCTATCTACATTAAATACGAGTAGTTATAAAATTATTAATCTTAACTTACAAGTCTTGTTAGACATCCCCTCGAGACAAGTGGCTTTTAAGTTAATAGAATAGAACAGAAAATAATAATCAATGTATTGATTGACATTCGCGTTCGACTTAATTGTCGAATTACGTGTCGAACGCGACACATTGATTAATAATTATTTTCTATTCTATTCTCTTAACGTAAAAACCACTTGTCTAGGCCTGCAGGTCAGAAAATTTTGACCGTAATGATTGCTTCTAAAATAATGATCGTTAAAAATGTGCATAATATATTAGTTACTTAAATGTATTCATAACATCGTGAGGAAACCAACCCAGGGTTCGGTGATATTACACATTGACTGCCTCGTTGGTCTAGTGGCTTGATATTAGGCCGCAGACTCGGTGGTCCTGTGTTCAATTCCCAGGTCGGGCCAATAAATAGTCATTGGGGTTTTCTGTCAGAAAATTCCCAGTAGCAGTCCGGAGTTTGGAAGTGTGTTGGAACTCCCGTGCCTCGGAAAGCACGCTAAGCCGTTGGTCCTGCGCCTGAACTCTTTCCGGTCGTGTCGGATTGCCGTCCCATCGGATTAAGGAATGAGAGCTAAGGAAAAGAGAGTGCACCTGTGTTTGCGCACACACTTGTGCACTATAATATCTCCTGCGCAGTTGGCTAATCTCTCTTGGCCGCCGTGGCCGAAATCGGTCTGGAGGACCTTATTATAATGTCTGGACTTATTTTTAACCTCCACGAAAAAATTGTTATAAATAACACGAGTGTGTCCGGCGGCTTATGACTTGAGAAAATTTTAAAGAACTGGTTTTAGGAGTTTTGAGGAACTGGAAATTTTAAAGCGCCCCGCTTTTGTGGTCCGTGGGTTCGATCAGATGAGCCTCCTGACTGTTAGCTCCCTATTACATAAAAATAACACAAACACAGAAGAACATATTTATGATCGTTCGCTGTATTTTTTAGCTTTGTGACCTATATATATATATATTTAGCGTTAACACTATTAAAACTAAAAAAACAACAACTCAGTCAATAAAAACATTTACTTAAACATTAAAAGATATTAATTATTCTAGGTAGGAACTAGGTGCTCAATATTAACTTAATCCTAAATTAAACAATACTAGTGAACGTATTATCGTCCGATCCGATCGTCGCGAACCGAGCGCAGAGACTAGCGTTTGCCGATGTCTCCGCTCGCCCGCTTGCGTTCCCCTCTTCCCCTCGAACCGAAATCACGCCACTCTGACGCCACATTTACAAACACGCCCCCCTGGGGCCTATTCCTCAGCTAATTCGGCCTTTCCTGAAGGCGGCTCGTCCTCGACCGCAGCATTTTCAGACAGCAACGGACGTGGTTGCGATTCTTGAATGTGGACCGCCGCTTGTACTTCCTGCAGGTATCCTTCCGCGCTCTTTTCGGAATCCGAAAAGTCGTCTTCCTCCTCGTCGGCGGCACCTTATGAGCAACATTGTTTGCATTAGAACACAGTAAAAGCGTAGAAACCTAAGCTCATCTTTGTGTTTTATTTTTATGTTAAACGGAGCCTAGGATGTAAAACATAAAAATAAACACTTTAAATGCTAGCAGAGCCCTCAGGTTACTAGTTACCATACAGAGCCCTCGGGATGTATGTGCCATTCATATAAGACATAAAAATATAAACACTTTAAATGCTAGCAGAGCCCTCAGGTTACTAGTTACCATACAGAGCCCTCGGGATGTATGACTGGCAGAGCCCTCAGGGTACCAGATTTCATAAGGTATAGAGCCCTCAGGTTATACCACAGGCAGAGCCCTCGGGGTGCCAAAACAACAACGCAGCAATAAGCTGTAACACAACTAGGCTACCATTTAATACGCGCAGAGCCCTCAGGATGCGCACCATTCATAGCCAAACCGCATATTCATAATACCCCTGATGTACAAGGCCAGGAGCATCGCCTGCTAAGGCAACATGCATATCATGTGCCTATCTACTCCGTAACAAAGACACACAGTTAGCGTATCACGTATCGCCTACTCCTGCGTGCCCATCACACAGGTATAACCCGTACAGAGACCACACCGACATAAGCACGCCTGCGCGCTCGTCGTGTTCGGCCACCAGCGCCACGCGCCATGCGCCACACGCAGACTCGAACAGGTGAACAGGCCTCCGCACTTGTGACGCTCGGCCACCAGCACCACGACCGGCAGGCTGGGGAGAGCTGACCGGTGATGGAACAGCCAGCTGCACCAGTTGTGCGCAGGCTGATGTATCGCACCCAAAGTACTGAAGCATCATCCTCGTGTGTTACTCTGAAACATTGTTCGTCACATAGTCTCCTTTAGCTCGGTCACTCCTGACCACACTACATTTTAAAAGTAAAGTACAAAGACATGAAAGCTTTAACTGGACAATAGGAGATACAAAATTGATCATGCTAACAGCCATAACACATTACAGTCGTTCAAACTAAATTGTAAAACGACTCAGTACAAATTAACCCAGCTTTAATAAAACCTGACTCTTGAAACTCACGAGTAAAATATGTCGCGTCCCGGCTGTCCAGCCGACCAGCAATCGCATTGCACACAACCAGCGCATGGGTTAGATCCCTTGGATCCGAGAACCCGTGTGTCACACCCTGGTAACTACACGAATGGTCTCTACAGACCCCTTACTCGAGTTTCTATCACAACTTTTTATTTGAACTTCATTATTAACATCTACATCAATCTCAACCTCACTACACGTCATCGACAAAGGTCTTGCGACTTTACCTATTAAAAATTCTAAAGGACTAGTTTTTGTGGTAAGATTAACCGTGCAGTTAATTGCAAGTTGTACTTCGCCTAAAGCGTCACGCCAAGAACGATCTGTTATAGATGGATAATGTACCCCTTTTTGCCAACAACACAATCCTTTCTCACGCAGTCAGCATTTTCCTGCCATAGTCATTCATTCCAATAATGAAGTTAGTCTCTCCCGAACGCTAATCCTAGACGGTCAACAGATACTATTTCTGTGTTTTATTTATTTATTTTTTATTTCTGAATTCAAGAGACTCGTAACAGATCGTTTGACTCTTTAGTGGGCAACATAGACTTTAATACCCACATGCACAATGACGTAAGTATTACAGAGAGCTTTAACTATCGCGCGTTGACAAACCGAAACCGCTTTATAGAGCCTAACTAGTCATACCAATAATAAAATATTTCGAATAACGAATAAAAAAAGTAACAATTTCCGCTTTATGAGCTAGGGGACTTCCGTATCAATAAAGGTAAAATCATTCATCAAAGTTCGGTCTTTAGTGCTGCGAGATGAAACATTACTTTCTAAATTAGCTGAGCGTCATGAAAAATTACATGCGAGTCATAATTATTTACATCGTGAACTTTAGAAACTTTAAATTGTTTCGCGCTCATATTAAAACTAAATCGCTGCGACAATGTTTCGCGCCCTACCATGATAATAAAATTTCAATTCAATTATTATCAATCTTGAAAATACAAAATATTTGAACAGTGCTGAGAACACTTGATTGATTAATGCCGCCTAATGTAACTGTTTTGTTCATCTTTGTTATTTCCCACAAAAATAACAAGGATCACTCAGCACCTGAATCATAATGGAATGTGAATAACTGACCTTTTTGACTTAAACTCCCTTTAAGGGCCTAGTTACTCCACGTACGCCACGCCACGTACTCCATTAGCATTGAATTTTAAACGCGATGTACGTCTTCGCGCCCAATATCATGTCGTTGATACAGCGTAGCGGTTCGTGGCAGCACTCACGAAAAGCCCTGGCGAAGACACGGCCGCAGAGTTCCGATGCTCCACCATAATCAGCAGCGGCGTTCCGCGTGGAGATGAACGGTTTATTCCTCCAACGCCGTTAACTGCTTTCTGTAACGAGAGTCACGTTTACACCACTGTTATTATGCAAGTTTCTTAGCTATTATTGCGCAAGATCACTGATAAATAATAATGCAAAGCAGGGTAGTTAAATAAAGAAATTATCGCAATGTAGGTAAATTGTAATTACTTATAAAGTACAACCCACAGTAAGACACAGTGTCTATCGCTTTTAAACTAATTGGAACGCACTCACCAGATATTTTTCATCGTACAATACGTTACCACACATTAAAATCGCATGATGAGTTCCGCAGCTGAGGGTGTCGTGCTCGGGGGCAGCGACGCGGCCACGCTCACCGTACTCGTCGTCGCGCCGTCCGTGCGAGGTTGAATTTGCGCATCCGCATGGCCGGTAGTCACACTCATTAAGTCAGAAGCACGTGGCGGCGAAGAGTGCGAGCGCAGCGGCAGCTCAGGTGGCGCGCGCGCTGATCTTTGTACCCGCTTGATCGATGTTAATACATCGTGTATCTTCCAACGCCGTCAAACGAGAAATTATCGTTTGAAACTGTCGTTCGATACCCGAATCGGATGAACGTCCGCGTTTTCGAGATTTATCACTAGTTTCCTTAGGCATTGCGAACGATATTTAAGTAAATATTAATCAAATAATAATAAAAAATAAACAATCGATTCTCCTAATCGTCTAAAATTAAAACAACAGAGATGTGGTTAAGAATCCCACTTCTGAATTTAGCGTTAACACTATTAAAACTAAAAAAACAACAACTCAGTCAATAAAAACATTTACTTAAACATTAAAAGATATTAATTATTCTAGGTAGGAACTAGGTGCTCAATATTAACTTAATCCTAAATTAAACAATACTAGTGAACGTATTATCGTCCGATCCGATCGTCGCGAACCGAGCGCAGAGACTAGCGTTTGCCGATGTCTCCGCTCGCCCGCTTGCGTTCCCCTCTTCCCCTCGAACCGAAATCACGCCACTCTGACGCCACATTTACAGACACGCCCCCCTGGGGCCTATTCCTCAGCTAATTATATATATTGTAGTTTGAGTGAAGTATGTATATCTGGTGAGGGAAACATTTAACC
Source organism: Nymphalis c-album (assembly GCA_963151315.1). Classification (NCBI taxonomy): domain Eukaryota; kingdom Metazoa; phylum Arthropoda; class Insecta; order Lepidoptera; family Nymphalidae; genus Nymphalis; species Nymphalis c-album. Next base: position 6,816,076 of record OY720609.1, read on the forward strand.
AGAATATAATTTATATTAAGAAGAACTGGCGATAGTGAACTAGGTGCTAGCTCGTCTGGGTAAGTACCATCCACTCATCAGATATTATATCGCAAAACAGCATTACTTGGTACTGTTGTGTTACGGTTTGAAGGGTGAGTGAACCAGTGTAATTACATGTAGGTTGGTGGCGTATCGGCGATGTAAGCGATGGTGAACATATCTTATGATGGGCGTTTCTGACCAATTACCATCAGGTGACCCATATACCAGGGTTTAGGTGTACCATTTATAATGCGCTCAGTACTTTTAGTATGGGCAGAGGAAACATTTAAAATTTGATTTTTATCTATAATTATATTTTTATTATTTAATGAACTCATTATTATAATCACGTACATTATCTATATTAATGGCGTAATTATATATAAATTAATGGAATTTTGTAAGTTAAATATAATGTCTAAAAAATTTAAAATTAAGACTTTGCAACAAGGTAAATCTTGGAAAGATGGGGGATCTTACATATTATGTGTCCTGCTATTGTCGTGAAGTGCTCTGCGCATGGCTCAGCGGTGTTCGGCTTTTGGTTTCTCAGGAGGGTAGAGTGATAAGCTCTACTACTTCTACTAGGCATTATTTAGATCTGGTAGTTATCTCACTTGGTGGTAGAGCTTTGTGCAAGCTCGTCTGGGTAGGTACCACCCACTCATCAGATATTCTGCCGCAAAACAGCAGTACTTTGTATTGCTGTGTTCCGGTTTGAAGGTTGAGTGAGCCAGTGTAATTACAGGCACCAGGGACATAACATCTTAGTTCCCAAGGTTGGTGGCGCATTGGCGATGTAAGCGATGGTTTACATTTCTTACAATGCCATTGTCTATGGGCGTTGGTGACCACTTACCATCAGGTGGCCCATATGCTCGTCCGCCTTCCTATACAATAAAAAAAAAGTATCTTTTTAACATGTTATAGGTCGGTGGACGGGCAAACGGCCATCTGATGGTAAATAGTCACCACCCCAAAAAATATTAACCATTTCTTACATTACCAATGCGCCATCATACTTGGGAACTAAAATGTTGTTTCTTCGTGCCTATAGTTACACTGGCTCACTCATTCTTCAAACCGGAATGTAACAATACTAAGTATTGCTGTTTAGCCGTAGAATATCTGATGAGAGGGTGGTACCACATGGAATTGCACAATAACCTACCTTGAAGTAATAAATTTTTGATAATAAGTGGTAAAGCATTTATATAAAATAAACATTTCGACTTACTAAATGACTATCTTTACAAAACAGAACACAATATGCAACAATATTCTCATCATGTCTTTCATATTTATTTTTATTACCTGTATCATAAAATATTGATTGGTAGTAAAATATTTCTTTGTGGTTTAGTTAACATCGACATTTGACACGAGTTATTTTATTGGCGACACGTTCTCGCATCGCATTCAATTCAAGTCAATCGACCTTTCAGTTAGGTTCTGACTAATATTAGGACAAGGAGAGTACTAATTTGGTAGATTAGTATTGATTAGCGTCCTGATTATTATTCCAAGTGTGTGACGTTGGATGAACAGCGCTATCTACGTTAAAATACAAAATACGAGTAGTTAATAAATTATAAATCTTAACTTACAAGTTTTGTAAGACATCCAGCCCCTCTAGACAAGTGGCTTTTAAGTTAATAGAATAGAACAGAAAATAATAATCAATGTATGTGATTGATTCTTTAACTTCTGCTTCTTTCTTGTCCTTTACCTTCTCTTTTCTTGAAAGCTCTTTTTCGTTTAGATGGTTCTCATATTAGGCGTGGCTAGGCTAGGTTTTCATATTTATTTAGTCGTGTTCCTTTTTTATTTTGATACGTCTACATATTGATTGCTACAAAAGTTTTTTACTTTGCAAATTAGGTAATTTATAATATGCATCAAAATTATGGCGTCGAGTCTAATCATCAAACTTTGTGTTACACTAACTTACACTTTTCTGTAAATATTCTTTTCCTTTATTTTTGTTTGTTTATTCTACTATTTCACTCGAATCTGATGATAAATATTTATTTTCAATATGATAATTAGGATCTGCGATACTATAATCCGGTGAGAAATCTTTTTCTTCTTTACCTTCTTCACTTTCAGCACTCATATTCGTCAATTCAATAGTTTTTAGTTCATTTTCTATTAATTGTAAATTACTTTCTGCTGCAGTCTCATCTTTCGTGTTATCATTTATTGACTCTATACTCACCTTATTTTCTTTGGTTTTGTTTTCTATGCTATGGCCGTTGAAATCTTCTTCATTTAAACTTATAATGTTATCGGGTTCTTCATTACTCGTCTGATTTATTTGCTTAAATTACGTTTTGTACAGGAAGACGAGCAGGAAGATTAACTAAAAGACGGGGATGACGATGAGGATGATTTATGGATGGTCAATGGTGATCTTTGTCGCAAAATCAACTGTTTTTCTTCTGAATTATTGGCTGAAATTCAATAAGCATTTATTTATTTACGGAATAAATACCAAAGAACAAGCCATTGTGTAATAGCCATAACTCATATTTTTGTAAATCAAAACCGGAAGTGAGTGTAAGCTATTGGCAACAGGACGAAATTTTCACATCTGAATAAAATAATATCGAAAAAAAAACTTTGGACTTATTGAATTCAAAAAAACTCTTTTACATACCTGATTAACACACTATAATTCCTAGTAAATTGTTGAATTAACAGGAAAGAATAAATTAAATTGAGACAAATTGCAAATTTATAAAAATTAAAATCTTGTTATTTTTCGTGAATATAGACTCAAGTGAGATAAAATCTGTATAAAATACGATATCATAAGGAATTTATTCAAGAGTATAGGCGTAAATAAAAATAAGACATAAAAAGATACTTACTTATATCAAAAACAACGACTAATTACTAAATATGTCACTATTCCTGAATAAAATAAATCATTATTTTAACCGAACTCTAAATACGTCGGTATTTACGAGAATCGACCGTGGGCTTACTCTGTTGCCATCGACTCAACTAAAAATGAGCCTTTATTTGTGATTAACGCTAGAGAGTTTTGTCTTAAATGAATAACGACGTTTCCTCTTTTTGACGAACATTGGCGCGAAATCGGCGTTACGGCTCTGTTCACGATAAAATATCAAAGATTTATGATCGTTTGGCATACAGAACTCAATTTGACCGAATTTTGAGTTACGCCGATATTCTCGCAAGCCAGCGATTTACATATTTTTACTTTATTTATAATATTATATTACACATTGACTGCCTCGTTGGTCTAGTGGCTTGATATTAGGCCGCAGACTCGGTGGTCCTGGGTTCAATTCCCAGGTCGGGCCAAAAAATAGTTATTGGGGTTTTCTGTCAGTAAATTCTCAGTAGCAGCCCAGAGTTTGGAAGTTGGAAGTGTGTACACTCCCATGCCTCGGAAAGCACGTTAAGCCGTTGGTCCTGCGCCTGAACTCTTTCCGGTCGTGTCGAATTGCCGTCCCATCGGATTATGAGAGCTAAGGAAAAGAGAGTACACCTGTGTTTGCGCACACACTTGTGCACTATAATATCTCCTGCGCAGTTGGCTAATCTCTCTTGAGATTAGCCGCCGTGGCCGAAATCGGTCTGGAGGACCTTAGTATATTACACATGAAAAATGTACACTCATTTAATGCTATTAAGAACAAATTGGCTGAACATAAATAACGGAGCGTTCACTTCGGTGGGGACAATAAGAGAAAAGAAAAAAAGAAAAATAAGCCAATGAGTGAGTGAGAGAGGTGACTTCCTGGTTTACGACGAACATGAGTGTTATGTTACTTTATACAGTCAGAATGAAATGTCTTTAAACCTGAACCTTTTTAACCGACTTCAAAAAAAGGAGGAGGTTATCAATTCGTCTGTATGCTTTTTTTTTTTTTTTTTTGTGTTTGTTACCTCGTAACTTTCGACTGGGTGAATCGATTTTGATGATTTTTTTTTTTATTTGAAAGGGGTTGCTTCCCATTTTTTTTGGTCCAGGTTTGACAATGGAATCCATGAGAAAACCATATAAGTCGTAAATTTGCATGAGGTATGTGCGCGACAAATGGACGAATAACTCAATATCACGCCAACCGATTTCGATGATTTTTTTTTATTACAAAGAGTATACTTCAAGGGTTGTTTGATGATAGTTTGGTTAGATTCTGATAATAGGATCCATGACAAAGTAACGGAAATCTTCAATTCTTAGTAGCAAATTAACGATACACGCCCGAATCTTTTATAGGCTATCTAGATTTATCATTCACCTACCATAACATCGTTATGATCAAGTAATTATAGTACTATTGTAAAAAACACTTCTTTATATACCGTCAATAGTTTTCGCAGCGCACGCGAAATAATAACTTTTATAGGCAACAGTTTGATACGTTGGGTAACATTGCTCCATTTTAAGTAGGGATCTATAAGTTTTTGAAAATATAATAAAGCCTATATTACTCGGTAAAGACGTACCTTTCTAAGGTTGAAAGAATTTTTAAAATCGGTCGAGTAGTTTTTGATTTAAATCGTAATAAAAAATCAAACAAAAATCAAATCTTTCCTCTTTATAATATGAGTTATGCATGTAAGCATTAGTATATATATATATATATGTTTGTAATTGAAACATATTTGAATTTCTCCTAAAAGTTGAGACCAATTTTGAAAATTATACATATATATATAGAATCGTATAAGTACTCTTATATACATGTTATATTTATACATCGATTACTAGTGTTTTTCCCGCGGTTTCACCCGCGTAGTTCCTGTTCCCGTGGGAATATGGGGACAAAATGTAGCCTATATTACTCCCTGATAATGTAGCTTTCCATTGGTGAAAGAATTTTTTAAATCGGCTTAGTGGTTTAGGCGTGAAAGCGTCACAAGCAAACTTACTTTCGCATTTATAATATTAGTTAGGATAATATAGATACTTCCCCTTTTTTTAATATACAGACATTCCGTCATATTTTATGGTGAAGAATGGTATAACACAACATCTATAAACATACAGTTTATTTATTTTTTACTAGAAATAACTATTTGGTTATGTTATGGCTGCCCAACTAAATTACCCCACCAACTAAATCTATTTAATCAAAACATGTTAATTTATATTCATACATTTAACCATATTAACTAATATTTATTAATTAAGTACCAAAATGCATTTTTCTTTATGTTTCACTGTTTTAGATTAATATATTTAAATAATAATATAAATGGCGCTGTCTCATATGAGCTGCACGTTTAGTAGGTAGACTTACTACATATTCTACAAATTAGTGAGTGTACTTCAGATTCACTAAAAATCGAAAAATAAATAAAAATTTTAACAAAACAAAAACCGACTTCATAAAAAAACAAATTAATATGCACTAAAAAGTAAAAAAATAATTGCGTATTCTTCTATAATTTGATAATTAACTTATCATTTTCTACTCATCAATATGTAGGTACGAATGTGTTGTGTGGTTGATAATTTATTTACAATTATTGTTATTTTTGGAGTCGATGTCAGCTAAGGAAACACTATAATATACCTAGCAATAATAATACGGGAATCTTTTAAAAACAAACAAAAACATACACATTACAAATTGTCTTTTATTCGCCTCGTTAAGTTGCGCGTGCGACACAAGGAAATCTCACCTATAACTAACTATGTATGTAGTTATAAACCCATCTTGGCAGACATCGACTCCAAAAGTAACAATAATTGTAAATAAATTATCAACCACACAACACATTCGTACCTACATATTGACGAGTAGAAAATAGTAAGATAATTATCAAATTATAGAAGAATACGCAATATTTTTTTATTAAATTAAATTGACCTCTAGGTACCGTGTATGAAGGGACAAAAGAGAGACGCTCATCTTACTTTATTTAAGATTTATCATAATCGTCTATAATGTGTACAAAAATAAAATATAATTACTCGACATTTAATAAAACAATTGGATTCTCAGTTTATCTACAACATCCATCTCTATTGATTAAACATTACGTGTTAATTACAATACAAAGAATAACCTTAGCTGGCAAAAACAAATTACCCACGTACGTAAGCACGTTCGAAGTTTTTTTTTTAATCTGTATATTTGTGTAAGAATGTATAATATAAGTAATATATTATACATGAAGGATATTTCACTAAATCTTGTAATAATAATAAAAAAAAAAATTATAAGTTGAGTCATCGTTTATTTTATCGAGTTTGAAAATTGAACTTTTCTATCGGAGGCTATGGCAGGAATTTGCAAAAAGCCCTACCACCAAGGGAATATGGCTTAGCCGTGAGAATTGCCTTTTTTAACCGACTTCAAAAAAAGGAGGAGGTTATCAATTCGTATGTATGTTTTTTTTTTTTTTTTTTTTTTTTATGTTTGTTACCTCATAACTTTCGACTGGGTGAATCGATTTTGATGATTTTCGTTTTATTTGAAAGGGGTTGCTTCCCATGGGGTCCCATTTTTTTTTAGTCCAGGTTTGACAATGGAATCCATGAGAAAACCATATAAGTCGTAAATTTGCATGAGGTATGTGCGCGACAAATGGACGAATAACTCAATATCACGCCAACCGATTTCGATGATTTTTTTTTCATTAGAAAGAGTATACTTCAAGGGTTGTTTGATGATAGTTTGGTTAGATTCTGATTATAGGATCCATGACAAAGTAACGGAAATCTTCAATTCTTAGTAGCAAATTAACGATACACGGCCGAATCTTTTATAGGCTATCTAGATTTATCATTCACCTACCATAACATCGTTATGGTCAAGTAATTATAGTACTATTGTAAAAAACACTTCTTTATATACCGTCAATAGTTTTCGCAGCGCACGCGAAATAATAACTTTTATAGGCAACAGTTTGATACGTTGGGTTACATTGCTCCATTTTAAGTAGGGATCTATAACTTTTGAAAATATAATATAGCCTATGTTATTCGGTAAAGACGTAGCTTTCTAAGGGTGAAAGAATTTTTAAAATCGGTCGAGTAGTTTTTGATTTAAATCGTAATAAAAAATCAAACAAAAATCAAATCTTTCCTCTTTATAATATGAGTTATGCATGTAAGCATTAGTATATATGTATATGTTTGTAATTGAAACATATTTGAACATCTCCTAAAAGTTGAGACCAATTGTGAAAATTATACATATATGTATATATAGAATCGTATAAGTACTCTTATATACATGTTATATTTATGTATATTTATATATTGATTACTAGTGTTTTTCCCGCGGTTTCACCCGCGTAGTTCCTGTTCCCGTGGGAATATGGGGACAAAATGTAGCCTAAATTACTCCCTGATAATGTAGCTTTCCATTGGTGAAAGAATTTTTTAAATCGGCTTAGTGGTTTAGGCGTGAAAGCGTCACAAACAAGCTTACTTTCGCATTTATAATATTAGTTAGGATAATATAGATACTTCCCCTTTTTTTAATATACAGACATTCCGTCATATTTTATGGTGAAGAATGGTATAACACAACATCTATAAACATACAGTTTATTTAATTATTACTAGAAATAACTATTTGGTTGTATGTTATGGCTGCCCAACTAAATTACCCCACCAACTAAATCTATTTAATCAAAACATGTTAATTTATATTCATACATTTAACCATATTAACTAATATTTATTAATTAAGTACCAAAATGCATTTTTCTTTATGTTTCACTGTTTTAGTTTAATATATTTAAATAATAATATAAATGGCGCTGTCTCATATGAGCTGCACGTTTAGTAGGTCTACCCATATTCTACAAATAAGTGAGTGTACTTCAGATTCACTAAAAATCGAAAAATAAATAAAAATTTTAACAAAACAAAAACCGACTTCATAAAAAAACATATTAATATGCACTAAAAAGTAAAAAAATAATTGCGTATTCTTCTATAATTTGATAATAAACTTACTATTTTCTACTCATCAATATGTAGGTACGAATGTGTTGTGTGATTGATAATTTATTTACAATTATTGTTATTTTTGGAGTCGATGTCAGCTAAGGAAACACTATAATATACCTAGCAATAATAATACGGGAATATTTTAAAAACATACACATTACAAATTGACTTTTATTCGCTTCGTTAAGTTGCGCGTGCGACACAAGCACATCTCACCTACAACTATGTATGTAGTTATAAGCCCACCTTGGCTGACATCGACTCCAAAAGTAACAATAATTGTAAATAAATTATCAATCACACAACACATTCGTACCTACATATTGATGAGTAGAAAATAGTAAGTTTATTATCAAATTATAGAAGAATACGCAATTATTTTTTTACTTTTTAGTGCATATTAATATGTTTTTTTATGAAGTCGGTTTTTGTTTTGTTAAAATTTTTATTTATCACATCTTATTTCCGGGGTGTATATTTTTTATTTTTTATTTTGGTCGGCCCGCTTAATATAATTTCGGCTTCAAAAATCCTGATAATTGAGACCTGATGACGTTCGCATGACATACACAAAACAAAACAAGAACATAAAATAAATTGTATTCTTAAAATGTTGATGATGCTGGTTGGAAATAAATCAAGCACTAAACTTTTTATGTTTTATAATTCTCGGGAGGGCAAATGTAGAGTCAGTCACTCCACCTGATGGTAAGTGGTAGTAGAGTCCAAACGCGACAACAGCTAGTGCAGTCAGGAAGAATGATTTGCACTAGCCGCCCCCGCCTTGCCGGCCCGCAAGATGTCTCTTCACTATCTGTTATAAGATATAACAAAGGTGTTAGGCTAAATTCTATAAAATAAACATAACAAAATAGCGAACATGAACTAAAAACACTCCTTGTCTTGTATAGCACTAGTCTTCGCTCACAGGTTCACTCGCGTGGGAGGGGTAGGAGTGTGATAGGTAGCTTCTTTACCTCGTACCTCTACCAACGTGTATACAAAATTTCATGATGATTGGTGAATTAGTTAAGACGTGAGAGCGTAACAAACAAACAAGTAAACATTTCGCATTTATAATTAGTATACGAAAAACGCACTCACAAGTGAATAGAGAGATGCGTAGTAAGTAGACGGCATAAGAGAGCGTTATCTCTCTTAACATCTCGGGAAACGAGTCGGTGCTACCCCTAAAGCACGCAAATATATGTTCCACATGAAAAACGTACATATAACTTAATCAAGTCGTACACCGTTGTTATCGTACATTTATCTTCTTAACAAAATGTACTCCCAACTTTTGTTGGTAAAATAAAATGATATGTTTCTTTTTTACGAGTGTCAGTAATTATGTTTATGTTCTTACTCAAAAAACTTTTTGTAACATTTATTGAGAAGCTTGTGTTCGTGTTAAGTTTCGATTAAAAAGTATATGACGTCAAGACTGTGGTGTCATTGATAGACGGGATTAATACTGAAACGTCATTCAAAATTAAATGGGACTTAATTATTTGGAACGTCATTAATTTCAAAATTTTGTATGCGAAATTTGAAATTAATGGCGTTCCAAATAATTAAGTCCCACTTCATATTTGAAAGACGTTTCAGTATTCGGCCTATATAGTCTATCAATATTTAGGTGAGAGTGATACTTTATGCTGTCGTGTCAATCCGGCGGAATCACAAGCGGTCGTGCATTAGAATGACTGTACAAAGTGACAGATCAACTTTAAAATACTACCAGCATTAAGTACCTATTTAGTAGATACTATTAGTAACTTTGCTTATTTTATTTATATTCGTAACTTGGGAACTAAGATATTATGTCCCTTGTTCCTGAAATTACACTGACTCACTCACCCTTCAAACCGGAACACAACAATACTACAGTACTATTGCTTTGCGGTAGAATATCTGATAAGTGGGTGGTAGTGGTACCTACCCAGACGAGCTAAGAACTAAATCATTAATAAAAAATAATAATTGGAGCGTAATGTAAAAGAAGCTATAATGCGAAAATTATTATATTTATATAATTTTCTCATTAGGACTCCTCGTGCATTTGGCTTTGCTCGATCATTTAGTACCTATTTAGTACCGAAATCGCATTGGAGCAACTTGATGGAATAAGCTTCAAACCTCCTCCTCAAAAAAAGAGGAGAGGCCTTAGCTCAGCAGTGGGACATTCACAGGCTGTTCTTTAGTACCGAAAAATATACATTTTTGTTTGATCACTAATTTAAAAAAATCATATTAGTCAAACGGGTCATATAGTTGGACGTCATCGACGGATCACCGTTAATTTTAATTACGTTTAAATTATAACATAAGAAGGTAAATCCATACCTAATTTATCTACGAAATACGCCGATTTATATAAGAAACACACTGTCCATATGATATATTTCCTTATGAAATAATTACATACTTTTTCATCTACTTTAATAAGTTCTTAAGAGAATCGAATTTACGGAAGAAATTAGTTTGAATATTGTGATAATTATCACATGATTTCGTATATTAAAAGGTGCGATTGAAAGTACTGGTACCCTATCCACAAGTATTTCCATTTCGTAATTGAAACCAAGAGCAGATACAAAAACCACAGTATTACCGAAAATGTACACGGAATCAATTTGACTCTAGCTACATACTAATAATAAAATAAGCTACACGTTTTTTGAATTAAAATATTTGTAAAACCATTCTTTAAAGCTTTTATTATGTTCGGTTTTTTTTTATTTCATTTATTACGTAAACGTCTATTGAACATTTTTTGTACACATTTAAATATTCATCTGTTTTGCCGGGAGTGTTTTTTATGGAATGGTAACTCTACTCACACATATACACATCGTTTTTCGTACACTAACACACACTACTTTAATTTGGATTCATTTGTTTGTTCTACGTATTCGTTGGTTTGATAATTGAACCTATATTTTGTTTGGCAATATTAGTACATTTTATAAAAGATAATCTAAAGAGCAGCTAAAAGCTGAACTCATTCCTTTTCAATATAATGCATTATGTTTTATTTTTAGGAGGAACGCTTTCAGCATTTGTATGGTTCGGCTTTTTATTACACATTACCTTTTTATTTAATAAATTATAATGCTGCAAATTATTTAAGACAACTCTACTATTTATTTTTCTTCCATTCGAAATTTAAATATTCTTGATTTTTTTTTATTTCTTTAGTGTATGCGTAAGTGTTACGTGCCAGTATTTTTGTCAAATAAAAACTTCTTACACAATTTATTACAAAACAAAAGCCTCTACCACTAACTTGTTTTTGAGATATATGCTAATGAATGTCATAGTATGTCAAAGATTAAATCCAAGGCTCTGTGTTGATGCTGACATGACAACACGGAAACGAATGCAAAAAAACTTGGCATACGATTCATTCTCCATTAATTAACTTACCTTTCTCAAATTTATGACATGGCAGGTAGACCTGATTGATCCTCTGTCTAGCACCATCCACACTTCGAATATTCTATTGCCTAACAGTAATAATAGTAGTAGTAGTATTGTTGTATTAAGGTTGAAGGGTAATTCTAGCCAATGTATCTTCTAGTAATAGCTAGTGTACAGGTACACGAATCATCCAAGGTTGGTGCTACATTGGCTATACAAGGTATGGTAAATATTTCATGCATTAACAACCTGTGAATGTCCCACTGCTGGGCTAAGGCCTCTTCTCAGCTTTGTGAGGAGAAGGTTTTAGAGCTTATTCCACCACGCTGCTCCAATGCGGATTGGTGGAATACACATGTGACAGAATTTCAATGAAATTTGACACATGCAGGTTTCCTCACGATGTTTTCCTTCACCGTAAAGCACGAGTAGATTATAATCACAAATTAAGCACATGAAATTCAGCGGTGCTTGCCGGGGTTTGAACCCACGATCATCGGTTAAGATTCACGCGTTCTTACCACTGGGCCATCTCGGCTCACATGCAGTGCCAACTGACAATGTATTTGGTAACAACTCACCATCTAGTGACCCATTGCCAGTCTGTCTATAATAAAATGCAGTCACAGAACGCATTTTAGTGCAAACATGCAATATAATTCGCACGTTCCTAATACATGACTTAAAATATTAGAATACATATTGAAAAAACGCAAATAAGTCATCTAATGATTAGGTGGTAGAGCTTTGTGCAGGCTCGTCTGGGTAGGTACCACCCACTCATCAAATATTCTACCGCAAAATAGCAGTACTTGGTACTGTTGTGTTCCGGTTTGAAGGGTGAGTAAGCCAGTGTAATTACAGGCACAAGGGACATAACATCTTAGTTCCCAAGGTTGGTACTGAATCAGAGGTCCATGTTACCTACTGAAAACAATAATTATATTGTTTATAAAACGAATTAAAAAAATGGCGCATGACGTTAAACAATAACTGTTCGCCATTGCTCGCTTGGATCTTTGCCTTCTCACTATTAAAAAAAAATGCATTTCCTTATTGATTCACGACACCGCGGAAGTACATTCCAGAGACATTCGCGTATAAATTATTACCCTTTATCATACCTTTACATACTTTATATATAGTTTATTTTCAACGAGTATTTTTATAGTTATTTTCCATGTCTTCAGTCAAGCTATCTTTTCGAATTGGTTGTACCTGTCGGGTCGGATGGATTCGACTGCGTCACTGTCAATACTCAGCCAGATGTCAGATAAGTTCATTTATATATGAATAACTGATACCCGCGACTTCGTCCGCGTTGCTTGATATATTAACAAATTTTTCTTATCTACGAAGGAAAAACCATCAAAAAGATCAAAGAAGTCAAAATATACTTTGTTCAAATATTTTTATAAGGGCCAAGTGTCTAAGGAATAAAATTTAGAAAATTTAATTGAAATCTATTCAGTAGTTTTTCCGTGATGCGCGCAAAACTGCAGACCTCTATCATTTTATTTATGTAGATTAAACACTACGTGTATAGCCGATGACGAAACGAGACGAAAAAAATTCCATTGTTACAGAGTCGTTACATTTGCAGTTTCATTATGGTTGCGAATTTATTAATTGGTATATTGACCGCACCGTGGGTCTAGTGGCTAGTTATAAGGCTGCAGATCTCGAGGTTCTGGCTTCAAGTCATCCTGTGAACCCTGAAAAATGTGGGTGTCAACCTGCGGGAGACAATAGATACATAATACGTAATGTAATTAGTTATGTACAAATAAGTACATAAATATCTACCTGCTCTGCAACTGTGCTGATCTTATCGTACTGTTAATATTTTATTTTAAAATCTTTTCTTTTTAATAATATTAAATATTATAATCATTCTACAAATAACATTTGTTTCCATTATTTTAAATGACTCAATAAAACCTTTGTTCCAAACTGCTTTTTCAAATTAATAAAAAAAACAATAGAAACCACAAGACACGACTACTAAAAATTCCTGCCAACTATATGACAAAGAAATTTAATATTATTAAAATATCTATTCAAGTTGCAAAACACTTATTTGTTTAAAAGTATTTACAATTTCTTATATATAAAAATGAGTGCTTAACAAACTTTCATTCCTGTATCGTACATCCGACCGAAAAATATGAGTTGTGTTTTGGCGCTTGCGTTGATTTCTTATTAGAATACGAGCTTAGTATAAAGCAAGCTTGAATTTCGTGGCAGTATATAGGCTTTTTTTTATAATCACCAGAACCTTCTTAAATATCGGGCGCGGACGAAAATTAGTAATAATTATTTATAACAATAACGATACACGCATCTTACTCGGTGGTAGAGCTGATATTCTACCGCTAAACAGCAGTACTTGGTATTGTTCTGTTCCGGCTTGATGGGTGAGCGAGTCAGTGTAATTACAGGCACAAGGGAGTTTAATTTCAATAATTTAACAGATTATTAAAATATGCATAATCACGTTACTGACTATACACATTTACAATACAGCTATATAATACATGCATACGTGCCAGGTAATCACGTATTTCTGAAGAGTCACGTAAAATAATGGATCTAATGAATTCTGTAGGCGTCATTTTTCGTGTACCTATGAATCTAATTTGTTTCATAATACGGTTTTATATATATTTATACTTGGTTTACACGAGGCCAATGGCCAGGACAATCCATTTAGCCAATCCAATAATCGCATTGAGAATAGACGAAGGCGGTCGAAGGCGGACGAGCATATGGGCCACCTGATGGTAAGTGGTCACCAACGCCCATAGACAATGGCATTGTAAGAGAGATGTTAACCATCGCTTACATCATCAATGCGCCACCAACCTTGGGAACTAAGATGTTATGTCCCTTGTGCCTGTAATTACACTGGCTCACTCACCCTTCAAACCGGAACACAACAGTTACAAGTACTGCTGTTTTGCGGTAGAATATCTGATGAGTGGGTGGTACCTACCCAGATGAGCCTGCACAAAGCTCTACCACCAAGTAAAATTAAAAGTTCTTAATTTTTCAAAGCAAAAACCTCCGCCATTACTTACCTGGGTATAAATGACTGCCTCGTTGGTCGTGGCTCGGTTCAAACACCAGTTTGTGCCGATTAAAAGTTATTTTCTATAGAAGATTTTCAGTAACAGCAATATGTAAGCTCCCTTGTCTCAGGACGTATGTAAATCTATTGATCCTGATACTTAACTCTTTCTATGGTATCGGATTGCCGTCCCATCGGTTTATGAGAGTGAAGGTATAGAGTGATATATTAATAGCTTGCTCACTTACTTGGTCACTTTATTATATTTGATACATGTCCATTTACTAATGTCCGAGATTGAACACTTGATGTACACTCATTACAGAATGACCAATGCACTTGGCTTAAATTATCTCGGGTTTAATATTGAATATAACTTTGGAGAAGTAGTAGTAAGTAACAGCCTGTGCATGTCCTCGGAAAAGGCCTCTATTGGAGAAGTAACCATCGCATTATACGTACATACAAATCCAAATATATCTTTGAAAACGATATTGAATTTACAAAAAACACTTGAAAATTCTTGATATTTTGGGGTACATATTAAAACATAAAAAGATGTGAGTATATTAAAACTATTTTATTATAACTGATATGAACTACTAGAATACAATATATCACTTCTAGACTAAAATAGTCTTTTAATAGTGCAAGCATTATTAAAATTGGTTCAGCAATTTCAGAGTCAGAGTAGCAAAATAATTTTTTATGTAAATATTTATAATTTTTTATGAAATACATTTATTTACAAATTTGAATTACTACTGCCATCTAGCGATATACCTGAGAAGCTTATAGCCGCTTACTGTTGATAACATGACGACTAACGCCCTCTATTAGAATTTTACAAAACTACATCAATTCTGTAAAAGTTTTATTAATTAATAAGAGATGGTACTGATATAGATAATAATTGGGTTTTATTAAAATATTGTAAAACTTAAAAGGTATCCTATAAGTATAAATTATCATATAAAAAAACGTTATAATATAATAATAACACGTTTTACAATATATTTTATTTATAATGTCCTCCAGACCGATTTTCGGCCACGGCGGCCAATCTCAAGAGAGATTAGCCAACTGCGCAGGAGATATTATAGTGCACAAGTGTGTGCGCAAACACAGGTGCACTCTCTTTTCCTTAGCTCTCACAATCCGATGGGTCGGCAATCCGACACGACCGGAAAGAGTTCAGGCGCAGGACCAACGGCTTAACGTGCTTTCCGAGGCACGAGAGTGTTCATACTTTCAACTTTTAGACTCCGGGCTGCTACTGAGAATTTTCTGACAGAAAAACCGAATAACTATTTATTGGCCCGACCGAGGAATTGAACCCAAGACCACCGGGTTTGCGGCCTAATATCTAGCCACTAGACCAACGAGGCAGGCAGGAGGCAGGCGACAGGCGAAAATTTTATTTATTTAAATATATTTGAAGAAAAAAGAATTATATTATTTAAATTTGGCATTTAAAATAAATATATAGGTATATACATGTATCTACATATTATACATACAAATCAAAATTAAATATGTATAATAATTCGTGGGTAAAATAAAAAGTAGTTTTACCTATAAAACATTATAGGCAAAAACAGTTTAAATATGAGTAAATTAGATTCTTAGTTAAAATATAATCTTAATTATTACGATAACATTCAAGTCTCGTAGCTTTTTAATATCCACAAAACAAGTTACAGATAAAAAATAACATAATTATTTAAAGAAAAATAACCTTTAGATTATTAAATTAAATAAATGATGTTGACTTTTTTCTAAAGTCAATTCTACTGATTTATAACGATAACGATTTGTTCCCGATTCTATTCCGATCGAAGTACAACTGGATCGTTCTGTTAGTAGAATAAGGCAGCGCGCTCACCAGCAACTTTTGTCTCCGTGACAGTTTCGTCACCCTCATCAAGTCCATGGACTTGTATGGAGATGCGCTCACGCGGCGACGAAAGTTTTGTCACTGTCACCCTCCGAGAGCGTACTCCGCTTTGGATAGGTGACATGACAGTGACAAAATTGGTTTTGTCGCCGTGACAAAGTTGCTCGTGAGCGGTATCGCTAGGAAAACGACTAACGATTACGATATATATTCGATTACGTTCAAGTGACAGTTTATTAATCGAATTGGTTCCTTGGTCACCAATTTGAAAGGTATATGTAATATTTTGTAAATCGATAGGTACAGAATATATCTATGTCTTTTTATAATTTAGGTATGCGGACGGTCAGATGTACCATCTGGCGGTATGTGGTAACTATTGGTGCAGATAGAAACACTTACCATTCTTTCCATCATCAATACCTGGCGACTGTAGTTACACTGTTCCCCTCAAAGCGGAACACGACAATACAATTGCTGTTTTACAGTAAATATAAGATGAGTGGATGGTACCTAACTAAACGAGCTGAAGCAAAACCTTATGACTAAGTAGGATATGCATATTGCATATTGTATTATATATACAACAAAAGTAACACACTAGTTTCGATCAGCTGTTGCCTCCCTTGATTATATCCTTGAAAACATGTATTCGACGGGCCGGTTGGCGTGGTTGATAAGATACTTGCTATTCACGCCGCAGGTCGTGGGTTCGATTCCCACCCAGGACAGACATTTGTGTGCAGGAACATGTCTGTTTGTCCTGAGTCTGATGTGTATTTACAAAAGAAAAATAGTGTATGTAAGTATATCAGTAGTCTGGTTTCCATAGTACAAGCTCTGCTTAGTTTGGGATCAGATGGCCGTGTGTGAATAATGTCCCAGGATATTATTATTATGTATGCAAAATTCATTTGAGTAGTTAAGGAGTAAAAGTGTAACAAACATACAAATGAACAAACTCATATTCATATTATAATATTAGTTAAGATGTATGTAATAGTAATATAAAAATGTTTTAAACATAAAGAATTTGGCTACGATAGTGGTAGATCCACTTATTACCGTTGAACCGAGCCGGTGTCTGATTGCGAAAAATGTTATTATATAACACGAAATGCTGTCCGATGATCTTGAGTTTCTTATTGATGTTAATGGTTAATTTAATCTGTACGCATTGCGGGTTGAGTATTTCTTGAATAATGGAATTGAAATGTAAATAATATAAGAAGGAGGACAGGGTATTAAAATAAACAAAAAAATTAACTAAATAAGGACCGACTTCAAACGAAACAAATTAATATGCACTAAAAAGTAAAATATAATTGCGTATTCGTTCTACAATTTGATAATTAACTTACTTTTTTCTACTCATCCAATATGTTGGTACGATTGTGTTGTGTGGTTGGGAATGTAGTTACAATTATTGATATTTTTGGAGTCGAGGACCAAATTGAAATGGGACCACGCGGGAAGCACCAACTTTCAAATAAAAAAAAGAATCATCAAAATCGATTCACCCAGTCGAAAGTTCTGAGGTAACAAACATAAAAAAAAACATACAGACGAATTGATAACCTCCTCCTTTTTTGAAGTCGGTTAAAAACACATTTTTATTTTCAGTATTTATATTGAACTAGCATTTTGCCCGCGGTTTCACCCCCGTAGTTGCCGTTCCCGTGGACAAAATGTAGCCTAAGTTACTCACTGATAATATAGCTTTCCATTGGTGAAAGAATTTTTAAAATCGGTTTAGTGGTTTAGGCGTGAAAGCGTAACAAATAGACAACCTCGCATTCGCATTTATAATATTAGTTAAGATTATTTAATTTATTTTATCGAAAGTTACACCCCCGTGTTATTGCATCTACTGGTGAAAAGAGGGCTGGTTGATTTTTCGCCCAGAGAATCGGAATTGCGATTCAAATGGGATATGCTGCTAGCATTCTTGCCACCATTATACGCGTTCACGACTTTATATGTATTTATACAAGTAACTATTTTTAATTGTATTCATTTAAGGTTTTAATGTAAATAAAAGTTTTGTTGAATTAAAAAAAAGGTAGTTTGCACGGATTCCTTTGATTCCGAATAACATGCCATTCGACTTTAAGCGGTTACCATTTCCAGTGCGATTATCATTTGCAATACCGATAAACAAATTGTAGTCCCTGTGATTGTGGCATCTATCTAGAAAATTCATGTTTATGACATGGCCAGTTCTATGTCGCTTGTTCCCGTGTTGGCCTACCGACCAAACCTGTACATATACACACCAGAAAATAAAACGATGAATGGTGAATATCGTTGAGCATAATTAACAATAATAAACACTATGATTTTAAATAATATTATTTTTATTAATTATACCAATTCTAATTCAATATTCAAAGTTAAGACAAGAACACGTCTGTCGGGTTATATTGTTAATAATAAATACCCGACGCATAACGTCATAATTCATAAATAACTTTTTGGTATCTACGACTCAGTTTTTTTTTTCTTAATATAAACTGTATTATCATAAATACCCGTTTTATCGATATTTGCAAAGTACAACATTTTCGGTGGTAGAGCTTTGTGCAAGCTCGTCTGGTTAGGTCGCACTCATCAGATATTCTACCGCAAAACAGCAGTACTTCTTTTTGTTGTATTCCGGTTTGAAGGGTGAGTGAGCTTGTGTAATTACAGGCACAGGGGACATAACATCTTAGTTTCCAAGGTTGGTGGCACATTGGCGATCGTAAAGCGTTGGTTAAACATTTCTTACACTGCCAATATCTAAGGGCGTTGGTGACTACTTACAATCGGGTGGCCCATACTATGCTCGTCCGCCTACCTATACAATAAAAAAAAAACAAAATCATGACGACTGCCGCACAAACAAATAGTTATGTATTAATACGAAAGTACCTTTGTCTGTTCCTTTATGACGCAATTGGATATGAAGCAATCTCGAACCCCAAGGGAGTACCTACATAGACTACTTTTTATAACAAACACCAGTTGAAATTTTGAACCATTATCCTGTGTATGTATTTAAAATATATACGATTAGTAAAACAATGATTTTAGACCACGCATTAACACGCCTATTACGTGTACATAGGAACAAGCTCAAAACTTCGCAAATATTGACTTTTAACACATTATGTTAATACTAAGTATGGCTGAGAACAAAGAGAAACACAGAAATATTATGTCTAGTTGTGTTATGTTATGTCATCATCATAATTATCAGTAACAGGCTGTGAATGTCCCACTGCTGGGCTAAGGCTTCTTCTCTTCTTAATGAGGAGAAGGTTTAGGAGTTTATTCCACCACGCAGCATGTAGAATACACATGTGACAGGATTTTTAGTGAAATTTGACACATGCAGGTTTCCTCACGATATTTTCCTTCACCGTCATGCACGAGGTAAATATAATCACAAATTACAAAGCACATGAAATTCAGTGGTGCTTGCCCGGGTTTGAACCCACGATCAACGGTAAGATTCACGCGTTCTTACCACTGGGCCATCTCGGCTAGGATGTGTAGAAGATAAAAGATTTTTCTATTAATTTTTATTATAATATAAATTGGTTATGGTTTTATCTCATTTCAAGGAAAAGGTTTGAAGGTTTTTCACAAATGATAAAAGCTGGAGAAGGAATTTCACAAATTCCCAAGTCTTGTCAGTCTTAATTCCCAAGGTTTGTGGAGCAAGTGGTCCATCGGCCCGTCCGTCTACCTATATTACATATAAAAGCCTTCAAACCTTCTCCTCACAAGGTAAAGACAACTTACCTAATCGGTGAAACATAGGCTACAAGAAATATAAAAAAAAGGATTAGTAAAAACTTAATAACAAAAAAGAAACTTGACTTGAACTGACTTGACTTGAAAACCCACGATTTTCCTTTAACCTCGACGTTTTCTATATTTACTTATATACAAACAGATACATATATACATACGTAAATAGAACATCACATTGTTTGTTGAGTGATTTTCGATTCGCGGAAACACTTTGACACAAAACAACTATAAACATGGAACCATCATGACATTATGTGACGTACACCTACTTACGAGATTGTTGACTGCCTCATTGGTCTTGTGGTTCAAATTCTAGAGCAAATATAGTTATTCGGTTTTCCCGTCGAAGATTCCAAGGCTGGAAGGCCAAGCAAGTAAAGCTGTTGAACACGGTAAAAAAAGAAAAAACACCGTGCTGTTTGTTACGCTGATTCTTTTCAGGCCTGGGTGTCTTTTCCAAGCCCGTGGTTTGTAATATCACTATTGAAATGCTTCTAAATTGATAGTGTCTTGATTTCATTTGATGCCGAATCGGTTGCTGTCCTATTGTTTCATGAGAGTGAGAGAAGAGCTTGGTGCTTGGCTTTACTTGGTGGTAGAGCTTTGCGCAAGCTCGTCTGGGTAGGCACCACCCACTCATCAGATATTCTACCGCAAAACAACAGTACTTGCTATTGTTGTGTTCCGGTTTGAAGGGCGAGTGAGCCAGTGTAATTCCAGGCACAAGGGACATAACATGTTAGTTCCCAAGTTTGGTGGCGCATTGGTGATGTAAGTGACGGTTAACATCTCTTACAATGTCAATGTCTATGGGCGTTGGTGACCAGTTACCATCAGGTGGCCCATACGCTAGGCCGCCTTCCGATGCAATAAAAAAAAATAAAACAAAGAGAGTGCATCTTTGATTACAGAAACACTTATTTACTATAATATGCCCTGCGCTAGTTCTTGAGTCTGGCTGCGGTGGCCATAATTCTGCCTACGTCTTTTTATTACCATGTACCATAGGTACCATATACGAATATTCTAATTATATAATTATATAAATGCATTCGTACAGATAATAAATAAAAATATTTTAATTTATTTAAATATCTCGTAATATCTTAATTAGTTACCATTGCTCGGTTTTATAATATATATTTAATTTTTAATTAACACAACTTTTTATTTACGTAAAAGTTATTTATATTATGTACATAAAGGTTAAAACATTATCAATGTACAATGTTCCTGTTGTTTTAACCTGTCTGTTGTTCCTGTTGTTTGAGCCTGTCTGGTCCGGTCAATTCTCAGGTCTCCATCCATGGTGTGGCACATACAATGTTGATTTGTTATTAGGTATTATTTGCACATGTTTTTTAGTTTTAACAGTAATATAGTCAGTGATTATTCCAAATTACCAATATATTCTGCCTTGTTTACGCATTACACAACAAGAATCAACTATCTTACTATGATTTGGTAAAAAAATCATTTGGGTATACAATATATTATTATTATTTTTTTATTGCATAGGAAGGCGGACGAGCATATGGGCCACCTTATGGTAAGTGGCCACCAACGCCCATAGACATTGGCATTGTAAGAGATGTTAACCAACATTTACATCACCATTGCGCCACCAACCTTGGGAACTAAGATGTTATGTCCCTTGTGCCTGTAATTACACTGACTCAGTCACCCTTCATACCTAGACACAACAATACAAAGTACTCCTGTTTTGCGGTAGAATATCTGATGAGTTGGTGGTCCCTACCCAGAAGAGCTTGCATAAAGCCCTACCACCGAGTTTGTTTAACATTCTGCCATGATATTTAATAATCACTAATTAATAACTTAATTAATGACTTTTTTTTAAAATCAAATTCAAAAAAGTCGGCGCAAAGCTGCCCACAACACAGACCGCGTTTCCGCGCTGTACGGAAATTTACAACATTTGCGCCAAATAAGACCCTAAAAGAAGATTAACAGTATAATAGTAAATCTATACTAATCTAAAGCTGAAGAGTTGGTTTGTGTGATCTAGCTAATCTCAGGAACTACCTACTGGTTCGAATTTAAAAATTAAGTTTGTGTCATATAGTCCTTTTATCGAGAAAGGTGCTAGGCTGATTTTTATTCATAATATTTTTATTAATTATACGCGGGTGAAACCGCGGGGCACAACTAGTATTACCTTATGAATGTACGCTGACCACTAGAGAATACACGACATCGAATCCGTTAGTACGAGTTCGATGTCCGCTCCTGGCAAATATTTATACAGGTCTTACGGTTGTTTGTCTGTGTTTGTCTAGATAGCTTTGAATGGTAAGCCGTTAGTTTATTACATAGTTACAAGTAAATAAGCGATGAGTTGGATTTCAATATTATTCGAATAATTTATTAACAATCGTACACCGTCATCCGTTCCTAAGGTCGAGTGTGTATGCAATTTAAAAAAAATCACATTACATAATAGTTATGAACAAGTATATAAGTATTTATTAACAACTTATATATTATATATGAATTGATAACGCTTATTTAAAACAGCCTATATTAAAATGCCTTTGATCATGAATAACATTGGTTAAAATAAATTGAAGATAAATAATATAATTTTTGAATCGTCATTTAACAAGATTAATTAAGTGAAGCTCACACCGAAATAGCCTTTCGAGATGAACCGGCAAGTTGCTTAATAGTTACTAGTTACTTATTTACTTTTAAAATAAAAAAAATGTATAACCTATATGAAAATCAATATAGTTTTGTCAGCGGTACATATATCCCAGAAACATTTTTTTTTACATTTTAAATATATAATGTAGTCATATTAAAGAGTAATATAAGCGTGTTTCGTTAATAAGGTAATCAGTCCACTCGGATATCATAACAGAAAAGAAAGGCATATTCGGAGTGACGTCATCCGCGACCTAGACATGTATTAAGAAGTAATAGACATGGCGAAATTAAATTTAGTTGATTTGATTTTTTTATAACAATTAAGTACCTACCTAATATATAAATATGACCTATTATTGAAATCATGATTTGTTCAAGAGTAAATAATGAAATAGTTAAATGAATAATTAAAAAGGTACAGAAACTTAGGCTTTGACGTACTTTTTTTAAAGAGGCTTTGAGCAGGCCGTCTTTTTCAGTAAAATCTACTGACCATTTATTCTATCTCCAAACAGTAACACTTTGTACCGTACTACGTTGTCATTTATAATTAGCCTAGTACCTACTAGATTCTCAGACCCCGTGCTTGAAATTGCCGGTGCAAGAAGTTTTTATTATTCTTAAAGTAGTAGGATTTAATTTGTTCTTAATTCATACAAAAGTTAATATATATTCATATAATTATGGCATTAACAATAAGGCTACTGGTGTCAAATTTAATTTCTGATGTCACCATTTATATGAACAGTTTGACGTATTAACAAATATCTATTTATCTCTTTTTAACAGTAACAGTTGTATAGAGTGAAAAATTTGCTATCACTTTCATTAATATTTTGAGTGCAAAACGGATTTAAAGTACGTTATGTCAAAATACGTCAAGTCGACTTAAAATACAGTATCAAGTTGATGCAATATAGTATATGTATGTGTTTCCATTAATATTGAAAGACAATAAGACATTCCTTCACGAAATAAATATAAATTTGTCCCATAGTCTTTTAACATTTTCATTCTAAGGCAAATAATAAATTTCAATGATGATGTTAGAAATAATTATTTCATAATAAAATGCTATAAAATTGAAGGATTGGATAATTATATTTTTACATTACATTTATTAATAAAAGGGTTATTAATGTTACTTGCTATGCTTATGCTACTACGTCGTGTAGTTTACGTATTTTATGTCGTGAAAAACAAGAACAGATTAGTTATTAGGTCAGAAAAACAAAACTATAACTATTTTATCAAAAGATTTAAATTCAATATTGAAATTATTTAATGTTTTCATTTTTCATTTTTATGCTATCATTGCTTATTTTATTTATTAATAATATAAAATAAAGTTGAAGTTATAAATATTTGGGTTGTTAATTCCAAAGTTTAAAATGTAACTTTAAACTTAAGTTTAACTTTTTATTACCTGACAAGAAAACAATGATGCACAGTTTGCCGACTCTCAAGGTTTCTTAGTACTACATTTACGTTGGAGAGAGCGATCTTTCGACCGCTATCTGGCAGTTAACATTCGAACGCGTCGTGCGTAAGTCACTCCCATTATAAAAAAAAAACAGTCAAAACGCGCGCCATATTCAAATAAAACATTCGTTCCATTTTCAATCCCTTGTGTTCGATCATCGAGATCATCGAGAGTTTTATTTTATTTTAAAATTATATTGTGCCAGTGCGTGTTGAAAAGTAAAAGGAGGTGAAACGTTTTTAATTTGGTGAGTTGTGTTTATCATATTGCTGCCAACGTTCTCCTTTTAAAAATTTGTTTCTCATATAATCGTTAATGATTCGTATGTAATGCAAATGTTTTACGTAATTTTTTTTTTATAAATATTCTACCTATTAACAAAATTCATACCATTACGAAATCTCAAATCAACATTACGACGACAATAATAAATTTTGCAATTCCAATATTCTTGCAGATATATAAAAAAATATTCGATACCTAATTTATTAAACTCTATAATTGATACTTTCGACAATTAAGCAAAATATAAAAAAGTAACTTACATAACAATATTTTTTTATTGGCTACAACAAACGTAACAAAAAATAATGAGGACAATTTATGAAATAGTCGCACAATTTAGAAAGAAAGGTCAGTGCAAATAAAATAACTGAATAACTGGTCATTTAATTTGAAATGAATCTTGATGAATCATAATAATCGATTAGGCTGTATAACTTAGAGTTAGAACCTAATAAGGAAAAAAAAAATGTCTCAATTTATCTGACAAGCGTCATTCAAATTTTGAATCATTACGTAGTATATTTATACATAGGTATATCAACATTAAAACAACTACCTATCTATGTTAAAACTATGTTTTAACATTAATTAGGTATTCGGACTAATCGATAATATACCACATTATATATTATATATTTATTGTTATATATTATATAGTACTAAATCATTATTTTTTCTATTCAAAGCTGGTTTTACTTGAATAGTTTTTATATTTATATACCTAATCAGATTAATTTATCTCTTTAATTTACGATTGCGTCAAGAACTCCTAACAAACACTTTACGCTCAAACCATTGTCATGTAAAATACGTACTGTTATTTAAAAAAACGACTTTTTAAAATTCGAACACGAACAGTCGAACAGTGAATTAAAAATTGTATTTGTAAAAATTTTCTTCGTCAAAAATCAATTAAAAAATCAATTCAATGGCAATCGTCATATTTGCGTGTTGATCGAGAAACTCAACCAACTTCGAATGGTTTCACAATTCTTTGTATTTTTTTTAAATGATCGCGTTATTAGCAAATAGCGCTGGCTGGTGAACATAGAGCTTTTATCTCTCTTTTTTACTCTATAACGTAAATTGTTTATAGTTTGATTGACAAACGAAAAGGGTAAAACAAAAGTGACCCAATTGCGCGGGAATTCTTTTATTCGTATTTCGTATTGAACTCGATTCTAAAGCAAATTGAACATTATTAATTATACTTGAAATATACCTTAAAACAGTATGGCTTGATTATTAATTAAAAGCTGAGTAACAATAAGACATTTATTTATTTATATGTATATATTCCGTTATGTATGCAGTATGATTACATGATGTAACACAAAATTGTCACCTGTGCGTATGTTTGTAAAGCCGCGTGTGAAGTACACGCGGCTTTAGTAAACTTGTGGATGTCTAAGTTTCGACAAATCATTTTTAAGGTTCCCAGATTTGTAAATTATGTTTTAAGAGGTATGTACTCGTATCAATATTTTAATTACAAACATTATGCATTATATATTTAGAAGCATTAGTACTTATTACATTCAAAATTAACACAGTTTACCAAGATACCCTGACCTGACAGACAGCGAAATAAACACAGCATGGTTTTTTTTACATACAATTAAGTTACATCAAACTGATTATATGCGCATATGATTTATTAATATAATATTCATAATTTTCCCCAATGCACTTATCTCATAAATAAGAAAAATACACTTATATATTTTGTAATATGCTTAATTTATACTTGCCACCTTTTGCCCTAACGGTAGTAATTTATCATAATTTATTTTAATACTATTTAACCTATAAGTACATTATAATGATTGTATTAAAATCTTTTGTGATATTTCATTCAATAAATAAGTAATAATTCATGTATAAATAGGGTTGTCTATTATTTTATCATAAAATAATGTTTTCTGTTGCTAAAATAAAAAAAAAAGATTCTTAAGATATTCTGAGTAAACTAACCGTGAACCATCGAAAACGTTTTATTTATGATATACCTATCTTGTTTTTTTTATTTATAATAAAGACTTTATCCTCATGATAAATATATGCAAGCACGCATATAAGTATTTTTCTCTTTTTTTAACTAGATATAAATGTATTCGATTCTTCGCTTGGACTTTGTAATGACGGATAAATCTATTAAGATAAATAAGCTATTTGAATCGGATACATTGTACAGGTTCAATATGTACAAGGCGCAAATTAAAGTCAACGGATAATTTAAAGCCTCATAAACAATATCAACCTTTAACCTTGTTTATAATAATTATTTTAAATATCGCAACGATAGCTAATTAAAAAAAGTAACGCAACTCATGAGAAAAATTCTTAATTAGGTCGTTATTATTTATCAAACAATGGTCTTTAATGCCTTCCGAGATGAAGACATTTTTTTCCTCAGTTTCGAATCGAACAATCATGTAAAATGTGTTTAAATATATTATACCTTATGCTCTATAATTTAAGGCATATTTTTAAATGCTTTAGCGTTGTATAGCATACTAATTCTTGATCATCGTGACATTATTATATACAGGATTACCAAATGTTCGGTATTTAACCGGACATCTTAAATTAACATATACATGAATGAAAGGCGTTATTCTATAACTTTTCAACGATTTTTCCATTATTTTATCCTATTTTTTCTAGAAAATATGGTAACCCTATTGCCTCAAGTGTCACGCCTTATAGCCGTGATTCGTGTAACGCAAATTCTGAGGCACATTGACCACATGAATATATTAAGGCGTTGTACGGGACAGTACGCTCGTTAACGAATATGACTACTGTTTGGGCGCGCGCCACAAAACATTTTGCCTCAAGTCAGACTCGTTTCAATACCATTCATCTATTGTTTCGAGGAAATCAAAAGAAAGATTATGTTTTCAGCAAACGTTATCAATAACCTTACACTAGGGGATGGGCTAAATAGTAAACTAGCTGATACCCGCGATTTCGTCCGCGTTGCTTGATATATTAACAAAGTTTTCTTATGTACGAAGGAAAAAACATCAAAAAGATCGCAAGCAAAAATATACTTTGTTTAAACATACATCACTGAACACGCAGTGCATATACAAATCGTTGTTTCTTGAAACTTTAGTAACTTTTTATGAAATGAAGATATCGCAATATTTTTTTTATTTTGATAAGTGTCTAAGAAATCAAATTTAGAAAATTTCATTGAAATCTATCCAATAGTTTTTCCGTGATGCGCGCACAACTGCAGATCTCTATCATTTTATTTATATAGATTTTAAAGGATTATTATTAAAAGCATACGACCTTGATTATCCTTAAAACGAGTTATATTTTATTATAGATAAAAGCCTCATTTCAGATGATGTCCTTGAATAGTTTTATAGTAAGATATAGATAGAAGAAATATTTTAGAATCAGATATCAAAGCCTCTTTTTAAAATTGTTTCAATCGAATCTGTCACATATCTCATAACCAAATTTTAGGATTGATGTCTGTAATTAATTTAATTGTACTAACTATTCTGTAACATTTAGTTAGCTTATGCTATTTTTCCATTGGCCAGGAATGTGACAGTTGTCATTTTCGATTATGCTGTATTGTAATTATCTATTACAGTCCTAGATGTGTCCTAAAGGAGTGTTAACTGTTGTTCCACTGATTCCCAAAGCAGGTTAACTTAATTAGACTTAAAAGAAGCTTATTTGTTACAAAATTTAACAAACTATATTTTGATTTAAGTTGGAATATAGAATTGCTTAAATTTATAACATAGAGTTTTAGTTGTTCTTTGACATATATGTTTTTTTTTAAATTACAAATAAAAAAAACTCGTCTGTCCTGGTGGAGTACTTTACTTTATTTCATTAAGGAAACAAACAGTACAATGCAATGCAACACATTTAAATAAAATACAAAGAAAAAGAGCAATACCAACTGTATTGGTTTTTTAGCAAAAGTAAACAATACATAATAATGCGAGCAAATGAAAAAGGACGTGTAAATTACAAATCATAATCAAAAATTAACAAAATGAGTGACAATTAAATTGTGTAATGTAATAGTCTTTCATTTTATCAACAGCGGCTACGACAATTCTATAAAAAAAAAGCAGAAATCATTCATTAAACTTTTTGGGCAATCGTGAAATTACATCGCTTACATAAATAATGGTTTTCATATACAGGATGTAATAAAATTCGTGTCCGACCCGTGATATGGTTATTACGTTATTAGGTATCGTTAGTCGGTTCTATTTATGTATTCATTTTTAAAATTTTAAGTAAAATTTTACCCCGAATAAAATTTAATTTGAATAATTAACGACAATTATATTGCAACACAGGAGCGGGTGTCAGCGCTCGACAGCTCTTACCTATCGGGTAGGTCGAACACGAGGTCATGACCTCAGTCGTCCATGAAATTTTCGTCATTTACAATTGAAAATGACAATTAATATTTTTTTATGAGTAATTTTTTGCATAATATTTTAATTTTTTTTACATAAATAGAACCGACTACACGATACCTAATAACCACTTCACGGGCCGGACACGAATTTTGTTACAACCTGTAATTATAAAGATTATAGGATAATTTACTTTATTTTTGTGACAGGGAGTTTGTTTATTACCTATCCGGCTATCCCCCTCGGCAAATTACGCGAAAACTTATTATGAATTATGTTCACGAAAAGTGCAGTCTTAACAATATTTACATAGCACCAGCGAACATTATGGTAGGTACATATTGCGCAGTACAAACCTATTGAGTAGGTATTTGCAATTTAGTGTCATTACGGTTGACGAAGGCACGCAGGTGCAGTTGTTATTGCAACTGAGTTTTGGGTTAATCATTTGGGGTTCGATATCGGACATAAATACTAATAAAGGTCCCGGACCAATAAATAGTTATTGGATTTTTCTGTCAGAAAATTCTCAGTAACTGTACACTCCCGTGCCTCGGAAAGCACGAAAAGCCGTTGGTCCTGCGCCTGAACTCTTTCCGGTCGTGTCGGATTGCCGTCCCATCGGACTATGAGAGCTAAGGAAAAGAGAGTGCACCTGTGTTTGCGCACACACTTGTGCACTATAATATCTCCTGCGCAGTTGGCTAATCTCTCTTGAGATTGGCCGCCGTGACCGAAATCGGTCTAGAGGACCTTATTATTATTATATTTATTATGAAAACATTTTTTATATTAAACTTTCTATCACAAATGCTATCTGGAAGAGAGCGCGATACGATTATAAGAAAGCCTTTGCCTTTGAACCTGCTAATATAGCGATGTATTATATAATATTATTTAAGTATATAATATACATTGTCCTTAATCGTAGCTTGTAATATATTTTATATAAATATTGAATATCTTAACCAATCAATAACATAATGTCACTCTCAATAATTTACATAAGACTTGTTGATGTAGTATACGGTTGCATGTATATAGACTTCTGACCTTAAAAAGTGGGTTAGGCTGAACTTGTATGTCGGGAAAGCAAAATACCAGCTTAGAAATTATTTACAATATATATATATATATATATAATATTGTCTAGTTAATATGTATAGTATTGCATTAACTGTCGAGTGTTTGCTTGGTTGAGTGTTACGTTGAAACTCGTTAACCTATAATGGATTTGAATGCAATATTAATAGATACATTTTCTTAATTTTGTTATATTGTATTTAAGTAATATGTGCTTATATAATTGTTTTGTTAACTAACTTATTTGTCTATGTGTTACGATTAGCGGTATCTTTATATATAATTTCGATGAAACTTACGAGAATATGAAGTGAGTAGGTAAAGGCTAGTAATAATAATAATATCCTGGGACATTATTCACACACGGCCATCTGATCCCAAACTCAGCAGAGCTTGTACTATGAAAACCAGACAACTGATATAATTACATATACTAAATTTTCTTTTGTAAATAAATACTTATATAGAAAAATACACACAGACTCAGGACAAACAGACATGTTCATGCACACATTTGGTCCTGGTTGGGTATCGAACCCACGACCTGCAGCGCGAAAGGCAAGTGTCTTACCAACCACGCCAACCGGCTGGTAGTAAATAAATAGATCATTTAACAGGTAAAAAATACAATATTTATATTAATTATTTCTATTTAAATCGTAATAAAATATATCATTAACGTCAAGTCGTGTCATTAACATCAAAGTAGCGTTAGAAAAAAAATTTAATCATATTAATTTATTATTTTATTATTTAAGCCATCTTCCTTGTAGCGAAGCAATTGTTTTCTAAGTTATCCAAATTATCACATACTTAAAGTTTTATTACATCATTAAATAATTTAACTGCCTCGTTGGTCAAGAACAGCTTAAGTGACTGTAAAGAGTTGAGACACAGGTTCAAATCCGGGTCGGCTTTGTAACGTTATTAGGCTTTTTCTCAGTAACTCGAAGGCGTTTGGCAGTATTATACCAAGGAAGGTATCTCTACTACAATAATAATTATTAATAATAGAAAAAACAGTTTGTATGTTTGTTTGTTATGCACTCACGTCTTAACTAATTAACCGATCGTCAATAAATTTTTTATACACATTGTCAAAGGTATATAAGAGTACATAATTCACTTGGTGGTAGAGCTTTGTGCAAGCTCGTCTGGGTAGGTACCACCTACTCATCAGATATTCTACCGCAAAACAGCAGTACTTGGTACAGTGTAATTACAGGCACAAGGGACATAACATCTTAGTTCCCGAGGTTGGTGGCGCATTGGCAATGTAAGCGATGGTTAACATCTCTTACAATGCCAATGTCTATGGGCATTGGTGACCACTTACCATCAGGTGGCCCACATGATCGTCCGCCTTCCTTTGCAATAAAATAATAATAATAATAATAAATAGGGTACCTAGCACATCACTTAATGATGTTCAGTTAAGTATATAAAACATAATAAATAAATAAACGAATAAACGTAAGTCGCTGTTATGTTAAAGCATTTGTTTTATTAATAATAGATTATAATAAATATAATCATGTTTGATATAAACGATTTGATCAATAGGGATTTGTAATGATTGATCATCAATGACCTTATCTTCTTAAAACTGTGTTTAGTTAGTGTTTAACTGTTTAGATAAACATCTCTATCTCTTTCAGACATAATTGAATTGACATTAGAAAGAAGATGACGGCATTCTATAAGTAATTAACTTGAAAATAAACGTAATCTATTAATCTGAATTAGCAAGTTTTTTTT
Organism: Nymphalis c-album; assembly: GCA_963151315.1. Taxonomy (NCBI): domain Eukaryota; kingdom Metazoa; phylum Arthropoda; class Insecta; order Lepidoptera; family Nymphalidae; genus Nymphalis; species Nymphalis c-album. The sequence goes on from OY720609.1 coordinate 6,847,927, forward strand.
TATATCCTGGGACATTATTTACACAGGGTCATCTGATCCCAAGAAGCAGCGCTCGTACTATGGCAACCAGATAACTGATATATATGCCACCTTTCTTTTGTAAATAAATATTTATATAGATAATTCCACTCAGACTCAGGACAAACAGATAATTATGTTAAATTTGTTCGTGCACACAAATGTCTATCCTGGGTGGGAATCGAACCTACGAACTAGTGCGAAAAGCAAGTATATACCAACCACGTCAACCGGCTCTTCACTTAATTACGTATCTCTTTATTTTTAAAAAAGTAATGACTAAGACCAAGTCGCCATTAGTTCGCAACAATGAGGTCGTAGTACACATTACGTCGGAACTATTAATCGTACCCACTAGAACTATGCACATTTGCGGAAGCAATAAGTAAAGTAAACTATACATGAATGTCCCACTGGGCTACGACCTCATGAAAATTCAGTGGTGCCTGTGATTTGAACCCCGCATTCATCGGTCAAGATTCACGCGTGCTAACCACTGGGCTATCTAGGCTCTTTCTGTATATATGAATACGATACATTATTATATATATTAAGTTTTATTGATTAAAATATTATGACAGAATGAGAATGATAGATGAGGATATAGGTATAGAATGTTCTAGATGATTATCTATCAACATAATATTTTTTGTTTACAATTCGTTTTATACATAACTAGCTGTGCCCCCCGGTTTCACCCGCGTATAATAAATAAAAATCAGCCTAGGATCTTCCTCGATAATGTACAATATTTTAGAAACTCGATCCATTCTTAACCTAAGAGTTGATCCTGACCTCTCTCAATGAATAAACCTCGCCGTTCGAAAAGGCACCGTTTTAAGTAAAAGAACTCACAAAAAACCGGTTTAAGAACTCTTACTTATTTTTTTTTTCTTAAATAAACAAATGTCTTCTCAGTGTTGTACGTACCTTTAGTAATTTTTTTCAATTTTTGTTTAATTAACTTTGTATGTGAGAATAATGGACATTTTAGTAAAATCTTATTAAATTTTATTGAGTGTATTCGAAGTCGAAGAAGTAGTATTAATATTCACCTACTTAATATAATTATGTTACTAACATACGAAGTTTTATATTTAAATATGTTTTAATATTATCGAATCCATTTTCAATGTAGTCATTTTATAAACATTTCCTTATAAATATAGTTGAGGAAAATCCTGCCTTATTACATTGGTTAAGAAATAAAGTTACTACATCTTACCTTTCTCTTTCCACGCGATAGGTGGGAAAGAGACGATAATATATTTAAATTCAAATGTAGTCTATATTGCATCAATGTCTGGAAATTGATTAGTTTGATAAATAATGTTGTGTTTGTGTTTCTTATTGACGAATCATAGTTTGTTCATGTTTATTTTGGGAGAATAATAGACAGCTCGCTATTGACTGTTTGTTATCGTTGTTCCGTTGTTATTATTTGTGTTTTCTTTGCCTGCCTATATTTTCAAGGTCATGTCAGTTCTAAATTTAAATATCTTCAGGCATTTATTTCTGCCACATGTGTGTTCCACCAACCCAAATTATAGCAGCGTGGTGGAATAAGCTCCGAGCCTTCTCCTCAAAAACATTCACAGGCTCTTACATAAATCTTTGGAGCATGTTTTGCAAAGACAATATGCGCGCCTAAATACAAACGCTAGGAAACAATTGCAAGATGATTTTTGAACACAACGTGAATACATATCCGCGGTTTATCGAATGGTTCCAAGGGCATGTTACGAATTCGGACGTGATACGAATGCGACACCCAAGGTTAATTTCACCTGGCTTGCTGTAAGAATAGCAAACGAAATCGATTGAACGACTCCGCAGTAGGAGATCGGTGGTTTATTGACCCGTTACTTCAATACTAGATGTAGTATTGCATCAATTGAAATAGATTGCAGTTATTTTATTGTTGCTTTGAGATTATGAAATATATTAACAGCCCGTGACTGTCCCACTTGGCTAACGCCTTTTCTTCTCTTTTTGAGGACAAGGTTTCGAGCTTATCCCACCATGCTACTCTAATACGGGTTGGTGGAATACACATGCGACACGTGCAGGTCTTAACACGATGTTTTCCTTCACCGTCAAGCACGAGATGAATTATAATCACAAATTAAGCACACGAAATTCAATAGTGCTTGCCCGGGTGTGAACCCACGATCATCGGTTAAGATTCACGCATTCTTATCATTGGGCCGTCGCCTTATGAATAACCTTGATTTAATTTATATTTCGACAACGTTGTAAGTAGCGGTGCGTAGACAGGACACACTGATAACGTTCATCTCACTGAGCCCTTACGTTTCTCGACCAAAGACTACTCAGCCCCTGAATTTATATATTTATTTATTTATATAGGTACACAGAGTGAATACAATCAGGACATACAATTAAAATTACGAAAGAAAACATTACAATATCTCCGTACTTTTCGACTCAACAATAAAAATTTATTTTTGAACTGCAAACCTCACCTCAAGTAAGTACTTGTATTAAAAACTGTATAATTATTAAATAAAACTAAATAACAGGGAGAATTTTATACACTTTGATCTTACGGCGACGTAAGAGATGTTGCTTACATCGCCAATGCGCCACCAACCTTGGGAACTAAGATGTTTTGTCCCTTGTGCCTGTAATTACACTGGCTAACTCACCCTTCAGAGCAGAACACAACAGTACCAAGTACTGCTATTTTGCGGCAGAATATCTGATGAGTGGATGGTACCTGCCCAGACGAGCTTGCACGAAGCTCTACCACCAAGTAAACATAACAGATTACCTGTTAAAGTTAATTAATGTTTAGCTTACACAATTATTGGTTAATTTGTATATAATTAGTTGTCCATAGCAACAATTTTTGATTAAATTTTCATAAACCCTTGACCTTCGTGGCGTGTACCAAGAATTCCATCGCATGTTAAATCAAGATAAAGAATAATATTTACTTATTAATATTTAATTTGATCTTAACATACCTTTGAGAAATGTTTATACAACGACTTACAATTCATTCGCACATTCAAAAATGTTTGTTTCTGTCGTAAATTTATACGAATAGTTGATGAAATTCGTAATCACAGTAACGCATTAACTACGAATAGAAAAAAAAACGCTATTCTGTGTATAGGGTATAGACCCTAAGCGGTAAAACATGTGGACCATTACTCTACTTACTTTGGTTTGATTTGTGTTTCTAATGACCGAATACTGAAACGTCATTCAAATATTAAGTGGGACTTAATTATTTGGAACGCCATTTATTTCAAATTTAGTATGCTAAATTTTAAATTAACGACGAAATGTCATTCAAATAATTAAGTTCCACTTAATATTTGAATGACGTTTCAGTATTCGGTCGTAAGTAAAGTAAAACATCGTGAGGAAATCTACACGTGTCATATGAAATCTCGGACACATGTGTATTCCCTAACTCGCTTTTGAGCGTGGTGGTACATATATCAGATAGATTTTGCTAAAAAACGCTATTCAATTCAGAAGTGCGTCACGTACTAGATGTGCCTTTTCAAATACCTCTTTAAGAATGGTACAGTGCACGTAAAAAAATATTTTACTTAGCTCTAGTTGGTGGTAGAGCTTTGTGCAAGCTCGTCCGGTTAGGTACCCACGCATCAGATATTCTACCGCAAAACAGCAGTACTTACTACTGTTGTATTCCGGTTTGAAGGGTGAGTGAGCCAGGGTAGTTCCCAAGGTTGGTGCATTGGTGATGTTAGTAATGGTTAACATCTCTTACAATGCCAATGTCTATGGGCGTTGGTGACTACTTACCATCAAGTGGCCCATACGCTCGTCCGCCTTCATATACATTTAAAAAAAAATAAAGATTTCATACTATGTATAAATTAAAATTATAAGCAATATCAGTAAATGCTTCATACATACCCAATCGAATTACTTAAAAGCGTTTGCGTTGTGACACTGTCGCAAATAGTGGTTTGTATATATGTCGTTTTCTTGATATTGAGAGCAGAGCAGAGCAAATCGAACACAAAATTGCAAAACAGAAATACAGAACGTCACTCGCCTAAAATTTTATTGGCAGTGACATCAAATTCAATCATATAAACTATTATGAAAAAGGATATATTACTTGAACTAGACTATTATTACAAGTTGTGCCCCGCGGTTTCACCCGCGTATAATTAATAAAAATATAATAAATAAAAAATCAGCCTAGAACCTTCCTCGATAAAAGGTACTATACAACACGAAAATATTTTTTAAATTCGAACCAGTAGTTCCTGAGATTAGCCGGATCAAACAAACAAAATCTTCAGCTTTATATATTAGTATAGATAAATTTTAATACGACCTTTTACACCAACATGCAAGATAATTCACCTCAGGAAGTCAACAGTAACATCACAAATAATTCAACGCGCGAGGAAATGATATATCCATCATCAATCCACTTTCCCAGTTTCCGTGATTTATCTAACACACAGACACACATCCGCATCTGTAACAATGATTAAGGTGACCTAACATAATAATATATATAAATGGAATGCACTGTCTTTATGTACTTTTCACGTCTTCTACGTTTTAGTTTTGATAGCACAGTTTTTTTTACTGTTTTGGTAATTTCCAAAAATTACGTAAAATTACGCCGCGTAGAATGCAAGACTGGTACATATATATTTTTTTTCGTATCCACCAATTTGATTTGGAACAGCGTGGTGGAGTATGCTCCAAAACCTTTTCCTAAAAAAGGAGATGAGACCTTTAGCCCATCATTTGAACGTTTAATGTTATGGTGACAAGGACAGAAAATATTGACATCAAATAAGAATTACAAAAAAATCTACCAACGGTTGGGAAAAACACTCCAGACCTGAGAAGAACCAGCAAATTCAGCAAAATATATATACATGCATTGTATATGTAGAATGTATATTAGCTAAAATGTCTAGATTATAATTTATAACCATAGAAATTTAACTACGACACGGTTGCCTCTACATTATAGCTGTACATAGAAACATTGTATAAATATTTTATTGATAGACGATTTCGCAAACATTTTGATTTAAAGAGCGCGCTGCCCAACTCGAAGAAAGTATCACTCTATTAGAATATGATACGTATATGTACAGTATACATATATAGTTTTTTTCATTTAAATAAAAGACATACATATCGTAATGAAAATAAATATATGTTCACATAATATAATATTTTTTATTTTAGTTTTCCGCGATCTAACCGGATATTAACAATATTTAAATTATACTTGTAATATCTATGCTCATAATTTATGTACTAATTTATATAATATATAATCCATCACGTGATTCATAATTTTTATACTAAACATTTTGGACTGTCATTTGTCATGTATCAAGATATTCCATCTCAGTATAATGTATATATAATTCTACGTTATTTGATATATTTTTTAATTAAGTGTAGTTATCTGCACACATAGATGATTCTTATTAAAATTTCAAAGATTATTTTAATGTTTTCCTTCTTTTGTTTTATTAATTAAGTTTAATTAATGTATTTTTATAACTTATTAATATGTATAATTGTAAAAATGGAGTCTAAATAACGCTCTACACATAAAACTCGAGAATCGTTTTCTTTGCAAAATGTTATAATTTATTTAGCGAATTTTTAGAGCAAAGTAAGCACCGTTGGAGCTTCGTCACCGATAACAAACAGAGTTGAAAGTTTAGAACAATTTCCTCTTTAGAATATAAATTTATCAAAATCTTGAGCCTCTATTAAACCAAAGCTCACCATTAAATCTATAATTAAAACTATCACATTGTTAATAATGAATACTTAGATATGGGTGTATCATCATCATTTCATCCAGAAGATATCTACTGATAGACAAAGGCCTCCCCAAGGATTTCCACGATGACCAGTCTCGTATGTCCCACAACCCTAACAAGACCGTCGTTCCACCTTGTCAATTAGTGGTCATCACTCAACAACATTTTGCCAAAGAAGCAGCCTTCAGTTCTGTGAGCGATGACCAGTCCATTTTAATCCAGAATGTTTTCGAGCTATGTCAGTAACATTGGTGCCTGCGTATTGCATCATTTCTGATTATGATCGTGTTAACGTCATTAATTAAGAAGTAGACACGTCCCACACAAAACACCGCTAAAATAAGTAAAACTTACATGCCAAATTTGTTTCCTATTTTTCGTTTTGAAACAGGAAGTGAAAGGAGTTCGATTGGTTACATATTTTATTAACCTCCTAAAACAATTATTCGATCAGAATAACAAAACATATCCACACTTCACACAATTTCCTGAAACGTATGACAGAAGGGCATTAACTTCGTAAAATATTTAACGAATTAAAATCATTATTAACATCAAATTGTATTTATAGTAAGGTCAGTGTCCTTTCCTGTAAGTAATGTTACATATGTACATTGAATTTTAAGTAAATACCACCAATATAACCGTAAAAACCAATGACGAGTAACAGTTTCGTTGTGGAATTTGGATTTTAAGTAACCTTTAAAAAGAAAAAGTTAATACTTTTTTTATTATTTTAATTTTGAATTAGATTTTCAATGGATTATAGTAAAATGAAGTCACTTCGTTTCATCCGTGGTAAGAGGCGAGTAAGTAATTGTTAGTTTCATCCTGAAATATAATCAGAAATTAGCGTATGGTGACAGGAACCAACTTGCCGGGGTCAGCATTCCATAATAGCGTGAGGCAAGATGCCAATTGTTATCTATATAATATGATAATGAGTAATATGAGGATGGATATAGATTTTTCTCTCTGGTGGTGCTCTCTCCAAACCAAGCTGGTTTACCTCCTACTTATTATACTTATATTCTACCGCCAAACTGTAATATTTACTATTGTTATGTTGTGGTTTGATGGATGAGTGAGCCAGGGGACATATCAGGGAATTTCAGTAACCGTTCATATTTCACAAAGCCAATGTCTCGCAGAGCCAGTATATTATATTATATAATAACAGGCACGAGGGACATAACATCTTGGTTCCAAAGGTTGGTGGCGCATCGGTGGTCTATCGGGCGTTGGTGACCAATTACAATCAGGTGGTCCATTCTACGCATAGCTAAAATATCAACGAGTTACGAATTATTGGTACCTATATGTTTTATTTTATTATATGTTCAATATAAACGTCTAGAGGGAAATACGGATTTTATAACAACATATTAACAGATATGACATTTTGGTATTTCCGTGTTTGTTTCTTAAAAATGACCGTCCTTATGTGAACGACTTTGACTTATTTAACAGTGACTTTTACAATACATGCCTCTACCGACATCCGGAGTCAGAGACTTATAATGCGCAGGCCACGATATTTCCAATTACGTACCTATTTTCTATTAATAATCTCGAAGTTCTTGGGTCGAAGATAATTTAAAATCTGTCATATTAAAGTAAATTATATCTAATGAAATTATATACATGAAACATTTAAATTATTAGCGGCAGTATTCTAAAATAAAATAAAAACATTAATTGTGGTTACTCGTTAATAGCAATATAAACATAAAATGGTTGTGATTTTCAAATAAGAGGTAGTCAAGACCTTTAGTATTTCAAGAGAAATGATCATTTAAAAATATCTCTGGAGGTTTGGATTACAATGTAAAAGTAGTTAATTCTCACAAGACTTCAATTTTAATAGACAAAGTGTACTTACTTTTGTCTGTATGTTCGCAAAGCGCGACGGATAAGCAGAACAATGACCTCATTTTCATTCGCCATCGATTAACGGTTATGTTAAATACATTTATAGGTAACGAAACGTTTACGATACGATTTTATAGTTTATATATATTTATTTAATACTTATTATATAACGCGTGAAATATAATAAAATAAATATATTATACATAAATGTCCATTTTAACTAGAAGTCGTTTCTATAATCGAAAAACATTGTAAATAATAATTATGTCATTCTTGTATATTAGGTCCTCCAGACCGATTTCGGCCACGGCGGCCAATCTTAAGAGAGATTAGCCAACTGCGCAGGAGATATTATAGTGCACAAGTGTGTGCGCAAACACAGGTGCACTCTCTTTTCCTTAGCTCTCATAATCCTATGGGACGGCAATCCGACAGGACCGGAAAGAGTTCAGGCGCAGGACCAACGGCTTAACGTTCTTTCCGAGGCACGGGAGTGTACACACTTCCAACATCCAGACTCCGGGCGGCTACTGAGAATTTTCTGACAGAAAACTCCAATAACTATTTATTGGCCCGACCTGGGAATTGAACCCAGGACCACCGCGTCTGCGGCCTTATATCAAGCCACTAGACCAACAGGCAGTCATTCTTGTATATAATGAGACTTTGAAATGGAAGGTTTAATGAATCGAGACGATTCACGAAGATAATTTACAATATCACTTTAATATCAAACAGTAATTGTAAATACCTCTTCAATATCAAATTTAGCAAAAGCCGTTCGCGTCGCACTTATATGTAGTCCAAGTTTTGCATTGTCTGCTATTTATTTTTATTTTTTTTATTTTATGTTCATAGGTCTACAAAACAAAATGACAATCAATGAAAACATATGATTACATTTCTCTTGATGTAGACACGACATGCGCTTATAAATTAGCTTCTAGCCTATGATAGCAACAAAAAACAAGCTTACAATTTATTTTATTTTTTAACTAATTTTTAAGAAGTTAATGAAATAGTTTTAGTTTAAGGGAACAATTCCATAATATTTGTTTTTAATAGATAAATACAAAATGTTCATTTTACAAAGTTATCAAAAGGTATTTTTTTATATAAAAGGTAAGCGGGCTTACAAATGGGCCACCTGATGGTAAATGATACCCATCGACCATAAATATTGACGCTGTAAGAAATGTTTACCATTCCTTACAGCGTCAATGCGTCACCAACTTTGGGAGCTATAATTTTATGTCAGTTATACTGGCTCACACTCCCCACGGGAACACAAAAATCGTAACATTGGTTTTAGGTGGTAAAATATCTGATGAATGCGTGGTGCTTAAGCAAACGCACTTGCACAACTAACGCCAAGATAAAATGAAAACCTTTCTACCTATTTCGATAAGATCTTCAGATGAGTAATCTTTGAACAAACGCATAAGCAAATGTGACGTGGCGCATGCGGTATTTTTACATTACATAAATCGCTTGCCTTAGAATCATGATGGTATTATAATATTTACTAAATTTGACACATGATTAAAAAAACACGTGAACGTTATGTAAATCTGAAGTTTTATATTTATGTGGCGGAATTTCATCCGAGAGACACTTAATAGTTGCTGAGCACGGGATGTATTATAAACACAAAATTAAGTACAGAAAATTCCGTGTCGTTTGCCCGGATTTCAGCCCACAATCTTCGATTCAGATTCACTTGATCTAACCACTGGGTCTTTTCGACGCATTGTGAGAATGTAATGAGCTCTACTTGTCTACTTGGTGGTAGAGCTTTGTGCAAGCTCTTCTGGGTAGGTACTACCTTATCATCGGGTATTCTAACGCAATACATCAGTACTTTGTAATGTTGTGTTCCGATTTGAAGGGTTAGTGAGCCAGTGTAATCACAGACACAAGGGACATACGATCATAGTTCTCAAGGTTGGTAGCGCATTGGCGATATAAGCGATGGTTAACATTTCTTACAATGACATTGTCTATAAGCGTTGGTGAGCACTTACCATCAGGTGGCCCATAAGCTCGTCCGCCTAACTGTACAATAAAACAAAATTATACTTATGTAATTTTATTATATCATATTTATAACAATGTGTTAGTAACAATCAAACTGATAGCCGAAATTTGATATCCTTCTTTGTATAAAGAATTCTTAATATTCATACAATACATGTATCATTGTATCATCAATCGTTTTCGGCGTCCCCTTTCGGTGGGTGTCCTCTATGACGTTTTTTGTACCCCTGATAATATGTATACTAAATTTTATGATCAGTTTAATAGTTAAGACGTATGACAAACCAATAGAAAAACTCGCTTCCGCGTTAATACTATTACTTACTATTAATATCCGATGTACAGACAGATTTCTTACATAGTAGCAAACTATTCATAGTTACCATCATACTTATGCGTCTTCATTTATTATACAACACTGCATGTCACATACCTACTTATATCAACATTAATTTGAACTCTAACGCAATAACAACTTATCCGTCATTCCAAACCATCTCTTCTAGAATACCATAGATTATTCTAGACCTGGGTGATGTCATGACAATATGAGGTTAAAGATATTTAATTAACTTGAGTCTACCAATGGTATAGACTAAAATGCTTACAGAGTAGAATATTTATATATCCTGTGCACGTCTCCTTAGCGATTTGCGATTTACATTTTTGACGTGACAACGTCTAATAAATCGATGAACGCTGGCTGCATGCACGAAAAATTGTCCCGTTACGCTCATTGTCCCGTTATGCTCATTATCCCGGTACGCACATTGTCCCGTTGCACTCATTGTCCCGTTACGCTGATTGTACACTTGCGCCGCATCTATCTCTCTTTCACTCGTTTACAGTAATTTCATCAATGTTTTGTTATGACGTTGTCACGTTAAACTATCGTCCGTAAACCGACTTTACAGACAACCATTTTTTTCTTGTGTTACTAAGTGCAAATCCCTCTGGGTTGGTACCACTGATCAGATATTCTACCGCTGAACAACAATATTTAGTACTGTTGCGTTTCAGTTTGAAGGGTGAGTGAGCATGTGTAACTGGCACAAGGGACATGACATCTCCGTTCCTAAGGTTGGCGGCGTATTGGCGATGTAAGCGATGGCTTACATTTCTTACAATGCCAATATCTATGGACATTGGTGACCACTTACCAGCAGGTGGCCCAAATTCTCGTCCGCCTATATCATCAAACATATTATAGCAAGTAAAATTTTCATTACTTCAGATCTTTCTAGAAAAATCTTATCATATGTCATAACTGTAGTGATATTCGATCGGGATTTTCCATTGACAAAGGGCCACTATTATCAAGCTGCTATATGGAGTGCAATGACAATACAATACCTTTTAATGACTAGTATGACGTACTAACACCGTTCGAGACTGAGTTTGTATGTTTGAAATCAATCGATTTGAACTATATAACAGAGTATATAGGATGACAATTGTCTGGCATACATAAATGATTAGGGGTCATATTCTCGCTTTGAATAAATATTGTTTTAGCTACGTTATATATATCTATACTAATGTATAAAGCTGAAGAGTTTGTTTGTTTGATCCGGCTAATCTCAGGAACTACTGGTTCGAATTTAGAAATTATTTTTGTGTTGTGTCCTTTTTTTGGAAGGCTCTAGGTTGATTTTCATTCATTATATTTTTATTAATTATACGCGGGTGAAACCGCGACACACAGCTTGTATAGTTATATAGATACCTTACTATTTCGACGACTCGAATTATAAATAATAAAATAAATAAAATATCATCACATATGCAAATTGAATGTACCTATAAGTCACAATAATGTAAAATATTACATGATAATTCGTTACTTTTCTCTGCTATAGACAAAATTTTATGTCTCAGATCAAACAACCCTTGAAACATGATGTAGTTTAAATACAATATTTTACTTTTACAAATAGAAATTAGCAATTTTGTTCTCAATTAATTTAATTTGTGATTATGTTAGATTTAGTGATTAGCGCCAGTTACTGAAAAAAAGCTTTAGAGGACTATAAGTGTAATCTCATGAGCACAGTTACTTACCCTTAAAAGTCATTATACTATCGCCAATTGGCACATTCTAAGATATGACTTTATAGAGCAAGATCCCAGGGCCGCCAGACGTCACGTATTTTCTGACGGATGAAATGTGGACGATTGAGTAGTGTTAGTATGTACTATGATCGTATGCCTACCTGCTAGCTTGGTCAAACGGCCAATTTCCAGGTATCAGGTAATCAAGGTACATGTAAACATTACTTACTTCACGTAAATTCTGACGCTCCATTTTTATATATGTTCATCCGACAACTATTTTAAAACCTTTGACAAGAAGACAGACCGATCCAAGGGGCCAATCATCCCCTAAACTAAATTTTAATATCTATGTGAGTGGGAGCGCGAGAGCATTATCTACGCGCATGAGACTGAGTGAGACCGACTGCGCTGTTAAGGCCATGAAAATTACTTGAACTGATATTTTATAATTTTTAGAACTTTTGTTGACAAGTAAATTATGGCAACAAAAATAAGAAAAAAAATTGACATATAAAAAATAATACTAGTTAGCCGTCATTTTTAAATATTTTTTCTATTTATTAATTAGAAATAAAAAATATTTTTTAAAAATACCACTTATAGTTTTTCAAATTTTTTACAAATGATATTTTTTTTTTAATATTTTTTTTATTAAAAATCGGAGCGTCAGAATTTACGTGAAGTTAACTAATTATTTTGAGACCCTTAAAGCGTCTGTCAAGCAATATGGCCGACGGAAAGTGTCTGGGAGTATTGACAATTTATTTTTAACTATACACTCGAAAACATATATGAAAATCAGCCATGAGAATTTACGTGAAGTAAGTAATGTTTATATGTACCTTGATTACCTGATACCTGGAAATTGGCCGTTTGACCAAGCTAGCAGGTAGGCATACGATCATAGTACATACTAACACTACTCAATCGTCCACATTTCATCCGTCAGAAAATACGTGACGTCTGGCAGCTCTGGGATCTTGGACCATTATAATAAGCTTATTATAAAATTACTTTTCGCTTAGACCAGGAGAACCTTAGCCCAGCTGTGGGACATGCACTGGCTGTCACTGACCAGAGTAATACAAGCTAAGGACCTAATTAAAACTAACGACTTAATAAATTAGGACTTCAAACATTATTTTTCATCTTTTTTAAAGAATCGAACATCAAGTGAGAAAATTAATTCGCGTTTATTACTATAATCATTCCTTCAGGCTACGTACTAAACAATCTCAATAACAATATGATCATAATAATGGTATACGTATTCAATATGACAGTTGAAGTCGATTGCGGCAGCATTAGAAACAAACTTTCCATTTTTTTAAACTCAATCTGTGTCCTATTAGCAAATTTTAACGTAACTTTAAGTAGTGTTATGTAATATATATTGATTGATTATATATTATCAAATTTAAAAGTAAGGTTTATTTTACATATTCATATTTATTGGGTTATTGACATATAATGTACCACCTGATGGTGAGTGATATAAGCGTAATAGACATTGTCGCTATAAAAAATATCGACATTGTATTTCCGTACCGGTGGTAGATTTATGAGAATCAATAAGTAAGCGTGTCTCTTGTGCCTGCACACTAAGCAATAGATCACTTATCTCAAACTAAAACTACTAACGTCTGGAGGACCCGGAACAACAGAGGAATGGAGTCATTATTAATTATTATTTTTCACATGAAGAGAATATATAAAAAAAACCTAACATATTCTTCTTAGAATATATATAGAAAAATTGTAGAATACAAGAAGCTAACTTGTATTTTAATAAATTAATAAATATATGAAAATATGTTGAAATTGTGGCGAAAGGGATTGGGGTGTTTTTATTTAAGAAATCTGGATCCCTTATCAGGCCTTGAGTACTAATAGTGTTGTTTTGATGTAGATTTCGTGTAGTTTAGCATTAGAATACGTGACTGTATAATAATTACAAGTATAAATATCACATGTCAATTCGAGCAGCATTATAAATGATACAATTACCACACCGTAATAGGATCATAACTGTTTCTAATTGAACACCTTGCACTTGATTGACGGGGAAATTAAATAGCACAACATATAACTAATTGAATGGCAATCAAATATATATGTGTATATATATGGCCGTATTGGTAATAAGAATAGGCCATTATTTCTGTCTGTTCTTGACAAAAAGGCTTAGAGATAAATATCATCATTTGATATGTCATAATCATCATAAAAGGCATCGTGCGGGCCGGCAAGGTGGGGGCGATAAGTGCTGAACACTCTTCCCGATCTTTCTGGCCGTCGTCGCGTTTGGACTCTACTATCATTTTACATCAGGTGGAGTAGAGTCATTTGCCTTCCCCTTCAGTTTAAGGTATAATGACGGCCGATATGGCATAGTGGTTTAGAATACGAGATTAGACTGCTGAAGATTTAGTAATCTTGAACTAGTGTTCAAACCTCGAGCTTGGTGGTAAAGGAGCAAAATTATATGTTTTGGATGTCATTCCTCACATTGAAACAGTTTTGTGGAGTTAGTTTCAAAACTTCCTCCAGGAGGAGATGTCAATAGAACATTAACAGGCTTTTACAGTTGGCTATAAGGTAGCAGGAATATTTAAAAAAAAAGTGATAATGAAGGGATGATTAATGCAAGTTATATTAAGACTGTGACTGCGAATTCAATGCAATAGAAAAATCCGCGAAATATATGGGATAAACAGATTAATGACGTCCATATCTGTATATCTCAATAATGACTGTATCGATTTTGATGAAATCCTCTACTATGAGTAGAGCGACTATAGTTAATTAATAGTCGTCGACATTACTTTGAATGTAATGTTTCATTCCAACAACTTACCCTCAAATTGAAACTATTCATTATAATTTTTCCAACAATCATTTATTGTACGTAAATTAATTTTTTGCTCCGTCTATCTGTTGTGATAATGTAATGACTTAACGATGCTTAGTATGATAAATAATTGCTGTTTTTTTCCTCTCGATTACAATCACGCAAACGCATCAGAAAACCATGGCTTGTTGAGTTATTGCCTATATTATTACACAACAATCAATAACCATTGTTGTGTAAATTGCGGTAACGCATTCAACAATCATACATTTTAATCTTTCGTTTTTGTTGTAGACGGGAATGAACACAACACAAGCTAAACTAATAAATAAGATGACATCTCGTTTGTAATGTATAACTATAAAGTATGAAACAATTATACATAAAAATTTATTATACACTTAAACCGTGAGATGATTTTAGTGTATAATAATAATAATAATAATAATAAATAACTTTATTGCACACTCAAGAAAAGAAAGCAAAAACAAAACAAAAAAAAAAAAGATCAGTAACAAATAAGTGAAAATAAAATAAAATAAAAAAGACACTTAGGAAGGATGATGCATGCAAGGGGCGGTCTTATCACTCAAGTAGTGATCTCTTCCAGACAACCCTGTATTAAGATGCTAGCAGGACATAATGGGCGAGTGCTTTATATATACCTAAATATACATACATATATATACAAATACATAATATATATAAATACATAATATATATATATATATATATATATATATATATGTATATATATATATATATAAATACATTTCTATAAAATACAACATATCAATACATATATAAGTAAATATAAATTTATAAATAGTACAGATTAAATAACATTTATAGCATTATAGCCCCAATGATCATAGTGAAGTGCGAAGGAAGTAAATAAGTAAGGTTAATGCGATAGGTAATAGTTTTTATATAATATATGTATAATATATGTATAATATATGTATAATATAAAAAGCTGAACTTCTTTCACACGCTTTTAATTTATACTTATTGACGTCTCAAGCGTAAATTTTATATTTTATATTAAACATATATTTTTGTATTTAATGTATAAATTTTTTATCAAAAATACAAGTGAGTTGTTAGTTTTAAAATGGTTGAAATATCACCAACATTTAAATTATAAGACAAATTCATATAATATATTTAGACATTAACACAATCAATACTCAAAAACCCAAATCAATCCAAAAAAACATTTACAAAATTTCAATTATTCTAAGTAGATACTAAAAATTAATTTAATTAAACAATACTAGATGACATCTGTTTTAATTTGTTGTATTTCAACAAAGTTTTATCATAATCGGATGAGTAGTTTAGGATATCATAGAGAACTAACAGACAAAAAAAAATAGACTAGAAGTTTTACGGCCGAATACTGAAACGTCATTCAAATATGATTAGGACTCAATTGCTTGGAATGTCATTATTTTTCAAAATTTAGTATGCGAAATTTGAAATTCGAAGACGTTTCAAATATTTGAGCACCCTTCATATTTGAAAGACGTTTCAGTATTCGGCCGTTAGTAATACAAAATAATAAATTACAAAATATATTTTTAATAAAACCAATACAGATATACTGACAACGAGAAATATTATTATATAATAAGATGTACGTTTATTATGTAATCAAATGAACGCGGCTAGGTGCGGATAACCAATTAATATAAAATATTTATTATAAAGAATAGTTATAAACTATAAACACTATAATTACATGTACATACAAATAAATATATTATGTAAACTGCAACAATGAGTCACTTATATTTGAATTTAATATACTAACGGCCGAATACTGAAACGTCATTCAAATATTAAGTGGGACTTAATTATTTGCAACGCCATTAATTTTAAATTTAGTATGCGAAATTTTAAATTAATGGCGTTCCAAATAATTAAGTCCCACTTAATATTTGAGTGACGTTTCAGTATTCGGCCAATAGTGTCATAAACGTAATAACTTAATAAGTAAATAACGGTCTTATAAACGCGGCTTAGCGGGTGATTAGTTAAATAATGCTGTGTCTTCTTCTTTTGTATTTCAAATCAATAACGACAGAAAGAGAGCAATCAGGGGCTGAATTCTACTAATCTATAACAATCACGATACGTCTCGATTCAATTCCGATCCAACTTAGAGTTATCAATATTTATTCGACACGGAACCGAACCGATATTATGATGGTAACGCCATTACGCCAAAACCAAATTTAATTGTTTACTTTTATGACAATAGTCTATTAAAAATTAGGAAAACAGCGGTTACGATCACGCATCGATTCGATTGTGATAAGGTGACAATTTGTTAGTAGACTTGGACCCCTGTGTTTAACTAATTAGTCGATAAGCAAAGTTTATAAGGCCCCATCGCCTAATATATATTCAGCGATTTCTTAAGTAAAGAGGTTTCAGTCGTTTTTTAAAACTAGTAACAGCTTGAGCTCATCTTATAGTATCTGGTGACCAGACATACCAAATACCGCACAACAGCAGTACTTGGTACTATTGTGTTCCGGTTTGAAAGGTGAGTGAGCTAGTGTAACTACAGGTACAAGGGACAACGTCGTAGTTACCGAGGTTGGTGGCGCATTGGCGATGTATGTGATGGTTAACATCGCTTACAATGCCAATATCTATAGGCGTTGGTGACCACTTACCATCAGGTGGCCCATATGCTCGTCCGCCTACATAGGTAGCATAGACTATAAAAAAACATCCTATACGGAGATCCGAAGAATCAATTCGCGTATCAACGCTTGGAATAAAATAAACTAAGTGTCTTCAAAAATTAACCTTTCTATTTACACACACACAAACACACGCACACTAATGTAAACAGATTCATTTAAAAATAATGATCTCATTTGCTTCGAAGAATAATTTAATGAGTAACGTTTGTAGCCTGTATTTCAATCTTAATATATATCTTCCTCTTTCTTACGTTGCTTAGGTATTATTTGTTATTTATTTTTGTAGTAAATAAGTGTTTTATAACGACATCGCCCAAAGGATTAGTAAGCTGCAGTGTCAGTAGGCTGGACATATACGTCGCAGAACCGACAATCGTTGGAGAGGACGTGTTTTGGAGTCGAGACTACCGCCTTGGCAAGCGTAGCGTAGGACGCCCTCCGGCTAGGTGGAGTGACGATATACGCAGTGGCTAGCAGCGGATGGAGTTTGAGAGCTGAAAATCGAGCTTAATGGCGTGCCATTGGAGAGGCCTATGTCCAACAGTGGACGACAAAGGGATGATGATGATGATGAAGTGTTGTATTGTGTTGTTTCATTTGGATACATAATTTAACAACCGTAGAAAATATTTGGAGGATTTATTACAAAATCCTCGAACATATCGCGTAAAATATACAAACAGCTAAATTTATTACCTTCTTCCTTTTCGAAGCCGGATAAAGACACATATATATTTTTATAGATAGATATATCTTGCTGGTTATGTAATCACGTTGGACATAGTTTTAATCAATATGTATGTTATGAGTCAGGAATTCTATTTGAGCCTTAGCTATGATATACATAAACATGCATGCTGTGTATATGAGTATGTGTTCGACGGCCTCGTTGGTCTAGTGGCTACATGTCGGGCCAATAAAATGTTATCGAGATTTTTCTGTCGAAATTTCTTAGTAGCAACCCTGAGTCTGGAAATTTGAAGTGTGTACACTCCAGTACCTCGGAAAGCACGTATAGCCGTTGGTCCTGTGCCTAAACTCTTTCCGGTCGTGTCGGATTGCCGTCCCATTGGGCTATGAAAGGGAATAGAGGGTGCGCCTGTGTTTGCGCACATATTTGTGCACTATAATATTTCCTGCGCAGTGAGCTAATCTCTGTTGAGATTGGCCGCCGAGGCCGAAATCGGTCAGGAGGAAACTATCTTTTCTTATATGAGAATGTCTTTATTCTGTATGAGTTCACTTCAGTACTCACCCGTGAAATCTTGACAACCGCCTTTTTTATATATTCTGGGTAAGCAAATAACTCCAATGCACCTGATGGTAAGTGGTAGTGGAGTCCTAACGCGAATACCAGTACAGTCAGGAAGTCAAGAGACTATTGTGATGTGTATGTATTCTTGAAATGTTATGATTATTACGGTCAATGTCGCATATCACTTTCTGTCATTACATGACCGGTTTTTGCGGTCATTTTCATGTATGTGCTTGGGGAAGAGCCCTACTGTTCACTTTCATATCAATCTTGAGATAAGCTCTGTGTGTGAGATTAGAATCAGCTGTGTCCACCAGCAGTCCAGTATCCACCAACCAGCAGCGTTGTGGAGTTAGGTCCAAACCTCCTAAAAAGTATTTTTTAGGAGTCTTAAAAAGGAGTGCCCTGACGCGGGGCATTAACAGGAAATATAAACTTTTTCATCGATCGCTGACATATAATTGATCTTATATCTTGAGTTTTTTATTACTTAAGACTCTAATTGCCAGCATTAATCATATTTTAAAAGGAGATTGACTGTATGTCAACCTTCTATACAGTATCAACGAATCAATTAATCAATCTTTCCGCTCGTACCAAGCCAGCTGACTCAGTGCAAACATCTTATCGCAAGCCCTTTCGCTTATAAGCTCCAAATATATTTCAATATTTTTAACGCACTCATAAATAATTTTCCTAATAAAAAAAAACAAAAATCAAGACATCTCTACCTTATTTCTACATATACTAAATTTTATTATATCTGTCAAAGTTTTATCCGCGTTTGTTGACCTGCGCACGATTTTGTCTCTCGCTGCGTTTACATAATAAGTAATATCTCGTACAATTCATATACAATATGTAAATGAAGTAAATTCAATTTTCTATACATATGTATATAACCTACAATAATATGTTATAATACTAAACTAAAATTTATATAATATTTTTATTCACATTTTGAATTTCGAATTAGACGAATAAAAGAATGCATTTGATTGTAAATTTTTTATAGTTACAGTAACTATTTTCGAAATGTAAAGTTCGAAATGTGTTCTAAATGTCAAAAACAAACGATAAAAAAAGACATCGATTCGAAGTTCGAAATGTGAGGTCGTTCGATTAAGGTCGTATACCACTTGCACCGAGAATTTCGCCGGCCCGACGCGAGGTCGTGACGTAACTAAGGTTAGCACACTGTTCCGGTCATCCGATAGCACGTAATAGTTGCGTCAAGAGGCGTTTGACCATTGGTGCCGACATCTCCGATTATCACATTCATATTCAAACCTATAAGACACTATTTATTCATTCGAATTTCAAATTAATGTTCGGTTAACGGGTGTCATAGCATTTAGTATTTCAAATAATTCCTCAATTAAAATATACATAAAATGCTTATTAGGCTTTTATTTGTATGCCAATAATAAACAATGGCAGAGACGTAGGTATTGTTTCGCTTTGAATGCGTCTTGATGCAATTATAAAGAGGCGATTTTTATCGCTGCTTTTGCATTTTAGTACCTTTATTATATAAAACATTGTTGCCAACTAATTACAATAGAGCAAGCCGTGCGATCTTGAGTGCTCTGTATAATAATTTATCTTGTTAACCTTTAACAAAATCACTGCTCAGAAATCTGCCTCTTATAGTTAATGACAGTTAACATTCCATTTTTTCTTTTATTTCGTGTCAAACCAGATTTCTCTTGCGTTCTCTAGTCATCTTAGTTATTCTCTTTTTGTACTGTCTGTATTACTCGTAACGTATTATTCAATTCAAATCCAATACTAAGTACTGCTGTTGGCGGTAAGTGGATAAGTGGAGGGTACCTCCCCAGACGAGCTTGCACAAAGCCATACCACCACTAAAAGGCCTACCGCCAGTAAAATCTGACAATATATTATATATGTATCCGTTTAAATTATAAACTACAAAATACAACACATATGTATATAGGTACGAGTACGTACTATATATTTATATAATATTCTAAAGTTACAATCAACGAGACATATTAAATTGATAACATCATATTTAATTGAGAAGTAGTTTTGATTTAAACCGGAAATTATAGCAATACAACTTTATACAATATTAATTTAATAAATAAATGTTCTTAATTTATATTTCTTGTTAGTACTTTAATGAAAAACTATATTTTACTTCCTCGTTATTAATTTTAAGATGGAAGGTAAATATATAAAATTATTAATTATACAAAACGATAAATATGCATACCTACATTTCGTATAAATGTCTTAAGTTAAATGCTTTTAATACTAATGATTTGATAATTATTTTTTTTGTAGCAAATTTATTTAAGTTTAATAACATAAAAAAAATTAATACATAAAATATTTCAGGGTTTATTTTTATTGCCAAAAAGGTTATATATGTATTTCCTTCCGTACGGTCGTGGTAAATTTTATTCAAACAACTAAGAACACGATTAACAAATTCCTCGATGTTTTAAAAATCCTTATCAAGGTGCAAATGTTTACTCACTATTGTCAACAACATTTACCTTACACTTATAATAATAATAATTAATGCTGATATTTGAACTGCAAATATCGGCTCAAAAACAGCAGAGACGACTTTAGAAAGAATTTCTACTGTATCATTAAGAGATCCGTAGCAAGAAAGCCTCCAGCTCCGCTTAAAGCACAGTGTAATACTGAATCTCAAAAAAGCTGAAAGCCGGACACGATACACTCTTGTTAAATTCTATGTCAAATTTAGTTGGTATAAATTAAAAAATATATATTTAAAAATCGAATATATTTATTACGAAACAGATATACGAATAAATATGTGACCAATGGAAAGCCCCGCGATTATACAGAGTTATAACAAAATGTAATCACACGCGCTCATGTGTGGGTGTCGGAGCTCTCAGTGGGACAGTGGAAACAGGTTTGATGGCTCGGCCTCGTTTCGATACACAATTCTGCACACTTATCTGCCCATATGTCATATTTGCAGAACCTAAATTCCTGCGTATGTGTGTGTAAACATACTTTGTTTATTATTATCATTTAAATGTCAATTTTTATTTACTCTTCCTATTATATCTTTATATATAACCCAACCCCTATAAAGAGATGGTCATAAAGTATAACATACAAAAGTACATTATATTACATTTTTTATAGAATTGGAAGGCAGACGAGCATATGGGCCACTTGATGGTAAGTGGTCACCAACGCCAATAGACATTGGCATTGTAAGAGATGTCAAACATCGCTTACATCGTCAATGCACCACCAATCCTGGGAACCAAGATGTTATGTCCCTTGTGCCTGTAATTTCACCGGCTCACTCACTCTTTAAACCGGAATACAACAATATCAAGTACCTACTGCTATTTTGCGGTAGAATATCTGATGAGTGGGTGGTATCTACCCAGACGAGCTTGCACAAAGCTCTACCATCTACTTGATGGTAGAGCTTTGTGCAAGCTAGTAGTAGGTATGGCGGTCTGTAACCTTTTTATATTTTAAGTTCTTAATTATCTCAATGTTCTTACTTATATTTAACTTTATAGGATGCTATATGCCTAATTACGTAAATTTGATTTTTATTGTATTAGGTAAAATAGCAAATTGTATGAGATAAAATATATAGCCTATATTAATTATTATAGGTAAAGACGCTTCAATAATGGTAAATTAATTATTATAATCGGCTCTGTAGTATCAGACTTTACAAACAGATATCTTTAATAATAATATCCTCCAGGCCGATTTGGACCACAGCTGCCAATCTCATGAGAGATTAGCCAATTGCGCAGGAGATATTGTAGTGATCAACTCACTCTCTATTCACTAACTATCATAATCCGACGGGACGGCAATGTGACACGACCCGAATAAGTTCAGGCGCAAGATCAACGTCTTTACGTGCTTTCCGAGGCACGTAAAGCAACACAACCTCCAAATCAGTCAGTTGAACCCAGGACCACCGTGTCTGCGGCCGTTTGACCAACGAGGCAGTCAATAATAATAATAATTATTATTATTATTTTTTATTTCATAGGGAGGCGGACGAGCATATATGACACCTGATGGTAAGTGGTCACCAACGCCCATAGACATTGGCATTGTAAGAAATGTTAACCATCGCTTACATCGCCAATGCGCCACCAACCTTGGGAACTAAGATGTTATGTCCCTTGTGCCTGTAATTACACTGGCTCACTCACCCTTCAAACCGGAACACAGCAATACAAAGTACTACTGTTTTGCGGCAGAATATCTGATGAGTGGGTGGTACCTACCCAGACGAGCTTGCACAAAGCTCTACCACCAAGTTAATTAATATTAAAAACTATAACAAAACATTGAAGAGAAAACGTTTAAAAAAATTATCGTTCTCTCGTCTCTCTTGATAAAAACACGATTACCTAATTGAAGTGAATAATGACTGTTGCAAATTAATTCATTCCAAATCGCGATGATGACGTCATAACAGTCCTTACTAATATTATAGATGTGATTTTGAGTTGGTTTGTTACGCTTTCACGTTTCAAATTTTGACTCGTTGTCAAGGATTACCTCAACATCCCCTCACATGCCGGCAAAGCCACAGGCGGTTATTAGTGTCACATAAAAATATACAGCGGCAATGTTTTCTAAGAACTCACTTCGTATCTCATTCGCGAAATGTTGAATATCCACTGCCGGTGATACGCGATTTTGATTCGTGTATCCTATAAATGATATAATTATCATTATCATTGTCGCATATCACTTTCTGGCATTTAATGATCATCTTTTACGGTGAGTTTAATCGATAACTGTGGGCTTAAACCTAGGTGAGCACCACTTAATTTCCGTGTGCTTAACTTGTGTTTATAATAAATCTCATTTTCAATGGTACCGAAAAACATCCTGAGGCAACGAATATTGAACCAATATTGGAACGTGGTGGAGTAATCCCTAAACCATCTCCTCAAAGTTAGGAAGCCTTAGCTCAGCATTGAGACATTGACATGCTGCTGGGCGTTGGCTGTTAATAAACTTTTAATATGAAGCTTCAGCCTAGTTAATGCTTTTGTTTGTGAATTTGTTCACCGCGGAGTGATTAAGTTAAATAATCAAATGATGAATGATTTATAAAGCTTGGCGGGTGTCTACGTGATTCTGCCGGAACCATACGGCATATTTGATGACATTTCAAATTAAAATATTCTTATGGATTGCAAGAAAGTACAAGGATTTGCAATTCATATCATGCTTGATTTGAAGGAAGACATCGCGATTAAACGTGCATATCGGCAGGTACCAGTCAAGTATACCCACTAACCCTACCCGGTACTATTTTAACTGGGTAGGTAGTAGTTGTATTTGGTGATTCGGTTTGACTCTTGAGTAATGATATTTGCCTCAGCCTCTGCAGTCAGTACTTTGAAAAGAACTTTCTTTTTAAAAGGTTACCAACAGATGAGAAGCCTCGGGCTGGGATCGGAGACCCGAGCAGTAAATCACGTGAAACTTACCCAAAAATTGTGGTAAATGGAGAATTGATCAATTGGTTAATATGCTTATATGTTTAATTCAGATTTTAGCTTTGATTTTTACTCTATAGTCAAGTGATTAGCATTATAATGATCATGTTACAAACGCATTAACTATTGGCTGGTGTATTTATGACATTTCAAATGTACCACGAATAGTAAAGAAGAAAAACCGCAACTGCAAACGTCCGTTTATATTTCCCGTATCGTACACGACATTGATGTTCACGCATGCGTGTTGAAGCATAACCACTTTTTTTTTTAATAAGTTTCAAACTGTCTAACGTACTTTACTTTTACTCTCAATACCGAGATAGATCAACTTCAAACACACGCAGCAATTTATTTTCATGTGCTTAATTTTTGTTTCTAATTGATTTTGTGCTCGAAAAGAAACATCGTTAGGAAATTTATTTGTCGGAGGATGAAATCCACTTGTATGCTACGCATTGGAGGAACGTTACCTGCTCCTCAAAAAGGAGAGCCTTATCCCTCAACCCATCGCTGGAAGATTTGCAGGCTGTTTAGGTTTACCCGCAATACGTTGCATACCGCGGCGTCTTAAGATGCTACGTCTCTTCTGCTTTCACTCAGCTCTGAACTTATCACCACTCAATAGATTACTTGAATAAACCATATTTTGTTGACAATTACTATGACAGTTAAGGAAGATGTTACAATAAATGTTGCTTGTATCGACTTCCACAAGATTCCACTGGAAAGCAAATCTTGTCATACTCATAATATATCTTTTTTTATTTATACAATATATACATATGTATATGTAAAAAATTATGCCCCAATATTTACAAACAATAATACAGACTTACTAAATACATCGACCTTAAATATTAAGGCACGAAGGTTGTTGTACATATTATATTTACATAAAAACTTTATTATTAAAAGTTGCGCGTCGTGGTTTCACTCTACGCTATATGTTACCTACGAAACCAAGTACATCACATTGAAAATGTTTGTATGTATAGTTTTTTCCAACCACAAGAGGAGCAAAGACAAATAAATCATTAACATTGAATTGACGTGATATTCAATATGGATTCACGAAAAATTGGCGTTATCAATGGAATGGAATTTGGAACGCAAATCTCATGGAATATGTAAATCTAAGATTTGTTTATTACTTTACTTATTTATAAGATTGGAATAAGGTTTTTATAAGGTAGGATTTTGTAATCTGGAGAACTCTGACCGATATCAAGATTAAAACAAAATATATCAAAGTCGGGCCACTTCCAACCTTCTGCTTTTGAGAATACATTGAAATCTTATAACAGTTTTATTGACTTGATCTAGGGTCGAACCGACTCAGGTTTAGCAGTTATATAAGCAACCAACGGGCTAGTTACTTTTAAATATCTACGCTAACAATATTAATTCGCTTAAAATTTTATTATAGGTCTTATAATATGCATCTTGTATATTTTATATAGTTAGATATGTCACACAAAGAAGTACATAATTATGTATAACTAACTGATTATTTATACATTGTGCAGTTATCGCAAAAATCTTAATATATCATGTAATAATTTTGACTTACTGTGACCAATATTAAAAGTATATAATATGTTTTAATAAGTATGACATTATATTTAGTTACAGAATTGGCTTTATTTATATATAATTACTAATATGCATTTTAATTGCTAACTCGCAGTTGCTGAGTTGGTTAAACTTAGATGAACTAATTTGGTTTAAAATACCAGAAGATGTTAGTCTTTAAAAACAATTATCAGCGATACATTTATTACTTGGTGGTAGAGCTTTGTGCAGGCTCGTCTTGGTAGGTACCACCCACTCATCAGATATTCTACGGCAAAACAGCAGTACTTGGTACTGTTGTGTTCTGGTTTGAAGGGTGAGTGAGCCAGTGTAATTACAAACACAAGGGACATAACATCTTAGTTCCCAGGGTTGATGGCGCATTGGTGATGTAAGCGATGGTTAACATCGCTTTTTATCTTTGTCTATTGGCGTTGGTGACCACTTACCATCAAGTGGGCCATATGCTCGTCCGCCTTCCTATGAAATAAAAAAATACAATATGTAGAACATTACAATACTACAAGTTACATATGGCTTTGCTCAGCAACGTGGCTCAAAATGAAAAAGGTCGCAAGTAAGTCTTTGATCTATGTCAAAAAAATTATCCAGCACCGTCGATTCAATCGATCAAGCAAACTAATGAACTGAGCAATACCGATCAAGCGACCGATTAAAAACCGCGCTAATACTCGCGCGCGACGTACGTCATGCATGCGTCGTTTAAACGCATACGTGAGGCACGCTCGTTATGATGCTTAGGTTATTTAACTCCTGCTATTGAGACATTTTTGTGTATGTATAAGTTATCCCCGTTTTGAAGCCGCTGGATGTGGTTGGTAAAGACTTGCCTTTCACGCTGCAGGTCGTGAGTTCGATTCCCACCCAGAACAGACATTTGTCTGCATGAACATGTTTGTTTGCCCTGTGTCTGGGTGTATTTGTCTATATAAGTATGTATTTACAAAATAAAAGTAGTATCTGTTGTCTGGTTTTCATAGTATGAGCTCTGCTGAGCTTGGGATCAGATGGCCTTGTGTGAGTAATGTCCCAGGATATATTATATTACTAATATATTAAATATTAAAATATATTAATAATATAATATTAAAATCACCTAATATTAAAATCCTTCATAAAAATACGCTTTGCCTTCTTGGTGCACCACTTTTTGACGAAGGTATTGAACCTGTTTTAAATGATAAAATAAAATTATTTTTAGACAACGTCAACAGATTGGGCATCTTAAATTCTCATATTGCTTATACTATTTTAAAACACTGTCTTTTTGTTCCAAAATTAATGTACATTCTACGCGCGAGCCCAGTCTGGAAATTTCCTGGCCTTACCAATAAAATCGATGCCATCCTTAAAGATTCTTTAGAGAAAATTCTAAATTTATCTCTTGATGAGTATTCCTGGACACAAGCTACACTCCCGATTAAGCATGGTGGCATCGGTGTGAGGAAAATTTCAAGTGTTGCCCTTCCAGCCTTTCTCTCTTCTGTACATAGCATTTCAGACCTTTGTTCACATATTTTAAAATCAAATACACAGAAAATTACAAATGTTACAGAGGCAATAGAAAACTGGAAGGTAAAATGTCCTAATGAAGATATCCCTAAGGAAGTTACCAAACAAAAACTTTGGGATTCGCCACTAGTTCATGTTACACAATAAAGTTTGAATCAAAATTTAACAAGTGACAAAAACCGTGCACGGCTTCTAGCTTTATCAACTAAAGAGTCAGGTCACTGGTTACATGCGGTACCTTCTAAAAATCTTGAGACGCTTTTAGACAATGAATGTTTTCGCGTATCAATAGGTCTCCGGCTGGGAACGCAGCTGTGTATTGAGCACAGGTGCCCGTGTGGAAAAGAGGTTGACTCTTTCGGCTTACACGGTCTTTCTTGTCCAAAGAGTTCAGGGAGGCTTTTCCGCCATGGTTCTCTTAATGATATTATTAAAAGGACTCTTGCCACCATTAACGTTCCTGCTCTTATTGAGCCTCATGGAATTAGTCGTGATGATGGCAAGAGACCTGATGGACTGACATTGGTTCCCTGGGAACGGGGACGGGCCCTTGTGTGGGACGCAACATGTGCTGACATACTGGCCCCGTCTCATATCAGGGAAACAATGTTAAAAGTCGGAGCTGCCTCGGAAAAAGCTGAAACGAACAAACGTAACAAATATTCGTCTCTTATTCCAAAT
Organism: Nymphalis c-album; assembly: GCA_963151315.1. Lineage (NCBI taxonomy): Eukaryota > Metazoa > Arthropoda > Insecta > Lepidoptera > Nymphalidae > Nymphalis > Nymphalis c-album. The sequence continues at coordinate 6,875,856 of OY720609.1, forward strand.
TATATTTTTGTTCCGTTTGCAGTTGAAACGCTTGGACCTTGGAGTAATAGTGCCAAAAAATTCATCCAAAATATTACTCCCCGCCTTATTGCCTCCACCGGTGACAGGAGGTCTGGTTCATTTTTCGCCCAGAGAATCGGAATTGCTATTCAAAGGGGAAATGCTGCTAGCATTCTTGCCACCATTCCACGCGGTCACGACTTGTATATTAATTATTTTTAAATGTTATTTGTATTTAGTTAAGGTTTTAATGTAAATAAATAAAAAAACCACTAAAAAAAAAAAAAAAAAAACATATGAAATTATAGTAAGGGATTCACCGGTTCTTCTCAGGGCTGGGTGTTTCTTTTCCGAACCGGTAGTAGTTTCCAGTTTGACAATCAATAAGTAAGTGTAATACTTCAATATTGAATAAAGTATTTTGAATTTGAATTTGATGACGTCAGAGTTAAGTAACATTGCCACCCTGTACATATTTGGGGCATGTACAGGGTGGGCTGGTGCCGGGCTAAAGCCTTTTTATGATGAAAATCTTCAACTCACACTCGATAAGTATAATTAATCGGATGTTTGTGTACTTATAAATTGTAATAGAAGTTAAATAAATACGAGAAGTTAGTAAAAACTAGCAACACCAAGCTTCCGTCTAGGCATAATCTACTCTGCATGTGATCTATAACATAACGTCTTAAATGCGTCCGCTTTGTCGAATAATAAATTTTATAAAATAAGGCATATTTGTCGATATAAGATTTAAAATCAGACGAAATATAATAAAAATTGTGGTGTTAGATATTTGCCGATTAAAATATTATGTAGGTTTTATAATCATTTAATTGTAATACCTACGTACATTAAGTAATGTAAAAAATTAACAATGAAGTTTTTCTCAATTGCTCTCGACTGAATTAATTAGTTTGAAACGGTGGTAACTTAAAAATTTAATTAAAAAGTGGATTTTAATAAAGTATTTTGATTAATAAATTAAAAATATAACAGTAATATATTATTTTTAATTTTTTTGTGACAAATTAATTGAAGCTTAATTTGCTTGATAATTTTAAGGCCGGAAACGCTTACGAAGCAAAAAAAAAGAAATATAAACTGCGTTCCGCATTTAATTTACACAAAATGGTAATTCGAATCGTGATCTCCACAAATCTTATATCGTAATTAGCCATATGTCGGTTTATTTAAGCGGGTTTTTTTTTTAAATAAAATATCTAGTATTCATATAATTATTTATATTGAAGACTCAAATTAGTAAGACTTATGGCCGAATACTGACTGACCGGTTTCAGTATTCGGTCATTAAAGTAGTAAATCAAAGTCTTTGGTGTCGTATGGTGATGTCATTTGACGCTCGAAAAGCTTACTTGTTTGACGCTCGAAGTCTCAGTGAACCATTATGTACTGAGCGGACACAACCGTCATTTTCTATGAAGTCACGTCATACAATCTGGTCTTACGACGACAATAAATGTTTCACACAAATAATAAAAGACAGTAGATTTCATAATTTTAATGGTGATTCCTTGCTTGACATGCGAGTGCAACACATTCAATGCGCCCACATGATTTTTGTTTACATAACACGTATGAAATATTTAATTAGACATTGTATTCTTAAAAATAAATATTAGCTTTTAAACTGGCATTCATTAATTGATTGAATGTGATTATCAAAAAAAAACTGTTTGAAATCTTGGTTTTGAACCCACAATCGTGGGTAACTGTTTCACGTGTTCAAACCATTGGGATATCTAGGCTTTAAAATCATAATAAGTATAATAAAAAATATAGTATAATATAATAAAAAATTGTAATTAATTTTGTTATATGTACATATTTTTTACGACATTAATTAAAATGTAATTAATTAAAATATTATTTTATTAATATTCCGACGTATATTTGTTACAGGTAATACGGAAACGATGTTCACATAACGTGGTACCACAACATTCAAGATGGCCGTGCCAGCTGTAGTGGTGAAGCGCGCCTACAAGTACTATGGACGGCAGAACAAGCCAGACTACAAACCTGTCCTACAGTACTTGGACATGACAGTTGAAAAAGGCATTATGTAAGTAGAATTTTTTAAATTTATTTTAGGTTGGTCTTTGGAGTGGACCCCATCGCCCATATAAATTAAGACTGTAAGATCAATTCTTACATCATCAATGCTGCACCACCAACAGGCATAAGTGACATAGCATCTTTGTTCCCGAGGTTGGTGGCGCATTGGCGATGTAAGCGATCGTTAACATCTCTTACGATGCCAATGTCTATGGGCGTTGGTGACCACTTACCATAATGTGGCCCATATGCTTGTCCGCCTACTTATGCTATAAAAAAATGACTGCGAGGAAGATACAGTCATCGCTTATCTAGTGGCTTATTACAGACCTGGAGGGTCCATTTGTTGGGCCATTTGATGTTCATTGGTCTTTTCTTGTATATTATCTATAAGAGGTAGACAATTATCAAATGGACCACCTGTTGGTAGTCACAATCGCCAACAGGCATTGGCAATGTGAGAAATATTACATCGCCAATGCTCAACCAACCTTTAAAGATGAGAAGTTAATAAGTTAAATAGACTTGAATGCCGGGATAAACAGCATCTTAAGCTCCACCGATATCTACTCCCTTTTGGGTGCATGGCGCGTATACTATATTGTATAAAGTGTTCGTTGCTATATATTATAAGTAATATTTTTTTTTATTAAGGAAACAATTTTTTATAACAAAAACGAACATAAATCTATATATATATATATATGTTCTATCAGTTTTAATGGTGTTATTTTTCAATGTAAAATCAATTTAAAAAAATGGTTGTCTGTAAAGTCGGTTTACGCACGATAGTTTAATGTGACAACGTCATAACAAAACATTAATGAAATGACTGCAATCGAGTGAAAGAGAGATAGATGCGGCGCAAGCGTACAATCAGCGTAACGGGACAATGAGCGTGACGGTACATTTTTTCGTGCATGCGGCCAGCGTTCATCGATTTATTAGACGTTGTCACGTCAAAAAAATAACATGAATATTTAAGTATCAAGGATCTGTTCGTAACTCGTTTTTATAAAAAAAACATTAAAATATTTTAAATGTAACTATCTATTTCGTTTTCAAGGTTGTATATTATACACATAGATAAGTACTAAGCACAGAGCCAATATGACTTTTTTATTTATATTAATTTGGAAACAGAATAATGAGAAATAAATGTTCATTATACGTATATGAAAGTAATTTTAAAAAGTATAAACTATAGGTGGCTGAATGGCTAGCTTTTTTTTTATTGCATAGGAAGGCGGACGAGCATATGGGCCCCCTGATGGTAAGTGGTTTCCAACGCCCATAGACATTGGCATTGTAAGAGATGTTAACCATCGGTTACATCGCCAATGCGCCACTAATTTACTTGGTGGTAGAGCTTTGTGCAAGCTCGTCTGGGTAGGTACCACCCACTCATCAGATATTCTACCGCAAAACAGAAGTACTTGTTATTGCTGTGTTCCGGTTTGAAGGGTGAGTGAGCCAGTGTAATTACAGGCACAAGGGACATAACATCTTAGTTCCCAAGGTTGGTGGCGCATTGGCGATGTAAGAGATGGTTAACAGCTCTTACAACGCCAATGTCTATGGGCGTTGGTGACCATTTACCATCAGGTGGCCCAGATGCTCGTCCGCCTTCCTATGCAATAAAAAAAAAAATCTTGGGAACTAAGATGTTACGTCCCTTGTGCCTGTAATTACGCTGGCTCACTCACCCTTCAAACTGGAACACAACAATAGCAAGTACTGCTGTTTTGCGGTAGAATATCTGATGAGCGGGTGGTACATAGTACATACTACATACCCAGAGCTTGCACAAACTCTACCGCCAAGTAAACATTTGTTTTCTTAAATGTTGGAAATGAGTTACTGTTACTACTGCGTTTCTTGTCGGTCTCAGTGGATTACATTCCGAGCCGGTGATATATTTACTAAATGTAACAGTAACAGACTGTGAATGTCCCACTGTTGAGCTAAGGCCTCTTCTCTTCTTATTGAGGAGAAGGTTTTTGAAGCTTATTCCACCACGCCGCTCAATTTGACACATGCAGGTTTCCTCACGATGTTTTCCTTCACCGAAACACGAGATGAATTATAATAACAAATTAAGCACATGAAATTCAATGACGCTTGCCCAGGTTTGAACCCACGATCATCGGCGACGATTTACGTGTTCTTACCAAAGGAACATCTCGGCTACATATTACATTTAATATAATTCTTTAAAATTAAAGTTCAATTGTGCTTGTATAACCCTACTTCAATAAGGTATTTCGTTATTTATTTTGTTTGTAATACTTCAATAAAAACTATTATTTATTTTTAACACCTTTAAGATCGTCATGGTCGAAGTAAGAATGTTTCTTTATGAAACTCGTTTATTTATTTTACTTATCTCTCTTCATGGCATTAAAATGCGTAACATTTTTAATTAATTCACTACTATAATTAATATAAGACGATAAAAAAAAAATTAAAGTCAGCCAATCATAAAATTCTATTGTTTACGTAAATATTATATTACACATTTAATTTTAAAGCCTATATTAAGATTAAAATTATAACATTAAGGTTTTATATAAATATATACTAGCTGTGCCCCGCGATTTCGTCCGCGTATAAATAGTAAAAATATAATGAATAAAAATAAGCCTAGACCCTTCCTCGAAAAAAGGACTATACAACACAAAAATATTTTTTGAAATTCGAACCAATTATTCCTGAGATTAGCCGGATCAAACAAACAAACTCTTCAGCTTTATATATTACTATAGATGATGTCTGTACGGATTATATTGAAACTTTGAAACTTTATCCTGTATATGTATTTAAAATATTTACGATTAGTAAAACAATGATTTAAGGGACTTATATAGTAAAGAATATCTGACTACACATCAAGTTTGTCGCGCCTATAACGTGTACAAGCTTAAAACTTTGCGAATATTGACTTTTAACACATTATGTTAATACTAAGTATGTCTGAGAACAAAGAAAGACTGAAATATTATGTCTAGTTATCTGTGAATAGGATGTCATCACCATCATTGTCAGTAACAGCCTGTGAATGTCCCACTGGTGGCATAAGGCCTCTTCTCCTCTTTTGAGGACAACGTTTTGGAGCGCATTCCACCTCGCTGCTCCATTGCGGTTTGATGAAATACACATGTGACAGAGTTTTAGTGAAATTTGACACATGCAGGTTTCCTCGCGATGTTTTCCTTCACCGTCAAGCACGAGATTATAATCACAAATTAAGCACATGAAATTCTGTGGTGCTTGCCCGGGTTTGAACCCACGATCATCGGTTAAGATTCACACGTTCTTACCACTGGGCCATATCGTCCTAAAACTAACCATATAGGTTGAATATCATTGTGGCGACTACATAATAGTTATTATTCTGTTATGTTCTGTTATTAATACCACCAACGACTAATATGCTACAATAATATCAATTACGGCTTAGTTATGTTATAACTTCAAAACATTATTTTAATATTATTTGGATAACTGCCTGGGCTTGACTGCCTCGTTGGTCTAGTGGCTTGATATAAGGCCGCAGATTCGGTGGTCCTGGGTTCAATTCCCAGGTCGGGCCAATAAATTGTTATTGGGCTTTTCTGTCAGAAAACTCTCAGTAGCAGCCCGTAGTCTGGAAGTTGGAAGTGTGAACACTCCCGTGCCTCGGTAAGCACGTTAAGCCGTTGGTCCTGCACCTGAACTCTTTCCGGTCATGTCGGATTGCCGTCCCATCGGATTATGAGAGCTAAGGAAAAGAGAGTGCACCTGTGTTTGTGCACTATAATATCTCCTGCGCAGTTGGCTAATCTCTCTTGAGATTGCCGCCGGCCGCCGTGGCCGAAATCGGTCTGGAGGACCTTATATAAATCCTTAATTGGTACTTAATTCAGATGATATTGAAAAATCTAGATAGAAAATTGTTAAATCTGTTGCAAAATCTCGACGCTTTTGAGTTCACATATTTGCGACGACATTGCAAATCTTAAAAATGTCTCCCTTCCCTTATATATCGCGTCAATTAACAAGTCACTAAGCATATATCCTGATGAAACCTGAGCCTTTCTGAGTATCCCCTGTAACTTAACTTCTAACTTTTCAATTATGTTCACTCATGTTGCATTACAAGCCAATCGTCCCAGATTTGCACGGGTGGATACGAAGAAAAAGGTATTTTGGATAGGATTTGTAAAATCAATTCTTAATAAACGTCGGAGAAGAAGTAACTGTGACAAATTTCAAATCAATCGGGATTGAAGAACGGTCGGCGCGGTTGGTTCGACACTTGCCTTTCACGCCGCAGGTCGTGGTTTCGATTCCCACCCAGGACAGACAATTGTCTGGGTATAATTATCTATATAAGTATGTATTTACAAAAGAAGAGTAGTATAATATTTAGTATATAGTTGTTTGGTTTCCATAGTACAAGCTCTGCTTACTTTGGGATCAGATAGCCTTGTGTGAATAATGTCCCAGGGTAGATTAAATCCGATAAGTGGTGTTTCAAATTTCGCTTCAAAATTGAAGAATAATATTAGTAATCAGAAAATTAACAAGGCCTTTGAATTTCAGATATGGTCTCCTTGGAGCATCTGGCTGTGGAAAAACGACATTACTATCATGCATTGTTGGTAGACGGAAACTTGACAGCGGAGAAGTATGGGTACTTGGTGGTAAGCCAGGCGAAAAGGGGAGTGGTGTTCCTGGACCAAGAGTTGGATACATGCCTCAGGTAAATTGCCCAATATTTAATTTAATTATAATCTGATTTTATTGACACTTATTTGTACGTCGTAATTGGAAGTTCTATTTAAATAAAACCTTTATCGAATTCATAGCTAAAGGTTAATGCACAATGTGTACAGGCTTTTTATGCTATAAATAAAAAGATAAAACGATCCGATGGCTGTGCGTGAATAATGTCCTAGGATATTATTAATTATTGTAGTTAAATATAGTTTAGAAAGGATTTTTGAAAGTAGTTTTCCTTCGATCTACTAAAATGTTTTTTTTTATGTCTTATTAAAATATCTTGATAATTAAAGATTATTTTACGAGCAACACCTTGACAAATATAAAGTCGAGGCCACAAAAAAGGTTTAACACGTTTTGTTATTTTAGATTGCTGTGTTTCCCTTCTCGTGGTTTTTCCCTATATTTTGTTAAATATTTTATTTTTCCTATTTCAACCATTTTGTTTCCTTATTAAAATTTGTATTAAGCTTAAACCGGCTCTTATGTTGCAGAATCAATATGAACTATTTTTTTTGTTGTTTACAATATTACTTGGCGTATTAAAATGCATTGCTTAAGTATTAATGTTGATTTCTTGAATTTTTATTAGCTTAAGAATTATTTTTTTAAAATAAAGTTTTTTTCATAGGACATTGCCCTCGTCGCCGAGTTTACTGTCCGAGACGCCGTTTTCTACTTCGGAAGAATATATGGTATGAAGGCGCAGAAACTAGCAGAGCAGTTCGATTTTCTCACGGATCTCCTGGATTTGCCAAGTGGCGGTCGACTTATAAAGTCATTGTCCGGTGGACAGCAAAGAAGGGTTTCTCTGGCCGCTGCGTTGGTTCATGATCCTGAACTATTGATATTAGACGAACCGACGGTAGGGCTGGATCCCGTCTTAAGAGAACGGTGAGTACCTTTTGTATTTATTTATCACGTTGACTTTTTATGCTCGTTTTAAGCAACATACCATGCTCAGCTACTTCTAGAATTGATTTGGCAGAACCATTTTACATGGTACATTAATATCAAAATGTACTATCAAAACAAAACTTCGTATGGGTACCTGCGAAGTAAGTAAGTTGTTAGTTTAAGTGATTAGTGATAAGTTGATGGTGTAACTATCTCAATAAATAAATAAATGCAAATGTTCGTGGATGGTGCCACAAACAGCAATACCTTACACCATATGATGGACGAATTATATAGAAACATTATTCTCGGATTGAATCATTAAAATATTTTTAACATTAACTTTTTATAAACTGAGATTATGACGTACTTGTAGATAGATAATATAATCTGTAGATTTTGATAACATTTTAAACAAATCAATTAAACCTCTTTGACTTTGACACGTAGACATCTTTGGTTTAAACAATAAACATAACTTTTAATTAAATTAAAAGTTCTATAAGCGTTTTTATACGTCTCTTTGTGTCTTGAAAATAATCTATATAAATAAAATGATAGAGGTCTGCAGTTGTGCGCGCATCACGGAAAAACTACTAGATAGATTTCAATGAAATTTTCTAAATTTGATTTCTTAGACACTTGACCCTTATAAAAAAAGTTATTGCGATATCTTCATTTAATAAAAAGTTATTAAAGTTTCAAGAAACAACGATTTGTATATGCACTGCGTGTTCCTGTTCAGTGATGTATGTTTAAACAAAGTATATTTTTGCTTGCGATCTTTTTGATGTTTTTTCCTTCGTACATAAGAAAATTTTGTTTATATATCAAGCAACGCGGACGAAGACGCGGGTATCAGCTAGTTATATATAATATTAATATTATAATTACTTTACTAGCATACTAGTTTGTATTTAAATATTCGCTAAGCAACCTATCTTTCTCGTTTATCAATTCAATAAATTGAAGTCACGGCCGTCAAGAATGTAGGCAAGTCAACTCGTTTGAAAAGCGTGATGGTTATTGCTTATTTTGCCATATCTTTATAGTTATAAGGATTTATCTGTCTCGCTAAATGTACGATAAGATGATAGTTTAGATTCGATTAATCGAAGTATCAGTCAGTCAGTAACAGTCACAGCCTGTGAATGTCCCACTGCTGGGCTAAGGCCTCCTCTCCTTTTGTGAGGTGAAGTTTTTGGAACTTATTCCACCAAGCTGTTCCCATGCGGGTTGGTGGAATACACATGTGGCAGAATTTCAGTGAAAATCAACATATACAGGTTTCTTATGGCGTATTCTTTCACTGTCAAGCACGAGATGAATTAATAATAATAATCACAAATTATGCACATGAAATGCAGTGGTGGTTGCACGGGTTTGAAGTTTTGAATCCACGATCATCGGTTCACGCGTTCCTACCACTGGGCCATGCCTTTTTCATTTTTCAATAACATATATAGTTTCTCGCCAGGACATATTTTTTCACTGAATTAGCAAATTTAAAAGTTCAATACAATCTTAGTGTGTCATTTTGTTTATTCTTGTCAAGATGTTTTTTATTACTTTTTACTATTATTTTATATTTTAATTGCTATAAGAAATACATTTTCTAATTAGTAGTTGCGTTTCATTATGAAAAATGTTGTGTACTGTTATTATTGGAAGACAGTTTTGATTTAATTTATTGTGTTTGATAACTCTGTTAGTGTGAATAATTAAATAATGTTAAATAAATATAATATAATATAAATCAAACCATCTACGTTGCTTGAATATGTAATTAATAAATAGTAGTCGTATCTTGCCGTGAGAAATAATATTAATTGTGTGGTCCAAAATAACTAGCAATTCAAGTGACGATAACATTATTGCCTTAACGCGACAAATCATGTGATTTATAAAACATTTTAAATTGTTAACGATAATTATTTAAATATATTATTTTGCTTAACTATTTTAAGTTGTTCACCATTTGCCATGTCGATGAACTTAACGATAAACTAGTTTTTAAGTACAACTTTGTGGAAAGGAAAATTTATTAAAATTGTTGTAAAATGCCGAAATGCCTAGAGCCAGTGGTTGGACATGTGAATCTTAATCTATGATCGTGGGTTCAAACCCGGACAAGCACCGCTGAATTTCATGTGCTTAATTTGTGATTATAATTCATCTCGTGCTTGATGGTGAAGGAAAACATCGTGAGGAAACTTGCATGAGTCAAATTTCATTGAACTTCTGTCACATGTGTATTTCACCAACCCGCATTAAAGCAGCATGGTGGAATAAGCTCCAAAACCAAAGAGGACAAGAGGCCTTAGCCCAGCAGTGAGACATTCACAGGATGTTACTTACATGACTCATGTCGAAAGTCGACAAGTCGAGTCGTACGACCTGTGTGTTGCGATCAGAGACGTGGTCGGTTCCAAGCATTACGTATTATTAAAAATAGAAAAAATATTCTAAAACAAATTTAAATATTACGAATATTTAAGCCGATAGTGCTTCGTAGAAAATAAATTAACATTAAAATTATAAAACTGTCAAATAAAACAGAGTAGCAAAACGTATTGGTATAATTGTATATTTTAATAAAATTTATAAAACTTGTGACATGTAAAAAAAAGGTTCTCCAGACCGATTTCGGCCACGGTGGCCAATCTCAAGAGAGATTAGCCAACTGCGCAGGAGATATTATAGTGCACGAATGTGTGCGCAAACACCGGGTGCACTCTCTTTTCCTTAGCTCTCATAATCCGACGGGACGGCAATCCGACACGACCGGAAAGAGTTAAAGCGCAGAACCAACGGCTTAACATGCTTTCCGAGGCACGGGAGTGTACACACTACACACTTCCAAGTTCCAGACTCCGGGCTGCTACTGAGAATTTTCTGACAGAAAACCCCAATAACTATTTATTGGCGCGACCTGAGAATTGAACCCAGGACCACCGAGTCTGCGGCCTTATTTCAAGCCACTAGACCAACGAGGCAGTCTTGACATGTATACGACATACAAATAAACATGTTGGTATCTGGCTTAGCTACACCATATGTTCAAATAGTTCGTTTTTACGAATCTAACCTAAATATTTCTTTAAATGATACAATTAAAATGACTCTTCTAAACAGCAACGTTCTTGCTCTTATGGACCTTCGGGAATTAATCGCGATCATTTCTTGACCTGATGAAGATGGAGATGGCCAACAAATGAAAACTAATTTGCTATAGAAAAGACGGGTTTCAGATGACGAAACACAAAGTTACTAAACTATAATCTGAATAATATGTGCCCAATGAGCGTGAAGTATGAGTCAGATTTAATCTCAACTTGATAATTATTTCAAAAACTGGAAATTCTGGGTTGGCCCAAAAAACGGAATTAGGGTTTTTCTATAACGAAATTCTCACTAAATCAAATGTTGGTAAGTTGGTTATTGGAAGTTGGTAGTGTTAATTGCCTTGTCTCAAAAAGGGCGGAAAATCGTTGCGCGCCTCAAGTCTTTCCAGTCACTTTTTTTTTATAGAATAGGAAGATGGACGAGCTTATGGTCCACCTGATGGTAAGTGTTCACCAACGTCCATAGACATTGGCATTGTATGAAAAATAAACCATCACTTCACAAATGCGCCGCCAACCTTGGGAACTAAGTTGTTATGTCCCTTGTGCCTGTACCTACACTGGCTCACTCAACCTTCAAACCAGAACACAACAATACCAAGTACTGCAGGCTAGCGGTGGAGTATCTGATTATTACTTGGTACCTACCCAGACGAGCTTGCACAAACCCCACCAAGTGAACTTCCATTGAATGAGGGAATAGAATGCACGAGTACCCATTTGCCTATACACTTTATCATGCAGCATTGTTGGCTATTGTTCATTGAGAATGAGAAACGTGATCAAAATGGCCACCATCGTCATAATTTATGTACATTTCAAAATCATCGATATCGATAGGTATTTCAATACAATATTTATTTAAAGTAGAAAGACCATTAAGTTTAATTATCGTGTATATTATTATAATTATGCATAAAACATATGAGTAAGGTGCTTAATATTTACATAAAACAAGATTTAAAATGTCCATAAAAAAACCTTCAAATTAATTCAATTGATTTTGAATACACGTGCTATCCCTACCAACTTCGCGTGGATCAAATTGACTATTTTTTTGCGACATTTTTCGAATTCAATTCTAATTACAAAATTATCATTATTATTTCAAACTAGAGTACCACCAATTGTACCTTTATTGGTACGACAGAATGATTAACAATTATTTTATATTTAATTCCCTTATATTCATTGAGGTAAATTATCCCTACGACTCTTGTATCAAGTAAAACCTTTTAAATCAGAACGCTGCAATTCAAAATATTGATCAGATAATAAGAAAACCTCCTCTTAAACCTTTTAAGCTCATAGATCCTTGTGCCGGTAATATAATCGTTAGATATTTAGCGGTAGAATAGTTAAATACTGGGTAGATGTAGATGAGTTCGCACAAAGCGCGAGTATAGCCTTATATCGGTATAATTTTTACGGTCAGTTACTTTAAGTGTTATGTATCTATCAACCATAATATACAATTATAATATACTCGTCTATGTAATTTTTTCATAACAAAATTGCAAGTTATTGTAGCTGACATGCTCCGAACTCGATGTTGTTAATGACAGTGCAGAAAGAAGGCATCTTTTTTTAAACATGTAGTTAGAAGATTACTGTTCCATCGTCAATGCGCCACCAACCCTGGCAGCTAAAATGTCATACCCTTTATGTCTGTAGTTACACTCATGACTCGAAACACAACAAGATTTTTTTATAATAATATCCTGAGACATTATTCACACACGGCCATCTGTTCCCAAACTAAGCAGAGCTTGTATTATGGAAACCAGACAACTGATATACTTACATATACTATTTTTCTTTTGTAAAAAAACGATACTTATAAGATACTTATGACAAACAGATATGTTCATGCACACAAATGTCTGTCCTGGGTGGGAATCGAGCCCAGGACCTGCGGCGTGAAAAACAAGTATCTTACCAACCACGCAAACCGGCCCGTCAGACTTACTATTACTGTTTAATGGTAGAATACCTGATGAGCGGCTTGTATGACAAACGGGGTTGTAAGCCAACCAATCCCATACAAAGCATAAAGCAATATTTCTAACTTGAACCCCAAAGAAGGACCGGCTACTTTTTTATAACACCTAGCCCCCTAAAGCTAAGCCGAGGGCGTAAACTAATCGTACGTAAATTATGAAATATTATTATAATATACTTTTAACTTGGTGGTAGAGCTTTGTGCAAGCTCGTCTGGGTACAAAACAGCAGTACTTGCTATTGTAGTGTTCCGGTTTGGAGGGTAAGTGAGCCAGTGTAATTACAGGCACAGGGACATACTATCTTAGTACCCAAAGTTGGTATGGTATGGGCGTTAGTGACCACTTACCATCAGGTGGCCCATATGCTCGTCCGCATACTTATGATATAAAAAAAATTACAATACAAGCCGTTGCGTTGTGGCTGTAATCGGTCAGGTGGACACTAGATCATCGCGTGTCAGTTTCTTGCGAGCTTCATGATAAAATCGCATTAAAATTAAAAACAAAGTGTATTGTTAAATCAATGATAATTAACTTTGACTAACAATGATCTTGTAATGATTAATTTGAAGCATTGTTTTATAGGTCTTATCTTTATCATCACAATAATATCTCGATTGATTCAAACAAAGTATTGGAACAGCCGTTAATGTCTCACTGCTGGGCTAAAACTCATTAAGATACTTTTTAAAGCAAGGGTATAAAGAGTAAAATTGAAATATTATAGCATCATCACTACATCACTACATATTATAAAACAAAGTCCCCCGCGTTTCCTGTCTGTCTGTATGAACGCGATAAACTAAAAAACTACTGAACGGATTTTCATACGGTTTTCATCAATGGATAAAGTGATTCAAGTGGATGGTTAACGTGTATAATTCATTATTTTTTTTTGTTAATTTGTTGAAATATGACGATAATTGTTGAAGAAGTCGGAAAAAAACGAGCCTATTGGGACCTTTTATAGAAAACGCTGTAAAACCCCTTTGAATTATAACAAAATAATGTATGGTGAAATTGTTTCTCTTTCATAGATCTACAGAAAATCCGCGATGGCATATGCTTATCTTTTTAGGGTAGCTAACTATACCCACTTTAATGTTTAAAAAATGGTTACATACTAATGTTATAATTCGAAAGCTATAAAAACGGATATGAAATTAATCCTTATAAAATTAAATGCGTTATTTACTTTAAGCATTTCATGTATATTAGAATTGCCCTTTACATCACCCAATTTAAATGAATATCTTAGGAGATATCGTAATTTTAAAATATCGCGCATTAAATAAATTTTAGGAATATTTACTCAGCTACCCGGGCGAAGCCGGGGCGGGTCGCTAGTATATTTATTTATTATCGGTGCTGTAGAAGTATGAATGATAGCGATTTGCCTCGATAATGATTAGAAAACGTTAATCAACCTTAATTTGTGGGGCCGGACCTGGGTAAGCACCACTGAATTTTTATGTAATTAATAAGCTCTTAATTATTTAATGTTAATTAGAGGTTACACAATGGTAACTTTTTGTATTCAAAAAAGTTCATTAATTATATTCTATATTAAAATTATGTTAATCATTTATATCTGATTAAGATATATGTTATATATTGGCGACGGTTAAATTACTAAGATTAGAACATCAATAATACGATACAAGATGACCTTCGAATTTATTTTACTACTTACTCATAATAAAGTAAATGCGATGCATCATAAATGTACGATAAATAATGTGATGTAGTAAATCCTAACTAATATTATAATTGAGAAAGTGAGTATGTTTGTTACGCTTTCACGCCTAAACCACAAAACCAATTTTAAAAATTCTTGCACCAATGAAAAGATTCATTATCAGGCAGTAACATAAGCTATATTTTAGTCTCGTATTCCCACGGAAACGGGTTTGAATCCACGATCATCGGTTAAGATTCACGCATTCTTACCACTGGGCCATCTCGGCTTTACACGTGCAGTTTAATATTATCATGGAAATCGACAATATTTTGAAATATTTCATCTCCCGCTATATGTTTGTTTTTTTTTTTTTAAATATTAAATCCTAATTTAGGTCTTCGGAACCCTACTCTAAAGCTTAGACTGCTCATCGTAAAAACCTCCATCGAATTTACGTTTAAATTCCCCATTTGACTTTTAACATGATAATTAACCTCATCAAATTAGTACACGTTAATTACAAGACCTTATCCAGTGCTCATATTACCACTTTAATTAGTATATACCTCACATAGACATTTAATTGCTAAGACTAAATGTGACTGGTTTGTCCTTAACTCGAATGATATATGTTAATCGATCTTAGCCGATACTGATTTAATTAAAAATTAATTCGCAGGTCACTCAACCAATGTTTATTCATTTTTAGTTCCAATTACATTCCAAACACTTTTATATAAGGTTTTGGTTGAAATGGATACTTGGTTGTAGAGCTTTGTGCAAGCTCGTCTGGGTAGGTACCACCCACTCATCAGATATTCTACCGCAAAACAGCAGTACTTGGCACTGTTGTGTTCCGGTTTGAAGGGTGAGTGAGCCAGTGTAATTACAGGCACAAAGGACATAACATCTTAGTTCCCAAGGTTGGTGGCGCATTGGCAATGTAAGCGATGGTTAACATCTCTTACAATGCCAATGTCTATGGGCATTGGTGACCACTTACCATCAGGTGGCCCACATGCTCGTCCGCCTTCCTATGCAATAAAAAAATTTCTTATAATTCTTTATATGAAGATTAGAAGGTCCTATTTAGGCTGTTTCTATTGTTAACGTTACACAAAATATATCATTATGTGGCTTAACATATATTGTTTAAAAAATGTAAATCGACAAGGTGATTAGTCTACATAATAATTTGTAAAAATATACAACACGAAGATTTAAATACAAAACGCTGGTCGATATAATTATAGTACGAGAGCCCACGACCAAAATTTTTGTCTCATAGCAATACGGCCAAAACCGCATCAAATCGATAGATACGATTATCCTGAACTCGAAAATAACAATATCAGACATTTTCCGCGTAGCGTTTGATCTGACCGAATTTTCAAAATTGTCAAAGAATTTTACCGAACTGCATCATAGCAATATGTCTGATTTGCAGTCTGTAGTTGAATGATAGTTCTGAGATACCGGAAACATATTTTTCAGACGTTAGTGGTGTAGCGCAAACCCGTAAAATCACTTAAAAAAAATAAAAATGAGACAAAAATAATGTCTCATAGCAATACGTCTGAAAATCTTTGTTATTAGTAAATTTTGCTTATTTGATGCGAACAAAACAATTTTCAGACGGAAATGTGAACGCATTAAATTTTGAGACCGTTTTGAAAATGTTAACAAATTTAACCGATCGGTATCATAGCAATATGTCTGAAAATTGTTGGACATGATAAAATAGTTGTCCACATGTGCAAAAAAATTATATCAGACAAATTAAGTGTAGCACCTTCTCTATCAGACATATATATGCTACACTTAAAGTGTCTGAAAACAGGTTTTTGGTAATCACGGCAGCAATACGAAAAGTTGAAAAAAAAAATTATCCGTATTGCTATGATACAGGTCGGCTAAATTTGTTGACATTTTCAAAAATGCGCTCAGGCTATATGCTACGCGCAAAATGTCTGAAAACAAACTTTTTCGTAATACAATTATAAAATCTATGTA
This sequence comes from Nymphalis c-album, assembly GCA_963151315.1. Lineage (NCBI taxonomy): Eukaryota > Metazoa > Arthropoda > Insecta > Lepidoptera > Nymphalidae > Nymphalis > Nymphalis c-album. Next base: position 6,892,418 of record OY720609.1, read on the forward strand.
CATTTTCACTATCAGACGTATTGCTATAATACCGACTGTCTTTTTTTTTTGACACAGCAGAAATGGCCTCCCACGCAGTTGCTACACTTTCGACCGTTACTACACACCTAGTCGGGTTCAGAATCATACAATCTAACGATTTTATAGGGTTTTTGCCGTATTGCTATGAGACATGGTTTTGGTCGTGGGCTCTAGTACTATTAGTAAAAGAATAAAATAAGAGATTTTATAGCGAGAGAGGTGTAAAGAAAAAATCTAAAATGTTGTTATCTTTAGGTGCGCTCTTAAACGTAACTTCTTCATCCCCGCAAGTTCTAGGGTGACATCATGTACATAAACTAATAACTAACTAATAACAGCCTGTTAATGTCCTACTGCTGGGCTAAGGCCTCTTCTCCTCTTTTTGAGGAGAAGGGTTGGAGCTTATTCCACCACGCTGCTCCAATGCGGGTTGGTGGAATACACATGTGACAGAATTTCAGTGAAATTTGACACATGCAGGTTTTCTCACGATGTTTTCCTTCACCGTTAAGCACGCGATGAATTATAATCACAAATTAAGCACATGAAATTCAGCGGTGCTTGCCCGGGTTTGAACCCACGATCATCGGTTAAGATTCACGCGGTCTTACCACTGGGCCATCTCGGCTTTTGTATGTAATATAACCTCTCTTAATAAATAGGCCATTTAACAGAAGAGTATTTTTTCAAGTCGGACGTATAGTTCTTGAGATATACTCATTCAAACAAATAATTCTTCAGCTTTATATAGTTGTATATATAAGTATATATATGCTCCTTATAATTGTTGAAGACCTCGTAACAATTAGATTAAAACCAGATCGTACGATAACCTTCTAAGGTAAAATGACTAGCTTCCTTTTATTTCCATCACCAGCTTAAATGTTGTGATGATTATAAGCTAATTGTAAGCTAAAAATGCTAATGAGTAGAATCTTGTTATCGTTATGTTGAATTATCACGAGCTGGTTCTCTCGTTTAGAATTTGATTATAGATTTTTTTATATATATTTGAGTTTGTTCTATTCGACTACTAAGTATTAATTAATATCCCGCGACCAGAATGCCACGTTGGTCTAGATGCTAGCTTATAACGCTCTGGACTCTGTAGTCCAAAATTCCAATCCATAGTTCTCATTAAAAATAATTATCTGGAAATACTCGTAATCAGTAGCAGCCCGGAGTCTTAAAGTTGGCAGTATTTTCCATGCCTCGGTATCCACTTCAATTTTTCTACATATATCCCTATCCGATCGTGTCTGATTTCATGAACCTTCGGATTAAGACGAGGGAATAGAATTGCACTTGTGTTTACGCACTGTCCCAGATAGCTAATCTTCATTGAAAATGACCGCCGTAAACGCAAACATTAGGTTAGGTATCTGTAATCATTCTGTCAGGCTTTCATTAAGCCGTACATCATCCTTTAAAATCAAGCGTATAATACGCTTATAGGGTAGTAGTTAAAGTATTATCAATCTCTAAATAGCCTCTTTTTTGGCCGTTTTGTTCTTAGTGTTTTTTCAAAAATAATACATTATATTTTTTTTCAGAATTTGGGAGTACCTGGCTGGATTGGCCAGGGGAGGCACAACGGTTATCATAACGACGCATTACATCGACGAAACGAAACAGGCACACAAGGTATGATGTTAATAATAATAGCTGGTATTCGCTATTTTTTTTTTGATTAGGAAGACGGACGAGCGTGTGGACCACCTGAAGGTAAGTGGTCACCAACGCCCATAGACAATGCCATTGTAAGAAATGGTAACCTTCACTTACAAAGGCAATGCGCCACCAACCTTTGGAACTAAGATGTTATGTCCCTCGTCTCGTAATTACACTGGCTCACCCTTCCAACCAGAACACAACAGTACTTGCTGTAGTGCGATTAAAAATGTACGCGCATCGCAAAGATCGACGCGTCGCGTCGTCCTTTCGTTTATGAATGAAATTTAGACCTGCAAATGTCACGAGAGTACGAGATAAACTTGTAAAACTATTAGTTTTTCATGTATTGAGTTATGTCCGAAGTCGTAGAACAAAAGTTGTTGCTTATGATGATAGCTATCTAGACCTGCGAGGTTGCTGGGTCGCTACAAATAACCCTGTATATTTGTTTTAAATTCATATGTAACTGTTGTATTAAAGTTAAAAGAACAACACCGTGCTTTGTAAAATATAATATATATACTGTAATATGTTGCATATAGAAAAAATGAGATGGCGTCGTTATTATGTACTAAATTATTATTTATGATTAATTTATGACAAAAATACATACATGTTAACGACAAGCAAAAAAGTAATAAAAGCAATAATATACACTTCATAAACAAACACGTGAACATCTTCATGAACTTCGGCCTATAATAATAGAATAATAATCCCAATCCCAGTTTTAAAAGAATTTCAGACGAGCCGGTTGGCGTGGTTGGTAAGACACTTGCCGTATACGCCGCAGGTCGTGGGATCGATTCCCACCCAGGACAAACATTTTGTGTGCATGAACATGTCTGTTTCAGTTTCATTTATTATTTACTACTATAGATATCCCTCTAAGTGAGCGTTGGTATGAGGACGACATTAGACGAAGGGTAGGATCGTACATGCGACTTTAATATCATTAGATCTGAGGTCTGCAGTTGTGCGCGCATCACGGAAAAAATACTGGATAGATTTCAATTATATTTCTAAATTTTATTTCTTAGACACTTGGCCCTTATCAAAAAAAAATTATTGCGATATCTTCATTTAATAAAATTATTAAAGTTTCAAGAAACAACGATCCTTATATGCACTGCGTGTTCAGTGATGCATGTTTAAACAAAGTATATTTTTGCTTGCGATCTTTTTGATGTTTTTCCCTTCGTACATAAGAAAACTTTGTTAATATATCAAGCAACGCGGACGAAGTTGCGGGTATCAGCTAGTGGAATATATTATTGTATGGCATTAGAATATGTAATGAGAGTCGTCCGTCTACCGAAACTTGCGTAAAATCCCATCAACGTGGTAGAAGTTTTAAGCAACAGTTTTATTTATTCTATAACATTGAAATTGAATATTCAATGTCGAATGTCAACAGACCCAGTAAATTATATTTCTTTATCCGTTTCACTATTGGGAAATAATCTTGCAGAACTTCATGTGATTGATTTATGATTATAATTCATCTCGTGCTTGACGGTGAAGGAAAACATCGTGAGGAAACCTGCATGTGTCTAATTACATTGAAATTCTGTCACATGTGTATTCCACCAACCAGAATTGATGCAGCGTGGTGGAATAAACTCCAAACGTTCTCCTCACAAAGAGGAGTAGATGCCTTAGCCCAGCAGTGGTACATTCACAGGATGTTACTTTAATATATATTTTTGTTTATTGTATAGGAAGGTAGACGAGCATATGGGCCACCTGATGGTAAGTGGTCACCAACGCCCATAGACAATGGCATTGTAGAAAATGTTAACCATCGCTTACATCGCCAATGCGCCACCAACCTTGGGAACTAAGCTATTATGTCCCTTGTGCCTGTAATTACACTGGCTCACTCACCCTTCAAACCGGAACACAGCAATACAAAGTACTGCTGTTTTGCGGCAGAATATCTGATGAGTGAGTGGTACCTACCCAGACGAGCTTGCACAAAGCCTTACCACCAAGTAAATATAATTACAAATGTATTGATGTAGGTTATTTATTATACTACAACTACTACTTATTTATATATTTCCTTCACGTTAGAACGCGTGCGATGATAGCGGGTTCAAATCCAGGCAAACACTGTATTTTCATGTTCTTAATTTTTGTTTATAATTCATCTCGCGTTCAGCGGTGAAGGAAATTATCGTTAGGAAACCTGCCAACTTTTAATTAATCTATATTATATTATATTATTGCAGTTAATTTACTAATTAGTATTCCATGACCTAGCTAAGCTATTGTTACAATCGATCGCTTAGCGTGTTAAGAAATAATTTAAGATCTGGTAACGCCAACCTTGTAAATTGTATTTTTTCCTACATACCCATGTCTTACGAAATTGCTCATATAAGCGATAATAAATCTTATCGTATTCATCGTAATGTTGCTTATTTCGTGGAAGACAAATATAACAATCTCTTTCTTATGCGCGTCACGGCTGTGTTAAGCTAGCTCTGCTCTGCTCTTAAGATATATATTTATCCAGTCACTCAAGAGTGTCAGGAGATATGAAAATAGCAAGAGTAATCCCAACTAATTATAAAACTTTCTTGTCTAAACTACTCGACCGTTTATCATGAAATTAATTCTATGTGACCTGGATGAGGCCGGCTGTTGGGACCTAGGCGTAAAACTAGGCCTGTCTATAATACTGTCCTATTGATAACAAAACAATAACAAATTAATGTAGTTAATAGACCTAATCACCTACATAAAAATAATAACCCTTTACTTGGTAACCTCTTTGTTACCAATTAGAGCATTCAGTGCGATGCAAAAGAACGCAAGACAAACTCATCACAGAACGGGACACGCGAGTTTAGATTACAACAATATATGTAAATAAAGTCATTATAATTACTTATAATATATGTAATTTTGTATCTGACTTTTGAAACGCCATTTTGAGTGAATACCATAGATTATTATTGTTGTATGTAACACATAGTTGTATATGTGATTGAAATAGACTAAAGATGAATAACAGATAATCACTAAAACACCGGCCATTGCGAGTCGGACTAGCGCACGAAGGGTTCATTACCATTATTTATAAAAACGGCAAAAAATCGTGTCTGGGGGAACCCCCTTAAATATTTATTTTATTCTGTTTTTAGTAATTGTTGTTACAGCGGCAACAGAAAATAATACATCATCTGTGAAAATTTCAACTGTCTAAACATGGTTCATAAGATACAGCCTGGTGGCAGACGGACAGACGGACGGACGGATTAAGTGCTTAATATAAATGGAACCCGATTAAAACTGCGGGTCAGAATCATAATAAAAGAAACATATTATAAGGTCATTTATATAATATGAGTAATTTACACATTTGAATGTTCACGTTGACTGGTCAATTAACATGATTTATTATCTGCATTTATAGTTGCGTCATTGTTAATAAAATAATCCGCCATACCTGTAATGGACATATCAGTCACATACATACGTAAATATATTTTAAGCTCCGGCCACATCTGCGCAATGATCGGCGATGACAGGCGATAGGCTTGTATGTGTTTTATATGTAATCTTTAATTTATCTTCTAATAATCTAATAAACTATTCAAGTATTATAGTATGTTCAAAAACAAAATTCAATTTAATTTATCTACGTTCTAAAGTAATATGACTCTTATGATCGTTTACTATATTCAAGAACGCTTATTTTGCCTCCTTAATGTTGGGATAAGATCATAATAAAGTATTATAGTGATTTTTGAAAAAAAAACCCCAAATTGATTTAGTGGTAATTAACAAATTTAAATAAATCACATTTTTTTTTATTCGATCGATATGTGCCATAAAAATGAATTTAAATTTTACATTTTCAAATTTCAAGCGTAGTTTAACGAAAATGCTGGATGCAGTGGACGCCATATTGCCATGTGGTCATGACGTCAGTTGACTGCATTAACAAAGTATATACGGTGATCAAGTGAAAATTGGGACTTTTTAGACAGATTTATGACGTAATAACAAACATGGCGGCCACTATTCCCACGAACCCGCTATACAACCATATAGGTATTGCTTAAAAATGTTGAGTTTTAGTTTGAAAGTTGAGCAAGGGTGCGTAATTACAGTCACAAGGATTGCACATCTGTTGTAAGAAATGGTTTATTATTATTTATTTATTAAGATACACAAAACGGAATGTAATCAAGACTTAGAATTACAGAATTAAGTATTAAAAAATTTGCAAATTACATTCCAACACATGTGTACACGGCATGTTTTTAAAAATAAGTTAGGTTATTAATAATTTAACAACTCAAAATTATATTTACAATAATCAAATGATAAAATAAATTAAAATTAAATTTCAAATACAATAAATTAATAAAATAAGACAATAAAATTGGCAATTAACAATTAAATAGAATTCAAATAATATATATATATTATTAATAATATATATATATATATTGTTAATACGTATACGTATAGTAGCAATGTCTATGATCTCTGACCGTTTATCAAAGACTCGAATAGGGACGTACTTTATTATTATTGGGGATTACTTATTGATTTCTCATTTTATAGATTGGTCTACTCCGAGACGGTCAGCTATTGGATGAAGATTCCCCAGATGAAATCCTTCGTAGATACGACTGTGATACGCTCGAAGACGCCTTCTTTAAAATGGCGCTACGTCAACACGAAATATCACATAGACGAAGATCGAGTGAGTAACTTTCATTTTGTATTCAACAGAAATCATCTTAATAATCTTTTTATCATCTTAATTGAATTTAAGAAAAATATAATGTGTCCTCTTGAGCGATTTCAGCCAGGATGGACATTCACGACAAACTTGACAAGTACACAAGTGAAGAAATTGTACTGTCTTTTCCCTTACTCTCATAATCCGTTGGGACGGTGAGTCCGATATGAACGCAGATATAAAGAATAATGACTGCACAAAATTAAAATGATTACATAATCACATAAATAATTAAAAATACTCATAATTAAACATAGCGATAAAAGACAAAAAAATGCTCAAATCCCTTATATTAGAGATACTATCTATATATATATATAAATGAATGTTTGTCTGTATGCCCTTTATAGAATCGTAAACTATGCAATTGATGTCATGACCTTCAGCAAAGTGTTGTACATGAGTGGTCTCATGCACAACACTGCAAATGTTTCTGAGTTGGTACGACCTATCTTTTGATAAAATTAATAGCGTAGCAAACGCGCGCAGGGTTCAGCTAGTTTATTAAAGAAATAAATATGATACATTATAATTTTGATTTATAATATTGATACGGCCATATTATATTGGTAGGTTGCTAGAAAACATTTTTTTTATTACATAGGAATGTGGACGAACGTATGGGTCACCTGATGGTAAATGGTCACCAACGCCCATAGACAATGGCATTGTAAGAGATGTTAACCATAGTTTACATCGCCAATGCGCCACCAACTTTGGGAACTAAAATGTTATGTTCCTTGTGCCTGTAATTACACTGGCTCTCACCCTTCAAACCGGAACACAACAATAGCAAGTACTGATGTTTTGCGGTAGAATAACTGATGAGTGGGTGGTGATGTCATCGTATATTTCAGCTCTTACGACTTCGCCTGACGTGATACCAGAGAGCAGTATAGTGAACGATAGCCGTTATCAGTCCAGAGAAGATTTCAATATAGTCACAAGCAGTACAGATGTAAGTGGAATGAAAATATCCTTAAAAATAACATAAAGTCTTTATTTAAATACACTTATAAGCAGAATATACATAATTTCAAGATCATAATTTCAACTGGTATATAATTTGTTAATTGTGTAGTAAGCCTTATATTGTCACGTTTATTTAATTTAACGCTAAGATGTTACACATCAAAAATAATAATATAAATGTTTACGAATTAGATTATATAAATAAAATCAATCTGTTTTTTTTTCGCGAAAAAACGACTAACCATCAGTTGATATGTATAGCATATTTCTCTTTCTTTTCGTTATTTCGAATATAAAAAAAAACTTTTATTCCAGATATTAACAAGCAAAGAGAAAGAATACAGAAAGAATATGTCAAAAGGCCGATATAAAGCTGTTCTTATAAAATGTCTACAACAGTTCTCGAGACATCCAGGGTAAGAGATACTTATTTCTTAATTATATACTTACATAGTAATTATTTACATTAAATACAGTACTGTACAGTAACAGACTGTGAAAATCCCACACTGCTGGGCCTGATCTCCTCTTTTGAGGAGAAGTTTTGGAGCTAATTCCACCTCGCTGCTTCATTGCGGCTTGGTGGAATAGACATGTGTCAGAATTTCAGTGAAATTAGGCACAAGCAGGTTTCCACACGATGTTTTCCAATAATCACAAATTCAGAGGTGCTTGCCCGGGTTTGAACCCACGATCATCGGTTAACAGTCACGCTTTCTTCTCTCGGCCTTTTGTTATAAAGTATGTATATACAAAATAGCTACACAAATCATGACCGCGTGGAACGGTAGCAAAAATGCTAGCGGCATTTCCCCTTTGAATCGCAATTTCGATTCTCCAGGTAAAAATAAACCAGCCCTCTTCTCACCAGCAGCGGCATATAGACAAGATGTTACATTTTTAATCAAAGTTTTTACTATTACTATATTTAGACTATATAATAAAGAATGTTGGTAACTCTGTTTGACGTTGGATTCGAGACTTTTTGATCAATGATGAAAGGATGAAGGTTTTTATATTTCTGTTTCGTTCAAACGGTATGGTAATCATGTTACTAGTCGGTAGACTAGTACTAGTAACCAAAGCCAAACCTAGCCAGGTTATCAGCTGTGGCAAAGATTACAAACTATAATTTTTGCGTTTTATTGCAAATCGAATGCTTCGTTCACAATTTGTCAACAGCTTAAAACCTCTATAGATTTATTATAAATCCGTCAGTTCAGTTTAATAGCGACATTAATATTTCTTTTAGTAGTTTTTACTTCACAGTTATTAAAATATTCTTTTATCTTTATACATTTTTTTGGCGTTAAAATGAAATCTCAACAAGAAGTGACTCATATATGGCATAACTTACGGTTCCGCTTATAAATTAACTAAGATTCTATTTTTGTCACCTAGCAGATATTATTCGGCTGATTTTATATTTAAGTCACGTTTATATGTATAGACAAACATTCTTGTCCGCTAACCAATATGGCGTGTAACGTGACAATTCAATTTGTTATATACGTGAACGGAAAGACTTCCTAATATTAAAGGTTTACTAAATAAAGTTCCTGTCTTTGTTCGTTTCTTCCTTATTGGTGTCAATATAATTCACAATTATCATCTTAAATTATACTGAAGTGTAATTTATACGTTCCATATATTGATTGTACTCTAGTAGGCTATTTAACTACTAATGTAATTGGTGGTAGAGCTTTGTGCAAGCTTGTCTGGGTAGGTACCACCCACTTATCGGATATTCTACCACAAAACAGCAGTACTTGGTATTGTTGTGTTCGGTTTGAAGGGATAGTGAGCCAGTGTAATTACAGGCACAAGGGTCATAACAACTTAATTACCAAAGTTGATAGCGCAAAAGCTATGGTTAACATCTCTTACAATGCCAATGTATGTGGTCTTGGTGGTGACCACTTACCATCAGTGGCCCATATGTTCGTCCATCTACCTATGCTATTAAATATATCTAATTTGATTGAACTTTCAAAGTACCGATGACATCTTAGCCGAAAATCAAAACGAATTGTTTTCGTGAATTTATAATGAATAACATAGATTCTTCAAGATATCGACCAATTGAATCCTTTGGTTGGAATATCGGTGTTGGTTATATTAGAACCAACTCTTGGACAACATCTTGGATATATTTTCTGACCAACATATGTTTTAGACTTTTTACTTTTGCACTGTTACATAATTTACTTTTCTTTTCAGGGGTCTTATATTCGCAGTGTTTTTCCCAGTTATACAAGTGGTTGCATTCTTCCTCGCGGTGGGGCACGACCCCATAGATCTACATTTAGCTGTTGTCAACGATGAAGCGGCATTCTCATCAAGTAAATATATATTTTTATATACATTAATGTGTATTCATTTAACATTGAACACTTAGTTATCTACGTATAAGGTAGACTGTTATCAAGAGCAGCTTCCATTCACCAGTGGAGATATTAAAATGGGGTGTTTCTTCAATTCCTTGAGAAATATTTTTGGAAACTACTCCAAGATCTAAGTGACTACCATCGAATTTATAAATTGCCGTCTTCCTAATTCCTGCCTGCTAAGAATTGCTTGACATAATAATTCCATGCTCGTTTATTCCGATCAGGAATTTAGACACGGACTTAGTCCATATATTCTAGATCACAGACCATAGCGATGACCGTACATAGACCACAAGTATTACTATCATTATCACTAACTGTAGATTGACGATAACTCGTAAATATCAATATATATAAAATGTATAGCAAAGATCAGACAAGTTATCCATTGGGAGGGGTCTGTAGTTTAAGAGGAAAAAGTGGTAGAGATGAACATAGTGAGAAGTCAGGTCATAGAGCGAAATCTTCTATACCCGATGAGAATTTTAGTTAACGTTTCGTTCCGAAAATCACTAACATACTTTATATCTAAGATTCTTTATATTATTCACAGTTGGATTAGATATTTGTAAGTTCGGAAATATGACGACTGTGACGCAGAGGGAAGACGAATCGTGCGAACAATACATGCTAAGCTGTTGGTTCCTTGAAGAAATGGAAAAACGGAAATTGTACCCTGTAAGTTTTGGCACATAATATTTATACATAAGGTCCTCCAGACCGATTTCGGCCACGGCGGCCAATCTCAAGACAGATTAGCCAACTGTGCAGGAGATATTATAGTGCACAAATGTGTGCGCAGACACAGGTGCTTTCTCTTTTCCTTAGCTCTCATAATCCGATGGGGCGGCAATCTGACACGACCGGAAAGAGTTAAGGCGCAGGACCAACGGCTTTACGTGCTTTCCGAGGCACGGGAGTGTACACACTTCCAACTTTCAGACTCCGGGCTGCTACTGAGAATTTTCTGACAGAAAACCCCAATAACTATTTATTGGCCCGACCTGGGAATTGAACCCAGGACCACCGAGTCTGCGGCCTTATATCAAACCGCTAGACCAACGAGGCAGTCAAGGCAGTTTTTTTTTTTTTTATACATACACAAAAATTCAATGCAATAAAATAATATCCCACTTTATTTCCTAATAAAGATATTTAAAATAATAACGGAGATAATTAAAAAAATTATTTACTAAAATAATTTTTAGACGACATATGAATCAGTGGAAGAAGCGAAGTATGCGGTGACGAAGCGGAAGCTGTACGGAGCTCTTCGTTTCCCGCGAAACTTCAGCGACGCGCTCGCCATCCGCGTGGCGGAGGGACACGTGCCCGACGACATCGTGGACGACAGCACCATCAGCGTGTGGCTCGACATGAGCGGTCAGTTCGGCCACCAGCCTGTTTATCTGCTTTATACTTAAAAATACACAATCAAATATTTTATTGATTCAACAGCACTTTGTTCATGCACATATTGCAATATACTATAATTTTCTAACTTTACTGTACAATTTATTTTTGTTTTAGTCGTACGAGCAGACTGGATAAAGACAAAAACAATATTGAACATATTAGACTTCAATATGAAATATATTTAAATACAAATTTCAGATCACCAGATTTCGCACTTTGTGAAGATGCAGATCCACAAAGCGTACGAATCATTCGCGAGACGATCTATGCGAGCCTGTGGGAAAAATGAAGAACTCGTGCAAGTAAGGAAATGGGTTCCATTACCAGAAATAAAAACGTGCTTTAACCATGTAAATTAACTTTGGTTTGCTTTGTTTTTTGCAGATTCCTGTCAGATTCGAAGAGCCTATCTACGGCACCATGGACTCCGAGATCGTCGCGTACATGGCACCCGGCGTTATGGTCACGTAAGTAAATAAAATAACTAATCGTTTGATTCTTTATCTGATAACTCTTTGATCACTTTACACATACGCGATGTCGATGGTTAAGAATGGAGTCGCTTGCAGGATAATCTACTTCCTGGCGGCGATCGTGACGTCGACGCTGATGATCTCGGACCGGCTGGAGGGCGTGTGGGAGCGCAGCGCGGTGGCGGGCGTGCGGCCCAAGGAGATGCTGCACGTGCACATCCTGCTGCAGTCCAGCGTCATACTCGTGCAGGTGCGCTCGTACGCCACGGCGGCGTTTTAGCTGCGAGGAAATGGGTGCTCAAATAAGAGTCCATTTTCTTTGAATAAGAATATAACAAAGAGATATTTAACATGTCATCCGATATGAATCTTTAATAATATAAGAGAAAATACTCCCATACATGTCGCGCCATTGTAAAATTTAAATTACCAGATATAAAATTGTTGATTCTTTCATGAAGTTATTTTATTCTTATACGAGTAAGTACGATGGACCCATTACAGACGTTCGAGATGATGGTGATTGCGTTCGTGGGATACCAGCTGCCCTCGCGTGGGTCGCTATGGGCGTGTGGTTTGCTGCTGTTCCTGCAGGGTCTGGGCGGAATGTGCTACGGCTTCTTGCTCTCCGTGCTCTGCTCGAGCTACACAGTATCCTTCTTCATCGCCACCGGCAGCTTCTACCCTATGATCCTGCTATGTGGTGAGCCACTCTTTTATTATTAGTTCAAATCAATCATGAATCGAATCACGATTCACCATGCAGAAGAACTGAGATGATGAAGATAAGACATACATTTACATAGAACAATTAATTACAATGACATATTATATACAACTAAAAGTTAAAAATAGCTTATGTTCAAATAATGCAGAATAATGTGTAAATGCCACCAATCCGCATTGGAGAAGCGTGGTGGAATAAGCTCCAAACTCTTCTCCTCAAAAAGAGGAGAAAAGGCCTTAGCCCAGCAATGGGACTTTTTTTTTTAATTGTGATCCGATAGCTTGCTTTGACATAATGAAATTGTATTTTTATTTGTGACATATTATATGTATAAAGCATTTTTAATACTTGTTTTTGATCCCTACAACAATTTACGCTTCCAAAAAAATGTAAAAAAAAACCCATCGTTTGTCCACAGGAATTCTCTGGCCACTCGAAGGGATGCCAAACTACCTCCGCCTGTTCTCACTCGCGCTTCCCTTCACTCTTCCCTCCAAGTCCCTGCGAGACCTAATGGAGAAGGGAGCTTCCATCACCAACCCTGACGTCTACAGCGGGTTCCTCATCACCTTGGCTTGGATCATCGGCACTCTTTCGTTGTGCTTTATACGATTAAAATATAGGAAAACGTAATTTCCTTAGGTACGGTTAAATATTCTTGTGCTCAACGCAATCTTTATCACTATTGAAATTATATTTGTCAAGACTTTTTAACTGATCTACCACCGTTCTGCTCAAACGATTAAAAATCGATTATCAATCGTGACATATATGTTTAATTTGCTAACTAATGTATATAGTTGTAAATGTTTAGTAAATATATATAAAAAATATAGTTTAGAATATCGTCTTGCCCTGTTTGGACTACGGGCAGTTTATACTCTGTGACAAATGTGACGTGTGTCGAGTGGACCACTAGATGGTGTTGTTAGCACAACTCTCGCTTCTTTGGTGATGTTTAGGTTAAGTGCGCTCATTTCAGAGCTCTCTCGGGTAGCTGTATATAGCTTATGTTAGCTTTATGTGGTATCATAGCATTAATATGGATAAGTACACATAGTTTTTAAGTTATACGTTATAGTGATATCCGAAACATTGTGATTTTTACAAAGTGTAAATACACTTATTAAATTTATACGTGCATTTTGTAAAATAAAGATGCTCTTTGTACAAATCGTTTTTTATTTATTTTATAAAAATAATTTCATTATAATTGCAAAAACTTTCGGAGTTTCTCTGAAGGATCGAATCCCAAATGTAGTGATCCGACAGAGAACCAAAGTTATCGACATAGTCCAAGGAATTAGTAAGCTGAAGTGGCAGTGGGCTGGACACACATGTCGCAGAACCGACAATCGTAGGAGTAGACGTGTTCTGGAGTGGAGACCACGCCTTGGCAGACGTAGCGTAGGACGCCCTCCGGCTAGGTGGAGTGATGATATACGCACAGTGGCTGGCAGCGGTTGGAAGTCGAGAGCTGAAGATCGAGCTCAGTGGCGTGCCATTGGAGAGACCTATGTCCAGCAGTGGACGAGAAAGGGTTGATGATGATGATGATGATGATGATGATGAATACCCTTAACGATAGCTGATATACCGATTAAAAAAACTAAGCAGACAGACAGACTGAAAACGGGATAGAGTTTTTTATATAGTTATTAGACTTAGATAATAAAGGGATTAACAACAACAAATTAACATGATGTTAAATAAAATATAATTTATTGACAAACATTGTTTACATTACATAGTTTTTTATATTATATAGTATAGAATTCACAACAACTACATACCTAACAACATTATTCAATACATATAATATTATATGTATAGAACGTGATCGTGAATCAAGATCAATATATATATATATATATATATATATATATATATATATAAATATATATATATAATCCTTGCTGATATTATAAATGCTAATGTGAGTTGGGTTGTTTGTTTGTTTGAAGTTACGCCAGTAGAAAGCTACATTATCAGCGAGCAAGATAAGCTACATTATGTCCCCGAATTTCCACGGTAACGGGAACTACGCGGGTGAAACGGTGGACAAAACGCTACCTAGTAATTTATATTTTTTATTATATAAGTAACCTGAATTTGTTCACCAATATAAAGTCAATACAATACTTAACTTACACGGTATTTTATGAGGAATTTTCAATGATTGTAAGTACTCGTGTATAGTAATAGCAGTTCCAGAACGACCATGAAAGCAAACTAGTTATAAAATTTTTACATTAGAAAAGCACTAAAATTCTCGACCAATTCCAAAAAAATAGACTTTACAAAACTATCGAAACTCTTCTGTAGCCCATCACGCTTAAGACCTGTACTGACCAATAAAACTGTTTGCATTACCAAAAATGTGTCATAGCATTTGTATTTTATAGAAGCTGACTTATCGTACCATTGCGTCCTGTCGCTGATTGTGAGACCTCGTTGGATGTGTGTGCGTGTAGTGTGCTCTAGTTTTGTGTTGTTTTGTGTTGTGTTGTCAGAATTATTGGTTCCTTTATGCCTTTACAGTGGCTCACTCGTCCTTCCAATCAGAACACAACTATACTGCGTATTGCTATTTGGCGGAAGAATATGTGATCAGTGGATGGTACCTAACCAGACGGGCCTACACAAAGCCCCAATCATGTGAAAATTTTATTCATTAGATCTTGATTATCCGATTACTACCGGACATTATTACTGCGAGGAAATAATATATTTATTTATATTTTTATTCTTTAAATTATTTTTAAAAAAAAAAAAAAACAAATTCTAAACAAATTCTAACTGCTCATAATTAATTAACAACTTATTCCTTAACAGTTATATCTGTAACAGAATTATCTCGGACCGCTCTTTTTCCACCTAAAGCTTCTTGAATTTCACTAAAAGTCTTACCTTTAGTTTCAGGTAGAAACAGAGCTATTAGGGTCGCAACTAACACACACATAGCACTAAAGAACCAGTAAGTTGGTGCCGGTCCAACGGCCAATGTCACTAACGGAAAAAACCTGCTTATTATAAAATTGAATAATGGTCCTATTGATAGCGAGATGGAGGCACCCAAGGCCCTACTTGGACCTTCGAATAGTTCTGCTATTACCAGCCATAGCAGCGAACCGATCCCTGTTAAAAATAAAAATATATTAGATTTTTAATTTAAAAAGTCACCATGTTCCATTAAATTAAATGTAAGCTACTAAAATATATTTAAAAAGCTGATGGAGTGCTAGCTGTCGCAATTTCAATTATTAGTAAGAAATCAATTGTTAAGTTCTAGCAACTTATCGTAATTTTAAGGAGTAATTAAAGATAATAATTAAAAGTTTACAATTCCAGTGTACAATATACAATCACTAAACAAATTTTGAAAAAAAAATCATATGTTTTCCCGTGGCCAAAACGCTACGATATATGTTATAGAATTTATATAAAGAAAAATACATTAAAAATTGAAATATAGAATATAAATGGTCTCTTATATTATAAAATTTAATTTAAATTGACAAGTCGACAAAAATTTAATGCAAAACTGACTGTTTTTATTGTTACGCTTTTTCATCTTAATTTGTTGAGTTTGTCGAAAACTAGTTGAGTTTACAGCATTAATTGAAATTTCGTCTTAATTTGTCATATCATTGTCAAAAGGTTTGGAAAAGGATCATACCTAAAACCTCCCCTAAAAAGAGTTCAGTTGATTCCATTGGTGAGATTCTTATTATTAAAAATAATAAATATCTTTGATCGAAATGACTCAAAGATAAAGCATAAATGAAATGAATACCCACCAGCGCAGTAGCAGAACACAACCAATATCAAAGATATAATCGGCAGATAGTTCATGAAGCCGGTTATCTCGTAGCCCTCTGCTCCACTTATGTTGAAAAAAGTCCCAAGTCCTAACTGAAAAATAAATTCATTATCACCAACAAAAATAATAATAGAAGACATTATTTTATATAAATGCTAACAATATAAATATTCCACACATAAATCGAAAACTTTAACAAATAATTGATTATGTTATGTCTGTATTATACAGGTTGACTGCCTCGTTGGTCTAGTGGCTTCATATAAGGCCGCAGACTCGGTGGTCCTGTGCTCAATTCCCAGGTCGTGCCAATAAATAGTTATTGGGGTTTTCTGTCAGAAAATTCTCAGTAGCAGCCCGGAGTCTGGAAGTTGGAAGTGTGTACACTCCCGTGCCTCAGAAAGCACGTTAAGCCGTTGGTCCTGCGCCTGAACTCTTTCCGGTCGAGTCGGATTACCGTCCCATCGGATTATGAGAGCTAAGGAAAAGAGAGTGCACCTGTGTTTGCGCACACACTTGTGCACTATAATATCTCCTGCGCAGTTGACTAATCTCGCTTGGGATTGGCCGCCGTGGCCGAAATCGGTTTGGAGGACCCCCTTATTATACAGGTTGTAACAAAATGTCACAACCTGTGGTTGACAGTTATTTACTTACCATTCCAAGGAACATTCCAAAGATAGACGTCATTAAAATAGTTCTCTTGCCAAATATTCTCATGACCATCGTAGTGCAGAAACTTGCCAAAACTTGAATAACACCGATAATAACCGACGCGATTTCAGGCTGTACGCTAGTTTGCGTAGATTCTAAAATCGTTTGCAGATAAAATGACACAGCGTTAAATCCTACCAGCTGCGCCCCACCAGAAACCAAAAATCCAAGAGAAACTGATTTCAAGAACATGCGATTTTTTAATAACGCAATTTTGTCGACTTTTTGTTCATTTTTCTTAGATATCTCATATTCTTCTATTTCTTGATTAACGAGTAATTCTGATCCCCTTAATTGAGTTAGAACTTTAACTGCTTCTTCTGTGTGACCTGAAAAATAAAATGTTTAAGTTACTACAGGAAAAGTTAGTGTCTATAAATATCTTACTTCCACGGAAAGGCTCCTCTTTTTAAGTATTAGTTTGCAGTTATTTCCACCAGGTTTAATTGAAATGTATGAGAATGTCAGTTGCCACAACATAATTTATTCAAGATGTTTTAATTCACCGCTGATTGTAACATGACTTTTAAACATAAACCCAGAGAAGAAGCTGTCTTTCATTTCACAGATGGCAATTATCTTTAAGGAATTTGAGGTAAATACTTAATGGCGAGTAAACACATATATCTTCTAACTTTTTCAATGAATGCAGGTGTCTTTACAATAGTTTCCTTAAATAAGCAAGTGTGGCAAGCAAAATCAAAGTTTTATTTTTATTGTATACACCAGGCCTACCAGGGCTGAGTAAAGTGCATTTGATACTTTAAATTATTCAATACTGACCTTTAGAGTAAAGATAGAAAGGTGTATCCGGCAAGAAGAGTAAAGGCACCGTTGCGACCGCTATCGTCGCCGCCACCACTATGCTGAAGTTAGTGTAGGACAGGAAAGGTCCTGCTGATAATGTTATCACGATTCCTAGTGACGAGAATATCTCAAGAAACGTACCTAAAGTCCCACGGTGTTCTTTCTAGGAAAGAAAATATATAATTGATATTCGTTATCATCTTAATATTGTGTCGCAATCCAAATCTGACCAAATTTCAGTCATTCTAATGCCAACTGCCTAAATTCAAGTTTTTTAACACGCTTTTATTAGCTTGACCTGTATGTAGACCCACTTCAAGACGTCCAATTGATTTGGAAATTTACATACGTATTAAAGACCAATGACTAGAAAAATATAAGTCCCCTATGCGTTATCGTGCAGCCGGGCCGAGGTCGTACTGCGTGTTTTTTAGTAGTTAGTTTTTAAACTATAATTTAAGTTATTTGCACTGCAAAAAACAAGTTTATACTCACAGACGCGATCTCTGATGCGTAAACAGGGACAATAGTAAATGTAAATATATCCATAACGGTCATCACAGCTCTGCTGAATATCAATATCCACACTTGATCAGCGAATATCAGAAGAATTGCCATACATAGCTTGGGCAGCGATGCCAGCAAAAGGCAATATTTTCTACCAATCAGATCTAGCAGCACTCCTCCGAAGACAAGTGCTGAAAATATAGTTGTTTCATATAATAAATTAGCTAGTTCGCTTTATTGTATATTACTTATTTTTATCATGTTCATGATATAAAATAGAAAGATTTTCATAAATTTCACTTGGTTCTAGAAAGGCTTTCTGCCTGCATCATCACATATTTTACTGCCACACAGAAATACTTAGTAGTTAGTACCGTTGTGTACCGGATTAAGGGGCGAGTGTGCCAGTGTAACTACAGGCACAACATTCAAAACATATTAGGTCCTGAGATAAGAGGTGCAGTAAAAATGTAAAGAGCAGTTGTAGCAATGTCTACAGCAACGTTCACACAACACAATGCCATATGTCATAAAAAAAAAACTTTGAGTTTCTTTTTCCGGTTCTTCTATTTATTGAATAAATATTTTTGACGTTGATTATAAGTGGCGGTAACCCCTAACCATCAGGTGCCTGCTTATCTATATTCAATAAAAAAATGATGCCCTCCTAACCGATGAATGACCTGACTATTACTTACTAAACGCGGTGATTAAGTAACCACCAGAAACAATCCACGAACCCTCTTCTTCCGTGATGGGTCGAGACAATGGCGTATCTGTGTCATTTCTTAATTTTACAAGCATCGGTGAAGACCACGAGACACTCATGCCACTTGTCAAAATGGCCAGGTTCACTGGAAAAAGATTATGTGTTACCCCCTTAATCAAATTTCGGCCGTCGCGGATCTAAAAAAGTACAGATACGCATCTACATGCGTAGTGGACTTCGTATATTCGTATATGATCGTATATGAGTTTCTATATTGCAGTAATCTATAATTTTTCGAACAGATTTGGATGTGTTTCGTTAGAATCGACATCATCCTGAAAAAAATCCAATATGGCGTCAATAAAGCAAACGTGTTTCGTAACTTTTAGTTTCTTAATTTTTTGAATACGCTATATATAATTATATGAACAGTGTTCGTTAGGGATGCACCATTCTATCTTCTAGGCGAGTCGAAGCGGCATGAGAACGCTTCTTTCGCTTTACGTATCTTTTGTTCGCCTAAAATCGTTATCTAGACACGCGGTAGCGTGTCAAGCCATTGTTTTAGTAGGTACTTTATTATTATATTTTAAGCTGTTATAAAATGTATTATGTTGTTACTAATAAATTTCAGGACTGACTATTGAACTTGGCTCTCATTTCACATTTAAGTTTTTGATGAGATTTTTCTTAATCGATTTTTTTTTAAAAATTATCATGGCTGATGATGACATTTTTACGTGGCACACTCGTGACTGTGAATACAGCTTTAGATTAATATTACGACTTAATTACTAAAACTAAAGTATCCTTTTGGTATAAACGACGTTAGTTCTAGCATATTCTTGTATCCAACATCAAATGTAGAAATAGTGAATATAATAGGTAAACTAAAAAACTCTAAATCTGTAGGTTATGACAATATATGTACAAGCGTCTTGAAAAAAAACAAAAAAAAATTATTAAAAATACAAATAAATTATTTTATCGCACTTAATAAATATCTCTTTTTCAAAAGGATTTTTTCCAGATAATTTATAAATATCTATCATAAATACAATATAAAAAAAGATAATCGAAATGACATTAATAATTACAGGCCAATTACATGAATACCAGTTTTGTCAAAAAAAATTTAAAAAGTCATGCACAAATGATTAACGCATTTTTTAAACAGCAATAACATAATAAAAGAAGAACAAAATGGATTTTAAAAAAAAAAACAAATCTACGACGTTAGCAGCTTTTTCCCTTGTAAAAACTATCACAGAAAATATCAAAAAAAAGTGCCAATAGTATCTTCTTTGATATGACAAAGGCATTTGATTTAGTGAATCATAATATACTGCTCATGAAATGTGAAAAATACGGCATTAGAGGAGCCGCTCTAAGTTGGATAAATAGCTATTTAAAAGATCGTATTGTATTAATGAATAATTATTTTCCAGATTATTTTTTGAAAATGAGTTTGACATTTTGAATTTTAATCAGTGACAAGTAGTAATATTATGCATATTATGTTATCTGGTTAAAAATTTGTAAATTATTTAATATATTTAGCTCAAATAATAATTGTTAATTTTAATCTAATTTTATTTTATATGTCTAGAATTTCGTACACAAATTGTATATTGTGACCTCTTTGATATAATTAATGAAATTTAATACTTAATCATTTTAATATTTAATTTAATGACTAGCTTAGGTGGGAATATTTGCATGTCATGGATGTGATGACTTAACATATATACATATTATGTTTATCTTACTTCTAATCAATCACTGAAACATAAAAATTAAACAACTCACTGTGATTACCTGATAATAATTGATCTTTATTTAAGATAATCCTATTATATTTATATCAGTAAATAATATTAAATAAAATGCCCTTATCTATATAATTATTATATATGATTAAAAATAGGTTTAGATAACTCCCGGCTTATCTTCGTAAAACAGAAACGATATTAAACTTTAGACATTGTTATCAAATAAATATACAGCGTGTAGCAAAAACCTTGTCTGATCCTTGACGTGGTCATTTACTATCATACATATCATCAATTATTTAGTCATCGATCACGATACCTATTATCGTGATCGACGTCGGTTTTATTTATGCCATTATTTTTAAAAAACTTAAAAAAGAAAAGCCCATAAAATATTAGGTCCTTACATATGAAATTAGCGTTTTGTCGTACTGACCCACTTTGATCTGAAATATCTCCTCTTTGGTTGAGAATTCCAAATTCAAATTTATAAATTCATTTAGCTGGTACATTTGAGTTTTGAAAACAGTTCATTCATTTGTTTTTTCCTCATTACTTTTTTCTTTGGCGTCGCTTATTAGCGCACAATGGAAAACATGAAATATCGGTATATTTACGAGTACGAGTTCTACCGTGGCACCACTGCTGCAGAAACAGCTCGAAGGATTGATAATGTGTACGGCGCTGGTGTCGCAAAAGAAAGCACGGTTTTTGGTTTCAACGTTTTCGTTCTGGAAATTTCGACCTTCAGAACCAACCCCGTCGACGGCCGGAGACCAGTGGAAAATGAAGAATTAAAGGCTATTGCGGAAGCACAATATCACAAAGCACTTCAGAGATAGCTGCACGCTTCAGAGTAAGTGATAAAACTGTATTAATCCACTTGAAGCAAATCGAGAAAGTAAAAAAACTTGAAAGGCTTTCTAAAATCTGGCCAAACGATTACGGCAGATATCTATTGTCAGCAACTACAAGTACAAAACTTGAAGGAAAAACTAGCTGCTAAACAATCGAGATTGGTCAATCGCGCTAGGCCACTGCTGCTTCACAACAACGCAAGACCACACACTACACAACAAACAACCACTCAGTTAGATGAGCTACAATTGGAATGTCTGCGATATCCACCGTACTCCCCGGACCTTGCTCCAACGGATTACCATTTTTTTCCGGAATTGGCTTCTTACAAGGCAAAAAATTCAACTCCGATGCCAAGCCGCCTTCAAAGAGTTTATTGATTCTCGCCCCCATGGTTTTTTTTAGTAAAGGGATCAACGGTGCATATATATTTTCCAAAAAAAATTGACTAATATATTCCTCCTGTACAAAACGCCAATTTCATATGTAAGAACCTAATAGTATATTATATAGTATCTACCCTAGATGCCGTTCGCGGCGCAGATCGTAGATTCGATGCCCACCCAGGACAAACATTTGTGTGCATAAACATGTCTGTTTGTTCTGAGTCCGGGTGTAATTATCTGTATAAGTATGTATTTACAAAAGAAAAGTAGTATATGAGTATGTAGTGTAGTAGTAAAAGTAGTATGTGAAATCAGACAACTGAGATAGTTGTCTGAATTCCATAGTACGAGCTCTGCTTAGTTTGGGATCTAATATTGGCTTTGTGTGAATAATGTCCAAGGATATTATATATTGGTCTGATCAGGATCTCGAACCCAGGTTTTAGTCTAGTCAACAAGTTCAAAAACGTGAAAAATTGAGATAAAGGTCCTAAAAAATATGAGCGATAGCTCATTCGATTCGGAATCTCCTCTAGAATTTTTTTTCTGAAGGATTTTGGTGCGGGTAAAAAGTTGCAAAGTTGCAATTTTTATTAACAAAATAAGATGAAAAAAAAATGATATTTCGTTTTTTGTTAATAACTCAAAAAATATTAATATTTAATCAATTTTGAAAAAAGCTCGTTAAAGAGGAGGACATTTCGAATAAAAAAGTCTCGACTCCCGAAACTCTATCTCTATTATTTATAATTTTAATTTGACGTTGAAAATAGGGCTCCGCGCGGCTGTTACGGCATGCGCGCGCCGCCGCTAAAGAGAGTTCAGCAATAAAGATATTTTTTTACAACATAAAATGTGATTTAAAAAATTCGAAAAAATTCTAGCATCTTGTTAACACTTGAAAGAATCGAGCCCTAAAGAAAAAAAAGGTTAATCACCATTTTTCAATAAGTTATTCGATTGATAACTAACAATTTTTTTTCCAATCTCCGTTGGCATAAACAATGTGACGAAAGGTATAAATAATTGGCCTATAAATTTTAAACTTCATAAATTTTTTTTTTTTTATATTATATTAAAAAGTATTATAATAAATTTAAAAAAATATTTTTTTGCTCTTTTTTATATGTAGCTGTTTTTATTATTTTTTTCTGCTTCGGAAAAAAAATATAACGTAGTTCAATTTTTGCTTATAAAAAATTTTTATAGTTTAAAAAACAATTAAATAATTAATAAAAAAAAATATTTTGCCCTTCTATTTAAAAGTGAAAATTACGATTTTTAATTTAACAAAACAATAGCAAATTTTTTTCTTAACTAATTATTATTTAAACAATCATAACTATGCAATAAAACTATTTTGTTGTTGTTTAGCTTGATTGACACTTGTAACCTTTAACCTTCCAAAGAGGTAATATAGATTTTATTTTCAATTTTCTATCTTTATTTATTTAAAAAAAACGTGTGGGCAAACAAAATTACCTTATTCATAAAAATAAATTTAAAAAAAAACATGTAGTAATCGCGTAGTCTCTATTATTATAAAATAAATTAAAAAAATTACCTATTAGAACCAGGACATACTGCCTAATCAACGGTGGTGAAATATTAAACTTCATTTTTGTTTATTTTTAAGTATAATATGTAAAAATATCACAGATTATAATATTTTAACTAATAAAAATAAATTTGAAATTTATTTGTATGGAAAATGTAATTATTATTTTTATAAACTTTTAAATAACACACACACACATAGCTAATTATTTATAAACTCAATTTAATGTTCCATTTATCAATTTATTCTTTTTTTAAATAAAACACTTTTTTTTAATCGAAAAGAACTCTGCGTCATCAGCCACAGTGTCGTTCGTGAACGAGACTGCCCGTGGGCAACAACGAAATACGAATGGCAATGCCAACGCAAAGCTATGATAATCGCAAGGTGCTTTATCTTCCCCTAAGTTATGTTCACATTATGCCAATATATTTTTATTACACCGGCTTTTAGAACACAAGAATAATAAAAAAATCTTTTAAATATAGAAAACTATATTATTTCATTGCAACGTCTACAAAACCAGTACAAATCAGATATACTTTTTTTCGAACCTATTTTTTGAATTTAGAATACGTAATGTAATAATATAAATTTATAAAATGTATTGTTCTTTGAAACTTGATATTTTCACTCTCAACATCTACGAGTATAATTAATGATTAAACGAACTTACCTGTACGTGAAGTTCTATCATCATTATAATAATAAGGTCCTCCAGAGCGATTTCGGCCTCGGCGGCCAATCTCAAGAGAGATTAGCCAACTGCGCAGGAGATATTATAGTGCACAAGTGTGTGCGCAAACACAGGTGGACTCTCTTTTTCTTAGCTCTCATAATCCGATGGGACGGCAATCCGACACGATCGGAAAGAGTTCAGGCGCAGGACCAACGGCTTAACGTGCTTTCCGAGGCACGGGAGTGTGCACACTTCCAACTTCCAGACTCCGGGCTGCTACAGAAAATTTTCTGACAGAAAAACCCAATAACTATTCACTGGCCCGACCTAGGAATTGAACCCAGGACCAGGAACACAGGAGCTAGCATCATTATTATACGAGGGCTTTGTCCGAAGAGATTGGTTACTTGTAGTAGACACTAGATGTCGCCAGTCTGCACTGTATTTGAGTTTGTTTTTTATATAGGGGTAGGCAGAACACCGTTGGTGCCGGTGCCGCTTTCTAATATCTTCATTTTGTTCAGAGCATCTTCTTTGCAAATGTTGATATTTGAATATCAAGTTAAAGGTTATTATTTATACCTGGATAGATACTCTCTGTTCTATATAAAATAAATTGTTATACGGGAATTGAAGGGATAATTTACGAGAATAAATGAGGTGGGTGGGGTGCGAGGCATTTCTTTATGTTTTTTTTAAATCTTTATATTATGATGATAAGATTATCAGCTATTATAATTTCTTGGCCAAGAATTAGATAGAGAGAGTCTACCGGTATTAAAAGTTCCATATTTTGCACCAGACTCATCTTATTGCGTTAAAAGATATTATAATATTGTATACAGATTACAGACCCTAAGAATAAATCATTTTTACTTATTTTATCAGGTATGTGTCATACTGAATTATTTGAAATTGAGGTCAACATTATTAGTAATAATAATGATAATAATATCCTGGGACATTATTCACACACGGCCTTCTGATCCCAAGCTAAGCAGGGCTTGTACATATTTCCATAATCTGACTGATTTCCATAATCAGACAACTGATAAACTAAATATGTATACTACTTTACTTTTGTAAAAAGATACTTATGTAGATCATTACACCCAGTCTCAGGACAAACAAATATGTTCATATACACAATTGTCTGTCCTGGGTGGGAATCGAGCCCACGACCTGCGGCGGGAAAGGCAGGTATCTAAGAACCACGCCAACCTGCAACGGGCTCGTCGTCGTTAGTATAGAAGTTAAAGATATATTTTTTATTTGTGTTTATAAAAAAGCCTAGGGCTTCTAAAAAGCCTCCGTTTATCATATATGTTTTAAAACACGATTTCAGACTATGAGATATCAATAAAATATTACCTAGATATATTGTTGATAAGTAAGTGACACATATTTCATAATATTACGAAATAATACGAATACGAAAGTGGCAGTACATAGGCTAAAAGGCAAGTCTTTTTTTTGTCATATTGATATCGGTAGATACTTTAGATCATTCGAAAGAATGACCATGTATACGGATCAAGAATATTCGTCTTTCAGATACACGTTACTCATAAAACATCCCTTAGAAACCAGCTTTAATGCCGTCCTCAGGTCTTCGAATTTCAAGTGTGAGGATTCGGTGAGTTTAATTAATGCTTTTGTATTTATATATACCTATATTTGCCACTTGGTTTGGTACTAAAAATATAGGAGATAAAATTTGGTTCTGGCAAGGCTTACATTTCGTAATAGCTCCTATTTCTAAAGTATCGCGAATAGACTTCGTATTTAATTCTTTCCGTGGCAAGTATTCTTGATACTTGAACATTTGTCTATTTTTCTAGACGAGAGAAGGGTATTTGATAGTCTCTACCAAAGACAGAGTAGTTCTGTCACGCGTAACCGATGCCGAGTGACCGATGTCTGCAAAAGTAGGAATGGCATAATTTACCATATCTCATGGTGGTTACGGCTGCGATGATGCGCTGGACGCGACAACTGCTTCGAAGATGATGATGATCTGTCGAAGCGATCCTTGTTGGCAGGCTCCTTCGTCTCTCTCAGCCCAATTTTGAGATAGCCTTAACTGTTTTAGTTAGGTTTTTGCTAAAGGCAATTTGTGAATTTTTGACCTTTGTAATTGATCATTAAGCTTCTTTCTCAATGTATTAAGTACGAAGCTTCTTCGTATTATTGGATTAGTGTACTGACTTTTTGCACATAAGCCCATCAATGTTTGAATGAGGTCAGTATTATTTGTTCTTGTACCTGATGTCATAAGGGAAGTAAGCATGGCTACCTATGACTCTACGGAGGTTCGCGGGTACGGAGGTACTGATCTCGATTGCCTTTGTCTCATTTAAGCTCGGCTTCTATAAAGGCCATGAGCTCAATACGGATATCTTTTTGTAGCTAGATCTGGTTGAATTTCTTCACCAAAGGCTTGGGTAGGATCGTTTCCTAGAATTCAACGAAAACTCAAAGCGGAATAAATATGTATAAATAGTTCGTGAACGCATATATTTATCTTTTACAGATATCTGACATATTTTACTAGTTTAAAAAAAAAACTTAAATTAACGATAATTATTATTAGTTTATTTGTCAAAAAGTGTTTAATAATTGAACGGATTTTTCGATATAGTGCCACACATAGTGCTGGTTGGCCATTTTTTTTTTCTCTATATATAGGTTTTGTTGATTATTTGTTAGTGAATTTCTACGTAGGTGTTTGAAAAATAGCAAAAATAAAATTGTCCATAAATATTCAATTCGAAAAAATCCATGTCCCATAAATCCCTACATACGTTTTTTACAAAAAAGCACTGTAATATTTATTGAACATAAAAATTAAGTTGTAAGTTATACAGGAGCGCTTCGTTCTGCTCTTTAAAACAATCAGGCGTTCCAACAAGAACTTAATTGAAATTTCATGATTTCGGAACATTATGCTGTAGGTTGAAACTTTGTTGTATGTCTTTTTTTCTGACATATTATTAATAAGAGAAAACTTTTAAAATTACCCTTTATTCGCATTTCAAAAGTAAATTATAGTTTAAGTTAATTATTGTGAAAGCAAAATGTTGAAAGCAAAACTTCTATTAAGTTTTTTGTTATTTATTTTGCCACCTAGGAACGTATCCCCCATAATCCCATATAAATTATCATTCCATATTCACGGTTTCTGTATTCGCAGCTTATTGCTGGAACCTATACCCCGCGAATAAAGAGCTATAGATACATTTTTAGGCTTCGTTTGTTGTACGCCACGTTTGTTGTAATCTCTATCACAACTATGGAAACAACAAAACAACAAACAATCGGAATCAATTTTTTTAATTGATTGTAGTGTAAAGTTTTGTTTGTGCTTGTGAGGTGGTCGTTAAAATAGACGTTATTGTGAATAGTTGCAAATGCTAAGTCATTACTCTTTAGCTTTAATTTTCTAGCCTATGCATGGAATTCATATTTTTTCCATCTACATAGATTTTTTTCTATAATAGGTTTAAATCTTTTACTATCTTTATTTTTTAACGTTGTTTTGTTTACAATATGCTGTAAAATAGACTAGAGGTTTCCATTTTTCTGCTCTGGCATCCTATATATTTCTGTATTTGATCAGCGAGCCCGTTGCTCACGGTTGAAAGAACTAGCTTATACTCAGAAATAAGAAGGGACTTCATTGAAATTAATATATTATTTGCTATGATAAAATCCTTATATATAATTTTGCACGCGACGCTCGTAGGATATTTTGTTCGATATGAAAAATGACAGACACTCTTCAGTTATATTTAATAATAATACGTATTATGTTCAATAATTATTATATATAAAAATATTATTGACTCATACACGGTTATTATTCTTGGTAATATAAAAGATGGGATCGTCGGTTTAAAAACATCATACAGAAAACTTATCGTTTAACAGACGTAACTCTTTTTCACAATTTTTAATACGTAAGTTAAAACTACCAAATATTACGCGCGACGTCGCTCGTGTCGAGGCGAGCCGTAAGCGATAGCTGCGAAGATCTAAGCAAGGAGGTTTTGTACATCGATTGACATGACATTGGCATGACGGAGGGAACGTGAAGGGTATACGTGGCTTGTCAAATAGATAAAAAGATTGGATTGGCGTCTAAATAATTCAAAAAATAGAACGATTCTGTAATATAGATGAATGTATTATTACTGAAAACTGTATTTGTTTTTAACACAAATTTTGAATTAATGACAGTAAACAGGATAGAGAGTTTTTATATTATTAATAGATTTGTAGACAATAAAGAGATTAACAACAAATTAACATGATATTAAAAAAAGATAATTTTGACAAATTAAGTTTACATTACATAGATTTTTATACATTACAATTCACATCAATTACATATCTAACAACATTATTCAATACATACCTATAATAACCAAATACATATATTAAATATTTCATGAAAGGTATAGTTTACCTTAAACTATTATTACCATTATTAATATATAGAATATTATATATAGAACATGATACATATAAATAATGAATTAATTGACATACACACGTTTTGTACAAAAATGTTACTATAGATTATTAAGATAAGAATATCCATGAAATATCAATTTCACCTTGATTCCAGCGATATAAAGTCATACAATGCTTTATTTTATCGGAATATTACATAGATTTTTTATGAGGAATTTTCAATGCTTGTGTATATAAAGACAGTTCTAGAACGACCATATGAGCAAACAAGTAATCAAACATTTATACATAAGAAACGCACTAAAATTTGTTATTAATTCCAAATAATAGTCTTTACAAAACTATCAACTCTTCTAGACATGGGTGTAGCCAATCACGTTTAAGACCAGCCAATAAAACTGTTTGCGTTAACAAAAATGTATCATTATATTACATAGAAGCTGACACTTATCGTACCATTGCGTCCTGTCGCTGATTGTGGGACCTCGTTGGATGTGTGTGCGTGTAGTGTGTTCTAGTTTTCAGAATTATTGGTTCCTTTATGCCTTTACAATGGCTCACTCGACCTTCCAATCAGAACACAACTGTACTGCGTATTGCTATTTGGCGGAAGAATATGTGATCAGTGGATGGTACCTAACCAGACGAGCCTACACAAAGCCACGTGAAAATTGTACTCATGATTTTATTAATATCCGGTCACTATTATATTTAAACTGAATAGTAATTATAGTTTTACATTTTATTTTTATTTAATTAACAGAATAATATTCTGAAAAAATCGAAACATATTACTTATATAATCCATAACTCATTCCTTAACAGTTCTATTCGTGTCAGAAATATTTCGGACCTCTGTTTTTCCACCTAAAGCGTCTTGAATTTCACTAAACGTTTTACCTTTAGTTTCAGGTAGGAACAGAGCTATTAGGATCCCAACTAAGACACACATAGCACTAAAGAACCAGTAAGTTGGTGCCGGTCCAACAGCCAATGTCATTAACGGAAAATACTTGCTTATTATAAACATGATTAACGTTGCCAATGATACGGTGATGGAGGCACCCAAGGCCCTACTTGGACCTTCGAATAGTTCTGTTATTACCAACCATAGCAGCGAACCGATCCCTGTTAAAAATAAAAATATATTAGATTTCTAATTTAAAAAGTCACAAAGTTCCATTAAATTAAATGTAAGCTACTAAAATATATTTAATAAATAAAAATTTTAACAAAACAAAAACCGACTTCATTGGAAAAACAAATTAAAATGCACTAAAAAGTAAAAAAATAATTGCGTATTCTTCTATAATTTGATAATTAACTTACTATTTTCTACTCATCAATATGTAATTATTGTTACTTTTGGAGTCGATGTCAGCCAAGGTGGGCTTATAACTACATACATAGTTGTAGGTGAGATGTGCTTGTGTCGCACGCGCAACTTAACGAAGCCAATAAAAGTCAATTTGTAATGTGTATGTTTTTGTTTGTTTTTAAAATATTCCCGTATTATTATTGCTAGGTATATTATAGTGTTTCCTTAGCTGACATCGACTCCAAAAATAACAATAATTACATATTGATGAGTAGAAAATAGTAAGTTAATTATCAAATTATAGAAGAATACGCAATTATTTTTTTACTTTTTAGTGCATTTTAATTTGTTTTTCCAATGAAGTCGGTTTTTGTTTTGTTAAAATTTTTATTTATTTTTCGATTTTTAGTGAATCTGAAGTACACTCACTAATTTGTAGAATATGGGTAGACCTACTAAACGTGCAGCTCATATGAGACAGCGCCATTTATATTATTATTTAAATATATTAATCTAAAACAGTGAAACATAAAGAAAAATGCATTTTGGTACTTAATTAATAAATATTAGTTAATACGGTTAAATGTATTAATATAAATTAACATGTTTTGATTAAATAGATTTAGTTGGTGGGGTAATTTAGTTGGGCAGCCATAACATAACCAAATAGTTATTTCTAGTAATAATTAAATAAACTGCATGTTTAAAGATGTTGTGTTATACCATTCTTCACCATAAAATATGACGGAATGTCTGTATATTAAAAAAAAGGGGAAGTATCTATATTATCCTAACTAATATTATAAATGCGAAAGTAAGTTTGCTTGTGACGCTTTCACGCTTAACCACTAAGCCGATTTAAAAAATTCTTTCACCAATGGAAAGTTACATTATCAGGGAGTAATATAGGCTACATTTTGTCCCCATATTCCCACGGGAACAGGAACTACGCGGGTGAAACCGCGGGAAAAACACTAGTAATCAATATATATAAATATAACATGTATATAAGAGTACTTATACGATTCTATATATATATATATATATGTATAATTTTCAAAATTGGTCTCAACTTTTAGGAGATGTTCAAATATGTTTCAATTACAAACATATACATATATACTAATGCTTATATGTATAACTCATATTATAAAGAGGAAAGATTTGACTTTTGTTTGATTTTTTATTACGATTTAAATCAAAAACTACTCGACCGATTTTAAAAATTCTTTCACCCTTAGCAAGCTACGTCTTTACCGAGTAATATAGGCTTTATTATATTTTCAAAAACTTATAGATCCCTACTGAAAATGGAGCAATGTAACCCAACGTATCAAACTGTTGTCTATAAAAGTTATTATTTCGCGTGCGCTGCGAAAACTATTGACGGTATATAAAGAAGTGTTTTTTACAATAGTACTATAATTACTTGATCATAACGATGTTATGGTAGGTGAATGATAAATCTAGATAGCCTATAAAAGATTCGGCCGTGTATCGTTAATTTGCTACTAAGAATTGAAGATTTCCGTTACTTTGTCATGGATCCTATAATCAGAATCTAACCAAACTATCATCAAACAACCCTTGAAGTATACTCTTTCTAATAAAAAAAAAATCATCGAAATCGGTTGGCGTGATATTAAGTTATTCGTCCATTTGTCGCGCACATACCTCATGCAAATTTACGACTTATATGGTTTTCTCATGGATTCCATTGTCAAACCTGGACTAAAAAAAAATGGGACCCCATGGGAAGCAACCCCTTTCAAATAAAAAAAAAATCATCAAAATCGATTCACCCAGTCGAAAGTTATGAGGTAACAAACATAAAAAAAAAAAAAAAAAAAAAAAAACATACAGACGAATTGATAACCTCCTCCTTTTTTTGAAGTCGGTTAAAAAGCTGGTGAACTGCTGTCGCAATTTCAATTATTAGTAAGAAATCAATTGCGAAGTTCTAGCAACTTATCGTGACTTTTACGAGGAATTAAAGATAATAATTAAAAGTTTACAAATCCAGTGATATAAAAATCACTGAAGAATTTTTGAAAAAAAAAATGTTTTTTCCAGTAGCTATAACGCTACGATATATGTTATAGAATTGATATAAAGAAAAATACATTAAAAAGTGAAATATAGAAATTAATGGTCTCTAATATTATACATGCAAAACTGACTTTGTTTTTATTGTTACGCTTTTTCATCTTAATTTGTTGAGAGTTGAAAAACTCAACTCAACATCATCAATAGAAATTTCGCCTTAATGTTGTCAAAGGTTTGGAAAAGAACCATACCTAAAACCTCCCCTAAAATGAGGTCAGTTGATTCCATTGGTGAGATCCTAATTGATTATTAAACATAATAAATATCTTTGATCGATATTACTCAAAGATAAAGCATAAACGAAATGAATACCCACCAGCGCAGTAGCAGAATATGACAAATATCAAAGATATAATCGGCAAATAGTTCATGAAGCCGATTATTTCGTAGCCCTCTGCTCCACTTATGTTGAAAAAAGTCCCAAGTCCTAACTGAAAAATAAATTCATTGTCACCAACAAAAATAATAATAGAAGACATTATTTTATATAAATGCTAACAATATAAATATTCCACACATAAATCAAAAACTTTAACAATTAATTGATTATGTTGTCTGTATTATACAGGTTGTAACAAAAACCCTGTCCAACCCGTGAAGTCGTTATTAGCTATCGTGAATCGGTTCTATTTATGTAATAACTACTTCAAAGGTTTTGTCACATCCTGTGTTTGACAGTTATTCTGCTCTCGTCGCCTCGCCCATCTTGAAGAGAGGGACCTATCTATTCTCTGGCTGCGCGTAGACTGCGATGATCATCCGCGAATCTACGCGTGTCTAAATAGGTCCCATAGCGGTAATGACGAAACTGACCGGCTCGTTGAGCACATCCAACGGGTTGCAGATTCCATGCTGCAGCAGATCCCATCCGCAGAGATCGTGATTGTTGGCGATTTTAACGCCCACCACGCCGAATGGCTAGGTTCACGTACCACCAATCATGCGGGGAGATCTGTGGCCGATTTTGCCTTGGCATATGATCTGACACAATTGGTTACTTCGCCAACGCGAATCCCAGATGTGGATGATCATACATCTTCCCTGCTAGACCTACTGCTGACCTCTCATCCGGACGGGTACCATGTTTCCGTCGAGCCTCCTCTAGGCTCGTCGGACCATTGTCTTGTCAGGAGTACAGTGCCTATCTTATGCCCCTCACGGCCTCGGTTCGTGGGATATCGGCGAGTGTGGCACTACAGGTTAGCGGACTGGGACGGGATGCGGTCCTTCTTTGCATCCTACCCATGGGGGCGGATTTGTTTCTCGCCGGGTGATCCAGATGTCGTTGCTGACTTGGTCGCTGATGTGGTGTTTCAGGGTGTGGAACTTATCATTCCGTACTCTGCAGTACCCATCGGTGGCAGATTCCGGCCCTGGTTTGGTAGCTTCTGCAAAACGGCGTCACGCCGAAAAGTAGAATGCTATCAAGCCTGGGCTGAAGCGACGGCATCGCCTGATGTAAATACCAGCGCATTTAAAAAGGAATATAACTCTGCCTCCAGGTCTTTCCAAAGAGTTATTGCCAAGGCAAAGTTGGAGCACATAGGCAGGATTGGCGAGAGATTGGTGCGTCTTCCTTCGGGAACACGCGCATTTTGGTCTCTCGCTAAGGCTGTCTTAGGGAATTTCTGTCAGCCCTCCCTTCCATCTCTGCATAGGAGCGATGACATGTTGGCTCATACCGCGAAGGAGAAAGCTGACCTTTTGAGCACTCACTTCGAGTCCAACTCGACTCTGGATGACCAAGGAAAGATACCACCGACAATCTTGCGGTGTGATACCACGATGCCGGAAATTAAATTCCGACAAAGTGCGGTTCGTAAAGCACTTTTTCCTTGGACATCCATAAGTCGAGTGGGCCCGATGGCATTCCTCCGATTGTGTCGCGTACTTTTGCTCCCGAGCTGGCACCGGTCTTAACGCGCCTTTTCCGCCACTCCTACACATTAGGCGTAGTCCCGAATTCTTAGAAGACTGCTTTCGTGCACCCGACCCCTAAAAAAGGCAATCGCTCTGATCCAACAAACTATAGACCTATTGCTGTCACCTCCTTGTTCGCCAAGATAATGGAATCCCTTATTAACTGCCAGCTCCTGCGGTATCTAGTGTAGCACCAGCTGATCAGCGACCGCCAGTACGGCTTCCGTCGAGGTCACTCAGCTGGTGATCTTCTAGTTTACCTGACTCACAGATGGGCTGCAGCGGTTGAGTCCAAGGGGGAGGCAGTAGCAGTCAGTCTGGACATGGCGAAAGCCCTCGATCGGGTATGGCCTAAAGCGCTTCTCTCGAAGCTTCCTTCCTACGGGCTTCCCGAGAAATTATGCACGTGGATCACCAGCTTTTTGGCAGATCGGAGCATCAAGGTAGGTGCGCAAATTCGGCCCCACATAGAGTACTGCTCTCACTTCTGGGCGGGAGCTCCCCTTCTTCCTTTTGACCGTATTCAACGTAGAGCAGTTCGAATTGTCGATGATCAGGCTATTACTGATCGGCTTGATCCTTTGGATTTGCGTAGAGATGTAGGGTCTCTCTGCATCCTCTGCCGCATATATCACGGGGAGTGTTTTGAGGAGTTGTTTGGATTAGTCCCGGCAGCTGAATTTCACCACCGGACATCGACCGGACTCTGTGGAACCAGCTTTCGCCGGCGACTTTTCCGAACCGATATGACTTAAAAACCTTCAAGAAGAGAGCGTACTCTTTCCTAAAAGGCCGGCAACGCATTTGCATGTCCTCAGATGTTGCAGATGTCCATGGGCGGTGGTAGTCACTTTCCATCAGGTGAGCCTCCTGCTCGTTTGCCCCCTCTAACATAAAAAAAAATTATTTACTTACCATTCCAAGAAACATTCCAGAGATACACGTTAGTAAAATGCTCTTCCTACCAAATTTAATCATGATCAGCGTAGTGCAAAAACTTGCCAAAACTTGAATTACACCGATAATAACCGACGCGATTTCAGGCTGTACGCTAGTTTGCGTAGACTCTAAAATCGTTTGCAGATAAAATGACACAGCGTTAAACCCTACCAGCTGCCCTCCACCAGCAACCAAAAATGCAAGCGAAACTGATTTCAAGAACATGCGATTTTTTAATAACGCAATTTTATCAACTTTTTCTTCATTTTTCTTAGATATCTCATATTCTTCTATTTCTTGATTAGCGAGTAATTCTGATCCCCTTAATTGAATTAGAACTTTAATTGCTTCTTCTGCGTGACCTGATAAATGAAATGTTTAAGTTACTACATCGACTCCAAAAATAACAATAATTGTAACTACATTATCAACCACACAACACAATCGTACCTACATATTGATGAGTAGAAAATATTAAGTTAATTATCAAATTATAGAAGAATACGCAATTATTTTTTTAGTTTTTAGTGCATATTAATTTGTTTTTACGTTGAAGTCGGTTTTTGTTTTGTTAAAATTTTTGTTTATTAAGTATAAGTTTGCAGTTATTTCCACCAGGCTTAATTGAAATGTATGGGAACGTCAGTTGCCATGAGATAATTTATTCAAGATGTTTTAATTCACCGCTGATTGTAACATGACTTTTAAACATAAACCCGCTGTCTTTTCTTAAGATGCGCGTATATCTACATTTCATTTCACAGATGGCAATTATCTTTAAGGAATTTGAGGTAAATTCTTAATGGCGAGTAAACACATATATCTTCTAACTATTTCAATGAATGCAGGTGTCCTTACGATAGTTTCCTTAAATAAGCAAGTGTGGCAAGCAAAATCAAAGTTTGTTTTTATTGTATACACCAGGCCTACCAGGGCTGAGTAAAGTGCATTTGATACTTTAAATTATTCAATACTGACCTTTAGAATAAAGATAGAAAGGTGTATCCGGCAAGAAGAGTAAAGGCAACGTTGTGACCGCTATCATCGACGCCATCACTATGCTGAAGTTAGTGTAGGACAGGAAAGGTCCTGCTGATAATGTTATCACAATTCCTAGTGACGAGAATATCTGAAGAAACGTCCCTAAAGCGCCCCGGTGTTCTTTCTAGGAAAAAAATATATAATTGATATTCGTATTGTGTCTTAATATCGATCGATCTTAATATTGTGTCGCAATCCAAATCTACCCAATTTTCAGTCATTCTAATGCAGTTGGCATTAGAATAACTGAAATTCTGAACTGAAATTGACCTGTATGTATCTATGTAACGGAATCTTTGAAAAATTCAATCTTCACCCACTTCAAGACGTCCAATTAATTTGGAAATTTACATACGTATTAAAGACCAATGACTAGAAAAATATAAGTCCCCTGTGCGTTATCGTGCAGCCGGGCCGAGGTCGTACTGCGTGTTTTTTAGTAGTTAGTTTCTAAACTATAATAATTTATTTAAGTTATTTGCACTGCAGAAAACAAGCGTATACTCACAGACGCGATCTCCGATGCGTAAACAGGGACAATAGTGTATATAAATGTATCTATAACAACCATCACAGCTCTGCTGAATATGAATATCCACACTTTATCAGCAAATATCAGAAGAATTGCCATACATAGCTTGGGCAGCGATGCCAGCAAAAGGCAATATTTTCTACCAATCAGATCTAGCAGCATTCCTCCGAAGACAGTTGCTGAAAATATAGTTGTTTCATATAATAAATTAGCTAGTTCGCTTTATTGTATATTACTAATTTTTGTCATGTTCATGATATAAAATAGAAAGATTTTCATAAATTTCACTTGGTTCTAGAAAGGCTTTCTGCCTGCATCATCACATATTTTACTGCCACACAGAAATACTTAGTAGTTAGTACTGTTGTATACCGGATAAAGGGGCGAGTGTGCCAGTGTAACTACAGACAAATTCAAAACATATTAGGTCCTGAGATAAGAGGTGCAGTAAAAATGTAAAGAGCCGTTGTTGCAATGTCTACAGCAACGTCCACACAACACAATGCCATATAACATAAAAAAATCTTTGAGTTTCTTCTCAGGTCTGAGGTGTTTATTTCCGAACCGGTGGTAGATTTATAACAATCAATAAGTAAGTATAACGGTTATTTATTGAATAAATATTTATGACTTTGATTATGAGCGGCGGTAACCCCTAACCATCAGATGCCCGTTTATCTATATTGAATAATAAAAAAATGATGCCCTCCTAACCGATGAATGAGCTGACTATTACTTACTAAACACGGCGCATAAGTAACCACCAGAAACGATCCACGAACCCTCTTCTTCCGTGATGGGTCGTGACAATGGCGTCTCTGTGTCATTTCTTAATTTTACAAGCATCGGTGAAGACCACGAGACACTCATGCCATTTGTCAAAATGGTCAGGTTCACTGGAAAAAGATTATGTGTTATCCTCTTGATCAAATTTCGGTTGTTGCGGATCTAAAAAAGCACAGATACCATCTACATACGTAGCGGACTACGTATAGTACACAGAGTTTCTATATTTCAATAATCTATAATTTTTCGAACAGATTTGGTTGTGTTTCGTTAGAATCGACATCATCCTGAAACAAATCCAATATGGCGTCATGGCGTTGCTATATCCAAACGTGTTTCGTAACTTTTAGTTTCTTAATTTTTTGAATACGCTATATATAATTATATGAACAGTGTTCGTTAGGGATGCACCATACTATCTCGAGTCTCGAGATAGGCGAGTCGAAGCGGCATGAGAACGCTTCCTTCGCTTTACGTTATCTTTTGTTCGCCTAAAATCGTTATCTAGACATTGTTTTAGTAGGTACTTAAAAATAATTCGTATATGAAAGCTAGCCAAGTCAGATCTTAAAAAAAATATCCTAAGTTATACAAAGAAATTATATTTCAAGCTGTTATAAAATATTTTATGTTGTTACTAATAAATTTCGAGACTAACCATTGAACTTGGCTCTCATTTCACAATTAAGTTTTTGATGAGATTTATTTTAATCGAAATTTAAAAAAAAATAACAATATATATGGCTAGATTGTTTATCATGGCTCGTCCGAACATTTTTACGTGCACACTCGTGATTGCGAATACAGCTTTAGATTAATATTACGACTTAAATACTAAATACTTTTAATCACCTAATAATAATTGATCTCCATGTTATATATTCCTATTTTATTTATATCAGCATAAATTATTAAATAAAATGCACTTATCTATATAATTTCTATATGTATAATTAAAAATTGTTTGAAATAACTCTCGCCTTATCTTCGTATAACAGAAACGATATTAAACTTTAGACATTGTTATCAAAGAAATATACAGCGTGTAACAAAAACCTTGTCCGATCCTTGAAGTGGTCATTTATAGGTATCGTGATCGATGTCGGTTCTATTTATGACATTATTTTTAAAATAATAAGAAAAAAGATTTGCTCATAAAAAATATTAGGTCCTTACATATGAAGTTAGCGTTTTGTCGTACTGACCACTTTGATCTGAAATATCTCCTCTTTGGTTGAGAATTCCAAATTCAAATTTATAAATTAATTTTGCTGGTACATTTGAGTTTTGAAAACAGTCATTCGTTTTTTCCTCATTACTTTTTTCTTTGGCGTCGCTTATTAGCGCACAATGGAAAACATGAAATATCGGTATATTTACGAGTACGAGTTCTACCGTGGCACCACTGCAGAAACAGCTCGAAGGATTGATAATGTGTACGGCGCTGGTGTCGCAAAAGAAAGCACGGTTTTTGGTTTCAACGTTTTCGTTCTGGAAATTTCGACCTTCAGAACCAACCCCGTCGACGGCCGGAGACCAGTGGAAAATGAAGAATTAAAGGCTATTGCGGAAGCACAATATCACAAAGCACTTCAGAGATAGCTGCACGCTTCAGAGTAAGTGATAAAACTGTATTAATCCACTTGAAGCAAATCGAGAAAGTAAAAAAACTTGAAAGGCTTTCTAAAATCTGGCCAAACGATTACGGCAGATATCTATTGTCAGCAACTACAAGTACAAACCATGAAGGAAAAACTAGCTGCTAAACAATCGAGATTGGTCAATCGCGCTAGGCCACTGCTGCTTCACAACAACGCAAGACCACACACTACACAACAAACAACCACTCAGTTAGATGAGCTACAATTGAAATATCTGCGATATCCACCGTACTCCCCGGACCTTGCTCCAACGGATTACCATTTTTTTCCGGAATTGGCTTCTTACAAGGCAAAAATTCAACTCCGATGCCAAGCCGCCTTCAAAGAGTTTATTGATTCTCGCCCCCATGGTTTTTTTTAGTAAAGGGATCAACGGTGCATATATATTTTCCAAAAAAAATTGACTAATATATTCCTCCTGTACAAAACGCCAATTTCATATGTAAGGACCTAATAGTATATTATATAGTATCTACCCTAGATGCCGTTCGCGGCGCAGATCGTAGATTCGATGCCCACCCAGGACAAACATTTGTGTGCATAAACATGTCTGTTTGTTCTGAGTCCGGGTGTAATTATCTGTATAAGTATGTATTTACAAAAGAAAAGTAGTATATGAGTATGTAGTGTAGTAGTAAAAGTAGTATGTGAAATCAGACAACTGAGATAGTTGTCTGAATTCCATAGTACGAGCTCTGCTTAGTTTGGGATCTAATATTGGCTTTGTGTGAATAATGTCCAAGGATATTATATATTGGTCTGATCAGGATCTCGAACCCAGGTTTTAGTCTAGTCAACAAGTTCAAAAACGTGAAAAATTGAGATAAAGGTCCTAAAAAATATGAGCGATAGCTCATTCGATTCGGAATCACCTCTAGAAAATTTTTTCTGAAGGATTTTGGTGCGGGTAAAAAGTTGCAATTTTTATTAACAAAATAAGATGAAAAAAAATGATATTTCGTTTTTGTTAATAACTCAAAAAATATTAATATTTAAGCAATTTTAAAAAAAGCTCGTTAAAGAGGAGGAAATTTCCAATAAAAAAGTCTCGACTCCCGAAACTCCATCTCTATTATTTATAATTTTAATTTGACGTTGAAAATAGGGCTCCGCGCG
The DNA here is from genome assembly GCA_963151315.1 of Nymphalis c-album. Lineage (NCBI taxonomy): Eukaryota > Metazoa > Arthropoda > Insecta > Lepidoptera > Nymphalidae > Nymphalis > Nymphalis c-album. The sequence goes on from OY720609.1 coordinate 6,932,564, forward strand.
GCTGTTACGGCATGCGCGCGCCGCCGCTAAAGATATTTTTTTTACAACATAAAATGCGATTTAAAAAATTCGAAAAAATTCTAGCATCTTCTTAACACTTGAAAGAATCGAGCCCTAAAGAAAAAAAAAGGTTAATCACCATTTTTCAATAAGCTATTCAATTGTTAACTAACAAATTTTTTCCCAATCTCCGTTGGCATAAACAATGTGACGAAAGGTATAAATAATTGGCCTAAAAATTTTAAACTTCATAATTTTTTTTTAATATTATATTAAATAGTATTATAATAAATAAAAAATAAAAAATTTTTGCTCCATTTTATATGTAGCTGTTTTTATTATTTTTTTCTGCTTCAGAAAAAAAATATAACGTAGTTCAATATTTGCTTATAAAAAATTTTTAGTTTAAAAAACAATTAAATAATTAATAAAAAAAATTATTTTGCCCTTCTATTTAAAAGTGTAAATTACGATTTTTAATTTAACAAAACGAAAGCAAATTTTTTTCTTAACTAATTATTTAAACAATCATAACTATGCAATAAAACTATTTTGTTGTTGTTTAGCTTGATTGACATTTGACACATGTAACCTTTAACCTTCCAAAGAGGTAAGGTATAGATTTTAATTTCAATTTTCTAACTTTATTTATTAAAAAAAAACTTGTCTTGTGGGCAAAGAAAATTACCTTATTCATAAAAATAAATTAAAAAAAAACATGTAGTAATCGCGTAGTCTCTATTATTATAAAATAAATTAAAAAAATTACCTATTAGAACCAGGACATACTGCCTAATCAACGGTGGTGAAATATTAAACTTCATTTTTGTTTATTTTAAAGTATATGTAAAAATATCACAGATTATAATATTTTAACTAATAAAAATAAATTTGAAATTTATTTATATGGAAAATGTAATTATTATTTTTATAAACTTTTAAATAACACACACACACATAGCTAATTATTTGAAATTACAATTTAATGTTCCATTTATCAATTTATTCTTTTTTTAAATAAAACACTTTTTTTTAATCGAAAAGAACTCTGCGTCATTAGCCACAGTGTCGTTCACGGGCAACAACGAAATACAATGGCAATGGCAACGCAAAGCTATGATAATCGCAAGGTGCTTTATCTTTCACTATTATTACACCGGCTTTTAGAACACAAGAAAATAAAAAAAAATTTAAATATAAAACTATATTATTTCATTGCAACGTCTACAAAACCAGTACAAATCAGATATACTTTTTTTCGAACCTATTTTTTGAATTTAGAATACGTAATGTAATAATATAAATATATAAAATGTACTGTTCTTTGAAACTTGATATTTTCACTCTCAACATCTACAAGTAAACTAATCTCGAGGACAAAGCACAAAGTATAATTAATGATTAAACGAACTTACCTGTACGTGAAGTTCTATCATCATTATAATAATAAGGTCCTCCAGAGCGATTTCGGCCTCGGCGGCCAATCTCAAGAGAGATTAGCCAACTGCGCAGGAGATATTATAGTGCACAAGTGTGTGCGCAGACACAGGTGGACTCTCTTTTCCTTAGCTCTCATAATCCGATGGGACGGCAATCCGACACGACCGGAAAGAGTTTAGGCGCAGGACCAACGGCTTAACTTGCTTTCCGAGGCACGGGAGTGTGCACACTTCCAACTTCCAGACTCCGGACTGCTACTGAGAATTTTCTGACATAAAAACCCAATAACTATTCAATGGCCCGACCTAGGAATTGAACCCAGGACCACCGGGTCTGCGGCCTTATATCTAGCCACTAGACCAACGAGCGAGCATCATTATTATACGAGGGCTTTGTCCGAAGAGATTGGTTACTTGTAGTAGACACTAGATGTCGCCAGTCTGCACTGTATTTGAGTTTGTTTTTTATATAGGGGTAGGCAGAACACCGTTGGTGCCGGTGCCACTTTCTAATATCTTCATTTTGTTCAGAGCATCTTCTTTGCAAATGTTGATATTTGAATATCAAGTTGAAGGTTATTATTTATACCTGGATAGATACTCTCTGTTCTATATAAAATAAATTGTTATACGGGAATAAATGAGGTGGGTGGGGTGCGAGGCATTTTTTATGGTCTTTTTAATCTTTATATGATGATAAGATTATCAGCTATTATAATTTCTTGGCCAAGAAATTGATAGAGAGAGTCTACAGGTATTCAAAGTTCCATATTTTGCACCCGACTAATCTTATTCCGTTAAAATATATTATAATATTGTATACAGATTACAGACCCTAAGAGTAAATCATTTTTACTTATTTTTGAAAAATAAAACATTTTATCAGGTATGTGTCACACCGAATTATTTGAAATTGAGGTCAACATTATTAGTAATAATAATGATAATAATATCCTGGGACATTATTCACACACGGCCTTCTGATCCCAAGCTAAGCAGGGCTTGTACATATTTCCATAATCTGACTGATTTCCATAATCAGACAACTGATAAACTAAACATGTATACTACTTTACTTTTGTAAAAAGATACTTATGTAGATCATTACACCCAGTCTCAGGACAAACAAATATGTTCATATACACAATTGTTTGTCCTGGGTGGGAATCGAGCCCACGACCTGCGGCGGGAAAGGCAGGTATCTAAGAACCACGCCAACGTGCAACGGGCTCGTCGTCGTTAGTATAGAAGTTAAAGATATATTTTTTATTTGTGTTTATAAAAAAGCCTAGGGCTTCTAAAAAGCCTCCGTTTATCATATATGTTTTAAAACACGATTTCAGACTATGAGATATCAATAAAATATCACCTAGATATATTGTTGATAAGTAAGTGACACATATTTCATAATATTACGAAATAATACGAATACGAAAGTGGCAGTACATAGGCTAAAAGGCAAGTCTTTTTTTTGTCATATTGATATCGGTAGATACTTTAGATCATTCGAAAGAATGACCATGTATACGGATCAAGAATATTCGTCTTTCAGATACACGTTACTCATAAAACATCCCTTAGAAACCAGCTTTAATGCCGTCCTCAGGTCTTCGAATTTCAAGTGTGAGGGATCGGTGAGTTTAATTAATGCTTTTGTATTTATATATACCTATATTTGCCACTTGGTTTGGTACTAAAAATATAGGAGATAAAATTTGGTTCTGGCAAGGCTTACATTTCGTAATAGCTCCTATTTCTAAAGGATCGCGAATAGACTTCGTATTTAATTCTTTCCGTGGCAAGTATTCTTGATACTTGAACATTTGTCTATTTTTCTAGACGAGAGAAGGGTATTTGATAGTCTCTACCAAAGACAGAGTAGTTCTGTCACGCGTAACCGATGCCGAGTGACCGATGTCTGCAAAAGTAGGAATGGCATAATTTACCATATCTCATGGTGGTTACGGCTGCGATGATGCGCTGGACGCGACAACTGCTTCGAAGATGATGATGATCTGTCGAAGCGATCCTTGTTGGCAGGCTCCTTCGTCTCTCTCAGCCCAATTTTGAGATAGCCTTAACTGTTTTAGTTAGGTTTTTGCTAAAGGCAATTTGTGAATTTTTGACCTTTGTAATTGATCATTAAGCTTCTTTCTCAATGTATTAAGTACGAAGCTTCTTCGTATTATTGGATTAGTGTACTGACTTTTTGCACATAAGCTCATCAATGTTTGAATGAGGTCAGTATTATTTGTTCTTGTACCTGATGTCATAAGGGAAGTAAGCATGGCTACCTATGACTCTACGGAGGTTCGCGGGTACGGAGGTACTGATCTCGATTGCCTTTGTCTCATTTAAGCTCGGCTTCTATAATGGCCATGAGCTCCCTACGGATATCTTTTTGTAGCTAGATCTGGTTGAATTTCTTCACCAAAGGCTTGGGTAGGATCGTTTCCTAGAATTAAACGAAACTAAGTCTCAAAGCGGAATAAATATGTATAAAAAGTTCGTGAACGCATATATTTATCTTTTACAGATAACTGACATATTTTACTAATTTAAAAAATAATACTTAAATTAACGATAATTATTATTTGTCAAAATATTTAATAATTGGACGGATTTTTTCGCAATATGGCACTATTGCAGGCTGGTAGGTCGTTCTTTTTTCTGTATATATAGGTTTTGTTGATTATTTGTTAGTGAATTTCTACGTAGGTGTTTGAAAAATAGCAAAAATAAAATTGTCCATGATATATTCAATCCGAAAAAATCCATGTCCTATAAATCCCTACATACGTTTTTTTTACAAAAAAGCACTGTATAGGCCAGAAACGAGGAAACAAAACAGGAAAATTTGGAGAACTTCAGAAAAGTGTATTCACTGGACGCCGGTAAGATGGCTAATACGGTGTACCTAATAAAATTGAACATAAAAATTAAGTTGTAAGTTATACAGGAGCGCTTCGTTCTGCTCTTTAAAACAATCAGGCGCTTCAACAAGCACTTAATTGAAATTTCATGATTTCGGAACAATATGCTCTCGGTTGAAACTTTGTTGTATGTCTTATTTTCTGACATATTATTAATAAGAGAAATCTTTTAAAATTACCTTTTATTCGCATTTCAAAAGTAAATTATAGTTTAAAGTTAAGTTAATTATTGTGAAAGTAAAATGTTCGTGGGGAAATCCATCATGGATACCCTCCATATGCGATGTAGTATGGAGGGTTATGTCGGACTCCTACCGACTAAAACCACCACGGTACCCTTCCCGTCTTAAGGGGAGCACCAAGGGATCGCTTGCGCATGCTACCGTGAACGAATATTAGTAGCTAGCTGAACCTAGCTGACGACAAATTATTAAGGTAGCAGTAGCTATAAATATAGATACATTTTTAGGCTTCGTGTTCTTATAGTACGCCACGTTTGTTGTAATCTCTATCACATCTATGGACTGCGTACCGGTAATCAAACAACTCGGAATCCATTTTTTTAACCGATTGTAGTGTAAAGTTTAGTTTGTGCTTGTGAGGTGGTCGTTATAATAGACGTTATTGTGAATAGTTGCAAATGTTAAATCAGTAATGAGCTTTAGCTTTAAGCCTCTCTAGCCTGTGCAAGGAATTCATATTTTTTCCATCTACATAGAAATTTTTCTATATCTTTTACTATCTTTATTTTTTAACGTTGTTTTGCTTACAATATTCTGTAAAATAGACTAGAGGTTTCCATTTTTCTGCTCTGGCGTCCTATAAATTTCTGTATTTGATCAGCGAGCCCGTTGCTCACGATTGAAAGAACTAACTTATACTCAGAAATAAGAAGGGACTTCAATGAAATTAATATATTATTGCTGTCATAAAATCCTTATATATAATTTGTCGCGCAACGCTCGTAAGATATTTTATAAGTCAATTCGTTTCCCGCCAAAAAGGGAACCTGTCATTGTTCTTGCTTACAGATACAAAATGTAGAATATTGTTGTTTAATATGAAAAATGACAGACACTCTCCAGTAATATTTAATCATAATACGTATTATGTTCAATAATTATTATATATCTAATTATTATTGACTCATACACGGTTATTATTCTTGGTAATATAATAGATGGGATCGTTGGTTTAAAAACATCAAAAGGAAAACTTACTCTTTTTCACAATTTTTAATACGTAAGTTAAAACTATCAAATTTAAATGTTACGCGCGACGTCGCGTCGAGGCGAGCCGTAAGCGATAGCTGCGAAGATCTAAGCAAGGAGGTTTTGTACATCGATTGACATGACACTGGCATGACGGAGGGAACGTGAAGGGTATACGTGGCTTGTCAGATATATATAAAAAGATTGGATTGGCGTCTAAATAATTCAAAAAATAGAACGATTCTGTAATATAGATGAATGTATTATTACTGAAAACTGTATTTGTTTTTAACACAAATTTTGAATTAATGACAGTAAACAGGATAGAGAGTTTTTATATTATTAATAGATTTGTAGACAATAAAGAGATTAACAACAAATTAACATGATATTAAAAAAAGATAATTTTGACAAATTATGTTTACATTACATAGATTTTTATACATTACAATTCACATCAATTACATATCTAACAACATTATTCAATACATACCTATAGTAACCTAATACATTTATTAAATAGTTCAAAGCTAAAATTTACCTTAAACTATTATATATACAATATTATATATAGAACATGATACATATAAATAATGAATTAATTGACATATATGAATAATTTATATAATTTTTTTTATTACTATGTGACTATAACGGCTATTTTTTTTTGACAAGACAAGCCAAGCCAAGCCAAGTCATGCCATGCCACGACGGTTAAAGCTGGAACTCTCCGTCAAGCCTACCTGTAACCATGAATGACGTCACATACGAGTGACAACAGTGGGTTCATTTCGGAACGTCATCCGTTTTGTACAAAAATATTGCTATAGATTATTAAGATAAGAATATCCATGAAATATCAATTTCACCTTGATCCCAGCAATACAAAGTCATACAATGCTTTATTTTATAGTTTTACAATTAATTAAAAGAATAATATTCTGAAAAAATCGAAACAGCTTACTTATATAATCCATAGCTCATTCCTTAACAGTTCTATTCATGTCAGAAATATCTCGGACCTCTGTTTTTCCACTTAAAGCGTCTTGAATTTCACTAAACGTTTTACCTTTAGTTTCAGGTAAGAAAAGAGCTATTAGGATCCCAACTAACACACACATAGCACTAAAGAACCAGTAAGTTGGTGCCGGTCCAACAGCCAATGTCATTAACGCAAAATACTTGGTGGTTATAAATATGAAAAATGTTGATGATGTTATGCTGATGGAGACACCCAAGGCCCTACTTGGACCTTCGAATAGTTCTGCTATCACCAGCCATAGCAGCGAACCGATTCCTGTCAAAGATAAAAATTTTATTATAATTTAAATTTAATAAATAGAAAAATGATGGTGGAATGCTGTCGCAATTACATTGCCGTTGCGTTCAATCATAACTTTTACGAGTTATTAAAGATATATAAAAACAATAATTTGAAGTGTACAAATAGTACCAGTTTACAATATAAAAATCGCAGAAAAAAAAATGATAAAATTTCATATAGTTCTCCCGTGGTTTGTCGTTGTAGAGACAAAATCCTACCTAATTTATGAACGCAAAACTGACTTTGTTTGTTTGTTGCGCTTTCTCATCATAACAACTCAATCGATTATAAAAATTTGCATGCACGTTTTCAAAGGTACAAAAAAAAGCATAGGGTACCTAACACCTCTCTCACACGCGAGTAGAAATTAATTTCTAATAAAAATGATTCAGATAGTTAAAAAGAATACTTACCAGCGCAGTAACAGAATATAACAAATATCAAAGATATAATCGGCAAATAGTTCATGAAGCCGGTTATCTCGTAGCCCTCTGCTCCACTTATGTTGAAAAAAGTCCCAAGTCCTAACTGAAAAATAATTCATTATCACCAATAAAAAGAATATTAGAGTAGATTTTATTTTATATCAATTATCTATTTATAAACAAAATCGACTTAAAATAAAATTCATCCCCTTAATATAACTAACATATGTATGTTTCAATCAATTTAAAATCACATAAATTTTAAAAAAGTCGCATGTGGGCGACGTTTACTTTGAGTTACAAGTTGCTAATATTTCCTGCCTTCATTTCACAATTAAATATGTTATAGCTGTATTATATTTATAATTAAAACTAACGGATAACTTACCATTCCAAGGAACATTCCAGAGAGAGACGTCATTAAAATACTTCTCCTACCAAATTTACTCATGATCAGCGTAGTGCAAAAGCTTGCCAAAACTTGAATTACACCGATAATAACCGACGCGATTTCAGGCTGTACGCTAGTTTTCGTAGATTCTAAAATCGTTTGCAGATAAAACGACACAGCGTTAAATCCTACCAGCTGCGCCCCACCAGCAACCAAAAATCCAAGAGAAACTGATTTCAAGAACATGCGATTTTTTAATAACGCAACTTTGTCAACTTTTTGTTCATTTTTCTTAGATATCTCATATTCTTCTATTTCTTGATTAGCGAGTAATGCTGATCCCCTTAATTGAGTTAAAACTTTAACTGCTTCTTCTGTGTGACCTGAACATTAAAGTGTTTGAGTTAAAACATGAAAAGTTTTAGCCAGTAAATATCTTACTTCTAGTCAAAGGCCTTTTAAAGTATAAATTTGAAGTTTTTTCCACCAGGCTTAATTGAAATCGTCATCAGTCGTCATCATCGAAAACGTCAGTTGACACTAGATAATTTATTCAAGATGTTTTATTTCACTGCGATTTGTAACATGACTTTTAAACACAAATTTAGTATATTAGCGTATTCCCGTTTCATTTCACTGATGGCAATTATATCTTTAAGGAATTTAAGGTAAATTCTTAATGACGATTAAATACATAAATATCCTAATTATTTCAAGGAATGCAGGTGTCCTTACGATATTTTCCGCTAACTAGCCAGTGTGGTAATCAAAGAATTTGTTATTGTACATACCAGTGATGGGCAAAGTGCATTCGATAAAATAAATTATTCAATACTAGCTACTCTTCCCGGCGTTGTTTTTATATTATGTGATGATACTGACCTTTAGAATAAAGATGGAAAGGTGTATCCGGCAAGAAGAGTAAAGGCAACGTTGTGACCGCTATCATCGACGCCATCACTATGCTGAAGTTAACGTAGGACAGGAAAGGTCCTGCTGATAATGTTATCACGATTCCTAGTGACGAGAATATCTGAAGAAACGTACCTAAGGCACCGCGGTGGTCTTTCTAGGAAAATAAAATATTTTAATTGATATTCTTTATCATAGCAAGAAAAAAATCCTAACTTCTATTGCAAGACAACAAAAAGTAAGCATACTCACAGATGCAATCTCTGATGCATAAACAGGAACAATAATGAATACAAATGAATCTATAACGGCCATCACAGCTCTGCTGAATATCAATATCCACACTTTATCAGCGAATATCAGTAGAATTGCCATACATAGCTTGGGCAGCGATGCCAGCAAAAGGCAATATTTTCTACCAATCAGATCTAGCAGCATTCCTCCGAAGACATTTGCTGAAAACAGAGTTGTTTCATATAATCAATTATTACAAATTACTTCGCTATATTTTATGTTACTTATTTTTATCATGTTCATGATACAAAAAAGAGAAAGATTTTCATAAATTTTACTTCGTACTCTTGGAAGACTTTATGCCTGCATCATCACATATTCTACTGCCTAATAGAAATACTTGGTACCGTTGTGATCCGGTTTTAAAGGTGGGTGTACCAGTGTCAACATTTAATAAATTTTAGGTCCTGAGATTAGTGGTGCAGTAATTATGTAAGGAGCAGTTGTAGCATTGTCTGTTAAAAAAAAGTTGAATTTCTTTCGCCGGTTCTTCTCAGGTCTGAGGTGTTTATTTTCGAACCGGTGGTAGATTTATGACAATTAATAAGTAAGTGCAACGCTTCTCAATTCAAGAAAGATTTGTTACTTTGATTATGCGTGGTAGTAACCCCTTACCACCAGGTCTGCCTACCAGGTACCAGATGTACTAGGCTAGAAATGTAACAATTCTATTACTTACTAAACACAGCGCATAAGTAACCACCAGAAACAATCCACGAACCCTCTTCTTCCGTGATGGGTCGTGACAATGGTGTCTCTGTGTCATTTCTCAATTTCACAAGAACCGGTGAAGACCAGGCGATACTCATGCCAGTTGTCAAAACGGCCAAGTTCACTGGAAAAAAAGATTGATGGATTAGTTATCCCCTTGATCAAATTTCGGCTTTGGCGGATCTGAAAGCTACAGATAGCCATCTACATAGTACATACGTAGTCGACTACGTATGTAGATGGCTATCTGTGCTCATATCAGTAATATATAATAATATATATATCCTGAGACACTATACACAGAAGGCGATCTGATTCCAAATAAATAAAAATTTGAACAAATCAAAAACCGACTTCATGGGAAAAACAAATTAATATGCACTAAAAAGTAAAAAAATAATTGCGTATTCTTCTATAATTCGATAATTAACTTACTATTTTCTACTCATCAATATGTAGGACGAATGTGTTGTGTGATTGATAATGTATTTACAATTATTGTATCCCAGTCGAATGTTATGAGGTAACAAACACAAAAAAAAACATACAGACGAATTGATAACCTCCTCCTTTTTTTGAAGTCGGTTAACAAAGCAGAGCTCGTACTATGGAAACCAGACAACTACATGCACTAGTTTTCTTATGTAAATACCTACTTATATAGCACCCAGACTCAATACCAACAGATATGGTCATGCACACAAATGTCTGTCCAGGGTGGGAATCGAACCTACGACTTGCGGCGTGAAAGGCAAATATCTTACCAACCGCACCAACCGGCAAATGTTATATACACAGAGCTTTATATTGCCATAATCTTTAAATTTCTGAACAGATTTGGATGTATCGCGTTTTGTTAAAATCCTTACATCATCCTGGAAAAAAACTAATATTGCAGACGTGTTTCGTAATTTTTTGTTACTTTATTATTGCAATACGCTATATAAGGTCCTCCAGACCGATTTCGGCCACGGCGGCCAATCTCAAGAGAGATTAGCCAACTACGCAGGACATATTATAGTGCACAAGTGTGTGCGCAAACACAGGTGCACTCTCTTTTCCTTAGCTCTCATAATCCGATGGGACGGCAATCCGACACGACCGGAAAGAGTTCAGGCGCAGGACCAACGGCTTAACGTGCTTTCCGAGGCACGGGAGTGTACACACTTCCAACTTCCAGACTCCGGGCTGCTACTGAGAATTTTCTGACGGAAAACCCCAATAACTATTTATTGGCCCGACCTGGGAATTGAACCCAGGACCATCGAGTCTGCGGCCTTATATCAAGCCACTAGACCAACGAGGCAGTCAATAATACGCTACATATAATTAATATGAACAGTGTCCGTTACAGTTACACCACACTGTCTCTCAAACGAGACGAGGCATGAGAACGTAAGGGTCTTCCTTCGTTTCAGGTAACCTTTGCTTGCCAGTATCGTAAAAAAAATTAACAATAAATATGGCTAGCTTGGCTCTTCCGAACGTTTCTGCGTGGCACGCTCGTGAGTGTGAATGCGGCCTTAGATTAATGTTACGACTTGATTACTAAATTCGTCTATTGCTGATAATATGCTATGATATGCAAGTCACTGTAACTACCTAATAATAATATCAATTTTAGATAATCTTATTATTTACGGCAATATTTATCGTTAAAATAAAATTCACTTATCTATATAATATGTCATTAATAATTAAATGCGTTGTATTGTTTGAGATAACTCCCCGCTTATCTTCGTTGAGTAGAAAAGATATTAATCTTTAGACATTGTTATCAAAGAAATATATATAATACGGACATTATAGTAATAGAAATATTAGTAATTATGTTATATCTTATGTCTGATAATATATATTTAACCGACTTCAAAAAAAGGAGGAGGTTATCAATTCGTCTGTATGTTTTTTTTGTGTTTGTTACCTCATAACTTTCGTCTGGGTGTATCGATTTTGATGATTTTTTTTTTATTTGAAAGGATTTGCTTCCCATGGGGTCCCATTTTTTTTTAGTCCAGTTTTGACACTGGCATCCATGACAAACCATATAAGTCGTAAATTTGCATAAATATGTGCGCGACAAATGGACGAATAACTCGATATCTATTCAACTGATTTCGATTTTTTTTTTATTGGAAAGAGTGCACTTCAAGGGTTGTTTGATGACAGTTTGGTTAGGTTCTAATAATAGGATCCATGACAAAGTAACGGAAATCTTCAATCCTTAGCAGCAAATTAACGATACACGGCCGAATCTTTTATAGGCTATCTAGATTTTTCATTCACCTACCATAACATCGTTATGATCAAGTAATTGTAGTACTATTGTATAAAACACTTCTTTATATACCGTCAATAGTTTTCGCAGCGCAAGCTAAATAATAACTTTTATAGGCAACAGTTTGATACGTTGGGTTACATTGCTCCATTTTAAGTAGGGATCTATAAGTTTTTGACAATATAATATAGCCTATGTTACTCGGTAAAGACGTGAAAGGGTGAAAAAATTAAGGGTGAAAGAATAAGACTTATGTACTTCATTTTTGTTCAAGCTTGCCACAATCAAGCATACCAAATTTCATCAAAATCGCGTCAATAGTTAGCTGTGTAATAACAGACACCCAGAGTAAAATAAGACATACCAAGATGTGTAGTTCAGGTGGTATCGGTAGCCCGCGCTATTTAATTTATGCAAGTCGGTATCAACGGTATATCAACGTTAAAATAAGATTTTCTACCGTTTCCTGCAAAAATCGATAACTCACTTTAAACTTTCTTACGTCTATTGCATAAGGATCTTGAGCGTCGTGTAAGTATTTTAGCGGTATACCTACGTCCCTTCTATCTAAAAATAAATTGTCGTAACATTCGATGTCTTCGAAAATATTCATTTTATATAGAAGAATACGCGATTATTTTTTTACTTTTTAGTGCATATTAATTTGTTTTTTTTATAATCAATATCTGTAGCGGTATTATAAGAACGAACTCGACCCTCGCAGAAGAAAACGAGCGTGAAATGTCAGAATGTGATATGCGAAATTGACCGTTATAATCATAACATTACAGGAATACACGCACCAAAATAGTATATCACAATAAGTCGGTTGTTAACATTTTACAAGTAACGAACTGAGTTAATGAACAACTGCTACTCTACTAAGTGTGTCGTAGCGTGATATTACTTCATCCCTACTTATATTATAAATGCGAAGGTGAGTTTGTTTCTTTGTTATGCTTTTTACTTATATACCCTTTATCGTGACATAGGGTAGGGCCCCTACCCCTACCGTAGGGTACCGTACCGTAGTGCACTCGGTGCCCTGGACATACGGCGATTCCCACATACCCCCCCCCCCCATTTTACCCGTGGGGGAAACCGCGGGAAAAACACTAGTAATCAATATATAAATATACATAAATATAACATGTATATAAGAGTACTTATACGATTCTATATATATATATATTATTATATATATGTATACTTTCCAAAATTGGTCTCAACTTTTAGGAGATGTTCAAATATGTTTCAATTACAAACATATACATATATACTAATGCTTACATGCATAACTCATATTATAAAGAGGAAAGATTTGATTTTTGTTTGATTTTTTATTACGATTTAAATCAAAAACTACTCGACCAATTTTAAAAAGTCTTTCACCCTTAGAAAGCTATGTCTTTACCGAATAACATAGGCTATATTATATTTTCAAAATCTTATAAATCCCTACTTAAAATGGAGCAATGTAACCCAACGTATCAAACTGTTGCCTATAAAAGTTATTATTTCGCGTGCGCTGCGAAAACTATTGACCGTATATAAAGAAGTGTTTTATACAATAGTACTACAATTACTTGATCATAACGATGTTATGGTAGGTGAATGAAAAATCTAGATAGCCTATAAAAGATTCGGCCGTGTATCGTTAATTTGCTACTAAGAATTGAAGATTTCCGTTACTTTGTCATGGACCCTATAATCAGAATCTAACCAAACTGCCATGAAATAACCCTTGAAGTACACTCTTTCCAATAAAAAAAATCATCGAAATCCGTTGAATAGATATCGAGTTATTGTCCATTTGTCGCGCACATACCTCATGCAAATTTACGATTTATATGGTTTTCTCATGGATTCCACTGTCAAAACTGGACCAAAAAAAATGGGACCAATGGGAAAGAACCAGCTTTCAAATAAAAAAAAAACATCGAAATCGATTCATCCAGTCGAAAGTTATGAGGTAACAACACCAAAAAAAAAAAAACATACAGACGAATTGATAACCTCCTCCTTTTTTTGAAGTCGGTTAAAAAAGCAAAATATAATACTAAAAACTACTCAAATAAAATATGTTAACTCAAGATACTCAAGGTCTAAAAGGAATGAATGATATTAAACATAAAATTATAGTTCAACACATATTGAAATATTTTTCAGGGAAGTATCTATATTATCCTAACTAATAGGATATATATCTGAAGATTCCCGTATTATTATTACTAGGTATATTATAGTGTTTCCTTAGCTGACATCGACTCCAAAAATAACAATAACTGTAAATACATTATCAACCACACAACACATTCGTACCTACATATTGATGAGTAGAGAATAGTAAGTTAATTATCAAATTATAGAAGAATACGCGATTATTTTTTTACTTTTTAGTGCATATTAATTTGGGTTTTTTTTATAATCAATATCTGTAGTGGTATTATAAGAACGAACTCGACCCTCGCAGAAGAATACGAGCGTGAAATGTCAGAATGTGATATGCGAAATTGACCGTTATAATCATAACATTACAAGAATACACGCATCAAAATAGTATATCACAATAAGTCGGTTGTTAACATTTTACAAGTAACGAACTGAGTTAAAGAACAACTGCTACTCTACTGAGTGTGTCGTAGCGTGATATTACTTCATCCCTACTTATATTATAAATGCGAAAGTGAGTTTGTTTCTTTGTTATGCTTTTTACTTATTTACCCTTTATCATGACATAGGGGGACATAGGGTGTCACGGTTGAATGCGCAAGCGATCCCGTGGCGCTCCCCTTAAGACGGGAAGGGTACCGCTGGTTTTTTAGTGGGTATTCCGATGCCCGGGGTGCACTCGGTGCCCTGGACATACGGCGAGTCCCACATACCCCCCCACTTTACCCGTGGGGGAAACGCGTCACGCGTTTTTCCAGCGAAAAAAAATATCAAAAGGGGATATTATAGGGTACGAAGGGCACAGGCGAAGTCGGAAATTAGCATTATATAACGTGTCTTAATAAATAAGCTATTTAAAATACATAATCGCCATTAAAATAATAAATAGTAAATCGCAATGGAGACGTTACCACGGATCTTATAATATACTTAGTCGAATCGACCTTAAAATTTTTCCTTTAAAGCCTTTATAACCTTCGCTTATAGGTACTTGCAACATCATGCGACGCGGCGTCTTGAACGAAACAAATAAAAAAAATTACTTATTATATGACTTCTTATATACATGACGTAGTTGATTCACAAAATTTATTTTATTTTTATTTATTTATTTATTTATTCTTTATTGCACACACTACAATAACATAACATAACATAGAAAGAACAAGTTTTACATAATAAAGTATGCAAAGGCGGCCTTATCACTTAAAGGCTACAGTGATCTCTTCCAGGCAACCTCTATAATAAAATAATATTTTGCCAGGAGAATTGATCGGGCATAGTGTGCGATCCGATACATACAATAAACAACAAATTTAATATTTAAATGAACAGCTTTTAATTTAGATTATTATCAAATATATAAACATTATAAAGATGGTATTTTATCGATGTTTTCCTTCACCGCGGCGCAAGGTACACAAATAAAGCAAATTGAAAATTCATAACTACATATATGCTAACTAATATTTTTAAATGCGAATGTGAATTTGTTCTTTCTTTGTTACACCTAAACCATTAAACTGATTTTTAAAAGTTCTTTCACTAATGGAGAGCTAGTAAAGCATCGAGTAGCATAGGATACACCGTAGTCCCCCGGGAACGCGAATTACGCGAGTGAAACCGCGAACAAAACACTATAAAAAAAATGTAGGTTCATATTTTACAAAAGGAAACCGTGACGGGTATTATTACGGCTAAGTAAGAGTTATTAAATTAATTTATACAGACATACACTAAATGTCTGAGGCAAATAGTGAAACGCCTTGACATTATTAGAAAAAAAAATTATCTTTGTAAATTGACACATCTGATAACATCAGCTCATTCGCTTTGCAACTTAAATAGTAGTAAGTTATAAGTAGCATACATGACTTTAAATATGAGAAATATTTTTTAAAGTACACATTAGTCGAAAGACCATACACATTTATCTAACCATTTATGTTAAATATGATACTATAATAAAATTAGAAATAGAATTTAAATTAAAAAAAAAACATTCAAATAATACATCAATTTTAATATATTTCCTCCAGATTCTAAAACAATTGGTTAAATATATGCAAGGTCGTCTAATATACTCTTATAAGTATAACTAATTCAATTTTACGCTAATTGGTAAGTTGATTTTTTCTATATTTCAGCAAAAAGATTAGTACAACAATGTGCGGAGACACTCCCTATACCTCCTAGTCTAATGCAACGGAAATATGATGACTGTACATAGTTGCATAGACAACAGCCTTAGGTACTTTTCACTAATGTGTTAATTTTAAGAAATTAAATGAAAATTTTAATGCTCGAAAGTGAGCTTTGATGCCTTTAAATAAAGGTTAAAATACATTGTTGAAACTCAATTGTACTTGCCGAGATTGGTGCCCACTTAAAACTATATTCGTCGTTACATAATGGAATAAGTCAATTGTCATTGTGTCCACATCCGTTGTGGCGTCAATCAGCTTTAGAAATCATTTTTAACTCATGTGTGTGTGTGTGTGTGTGTGTGTGTGTGTGTGTGTGTGTGTGTGTGTGTGTGTGTGTTACAATAATGTTCAAATTTTAGATCTAAGTTGCGTACTTTGGCATATATAATGTACGATTGACAAAGTAATTGTTCGATCAGGCAGTGAACATGGATCTGGTGATGTCAGACGTTGGAATGTCTTCTTATTTGCCTGCATACGGACATCAATCGTTGCTTTTTATCGGTTTGGATTTTACTTCAAAAAAGCAGGAGATTATTTTATACGATGCAATTGTTTATGTTCAGGTTTAAAACAGTCAAATGTAATGTAAACTTAAAGCGGGGAATCCCCGAAACTAAGTTAAAAAATATATTAAAATAATGCTTTAACAAAATTAATCCTGCATTGCCATTCTGTAAGTACTCATTCATTGTACGAACGGTGATACGCTATTTTGTTCCATGTATCATTGAAATGTCGTAATTGTTATAATCAATGTTGCATATCAGTTTGTTCATATCGAGATGTACTTACGTAATTCTAAAACCTTAACATCAGTTTTAATATAAGCAAAAAATATATAATAACAAAGACCTTCAGAATTCAGATATTAAAATAACATAAGGTCGTTTACCTCACAGACATTTGAGTAAATAAATAAAATATGTACCGAAGTTCGTGATAATTTGATTCAAAACCATAATTATGATAATTATTGTTGAAAAATACTTTAACAAACACCCTTAAAACAGATTACCTGTGTATCTACCGAGAAAATAAAATTTTTGGCTTGAGTAAAAAGGTTTTACATCTTATAAAAAAGATTTTCGCCTTAACAAACTTGAGACATAAAATCGGGGGAGTACCCTATGCGTTAAATAATAGATATATGTCAATAAAAAGTAATCAATTGTCTATGGTATCTTTATATCTTTAATTAGTGTGTGGGCCTAAGTTGAATACACTTATATAATAATATACCACGCTTTTTTGATGCTGATGGTACTTTTAACAATAAAGAAAGATAGTTAACAGTGTTTAATACATCTAAACAAATAAATCTCTACTTGATTTTGTATTGTTAGTCGTGAGAACGCGCACATCAACATTAATGATAAAATAACAATAAAGAAAACACCACGAAGTATAAAAAATAGGAAACAATCAATTGTTTCAGACAAACAGTGTCTTATTTAAACAACGCGTTTAGAAATACCTTTTTTATATAACACTAGCTGATACATGATATTCGTCCGCGTTGAAAAACATCAAAAGGATCGCAAGCAAAAATATACTTTGTTTAAACATACATCACTGAACACGCAGTGCATATACAAATCGTTGTTTCTTGAAACTTTAATAACTTTTTATTAAATTAAGATATCGCAATATATATTTTTTTTTTGATAAGGGCCAAGTGTCTAAGAAATAAAATTTAGGAAATTTCATTGAAATCTATCCAGTAGTTTTTCCGTGATGCGCACACAACTGCAGACCTCTATCATTTTATTTATATAGATAATAACAAAAATTAAATAATTGCCTGCATGCACATATTTCTTGTTGTGATATCAAAATATTTATGCCCACCATTAACCACCAAGGAGGCTCACCTGATGGAAAGTGACTACCACCGCCCATGGACACCTGCAACATCCGAGGACTAGCAGTTGTGTTGCCGGCCTTGGAGGAAAGAGTACGCTCTCTTCTTGAAGGTTTTTATGTCATATCGGTTCGGAAAAGTCACCGGCGAAATATGATGATGAGATGTATCCACATCGTGAATTTAAAAAGATTTTGATATCATAACAAAAAGTTTCCACATCGACATAAAGATTTTTTATTTATAAATTGTTCAGACTAGATTAATTAGAAGCATTATTGAAGTTTAATGATAAATGAGTATAATTAGTATGCTAGCTTACGAAATAAAACAAATCTAAATTTAAAATCAGGTTTGTTTTATATAGGTTTAAAAAAGTTTAATTAACTTTCACCAAAGGTATATATATATATTACGTTATAATACTTTTTTATTATATTACTATACATTATATTACTTTTTTTATTATATATATGATATATGTGTATTTACGTGCGTGCCGGGAAAAGCACTACCAAACTTCCAAACTCCGGTTTGCTTAGAATTTATTTACAGAAAAATCTATAATCTAATCTAGCTATTGGGCTGATCAGGAGGACCTAGGTTTATGTATCTGCAGTCTTATAAGCTAGCCACTCGACAACTAGGTGGTATTACTACATAATAATATACACATGACCTACTATGCAATAAAACTATTTTGTTGTTGTTTAGCTTGATTGACACATTTAACCTTTAACCTTCCAAAAGAACACAAATGTTCTTCATCAAAATAGGTATAGATCAATTAAATAAACATTATTGTGGGCAAAGAAAATTACGTTGGTCATTAAAATAAATTTAAATAATGAACATGTAGTCAGTGAAATAGTCGTAGTATTATTATAAAATAAACCAAAAAAATAATTACCTATTAGAACCAGAGCATACTGCCTAATCAACGGTGGTGAAATATTAAACTTCATTTTTGTTTATTTTAAAGTACATGTATAAATATCACAGATTATAATATTTTATCTAATAAAAATAAATTTGAAATATATATGTATTCATAATGAATTCTTTTTATAAAATTTTAAAAACACACACACATAGCCAATTATTTATAAACACAATTTAATGTTCCATTTATCAATTTATTCTTTTTTTAAATAAAACACTTTTTTTAATCGAAAAGAACACATCGCGTTCGTCAACACAGTGTCGTTCACGGGGAACACGAAATACGAATGGCAACGCAAAGCCATGATTATTGCAAGGTGCTTTAACTTTCACTAAAGGTATGATCACATTAAGCCAATACATTTTATTAGACCGGCTTTTAGAACACAACAAGAATAAAAAAGTATTTTTAAAATAGAAAACTATACTATTTCATTGAACAAAATAAAACGTGCAATTTGTACAAAATAAATACAAATGATCTAATTTTTTTTTCGAACCTATTTTTTGAATTTAGAATACTTAATATAATAAGAATAATAATATTGTTAGGATATTCCTTGATCCCTACAACAGTTAATTTAAAACCGCCATTTTCTTGGTGGATAGAAAACAGAAAGATAAACGGTCTAATTCATAATATGTTATCGGCGGCTTATAACCTCGCTACAAGTATTAAGTCTTAAAATGTCATTCATAATAGGTCAAAAATTCTTACAAGTTCTATAGCGCAACGATAAAGTTATACAAGCTAGGACCCTACTATAACGCTTCGATATTAGCAAAAAATTGGCCGATCTTGGTCAACTGACGTTTACAATTGACATTTGATTTCTATCTGTATTTTCAAAAACAAAACAGAAGTACATTTATTATTATTTTATTGTGTAAATCAACTATAATTTTTTTGATTTAATACTTATTTTATTTACATTAAAATTACATATATATGGGTGTTCGACTGCGCTGCCATCTGGTTTCAATGTAAGTAACATATTCAATTAAATCTTTATATCTGTAAAGTGCCATCTATTAGCTAATTTGGGACTTAAATAACAAATATTATTAGCAACTTTTTGTTCTAAACAAAATTTAGAATAATAAGTTGTAATTAATAATTTAGAATCAATTCTAGATAATACCAAGGTTAATTTTCTTATTTAAATCATTTTGGTATGTAGAACGCATTAAGCTGGTCACTAAAATAATACAAAATAGTAAATACTTATAAAAAAAAATAGCGTCTTGAATGTCGGCAAAACTGTTTCGTAAGTTTGGAAGTAAAATTAAAATGGATTTAAGTAGTTAAGTGTAATATTGTTGTGTTACAAATGAAGATATATTAATCAACAACTGTTTGTAGTGCATTATATAGCGGAGTTATCAGCAAAACTCTTGGAATATTGAAAAGTATGGTTTGTTTACATTTATTTCTATATTCATTGGAATAGAGTATATAACGTTAACACTTGTTCTCCGGACAGATTATTATGATAAGTAACGAATTAAAAATCATTTTAATATTAATTATGTTTGTAATAAAGCAAACATGGTATTTTTATTGATAAAAATACAATTTCCGTAGTAAGTCTCACAGTAAAGGTTTAAAAATATCTTATTTCTTTAGACGATCGTTGTTAAGTAATGTTGTTAAAGAGAACATATAATTTAGTTTATTCCTATTGAGTGTCTTATTTTCTCATGGATTCTGGAGATAGTTCTGATGGGGCGCCGCCATATACTACTTTTTATTTGTAAATATATACTTATATAGATAAATAAGTAAATGTAAATGATTAAATAAAACAAAATAAGATTTAATTTTATAATATATTTTTGTAATATTAAATTTTCTGTTTTAAGAGTAGCCTTTAATATCAAGTTTTTACTTCTAATATTTCATTTTCCATTTGAATTGCATGCAGTTCCCTCTTGTATTCAAGTTCAAATGCAGCAATTTGTTCTGCAGGTGATTTTAGTCAATTGATTAGTGGATCTGAGACACCGCAAATTGAAATATTTTAGTATTAAAAGAACATACACATTGTAACCTGGGTTTAAATTACATCTTTTTATTGATATTAATATACTTTTTTCTTAATTTTTCTAGGTTTTGGACCCATTTAAGAATTTGCAAGCATGGCAGGCGGTGATGGATCCAACAATAATAAGAAGGTATTGGAGGAGGTGGTGCCGCTACTGTGTCCACAAGTACTGAAATAATAAAAATGTATTGATAAATAAAGTGATTTCTGTGTGTATTAAAATTTATACAATAACATACTGCTTTAACATAGTTTGTTTTGTTTTCTTTTCCACACTCATTCTAAAAAAGATGATTAAATCAATTGATTCCATTATTACACTACATCCATAATAAAAATATTTGAATTATACTTAGCATATCATTTGAGTTACCGCTGATCTTCTTTCGCCGGTTCTTCTCAGGGCTGGGTGTTTCTTTTACCAACCGATAATAGTACCCAGTTTGACAATCAATAGGAAAGTGTAATATTGTATAAAGTATTTTGAGTTTGAATTAAATTTTCCACAAGTGGAGAGATGTAACATTTCCTGTAAAGATGAATTTTCATATAACAACACAATAATATTTCTTAAATAACTAATTGCAAAAAGCATGAGTGATTTGTATCTCATTATCAAGATAGAAATTCCTACCATGTAAAAACAATGGGATGCAATATAAATTACCTCATTTATATTATCAGAGTCAAATGCATTCTAGTCAATAATGAACTCGTTAGGTCTTCAGATCCTTTATCAATCTATTAAGAAAATTTTAGAAAGCAAAAACAGTTAATTTTACAAATGCATGCATGAAAACTAGTGAAAAATTATTGACTTGCGAATATAACAAAATTGTAACACTAACCTCATCTTCCTCTAGCCAATTTTCACTTCTCTGCCTTTTTTGTATTCGTTTTCATTTTAAAACTTTCCTCGACAATATAATTATTATAATTTGTTGATACGATTAAAAATCATAATAATGACACAAGATGTTTGATATTTTTTAAATTGTACCTGTCCACAGATAAAAACTCGGTGAAACCATTCTCTATCATTCAATTCATTCATTCCATTTTACCATTTTTTTACGAAATGGCAATCTTGTGTACGATAATAGCATTTTACTTATCGGAGGTTGTTCAAATGATTTTGAATTGAAAATGTTATCGAACGTTTGATAGGCTATAATGACGTTTTAACAAATATCGGCTTACACCTTCGATAGGGGTTTTATTATGAATTAGACCGAAAGTAATTAACTAATTATTGGCGCGATTTGTGATTTGTTGAATCTGTTATTTGTATTTTTAAGAGTAATTGAGTCAGTTATTTACATCAATTAGGTGTTCTATTTTTAAAAAGACGAATTCGAGGTTTTTGTTAAATCAATTCTACTTCTGGACGGCGAATATTATTTTAATCTTGTCATCGTACATTTGAAACAAAACGATGATCGCAATAAGACACTATCTTGACAGCTTTTTCCTGCATTCTATCTCTGCTGATAATCTAGGAAAAATATTTAAAAAAAACAAACATTATTATTTATATTTTAGTAATCGTGAAGGAAAACATCTTCAGGAAACCTGTATGTGTCAAATTTCACTAAAATTCTGTCCATGTCTATTCCACCAACCCGCATTGGAGCAGCGTGGTGGAATAAGCTCCAAAAACCTTCTTCTCACTAATAAGTCACACAAGTTTTATCTCTAACTAAAATATGCCATAAATATTCTATTCAATATTATTTTATATTATAAACGATATAACATTTAAATATTAAAAACGAATACATGATAAAGCGGAATAAATATGTAATAATAAGTTCGTGAACGCATATACTTACAG
Organism: Nymphalis c-album; assembly: GCA_963151315.1. Lineage (NCBI taxonomy): Eukaryota > Metazoa > Arthropoda > Insecta > Lepidoptera > Nymphalidae > Nymphalis > Nymphalis c-album. The sequence goes on from OY720609.1 coordinate 6,955,546, forward strand.
ATAACTGACATAGTTTACTTATTTAAAATAAAATACTAAAAGTAAACGAATATTACTGTACTTAAGTTTATGTGTCAAAACATTTTAATATTTAATTACATAGTTATAACAGTTTTATGTACATATAAATTCTATTAAAAAGGTAATAGTAGAAGTATTATAAGAAATGTTAACCATCGCTTACATCGCCAATAGGAACCAACCTTGGGAACTAAGATGATTATCAAAAACATCAAAAATTCAAAATGTTGACGAAAATAAAATGTTCCCAAATGTTTTTAATGTAAACTTAAAGAAAACGTTCAATGTTACTCACAAGACAAGATGAAGAATATTAAGATGAATTAGGTATATTACGAAATAGCTATAATTTTGAAGACAGCGGACCTTCAGCAGACCGAGATAAAACACATAGAGCGGTCTAGATTTTATTTTTAGAAAATAACATAATATGTAATAACTACTTATCATGTTATGAACAATAATTGAGGGTTCAAAAATATCATCGACAAAATTAAAGCAAGCATTCTCTTTGATATTGTCTTTGGATCAGTAATTGACAAAAGATCAATTTGGACAGAAACTAATGATAACTAATTGTCGCATTCACTTTGCCTAGCTTCAGAATATTTCTAGACTTTCAATTCAATTCATAAATCATTCAAATGAGTATCATAATCACAATATAGTTATTTTATAATTCAAAAATTGTGATAGTACGAATTGAAACTATTGCACCTACTTGAAACGTCATAATTGTCTACCGTAGATTCGGTTAGAAGTCTTTTCGTTACTCACCCATAAAAGGTTGATAACCGACTTACGGTGATATACTATTTTGATACGTGTAATCTTGTAATGCCATAGCTATTACGGTCAATGTCGCATATCACTAGACGTTTTACGACCGTTTTCTTCTTCAGCGATCAGTTTCGATTCAGTTCTTACAGAATATTCTAAGTGGATTATTGCGGATGTTTTTATAATGTTAAGTATAAACAATTATAATGTGATGCTTAAGTGTGATAATAAGACAGTTCTACAAGATGCTAGTAAATGCAGGGGCAATTCTACTAACAAATTCTGTCACATTATCGCAATCGAATCGAAGCGTGATCGTTGCTGCTTACCCGTTTTCCTATTCTTTAATTTAATTATTGACCATTGTCATAAAAGTTAACAATTAAGTTTGGGTTTGACGCAACGGTATTTTATCATCATATCGGAGCAATTTCGATGCTAATAAATATATTATAGTCAAAGTTGGATTGGATTTTAATCGGGAACGTATCCTAGTCGTAGAATATTCCTCCAGACCGATTTCCGCCACGGCAGCCAACTGCGCAGGACATATTATAGTGCACAAATGTGTGCGCAAACATAGGTGCACTCTCTATTCCCTTACTTTCATAACCTGATAGACCAACGGCTTTACGTGCTTTCCGAGGCACGGGAGCGTACACATTAACAACTTTCAGACTCCTTTCTACCTTCTAAACTTCTTCTTCTTCTTTTCAACTACCTTCGATCAATGATGTACAAGATTAGCGGTTACTCCAAAAATTAGGAACACAATGACGTTTGTAAGGTTTTTTCAAATTAGTTTGGTCCAATCATAACTTATTGCTAAGGAAATAAGGTTGAATGTGGAACAACCGTTATTGTACATTTCCTATGTCTTTCTGTCATTCATGGCGTAAGATCGTAAGTATACGTCAATACGATCTAAACCGCACTTTATAGCTCGGGAAGAAGGCATAGTTTAGGTTAAAAATGATTAAATCTTTAGATCGTTTTCATCATTTAAATGAATGAGTTAAAAATGATTAAAAATGTGGTCGGTGCCACATTTGAGTATTGTTTTTGTTCGTGACGCATTATCTAGTAGTATTGTTGATCGAAGGCTGCTACTGATAATTTTCGATAGAAAATCACAATAATATTTTATTGGCCCTTAGATGTTGGCTACATGACCCACGAGGCAGTCGTTATATGTAGATTACCTTTAGTAGAATTGCAACATCGACACGTGCTAGAAAGCAAGTAACGCGAGTATATTTAAGACTTTGGCGATTAGAACCATATTGACATACGACATGCTTATATTGTGACCTAGAATCGTACTGAGTGTAATCCAAACAACTAATCCTCTTGCTGCGTATTTGATATCAACAAATATACGGTTACTAAATACGAAAGCAAATTAATGCTCATCCAAGTATATTAATTATGACATATTTATAAAATATTACATGCTACTCTAAACTACTAAGATTCGTTTGTTTGTAATCGATAAACTCTAAAATTACTGAACCGATTTTTATAATTCATTCGCCCAGATATAACGTAGGCTATGTTTTATTTTAGTGATCTATATATTTTAATCAGATAATAGCTTGCGGTTTGCCTTAGAAACAAATAATAGAAGAGATTATGTTATTATTTGTTTCTAAAGCAAACCTCAAACTTTATACACGTGCGTGTAAGTATGTAGTTATGTATTACTATTATAGTTATATATTACACAGCAGCTAACAGCTAATATAGCTAATTGTTTGCATCATCAATTATAATAAATTCATATTAAAATTCATAACAGTAGATTATTTCTTAAATATGTTTATAAAAAAATATAATAACAATATTGTTATCCATTTTTAAGTTGCGCATACATAATTATATTTTTATCAAGTGCTTTTCCTTTTTTCTGGCGTGTGGAATATTTAATACCTGAGTGGTAAATTATTTCTGCAGTTGTCAACATTAATTGATATTGTCACAATCACAAATGTCAAATTGACGTCAATGTTAATCTGTTTGTTTGTTTACGTTTTTACTTTTATTAAATTGTGGTTTTTTTTATATAGAATAATTTAATAAATATTGGTAAATATGGCTGACGATGACTATTGGAATACAAGTGAAACTAAAACTAAAGCGTTTAGCTTTGACGATGATGTGGTGCGTAGTTTTCTCTATTTACATTCCTCTGCTACTTACTTATTTATATCTAAAGATGCTACCTCGATTGACTGCCTTGTTGGTCTTGTAGCTAGATAAATCCGTAGGTTCTGAGTAGAAATCCCATGGTCGGGCCGAGAAAAATTTATGAGTTTCTCCGTCGAAAAGTGTCAGCCCAGTCTGCGCCCACTCTAAAAATTGTATAGGTTGGCAAACCGACACAACAGGCGAGAGTTTCATTGCAAGATCATATGCTAGTTTTTATAGAATTAGCCTTTTTGGCTGTACGCTTACCTATTAAACCGGTTAAATGGTTTGTTATGTTCACCATGCTTAACATTAACTATATATTCTAATAACTTATTTTTAGGGTATTTTTAGGCAACTAGACTAATGTTACAGTTAACATATTTCATTCAATAGAGATCAATACAAAAAATAAGTTTACACTATTACTTCCAGTTAACTCCTCAAGAAATCCTCGCAATCGGTCAAAAGTCTTATCCAGGACAATCGCAGAATGTGTTCACATCAACTGTTAGTAATTCTAAAACGACACTTCTGCCTCTGACAAGTTTGGTTTCACCCAAAGTGTTGGATTTAAGTAAGTATGAAATTAAAAGTAATTAAGACATAGCCAATTATTTTTAATTTTATTAGCTATTGAGAACAAATTTGCCATTTACTAACTGTAATTATTTATTATAATATATTTTTATATTTTAGTATTCATCTTGAATGAAGTCTATGTATTCTTATATAGGCTTTCATCCAGGATAAATAATTAATATAATTCACACTCATAATTGTTATTGAAACAAAAATTATTGCAATTATTTATTTACAAATAATCTAGTGCTGTCATTATGGGTTCTTGAAACATATACGTTATATACGTTACAGCCGATAAGGTAGATTTGTTTTGTTGCAGTCTGAGTGAGCTACAAAGATAGCCATCAGGACTATCTCATATATTACGTAGACTTGTGCTGTATTATCGAATTGGGACTGTGTCCTGTAATGGTGTATACAGTGTTTGTAAATAAATAAATAAATATCCAAATATTTTATTAATCCTTGCAAGTAATAAGTAAATTATATTATTAATAGACAATTATTACTACATACCACAGATTAAAAATTTAAATTTGCTTTTTTTTTAGTTCTGTTAGCACAATCTGGTAAAGATCCAAAAGACAAACCTGAGCCAGAGCAAACAGTTGCAGTAACATTGAAGAGGTTAATCTTAGGCCGAAGCATCTTACTTCATACCCATCGTAGCCTAAAAAGTAAAACTGAACTACTTGATGGGGCAGTAGCGATCGGTGACGGGAATGCTATTTTAACTGTAAGTACATTCATTTAATAATGACCAGCTTCCACCACCAATGAGTGGTCACCACTGACCATAGACATTGGTACGGTACATTCCAAAATTACCAATGCTCGAACCTTGGGATCTAAGATGTTATGCTCCTTGTGCCTGTAATATGTTGCCCTACTCACACACCCCTCAATCCAGAACAGAAAAGAATTAAGTATTTACCTTATAGGCAGTAAAACATGTAATGGGTGATACTTACCCAAATAGATTTACACACACAATCCTTTTTTTTTTATTGCATTGGAAGCCGGACGAGCATATGGGTCACCTGATGGTAAGTGGTCACCAACGCCCATAGTCCTGGTAGGACTGCGGCCTAAGCAACCATCCATTGCAAATTTCATCCAAATCTTTTGCTGTTTTTGTGTGATTGAGTAACATACATTTAAACACACAGTATTTCACATTTATAGTATTAACATAATAGCATAAAGCTGCTTGCTCTACTTAGTTACACTACAGTGGTTGGGTAACGAAAAAATAAATTTAAAGATTATTCATTTATTATTCGAAAAATTGCATTATCAACGTTAAACAAATTTTCAGAAATTATAAATTATTATAGTAACATGACACTATGCCAGTCTTTTATGTGTCTGAATATTTTTATGTACAGACAGCATTACAATAAAAATTCAAAGATTATTTGTTGGAACTACCTTCTGTAGTATTTATGTCAGTCGAATACAACACAATAGATAATATAATTATCAGGTTTATTAATTAATTAATAATAATAAATTCAGCGTGAATAGACGCTGAAAGTAGCCGACAGATGAATATGTCACAACTTTTGTACAGAACTGTACTACTTTGAAGCTTTTATAACTTTTTAACGCATTGACTTGCAAACTTGAAATTTCGTATGCTCAGTTAAATATATGCAAAAAAAATATGAGCACAAAATGTCATATTTTTGAGATAGACAGCGAGTAGTAATTAGCATGGCCAATCTTTAGTAGTTTCCAGTTTGACAATCAATAAGTAAGTGTAATACTTCAATATTGAATAGAGTATTTTAAATTTGATGGAATGTGACTACCACTGCCCATGGACACTTGCAACATCCGAGGACTTGCAGGTGCGTTGCCGGCCTTTAAGGAAAGAGTACTCTCTCTTCTTGAAGGTTTTTATGTCATATCGGAAAAGTCCCCGGCAAAAGCTACTTATATAATAATATTATAGTTATAAAAATATACTAAAATATCCTCCGAAACATGTTCTTTTAACTAATTTTTTTTTTTATTATTGTAGGTGGTACTTTTTTTGATTCAAACACTAAATAAGAAGCTTGTGTACGAGCTGCTGTCATCAAGACCGCTAGCGTTGAGTCACTATATTAGTTTCCTTCAAATCGAAGGGAAAATCACGGACCTCACCGATTTACTTACGTAAGTTATTGTAATTAAAAAATATAGCTTTAAAAGACTTCTACCTACCTAGATCTTAAACCTAATTTATCTGGTATCATAAGATTTCTCTTAACAAATTAATATATATATATTAACAATAGTTATGTCGAAATATAATATAGTAAGCTTCGTTTTCAAATATATTTTATAGTATATTTATTGAGAACTTTCAGTAACGGTATGTTTTCATTTTCAGCATGCTCGGAAGGAGTCCAGAAGCGGCGGTAATCATTATGAATTGTTTTTTTTATGGCATAAGGAAATGTTAACCATCGCTTACATCACTAATGCGCCACCAACCTTGGGATCTAAGATGTTCCATGTGCCTGTAATTACACTGGCTCACTCACCCTTCAAACCGGAACACAACAATATTAAATACTGCTGTTAAAGTAGAAAATCTGATGAGTGGGTGGTACCTACCCAGACGAGCTTGCACAAAGCTCTACCAGCTACCACCTACCACTAAAAATTTCGCACACACACACGTCAAACTTCTAACACCCCTGGTTTTGCGTCGGGGATTAAAAATGATACACGGTCAATGCGGTTTTTTTTTCATTTTTAGGGTTCCGTACCTTAAAAGGAAAAAACGGAACCCTTACAGGATCACTTTGTTGTCCGTCCGACCGTCCGTCCGTCTGTCTGTCTGTCTGTCTGTCTGTCAAGACCCTTTATCTCGGGAACGCGTAGAGGTATCGAGTTGAAATTAAAACGATATACTCAAGTCTACGGTCTCTTGAAGCGGTGAAAAAATCAAACTTCTAAGTTAACGAAAAAAAAAGATACGGCCGTTTATGCCTCAAAAAACGTATGTTTTGACACTAGGAAATCAAAATTCATAGGTTATTTCCCGTTGACCTACAACTATGAAATTTGGCAAGTAATACCGTCATATACTACATGCATAGAGAAAAATATGAAAACTATACATTTGTAATTAAATCATAAAAAACAGGGTCTTTATGCAAGAGACGGCGGTCCAATTGAATTGAGTTAACCGTGTCAGGTATCGTATGAAAGGGTTTCATTGGCACGTCCTTAACAGACTGTTAATTATTTTTATGATGTATAGTTTTCGACGAAAAATGAAAAAAATCTTTTCCCTTTTTTACAAGTAAGGGTAGGTTTACTAGGTTTACCTAATTATTTTGATGTATGTACTTAACCAAAAGTAACAGTTTGCATTGTTATGCATACCTGCTTATTTAATGTAAAATTTTGAAAATTTGCAAATTTACACAACCCTAAATGTACGGAACCCTCGGTGGACGAGCCCGACTCGCATTTGTCCGGTTTTTTTAATAATAGAGATTGCTTTGTTAAAACAATATTTATTTCTAGCAATATTTTGTAATTTGTGAAAGACAGTAAAATTCGTGAAGTGTGAATTCGTTTCATTTATGTCGAACCGACTGCCTCGTTGGTCTAGTGGCTATATATGAGGCCGCAGATCTGGTGGTCCTGTGTTCAATTCCCGGGTCGGGCCTATAAATAGTTATTGGGTTTTTCTGTCAGAAAATTCTCAGTAGCAGCCCGGAGTCTGGAGAGTTGGAAGTGTGTACACTCCCGTGCTTCGGAAAGCACGTAAAGCCGTTGGTTCTGCGCCTGAACTCTTTCCGGCCGTGTCGGATTGCCGTCCCATCGGATTATGAGATTTAGGGAATAGAGAGTGCACCTGTGTTTGCGCACACACTTGTGCACTATAATATCTCCTGCGCAGTCAGCTAATGTCTCTTGAAAATGTCCGCCGTAACCGAAATCGATCTGGAGGACGTAATTATTATTATCGAATCGCTATGTCTGACTCCCATGATAACGTGGAGGAGGGTGGCCGAGTACCCTGGACGCAAGAAAGCATAAGTTTTATTTTTTATTTTAATCATTTTCAGATTTATCAGTTCCAACATATAGTGAAGACACAGGGGGACAGCGTCGAGGGGTTGTTGAGGAAACTAAATAATTTGTTATCGAATCATTTCAACCAACCCGGAGTCGACGCCCATCAGGCTAAAATGGTCACAGATTATGTCAAACTATTAGGTAAGTCAGTCATATATAACTTGATATAGAGAACTTCAGCTTAATGAACGAAATATACTGCTTAATACCTTCAAAATAATTTATATATTTTTCTCAAAATGGTTTATTGTCAATAAATAACAGATAATATTAAATTATTTTTGGCGAGTCATAGATAACTAAGCATATTATAAATGAGTTTTATTTTTAAATTTTATAATAAAAATGACTATTAATAAGGTGCCTGAAGATGTCTTAAGAACTTGCAAACAATATTAGTAATTTAATTGTGTTTATAGAATGGCAGAAATGTGCCAATAAAATGGAATTGAACAACAAATCAACACTGCATTGCTTGTCGTACTGTTGTACGAATCATTGGAACGAGGGGGCGGGGAATATGATGTCACCGCTCACGCTTTGCCAACGACAACAGGTAATATGACCTCACTCTATAGAGTAAAATAATATTGTAAAGTTCTTACTTTGATTTTACAAAATACAAAAAATATATATTGCATTAAAAAAAATAGTTAATGTTTTTTTTTTCAGAAGTAAGTAAATCAAACTTTACATATAGATTGTTGAGACTATAACAAAAACAATTATAATTAAAATGATATATTCATTATCTATATATATATATACATTATCTATATGAGTATTTACAAAAGAAAAATAGTATATGTACGTACATACATGTCTGGTTTCTATAGTTAGTTTGAGATCGGATAGCCTTGTGTGAATCCCAAAAAAAAATTAAGATTTCATGATATGTGACCAAAATAAAATATTTATTCTATTTAAGGTGACATTTCACTTTAATAGTTTTGAATTGTGTAGTTTCAATAAGCACTGTGTTTTCAATGTGTTAAATGGTTGTTAATATTCCAGGTGACGCCATTACAGTACGACTGGGTGGTATTAAATGTCCACGCGAATTTCAATAAATGGGACATCGTCGAATCTCTATTCACGAAAAAGGTAATTATTCACTTTTATTATAAAAACCTTTATTTTTCTTACTGGCAACATTTTAAATGAAATACTTTTTTGCTTGTTATTTTATCTGCAATCATGTCATGCAGAGAACAGTGAGTGTGTCTTTTAAACAAACTTCGTTGTTAATTTTGTCATAAAAATAATAACAACTTTAGTATTTACAAAAAATATGTTGTACGTTAGGTAACATCTTTGAATATTGAAAAATATAAATTGTTAAAAAATAATCATCTTTCCTTTAATTAAACGATACAATAATATAATTTCCTGCAATTATTATTTTAATTTTTTTTATTCAAAATATTTAATGTATTTAATTTTTTGACATGGCAACAATAACAGGACTGGCTCGGTCGTACAACGGTGTCGTCCCACATACCGATGGAGACGCTCCTATCGAGACTGAGCGAGCTGTCCGCCAGCAAACAAATGTTGGCCACTTGCCTCAACAAGATACAGAATTCAGACGATCGACTCAGATTAGGGCAAAAATATAAGGTGAACATTATTTTATTTATTGCATAATTATGTATTTATATAATTACATATTTATATATATTGTTAGATGTTAGATGGTAACACCATACCCACACCATCTGTACCGACCCTATAAATGCGAGTTGACGGACGACATCTCTTTTGTTTTCTGCTTGTCAAACTATTCTAGAAGCTACATTGAGACTGTCCTTTTCCTGTATTAATTATATTTGATTTAAATTGTAATTTATTTTAATTTATAACAATATATTATAACGGCGCATTTTATTATGAGAGTAGACGAGCACGAATGGTAACCTAGCAACGGTTATCGGCCAGTCTCGCTTATGGGGGGGGGAGTATGTGGGGCTCGCCGTGTCCAAGGCGCCGAGTGCGCCCCGGTCATCGGAATACCCAGTAAAAAACCAGCGGTACCCTTTTTAACGGGGAGCGCGACGGGATCGCTTTCGCTTGCTAACGTGACGCGAATTGCTTATACACCTACCATGAGTACATCCACTAAAGAACCGTAGTGGAATAAACTAACAGTCTTCAAAAGTCGGACAAGTATTTATTCTATAAATGAAAATTCCTTATATTTAATTTATTCTGCGTTATTGGGCCATTTTAATTTTAATTAATTTATATATAATAACAAATATAACACTTCAGGTACATTCCGTTGTAATTGAAACACTAGCGAAGCAGAAGGACAGGTCGACTCTGACTAATTACAAGATGACCTTGAATCCTCAATCAGAGGAGTACATCCTCGCTGATAACACTCTCAGAGATGCGGTGAGTATATTTTGACCACTGTGGTCAGTCCAAGAGACTCGATCAGGACCAAAAGCTTTCCGGAGAGGTCTAACACAATTTCCTAACTCTGGGCTTAAATTTTTAATTAATAATAATTCTCATCATGAATACTCTGTATTGCTGTGTTCCCATTTGAATTATGAGTGAGCCAGTGTAGCAAAACATCAATCCCATGATTGATTGCGAGTGGGTTATTAATAGGTTATTAATTTTATACTTGTAATGTCTATGGTTTATGGTGACAACTTACAACCAGGTGGCGACACTTACTATGAATTTTATTATCAGAGTTGTTCTAAAAGCGAGTTCGTAACTTTGTTATGTAGTTTTAGTATAATTAATAATTGAAAAAAGAAAAATATATTTTTTTTAATTCTTTCAACAAAATTTTTCATCCGTTCTTTTTTTTTGAATTCTCTTGTTGTTTATATATATTTATATTATTATATTATTTATATATTATATTATTATTTATATATTATATTATTTATATTATTTAGAATATCACATGCTTTTATTATTTTCAGTCGATAAAATGGAAGAATTGAAAATTACATTGATGTCCAATAAGGGAAAGATAGTTTGATCTAACTATAGTTATATATCAACTTTACTACGATTGTTGAAGCCTGCGAGTAACTTCATCACATTCGCCTAAAGCTCAATATACCTTTTGTCATATGTTTCAAGTCATAACCAAATCTCAAATTTTAAGGATAATGAAAATATGCGTAAAGAAATTATCTTTGATGAGATCGAACATCCTGTATATTGATTTAAATCAAATAATTATTTATTCAAGTAGTGCACTTTTGAATCGTCATATGAAAATGTAAAGCTGCAACCGGTTTGCAATATAGATTGTGTTCCTGCTTGAATGGTGATTGAGCCAGTGTAATTACAGGCACAAGGGACATAACATCTTAGTTCCCAAGGTTGGTGACTCATCAAGCGATGGTTAACATCTCTTGCACTACCAGTGTCTATGGGCGTTGGTGATCACATACAATCATGTGGCCCATATACGCCAACCTATACATAAAAAAAAACTTCAGATCATTCATTCAACCAATAAAGATCCAATGAGATATTCATATATTTTATTTTATATTTTAAAATATAAAGCTTATATAAATGGATTTCGATTCGTGTGAGGTCTGCACGAGAAATATGACAGCCCGCGTGTGGAGCGAGCATAATAAGTAAATATTTATGATCTGTAAAATAGAATTCCATGTTTATCTGTTTTTTTCCTGATATTATTCAAAATCTTTGTTAGGAAGTTATTTAATTTCCAAGACTACGCTTTGTATGACATAATCTTAGTATGAGGTGTTTGTCATTTCTCTTCGATATTATTGTGAGATTATATTGTATGTAAAAATTATATTATTATAATAATAATTTATTTTTATGTATTTAAAAAACAAATAATACATATTATCAATCTCTTTAAAAAAGATGCGATCATTTAATTTGTTAAAATTATGAATAAAATTCAAATTATTTAATGGCAATATTTTTTTTATTTACCCTTTTCTATTTATATAATTTCGTTGGTAAGTTAAGTTTTTAAATAAAAGGAATATAACCATACATAAATATATAAAGCTAGAAAGTTTGTATGTTTCAACGCACTTACCTCCCGAACTATCAATACGAGAGTGTATTTCGACATACTTTATGTTCTTGTGAGAATTTAAAACTAAGTTATCAACTATTTAAAAAGCCGAGATAGCCCAGTGGTAAGAACGCGTGAATCTTAACCGATGATCGTGGGTTCAAACCCGTTGAATTTCATGTGCTTAATTTGTTATTATAATTCATCTCGTGCTTAACGGTGAAGGAAAACATCGTGAGTAAACATGCATTTGTTAAAATTCATTGAAATTCTGTCACTTGTGTATTCAACGAACACGCATTGGAGCAGCGTGGTGGAATAAGCTACAAAAACCTTCTCCTCACAAAGAGAAGAAGAGGCCTTAGACCAGCAGCACATTCACAGGCTGTTACTTTACTTTATCAACTATTAAGACATTTGAGTTTATTAGATAACCGAGGCAGCTTCCGCGTAATATCTTAACATTTGATAACTAATCGGATTTTAATTATATATGTCTTGTCTTGCATCCATCATCGGTACTTAATCAAGTACATAACATAGTATATGATGTAACATTATCTTTGTCGCTGGTTATATAAGCTATGTCATATACATATGTAATGAAGGATAAAGATATGCCAATGAAAGGAAAAAAGAAGGTTTACGAAATATGCATTATACCATGTTTACTATACGGATGCGAAACATGGGCGTTAACTGAACTGCAAGAAAATAAATTAAAAGTCTGCCAAAATGCAATAGAAAGGTATAAAAAGAAGGGATAGAGTGAAATTACAAGAAATTAAAATGAAAACAAAATTTAAAAATGCACACGCAGCCTACATACAGCTTAAATGGCGTTGGACGGGACATATGTTAAGAGAAAGTAAAGATAAATGGACTAAGTTAGTAACATAATGGTATCCAAGAGATAACAAAAGAAATAGAGGTAGACAAACCAAAAGATGGGAAGATGATCTTAAGAAAACAGCTGGTCCAGTATGGACCCGTTTAGCAAGAGACAGGAATACGTGGAAATCTTTAGAGGAGGCCTTTGTCGACAGACAAGCTGTTCCACAAAAACATCCAGTTGCCGAACAGTCAAATAAAATCAAATTAGTTTTTAGTAAGTAGCCATGTATTATTTGTAAGGAAAGAAACAGCAATAAAGGCTATTTTATTTTATTTATTTATTATATTATACATATGTGGCGTTTTTTATGTCGCTTGATGTTAAATGATCAAAGGGAGAGATATTGTACAAAACTCGCCCTAAAAACAAACCCAGTGGTACTCCCGTATCAACTCTGTATAATAGAGGATCTATCATGTTCCTTTTTGCGAAGTGATAATTCTGCTAGGTTAGGTATTATTTCGCACCAATGAATGAGAAATTAATGCATTAACTAATAGATTTTATCATTAGAAGTATTTTAATCGTGCCAACGTTTATTCTTAAATCGTTTGAAGCGATAGTCTGTAGCAACATATTCTAGAGTTTTTTTATCTGTCGTCTAGTTAACTTTTCGATTGGATAATTATCCGTCTGCCCAGGACGCAAACGACTTCCAACATCCTGATACTATAGTGTGTATGCAACAGCCTGTGAATGTCCCTCTGCTGGGCTAAAACCTCCCCTCCCCTTTTGAATGCTTATTCCACCACGCTGCTCCAATGCGGGTTGGTGAAATACACATGTGGCAGAATTTTCAGTGAAAATTGACACACATGCAGGTTTCCTCACGATGTTTTCCTTCACAACCAAGCACGAGATGAATTATAATCACAAATGAAGCACATGAAATTCAGTGGTGCTTGCCCGGGTTTGAACCCACAATCATCGGTTAGGATTCATGCGCTCTTACCACTGGGCCATCTCGGCTTTTTCATACTATAGTACCTACTATTAATATTTCGTTTACTCAAACATACAACGTATGGAAAATTTGTTTTGATAACAAACTAACATGATAAAAATTGATTCAACATAGGAGCGTCCTATTTATTATTAGCTAACATTCTGCCCGTAATATTCAAGGTAAGTAAATGAATACCCTAAGCCACGAAGTATTTATCATATCAAGGTAATTAAACTATGAAATGAAATTGAAAACATTAGATACTTATGGCGGAATATTTGTTCAAAATAAAATCTAAGATAAATGGCTGAACATGTAGAGTTAGGAGAGTCCTTGGTGTATACAACAGCGTTCTTTAAAAAAAAGACGCGCGCCAACTTCAAACCGCCGCCATTTTGTTAGCGGGCAGAAAGGTAAAGTAATTAATTGATTAATTATTGGGGCGACTTGTGTTTTGTGAAAATTAATTGAACCCAGGACCACCGTGTCTGCGGCCTTACATGTAGCTACTAAACCAACGAGGCAGTGACTTCATATATTATATAAAAAGAGAAGAATGCAAGATCACTGTTAATCCTCAGATTTGATGACTGATGATGTTTTTTTCTGTATATTTTTTTTAAATAGTAAGGGAATTACGAGTGTAGGTACCTTTGCACATACATATATATATTTTATTTATATATTATTGATTTAGTAGTATTATTAGTTGTTATTAATAACTTCACAAAACAACAATACATGATTCAATTTACTACTCGTACTACATTAAAATTTAGTACCTATTCTATACTGGCATTTTCTTTACAATGCAATATTTAAGAAAATACATATCAAAGAATATACAATTATACCTTTTACTCTTTTTAACATTTCATATTTAACACTATTGTTCTATTCAAAACCATAAAATAACTGTGAGAAGATTAAAAGAAAGAATCAACTTTTTATATAGAAATATTTAATTCATATAATTATTATTAACAACTATTGTTCATCATCACCGCCGCAACAGTGCTCGTCCACTTCAAACCCGCAACACTTCAACAGTTGCACACAGAGCCCCACACAGAGCAGACATCTCAGAATCTTGCAACAGGGCTCACAGCAGCACATATTGATTATATCAATTCAAATAACTTCGTCAACAACACTTTACAGATCAACAGAACGCTCGCACTGTTTAACTTTGTTTTTTTTATTACACGAACTATTCGAATACAATGGGCTGTTAATTGTCTGTGATTGTCACACTTAACGCTTGAGTAGTGGTGACGTAATACCTTGTCATATAAAAAACTTTACTTAGGATTTTGTAAATGAACGATGGTTCAGCTTGATTTGTATATATGGAGTGCGTGTTCTTAGTTATGACTGCATATTTGTTTTGCGTCTTATCAGTGCTGATAAGATCGACATGGTTTTGCGAGTTTATTTCGTCGGTGTCGTAATAACGATTTGGGAATGACTAATACTGTATATAAATAATCGTTTTTTTTTCAATAATCTGTCTGTTCATGTAGAAACATTTGAAGCCCTAATTTTATTCTCTTGAACGATTTCCTATATGAACCTTGAAATTAGCATATTTTCTAATTTCCACCTGAGGACAATTGAAACCACAAGTGTGAACAGTAACGTAAGAAATAACTACTTAAGGTATCTGTCCACTATACCGTATCATACCATGACCGTGCTATGAACGTATCAGGATCGAAAAGCAATACGATACGCTCTACTATGTTACTAGAGCGTACCTATCGATTACGTACCTTCAACATTTTAAATATTCTCGCCGACAATTACTGTCGGACACGTTCCTATTACGGACATAGTATGAAACGTTGTAGTGGGCACAGCCCTTTACTCTAAATAAACTCGCGCTAATATTTGTTATTGTTAAGAATTTAATTTACAAGCTTTTATTTGTAAGCGGTAAATAGCTACACATAAATTTATTTCTTTCATCAGTAATTTTAAATTCGAAACAAAGAGACAAACATGCATTATGTAACTATACAAGCGCTATTAAATTTTTATTAATAAGGTCATTGCAGTAATAGATATTAACGATAAGATTGATGAGGTAATTATGAGGAGTGTATTTGGATTTTACGAAGAACTGATTTTTTATATAATAAAGATAGGCCCAGTGGAAAGTACACGTGAATCTTAACCGATGATCGTGGGTTCAAACATGGGCAAGCACCACTGGATTTCATGTGCTTAATTTGTGATTATAATTCATCTCGTGCTTGAGGGTGAAGGAAAATATATCGTAAGGTATCATGTGTCTAATTTCACTGAAATTCTGTCACATGTGTACTCCACCAATCTATTGGAACAACGTGGTGGATCAAGCTCCAAACCTTCTACTCTAAAGAGGAGAAGATGCCTCCCAGCAGTGGGACAGGCTTCACAGGCTGTATGGACAGATAGACCATCTGATGGTGAGGTCACCATCTGGACATTAGAAATTGATGCCATAAGAAATATGGCGGCGGAAACTAAGATGTTGTCCCTTGTGCCTGTAGATACATTGGTAACTTTAGACAAATATGTCACCATACTTTTAAGTAAATGTTGTGTTGTGTAAATGGCCATAACATGGTACCATTCCATTTGATTTGTCGACTTGTATCCTAAAACACGACATAATCTTACAATCTTTATCACTGTTTATGGCTGAAGTAATCTATTCATGACTCGACTGTCAACATGTTAGTCACTATTAAGTCTAGTTAACTGTTATCTTACCTCAGCGCATAGGTACTTTTTCTTATGCTTCCGGTTTAAGGTCCAATAGAAGAGATATACTTAACATCTTAGATCTCATCTTCTTGGTGGCGATGGTCATTGCCACTACCACTAAACTAAATGTATTTAAAGCTAGAATAGTGGTATTCAAAAAATGGCTTTTAAATTAAACGTTTATATAAGATATTTTGTATAAAACCGGTTCTTCTTCAACGTAGAATTTAATTAGTGACATTGATCATCGAAAATTTGCTATTTGAACGTACATATAATATACATATATATATTTATATTATTAGAAAGCGGTGGTAGTCTAAAAAAATGCTTGTTTTAGTAACTCGCAAATAGCAAACTTACAAAAGGGACAGCCATTTTGAAATTACAGACAGACACTTCAACTGTAATTGTGTATAGACGTATATATTATCTTTATCATTAAGTGTATATACAATTTGTTTGTATGTTGTAATGTATAAATTTAGATGTGGGATATATTATGAAAATATGATAAGGGAAGGGATATTTATTTTCCGCATTAGCACAATAATGATAAAAATATCGATGATCTAACAGCATATATAAGTCTTATTAGCAGCCCTGGAGTTATGCCTCGGCCTACAAGGCCCGGCCTTGGTGCCCCACACTTCCATAAATAATATTTTCTCTAACCACTTCGGAAAAGAGGTGCTTCAAATACTAAGGAGCCTAGTAAAGTGCCTAGTAGGCAAAAACATACATTTTTTTAAACGATTCCATTACATCACTTCGGTACAATATTATCACAAATCTCAGATAGTAACCTACTGCGCAAAATATAATATATTACATACAGATGCACAAGCGATATTTATTGTGATCATTATTTTTTACGTTGATTACAACATAGCAACACAAAACAAATTGGAATTACCATCTTATTCATTTATTAAGTGTTTATTGCATAACAAAAATATAAAAGAAGAAAATATAAATTACAAAGTATGCAAAGGCGGCTTTATCACGAACGGTGATCTCTGACTAACGCCCTCGGGTGACCGGCGTCATGTAGACCTAGACATAACACCGTGGTTCATCTTTGCCCATTGACTTTGGTCTGACTAGGATTATAGAAGACTACAGCTTAAGATACAGCTGCAGAACCTAAACAGTAGCATAGCTAGGCGGATAAAGGCCGAGGTGCTGCGTTGCATTGATTGCTAACGATATCGCAAATGCAAATGATATATGACTTGTTTTATATTAATGAATATGTTATTGTGTATAATAATGAATAAGAATGAAAGAGGCGCAAAAATATATATAATTTTGTATTGTATGAAAAGTAATCAATTTCATATTTGACTTCTAGGAGTCACCTCATCATCTAGGCCTATGATAGCTACTGCACCTAAATCATTAGGTAAATTGTGACAAACAACACAGAACACTATAATACATTTACCCATTTGCTGATTAGTGTAGATTTAGCATACTACTGGTTATATAAGTGTATATTATGCACACGAAATTGAAAAAATCCAATGGAACTTGACGTGCATGACAACATATATTTTTACAAATTTATCGAGCTATTCATTGTTCACATTGCAAATACATGTCTCAGGGAGATCAATCGTCTGTGATATCTTCAACTTCACACCCGCACTGCCTCAGCAGCCAGACGCAGCACGCAAGGCAGCACACTATTCGCAGACAGCGACAGCACCAGTTATTGCAGCAACAACAGCACATTGTCGTTTTTCCAACAATTTTATAAAACTCTACACTTCAATCTGAACATTTTATTCTATGTTTTCTTTATGAAAGTAAAATTAAAAATTGAATAAATAACTGGTCAAAGACGATATCATTCATATAAAACTTTAAATTATTGAATTACATATAAACTGTTTATGTATATAATATGTCAAAAAGTATATAAACACGTCTGTCGTATGATTGACAAGGATTGCAATGAAAGAATATTTAGTCATAAGGCAGAGACGCACTTTTCATTTATTGTTATGTCATTAATTTATTTAAAGGCTGTGTAATTTTAGAGAGGTCGTTGTTTTAATTTTATCTCATAATATAATTATATCTATTACAAGTTATTATATATCACATTTTATACATATTCGTACTTTGCTTAATTATTAAGTCGTTCATCTCTTTCTGTCATTCTTGATTTGATATAAAAAGAAGAAGACAGTAATGTTGAACTAATCACTATACAAAGTGGTATAGTAAGGCTTTAATGTGTGTTTTTATTGACAGCCCTAAAACACGCAATATCAATCATCCCGCTAGGAGTATCATTGTACAGTATCACACAGAGGATATAATATAATTATTTTTTAATTTTACGTTCTTAAAATTAAGTAATTAATAATCAAGTATATCACAATAAGTCGGTTGTCAACATTTCACAAATGAGTAATGCAGTGATTTCTTAAGGACTGTGGTTATATAATTGTTACATATATAATTGTTAAGCCGTTGGTCCTGCGCCTGAACTCTTTCCGGTCGTGTCGGATTGCCGTCCCATCGGATTATGAGAGCTAAGAAAAAGAGAGTGCACCTGTGTCTGCGCACACACTTGTGCACTATAATATCTCGTGCGCAGTTGGCTAATCTCTCTTGACATTGGCCGCGGTGGCCGAAATCGGTCTGGAGGACATTATACAGAGCCATGTAGCCACAAATAACTTTAATTAGACAAACCAGAGAAAAATAGATTTTTTTTTTTAATTTGAAACAATAAATACAAACAGTACAAATTATTACTTTTACGTGAATTTTATTACAACCACTTCAGTGGTTTTATCGTGATGACAATAAAGAGGTTTTTACTGCATTTGTGATATTAGTCTGATTAGGAAAGTGTGTCTATGGTTGAATTAAATAAAAGAGATAATTAAAAAACAAAGGTTTATTCATCGAGGTGAGGATTGGTTCCTCCACTTGACTTTGAATCCAGTGTCACGGTATAGTTGGTCCACGTCGTCTTGATCCAGCTTCAAATAACACTACGTTGTTTGAAAATTATAATATATTAATCTACACATACACAATAAGTTAACTAGAAAATAGCTCACTAACTGTGTAGTTATCACCACTGTCCATAGACGATGGCACCCTAAGAGTTACTAACTATCCCTTGCATAGCCAATGCGCCACCAACCTTGGGAATCAAAACGATATGTCCCTTGTGTCTGCAATTTTATTCACTCTTTAATGGTATGTGATATGGGTGGTGCCAACCGGCTTGCACAAAGCCTTACCACCAGGCAGGTCAATTGGCTTCAAGAGAATTATTGGTGTTCATTATAATTTTAATTTTACAGTGGATATATATTACAAGTAACAAAAAAATGAAAAAGCTGACCACTGATGATCGATTTAGAGTTTTCTCTGGCGGCCTTTTTATAAGCGCGTTCACACCAGGCCTAGAAAAATAGAACATTATATATCTCTTTGAATCATAAATTTCCTTGTCATGGCGACTAAAGCCATCCTTAGAGAGTAGCCATTGATGGAGGAACAGTCCGAGGCCCAGGAGCATAATAACAGATCATAATCCCCACCTAAGCTGTTAAATTCTACCTTGTTTCGGAATTTTTTTTTGAGAAAAATTCAATAAATTTTCTCAACCTCGAAATTCACCCGTTTTTAAATAATATAATTAAAGACTCTATAATATATTTTTTTTTAAGTTGAGAACATAGCCCCGTTGCAGGTGAATACATTTGAGGTAGAGTTTCAATCGAATCCGATTTCCTGTGTATTTTTTTCATTTTACAAAGACAAATTAAATACATGAAAACACAGTGTTAACTGTTAGTCAATTAAAATTTCGAATGAACCCGCGACATTTAGTTGTTCTTTTCAATAAACTATGCTGGTAACTGATCACTGCACCGTGGGGAACATTAACCATCTCTTCCTTAGATCGTCAATGCACCGCAAATTTTGGGAACTAAGATGTTATGTCCTTGTTCACTAGCTCACTCTCCCATCAAACCGTAACACAATAATACTAAGTATTAATATTTGGCGGTAGAATGTGAGCACGAGGCACTACCACCACGTAAACGCACCAGTATCGGTATCTCCGTATTTTTTTTTATTGCATAGGAAGGCGGTCGAGCATGTGGGCCACCTGATGGTAAGTTGTCACCAATGCCCATAGACATTGGCATTGTAAGAGATGTTAACCATCGCTTACATTGCCAATGCGCCACCAACCTTGGGAACTAAGATGTTATGTTCCTTGTGCCTGTAATTACACTGGCTCACTCACCCTTCAAACCGGAACACAACAGTACCAAGTACTGCTGTTTTGCGGTAGAATATCTGATGAGTGGGTGGTACCTACCCAGACGAGCTTGCACAAAGCTCTACCACCAAGTGATCGTTATATATAATAATATAAATACTTATTTTTTCAAATGTAAACCAACCTTTCCGGTCTTAATCTTGTCTGTCTCCACCTTTGCCTCAAAATTGAACTCTATAACATACACTTATATTAATTACAATATAGATTATATTTTATCAATTATCATGATACAAATCTAATCTAACTTAAATTAATAAATTAATAATTTCATTTTATCTATCTTTATTTACATATTATAAAACTAAGTCACATCTGTATATTTGTCCCTTAATATGTTTATAAATATAATCATCTACTATTCCGTATATACTAGCGTTTGTAAATATAATTCCCCAGTGGCGTTTAGTATCCATTTTTAGTATCCACTTACCTGAAGAAAATTTCGCAACATACTTCCATTTGATGAAGGTTAATAAATTTCATATTTATGAATATTGTGTGCACATTACCTAATGTTATTATGCCAAGTCTGATAAAATAAAAGCCTGAGATTTTTCAGAACAAGGTACTTCAAAGTTGTATAGAAGAGAATGTGTTCCTCAAACTATTGTAAAGAAGTATCTGGAACACTGTCAGATATTGCTACTCATTTTGGGTGGGCTCACTGTTAGAAAATATTATAGACATCGATACCTGTTTCGTGATAAAGTTTAGTCCTGTTGTAAACTTGTAGTATATAAGGCTAGGCTGTTCTTCTTCATCAGCTTCGTAGGTATCCAGCGTATTTCTTACATTTTCTTGATCTTCTCTATATGAAATTATTTATATAAATTTAACTAATGGTTGGTTTACCTTTCGTTCCACTGTTTTTTTGTAAATATATTTATCAAACAAAATGGTCTCCGGACCACTTTTCGATGTAAAAGTGGCAGATTTTAATCTGATCCCTTGGGTTAATAATAATAATGGTCCTCCTGATCGATTTCTGCCAATCTCAAGAAAAATTAGCCAACTGCGCAGGACATCCTATAGTGCACAAGTGTGTACGCAAACACAGGTGCACTCTCTATTCTCTTACTCTCCTAATCCGATGGGACGGCAATCCGACACGACCGGAAAGAGTTCAGGTGCAGGACCAACGGCTTTACGTGCTTTCCGAGGCACGGGACGGCACGATTTTAAAGGGACTCTCATTACACAAACATATAAATATACATTATAAGAATTAATTATTAAATGAATTATTATAAGTTATTAACACCTCAGTCGTCCAAAATAAGGCCTCTTTGTGACCCAGTCCTGGTATTTCGTCATCGGAACTAGCTGCTTCTCATTGCTGCTCGATTCTAACTCGCGTTGTAATTTTTCTAACATACGGTACCTCGTTGATTCTTCTGAAATAAATAGATTCGAAAAAAATACCACGGCTCAGCGATCACCTCCTCGCGTAGCGGAAAAGGTGTGCAGCCTATTTACCGCTTCCCCACATGTGACGGAATTTCAAGTGACACTTGTAGATTTCCGCACGACGTTTGGCTTCATGGCAGATCACGAGATAAATTATAAACACAAATTATTCACATGAAAAGTCAACGATGCTTGCTCAAAAATCTACCTGTTCCCCTCCTCATATGACCTAGATTCCTTTAAACGAGGCGTGAAGAGCCATTTTGCGGACAGGCAAGGCAGGGCGGGCTAGTGCAGATCCTTGTTCCCCGACTGTACTAGCCGTCGTCGCGTTTGAACTCTACTACCACTTACCATCATGTGGGGTACATTCATTTGCCTTCCCGGGAAATATATAAAAAAAAATAAGATCGAAGTCTCTAAAATAACTATTTTTCTTACAATATTACTTGAACTACGTTAATTTTAGAGAGTAAAAATGGTTTTACCTAAATAATTTACTCTGCTATGATTCATAGATCCGTTATTATATCCCAATAGTGTTAATTTCAAATATTTGTAAGTCGTAGCTAACTCCCCAAGTTTGACACGTGATGTAGCTTCTGATTGTACAGTTGTAAACGAATGTTCATCGCCAAAATCATCATAATCATCTTCATATTTTCCTTTTTCAGTATTATCGTAAAGCCGTCTTACCTTTTATAAATAAATGATTATAAAAAAAAAATATTGACAACAGCTAACATTCATATTTAGAGTTGGCGTTGTAATGATGGTTAACATATCTTACAATGCCAATGTCTGTGGGGTTGGTGACTTATCATCATTTGGCCCAAATGCTCGTCCGCCAACTTATACAATAAAAAAAACTAACTTTCAATATGATTATTATATGTATAGATATAATTGATGAACACGAGTAACTAGGTACCGACAGACTTCTGAGTTTTTGCCAGTTTTTCCCTTCAGATTCTATAATCCGAATCGGTATTAGCACACAGTAACTTGAATAATGATTGATTTTAGGTTTTTGATTTCATAGATCCTGAAATTGAAACTTGATGACTTACTGGTGCACAAAGCAACGGATAAGCGGTTCTTGGGCGTCGTATTGTGTGCGGCGGACACGGTACTAGTGGGCCAGGAACGAGCGTTCTTTGACCGAGCATGTTGGTGTGGGAGAAATCACAGACCAAGAGCATCCTAGTGTGTTCGAACCCGTGGCGCACTGCTCCGCAACCCACCGCGCGGAGAGTCCACACTGCCAGCTGACTGAAGTGACCCCAAACTGATCCTCTACGGAAATATTAGAAATGTTACTGTCACAAAAATCTTCGTTGATGTATATATTATTTGGACACAAAAAGACTAATGTTCGCACGCAAAAGCGGTTGAATTTTGTCACACTGTTTAGTGATGCTCAACATTAATTTTTAGTATTTTTATATCTCATATCGAGTGAAGCCTTTTTTTGGTGATTATTTAATCGTAGGTGAAAAATTAGTAGAATCGATTGTTACTCCAAATTGAATAAAATATAGTGTCAGTGTTAGGCACAATCTCTTCTCTTAAGGACCTCTTCTGGAGGTTCCATTAAGCAGTTCCAATCATCATTTTTTCCAATCATCGTTTTTCAGAAATCCGAATGCAGGTTGATATCATTTTTTTGTGACTTTATGAAACTAAGGGAGCAAATACAATTGAGTATTCCGTTTCTACTTCTATTATATTTAAGGATATCTATGACTCAATCTTTATATTTATATGACTTTTTGCTAGTGATTTACTGACTTCGGATTAAGTCTAAAAGGTGCAACCAGTTGTTGTATCTGCACACGTCTCCGCTCGCCCCACCAGGCGTCCAGCACGCGTCGTACAACACGTTGTGTGCTCAGCCTGTCCGAGTCGCTCGAACGACGCCAGCGCACCTCACCGACGCTTTGGCCGGCGTAAGGGAATCGTACTAAAGTACCATTAATGCAAGTTATTTAAAATGTTTATGTTGTATACTATAAAGATCTACAGTAAATTTAACCTTATTAGGTCCAATTTCAAGAGAAGCTAATTCGAGCAAATAAGTTCCCCTCTTTGGGGAACTATGTATTTAGTAATTCTGTGATGTTTCAATACATTTAAATATATTATTACAATACAATATATTTAAAATAGCTTAGCGGTCAGCTATTTGTGATATGCCTTTAAGTATGGGAACCTAGATATTATATTAATTGTATTTCCGCTTTTTTGTTCTTAATTTAAAATTGGTACCTAGCAAATAGGTCGGATGGATGCACTACTCTTGGGAACTAAGATTGAAAATTAAAATTTAGTATCACGATACTTCATTTTCTTGGTTATTTTTTATTCCGTTACTTCTTCTCCAGTAGTTTAAGTATCTGGAAGAACACTCGAAAAAACTAAATAATTCATATCAAATTTTCTTTCCCTCCTTAATATATTCTGTTTAAAAAAATTACATCATATTTATATATATGGTGTAATTTTTTTAACTGATATGATCATAATATGAATGTATAATGATACATTATCAGTATACGTGATACGCAATCAATGAGGTCATATGATAACACAATAACATAACAGTTATCATATGACCTCATTCATTGATTGCGTTATAGATTATCGTTCTGATAAACAGTTTTGGTAAACAAATACAGGTGAGCGTATTCTATGAAACGATAGGCTATATCGATAGAAAGATAATTTGTAAATCAATAGATTTTTGACCAAGGCAGTGCACTTCCGTGCACCAAATAACAGAAAAATGTATGAAATATTTATAGAGCTGTATATATACAGGGTGTAACAATATTCGTGTCCGACCCGTGAAGTGGTTATTAGGTATCGTTAGTCGGTTATTAGGTTTCGTAAGTCGGGGAAAAAAAATTAATTTGACTAAATAACGACAATTATATTGCAACACAGGCGCGGGCGTCAGCGCTCGATAGCTCTAACCTATCGGGTAGGTCGGAGACGAGGTCATGACCTCAGTTGTCCATGAAATTTACGTCATTTACAAATGAAATTGAAAAAAAAAATATTTATGAGTAATTTTTTTGCATAATATTTTATTTTTTTTACATAAATAGAACCTAACCTAATAACCACTTCACGGGTCGGACACGAATTTTGTTACACTCTGTATATATATTTGATATGTTTTAGTAGATGATAAATATCTCTAATGTTAGTTTTGAGAACAAAATCTTTGTATATAAACCAAGTACCACTTATCATAAGATTTCCTTACATATCCGCCCGATTAACTTGAGTCACAGTTTGTAATTCCACGAAGGAGACACTCACTAAGAACGGATTTTACGCAAATCCTATACAAAATAGATTTTTTTTTCTTATCTCCTAATCTACAAAACAACTCTGGCGTCCCACAAGGTAGCGTTTTGGGGCCACTGTTATTTATATTATACATTAACGATTTACCTAGTGTTATAAAATATCAGTGTGTTTTATTTGCCGATGACATAGCGTTAGCTGTACCTCATACTAAAACTAACGTCCCCTTTGAGAATGATGTAAATAACGCTGTAGAATCTGTGTTGTCTTGGCTGGAGTCAAATGATCTATGTGCTAACATATCAAAAACGCGATATGTGCAATTTTCAAATTTTAAGAATAAAAAAATTAAAACTAAAAATTGGTTGTCGTGGAATGGACCTTAAAGAAAACAATGACGTAAAATTTCTTGGTGTACAGCTGGATCAACATTGTGATTGGAAATTGCATATAAATAAGCTTAATACAAAAATAAATAAATTTGTATTTGCCCTTCGCAAACTACGATGTACTGTTGGCAAAGAGGCTGCACTCTCTGCATATTACGGATATGTTGCTTCTTTACTAAAATATGGCTTAATTTTATGGGGTAATTCCACTAACTTCAATAACGCTTTTATCGGTCAGAAAAAATGTATACGGGCCATTTTTGGGGTTCATCCGTTAACATCATGTAGACCATATTTTAAGAACAACAACATTTTGACACTAGCCGGATTATACATTATGGACGTAGTCATATTTATAAAAAAATATCCACACCTATTTGAAAAAGCAGGTGATAAAAGCAGGCTTGGATTGAGAGATCCAACGAGATTACTACTTCCACCTTGCCACTGTGCTCTTTTTCAAAAGAATTGCTACATAATGTGCATCAAAATATTTAATAATATACCAAAAAGCTTAAGAGAGTTACCCTTAAGATTATTAAAACCTAAACTTAAAAAATGGTTAATAGATAAAAATTTTTACTCAATAAATGAATATTTAAAATGTAACAATGTATTGTATTAATGTATAATTGTTTCTAGATTATATTTTAAAAATGATTTTGACATTTTGAATTTTAATCAGTGACAAGTAGTAATATTATGCATACAATGTTATCTAGTTAAGAATAAGTAAATTATTTAATATATTTAGCTCAAATAATAATTGTTAATTTTAATCAAATTTTATTTTATATGTCTAGAATTTCATAAACAAATTGTATATTGTGACCTCTGTGATATAATTTAGTGTAATTAATGAAATGTAATACTTAATCATTTTAATATTTAATTTAATGGCTAGCTTAGGTGGGAATATTTGCATGTCATGGATGTGATGACTAAACATGTGTACATATAATGTTTAAAGCAAATAAATTATTATTATTATTATCTTCTCGAGCAAAGCAAGGACGATTAGCTGGTTTAATATAATAGGTACATATATATATACACACACAAATATATTAATAATAATAAATAAATAAAATTCCCTCGTGGGAAGTCAGTTGTTGTCAAGCTGGTCTAATTTGACAAATTACCCATGTGAAAGTTGCCTGCCTAAGTATGTCTAGTATGTATGTCCGAACCGTGATAACAAATATATTATTATGAAAATGTATATAAGTATCTACATATTATGTACTAGCATAGGGACAGGTAAACATTTTATGTTTTTATTTGCTTTATAAAATATACAATAGTAAATAATAGAAATTACAGATCAACTGAGTATTTATTAACTGGTTCGACCTGGGATTCAAATCCACTACTTTATGATCTGCAACTTTCTTAGTTACCTACAACGCCAACGAGGCAGTAATGTAGCTCGACTGCCTCGTTGGTCTAGTGGCTTGATATAAGGCCGCAGACGCGGTGGTCCTGGGTTCAATTCCCAGGTCGGGCCAATAAATAGTTATTGGGGTTTTCTGTCAGAAAATTCTCAGTAGCAGCCGGAGTCTGGAAGTTGGAAGTGTGTACACTCCCGTGCCTTGGAAAGCACGTTAAGCCGTTGGTCCTGCGCCTGAAATCTTTCCGGTCGTGTCGGATTGCCGTCCCATCGGATTATGAGAGCTAAGGAAAAGAGAGTTCACCTGTGTTTGCACACACTTGTGCACTATAATATATCCTGCGCAGTTGGCTAATCTCTCTTAAGATAGGGCGCCGTGGCCGAAATCGGGCTGGAGGACCTTATAATGTAGCTTAAACAAACAAAACGATAACCTCCTCCCACCTGTAGCTCGACAATCATCGTGCACGAATTGACACTGGTCCGCCAAACGTTGGGCCAGATAAGCCAACTCCCTGTCCCAACTCTGAAAGAAGTTCATAAGATAGAAACTCACCGAAAACAGCGCAATTAAGAATACCAAGCTATTATGAGTTATCTTATCTATGTAAGAAGTTATGGATGTGTTTAAATATACACACACACACACAAGCAAACAGAAATTCTATAAGCAATTATTTATTGTCTTGCTGAGAGCTAGTGTCCTTGTTGCATCCCCTAAAATCCTCTCTAGCTTTTATATATATATATATATAAGCTAGAGAGGATTAATATATATATATATATATATATTAATAATGGTATATATGATCTGGTGGTCTCCAGACACTAGTACCAGCAGCACTGGTTGCTCATGAGGCAGAGCCCCAATGTTACGAATATTACTATTAGTAAAAATGTGTTAAAATGTGTTACAAGTTTTGCATATACATATATACATATAACTGTTGAATCCAACAGTTACCTTATCAGGTACTAAATAATTATTTTTATTCCATAGGTCTGCTTTATGGATGACTAGTTCTTCTTCGCGGTATCACCCGCGCTGTTTCCGTTCCCGTGGGAATACGGGGTTATAAAATACGTAAAATATAGCCTATGTGACTCCATCTCCTTCCATTGGTGAAAGATTTTTTAAATCGGTTTAGTGGTTTAGGCGTGAAAACGTAACAAACAAACTCACTTTCGCATTTATAATATTAGTTAGGATAAAATAAAAGTAACTATGAGTATAGTTAAATTTGTAATTAATTTGATATTTTAATAAACTTACAACTAACATCATAATCTGCGGTCTCGGGAGGTGCGCGCCGCCTCGCACGCGCTCGTTACCCGACGCTATCCGCTGGCGACGCCTTTAATCACACTATTTAAATTATACATTTTTAACGAAATACTTAGTAATTAAACTACATGAAATGATAAGGGGGATGGCCAAGATGCCCAGCGAAACAGCAGCCTAAATAAAGATGGATTCAAACTTAGCTAGCGCCGCTTATTTCTCACGTGATCGTGAGACAAGCTGCATTTGTTCGATAAAATCTATCACATGTTTACCCATAAAACTGTTATATAATGTATTGGTTGCATGGTGGAATAAACTCCAGCGTCTTCAGAAGGGAGTCCAGCTGCTCAGGCTTCAGATATATAGGCTGTGGCTTTATGATATTGTTCCGAATCGGAATAAGCTTCTAATTAATATAATCGGAATAAGCTACTAATTTATAAGAAAACACAATCTTTAGAAAGACTTATCTAGTTTTTTATATATTTTAGAGAATGAGTTTGAGTACTTTCTTCATTCATAATACAGGTAATCGAACGTTCCTTACTTTCCTATCGGATAGAGTTCCTAATCCTCGTCTCATCGATATCTGACCGGACAGGTCGATTTTTTATTTACAAGTGTGGACGACAATCCCTGATTCCTTCAGCAACTTACCTACCTTACCTTTAGGTTTTACCTTTAGGTTACCTATGGAAGACGCATAAATAGGAGGACTGAAGCCACGTACTGGGCCTAGTCTTCCTAAGCTAGTTGGAGCTTAGGGAGAATTCTCTACTGTACTTTACAATATTATAAAAATACATATTTTGTTCCATCAGGTTGGTCGCCAATCAGCTTTCAGTACTGTTCTAAAGCATAGATTTCTTTGAAATAATAGCCTTGCAATCCTAGTCTGACTTCAAGCGTTAATTATGAACACAAGCCACTTGCTTACGTGTAATATTAATATAATAATAAAACATAAGTTACCTGTTAATGTAATTAATGACAAAATGCCTTAAGTCACTTTTGAATTCGATTTTAGTGTAATTCTGGCACATGTTGCCTGGTCCGGGCTGGAAACATTAATATTACATTATTTGTATTACAGTCGTGTCTTGGATGTTTAACTGATTAGACCGGGAGATACTGACACAAAATTTCAGGTCATTTGTACCAGTATGGCAACATAAAGCCGTATCGTCAGTAGATCTTTTGCTGAGCAAACTTAGGTGAGTTACTTTGTGACGCTAACTATACTTCGAGCTATGCTGAACGATATGAAAATAAAGTTATATCAACGTACAGATGTAAATTGGCAGGCGACATGCTGTCTTTTCCCCTGACACAGGCGCTGGTATCGCAGAGCACAGTACTGGTGGTCGTCCACTTCAGATGCGGTTAAATCCAAAAGTATTAAGATTATTAGCAACATGAATGTTGAACTGGAAATACATTTAATTTAAATGTAGGTTTCTTTGATCAAAATTAATCAGATTTGTATTTTTTTTATAAAATAGGGAGGCGGACGAGCGTATGGGCCACTAATAAAATTAAATAATTTAACCATCGATTAGGTACATCACTAAAGCGTCACCAACCTTGGGAACTAAGCTGATGTCCCTTGCGCCTGTAATTACAGGCTCTCTCATCCTTCAAACCGGAATACAACATTACCAAGTACTGATGTTTTGCGGTAGAATATCTGATGAGTGGATGGAACCTACCTAGACGAGCTTGCGCAAAGCCCTTCCGCCAAGTAAAATGTTATCCCTACTAATATTATATGTGAAACTCAGTTTGTTACGATTTCAGGTCTCAACTGCTCAACCGATCGTCATGACATTTTGCATACAACGTGTACGTCACTCAAAATTAAACATTACTTAATATTGAGAAGCTCCTAAATTTGTATGCGAAATTTGAATTTAACGGCGTCTCAAATAATTAAGTTACATTTAATATTTAAGCGACGTTTCAGTATTCGGCCGTAATTGAATCAAAACAACGCTTTCTATCCCATCCAGGGATTTCGAACAATCCAGAAAAATCATACGAATATGAATGATAAAAACAAAGTCTGAAAATACCTTGAATATGCTAGTTTTGATTTTTGCTTATAATATTTATATAATAGGTAAATATTGAAATGAAAAAAGTACTTACTCTCATGAAATTAATTTATATTTGAAACACATGGCGTGCTCACATAAACTTTGAAAAAATGAATAATTGAAATGTTTACATAAATTTTATAAAAATAAATAAATAAAATATAAAACGGTAGGTCGGAAGCCTACTTCTATCTTTGACATGACTGTCAAACTTACATATTTTTTAAGCAAATAAAAACAGATCTATATAAACACAAATTATATTTTTCGTCCAGCGATTGCAACTTCAATGCGAAAATTGCTATTATTAAATTGCCAAAAACCAAATGCCATACAGGTAAAAATCGCTTAGCGACAAAAAAAATTACACCATTGCGGCGGTGTTGCGGCCGCTTGGAACGGTCGGAAAAGTACGGCATGGTGAATTTCGAGAACGACGTGAACTCGACCTTGATTATGATTATCTGTGCAAAAATTAGCGTGGTACAAATGGTTAAATTATTATTTTTAAACTAGCTGTACCCGCGACTTCGCCCGCGTGGAATTTAACAAAAAAGTTAATCATTTTTATTTTTATTATCATTTTATTGTAAAATAAAAGTAGCCTTAAAAATTGAACCATTTGTTCCAGGCTAATTAACATGTTCTCGTCGGTATGGCGGGCTGTAAGTCACAACGGAGAATTTGGTATTACACTACCGCCTACTTCTTTATTCATCGACTATCGGAAAATGCAAGAATTTTTGTGGAACAAATCGTTTGACTTTCGTAACTTATCCGACATGTTCGATTAATGCCTACGTGATTGGGCCGCCAGTACCAGCGCTATGAACATCATTTTCCTTTTCGTCATTGCATAATTAGACCCCTGTAGAGTCGCCATACTGCTTTTTTTTTTTTTTTTTTTTTTTTTTTTTTTTTTTTTTTTTTTTTTTTTTCGCTGTGGAAATGCATTTACGCATACCCCCCGCAAGGCCGTAATACCCACTAAAACCACAGCGTATACTTCACCGCCTTTATGGGGGTGCCAAGGGATCGCGTGAGCATTCTACCCTGACACCCCGACGGATAGCCCGAAGGCTACAAGCTCCTTGGCGGCGGATGAAGGTGTTGGGCTCCGCCGCCAAAAAAAACACCCTGACGGCCGCAGACGACAGGGAGGACGGCAACCTGACAACACCGTATCTCCTCTTCCTCTGCGGCCCCACCGCAACGCAACACATGGTGCGCCCCCATTTGGTCGCGGGAGATAGGGCGCGCGGCAACGCAACACCGACACGCCTCTCCTCCCGCGATCACTCCCGACTGTGAGGGACAGACAGAACTGTCCCCCGCACCCGCTCCCTGGGCGCATCCAACGCAAGCCTCCTCCTGAGGCCCACGAGGAGCGCCCCACGTCCGGGATCCCTCTTAGCTTCCCCGTGGCCGACCTTACTCCCGGGTACTGAGCCCCCCCACCACGACAAGGTGGAGATCCCACGCGGGGGGGAGTCGCCATACTGCTACAATTGACCGGAAAATTTGAGTCAGTATCTCCGTATGGTTAAAACTTGCTTCATACCAAATTTCAT
The DNA here is from genome assembly GCA_963151315.1 of Nymphalis c-album. Taxonomy (NCBI): domain Eukaryota; kingdom Metazoa; phylum Arthropoda; class Insecta; order Lepidoptera; family Nymphalidae; genus Nymphalis; species Nymphalis c-album. The sequence goes on from OY720609.1 coordinate 6,987,616, forward strand.
GAAAATCTGTTCAGGGGTTATCCGCGAAAGCGTAACAGATTTAATTTATAGACCTATATACAAATATACATATACAAACATATACTATTAACGTATTACTTGTCACGGAATTGACTGACGTAGACTTACGCAACCTAGAAGCGGACTGTCTATACTATCTTCATTGTAGGACTAAATAAATGTCTATGATTATTACCGTCAATGTCGCGTAACACTTTCTGGCATTTCACGACCGATATCTGCGGTGATTTCCGAGTCTGTTCTTACACAAAAGGCAAGGTAGGTAAGCCTGCCTAGAGAACACTTCATGTGTTCTTTTTTGGAACAGGATTTAGGAGTACAAAATAAATCACAGTTTTATAGTTAAATTTTATTATGAAATACAATAATTTATATGTCAGGATATTTACATCGTTCGTTACGCCTTAAACTATACTTAGTTACCTACTCCGACTTTACATTTATATATATATATTTAGATATATATGTATGTATATATAGATATATATCGAGGTGTGGACAAGTTCTTATAATTTCATAGACATCGACAACAGTAGTCAAATGTTTATTAAAAATTAAAATTTAAACTCTTTTCGAAACTATTTCCCAAACTTTATATTTAGTCATGCTTATTGAAACTAAAGATTTACTACCATTGGCAGAGTAGAGATAACAAAAAAAAATATGGTTGTTTGCAAAGTCGGTTTACGGACGATAGTTTAACGTGACAACGTCATAACGGATAGATGCGGCGCAAGCGTACAATCAGCGTAACGGGACAATGAGTCATCCTTTTTCGTGCATGCAGCCAGCGTTCATCGATTTATTAGACGTTGTCACGTCAAAAAAAAACAAGTTTGACCTTTAATTGACGATACGATTGGACGAGATGGTTTAGTCAATGTCGGCGAAGTGTTCATCTATTGAAATAAACTTAAAGTAGTTGAGTAAAATGGTGTTGTATTATAAATAATTATATATTAAACATATACATATTTATAGAAGACAAAGCAATTAGCAAGTGGTTTTGTAGCTCTAGCAACATTAGATCTGAAAACACGACACAAACATATTAATTATAAATAATATCATAAATGCCAAAGTGAGTAGTGTACTGTCTTTGATATATGAAACTATAAAAACTATGCCCACACAGTGTTGCCAGGGTCAACAATTATATATATAATTCGTGACAACTAATAACTGACAATTATTTAATCTGTATTTACATTTATACAATGTAATTACATAAAACAATATTCCAATGTCTTTACAAAAATTATGATTTTTTTTATTTAACTGAAACTACATTTATAATTATACAAATTGCGACCCTAACATATATAATGGTCTTGATAATATTCAATTTATACAAATAATCTATTGTTACAATATCCCGATAATATTATTATTAGTCTTGTTAAATTCAGATCGTATTAAAACATAATAACGCGTGCAACTCCAACATGTGAAACTTTGCCTCAGAAACGTTACATAACGGACGTTGCACGTTGATTCGAAATTCGAAACACAAAACGCGCCAACGAAGTTTCACTTCGAAAATTATTTTCACTAATTTTGAACATTCTTTCATTACTAAACTCGCTCACATGTAAACGCACTAAAGTGACATTTGAGTTTATATTCAAACAGATAATACAAGAAAACGACACCGATACATATTGCTTTGAACTGAGCAAGAAGTTTGAGGTAGACTATTGAACTACATAATAATAATTAAAAAAAATAATAATTACGTATGAAAACAATACTTTTTAAATTCCGAATACACAGTATATATATTTCAATAACAAGAGTAGAGACAAACAAACAACCTTACGCCATTGGTCGAAAAAAAATAACGTTTTCATTGGATTTCGGCGAGTTCTTTGAACTTTAGAATTTGTTGAGTGATTCATTACCAACTAGCTAACCGTCGCACGCTGGATAGGATTAGCGTAAAATCCGTTCTTAATGATCTTCTACGTTGGGGAAGGAGTGACTGTAACTTCAAATCAGGTTAGTTTAGGAGATTTCGTGATGATTTCTTGCTTATATACATATGTTTATATAGATTAAAGAATTAAATAAGAACTGTTAGTAGTACATAATACTGAGCTAGTAGCTAATCATGTATATGAAAACTAAGGTTTGTTCGTCTCTACTCCTTCTACTGGAACATAGTATTACATTATTGTGGTTCTATTTATTATTATTCTAAAAACATAAATGCTATTATTTCATAGGAATTTCGGATATCTATAAAATCATATTTCGATTAATAAAAAAAAATTGTAATCTATAATTAGATTACATAGAAAACAAACGTTATTTTTGCGATTATTAATCATATTACGTAAAAAAGTAAAATTCTACACTTGCAACAAAAAAATATTAAGTTTTCTTTAAAATACATAATAAACGATATATTTTGAATAATCACATATCCATGCAGATGGAAAAGATAATAAAATAACATTGTTAGTAATATTAGCTTGCCTTGAGAATCAAATTTTACATATAGCTGTCTCTTTTCCGCATATCAACACAACTCGTGAAAGACGAAGATGACAATACATAACTACAATATCATACTAATAATTTGACGTTCTATTGCTATCCTTCTCTGTCATAGGTCGCGTTGACACGCAAGAAAGAGACGAACCGTATACAGTAAAAGTAAGACAATTTTACTTTATTGTTTTAATACAATTTCATTGTGTCTTTTATGAACATATATAATAAACATGATTATTATTAAATTATTAAATATATACTTAATTGTCATTAGACTCATAATCATCATAATGATTATTTCTGAGATATCGCACGTATCGCTTAAAATCGATTAATATTTTAATCGTTTGAAGAACATCACTAAATATTTTAAACAACTAATTAATACTCGATTCAGAACAGAGAAAAAGTAATATATGTCTAGATTTTGCGAATTGGCACTTTTTATCATCCCGTGCGTCTGAGAGCACGTTGAACCGTCAAAATGTATTCAGACCAAAACGTCCTAACTTAAATAAATAAAAAAATGTTAGAATTTGAAAATTTTAATTTATTAACAATTAAAATATTAACCGATTATAAAACTATGTGCGTTATAATTACTTATGACTTAAATTTAACGAGGACATATTGCCATATTTACCAATTGCTTACAATGGCAGTTTTAATTAAATTAAATGTAATGACGATTGTGATCGCGCAAATATATCTATATAGGCACTTATATATTGGAATTAAACAATTCGAAAAAATAAATAAAAATTGTAAGACTTCAAATAATTGATTGGGAAAAATAATTATATAAATTATAATATAAAAGAAAAAAAAAGGAGATCATAAAGAGGGTAAACTGTGATGTCGTAGATAAAGTATAAAATAGTGCAAATTACAAAAAGTCTTTTACATAACTTTTCATTAGCTTACTTCCGATTGGAAGCAAATTTTGACACATCGGATTTTTTTTTTAATTGTATTAAAAATAAACACGCTAGCAACATTACCTGGACACGCTCGAACATCGTCAAAATTTGCTCATCTATTAATAATGATCAAACACACACACACACGACCATAAGTCTCTGTGTCATCAATAAAGCTACGGCTAGACCTGCGCGATCAAGTAACAAACAAAAAAGAAAAAAAACAAATTGTCAGCACACGCTTAGCTCTACAGCTAATCACGAAGCTTCGCATTCGCTTAGCTTGGTCGCGCACGTGTGTCGAATCCCTTATACAATAAAATACTCATAAAATTATATTTTAGCTAGATATAGAGGTTATTGGCAGTAGGTTTAAAATTATACGATTCGATATATAAAAAGAAAATACGTAAAGCTACCGTCATCTAATAATTGATATTTATCTTCTCCGTTAAAATACTTTTTTTTATTACTATGACTATACAATATAATATCTATACTAACGATGCTGTGTTCGAATCGATCAAACTTTTGTCGAACGAGTATGACGTGAGAAAAGATTAGGAACACTTTTAATTGATAAACTATTACATTTTAATAAATAAATAAAACGTTATTGAAATGAGATGAGATTGAGACTACTTGAGCATACATAATATATTTAAAAAAGTAATAATATAATATTGTTATCGATTCCGTGTACACTATCTAGAAACTAGAAAGAGTTCTTTTTTTTTATTGTATAGGAAGGCGGACAAGCGTATGGGCCACCTGATGGTAAGTGGTCTCCAACGCCCATAGACATTGGCATTGTAAGAAATGTTAACCATCGCTTACATCGCCAATGCGCCACCAACCTTGGGAACTAAGATGTTATGTCCCTTATACCTGTAATTACACTGGCGCACTCACCCATCAAACCGGAACACAGCAATACAAAGTACTGCTGTTTTGCGGCAGAATATCTGATGAGTGGGTGGTGCCTACTCAGACGAGCTTGCACAAAGCTCTACCACCGAGTAAAGTTCGAAAGGAATAAAACTATTCCTAAGTTTTTTTAAGCCAATAGTATAGCTTTGCTATAGTATAGCTTACTTATGGTGATATACTATTTTGATGCGTGTGTTCTTTGAAATGTTATGATCGTTAAGGTCAATATCGCATATCACTTTCCGACATTTACGACCGTTTACTACGGTGTCTCGTTTTTGTTCTTACAGTGTAGCTCTAATACATATTACATATTTACTTCTGTTATAAAATTATCTTATATAATACAAACCACAGATATATTGCGAACGGCTATTTTCATGCTTCGCCTTTCATTAAGCAAGGTTACGTATTTGTTTGTCTGAAGGTAAAACAGCAAAAAGAAATGTGCTGATACGAAAATCATATTAAAAAAAATCACACATGAGATAAATTAGAGATGATACTTGGGGGGTGGAAATTATATGAATGCAGCTATCGTGACAGGAAACCGATTGTGATGGTGTTGATGTGGTGATTCAGGATGCCATCAACAAATTTTAGCCAATTATACATATCCACGTTAATCCGATTTTAAAAAAAAACTTTTTGCGTTTGACTGTCCCACTAATGAGAAAGATACAGACAGACGAGACAACATCAAGCTACGAATCACATAGGCGGAACTATAAAATAGTTACGAGTTACATTTTTAGTTATTATACATTTAAAGCTGATCTTTTTCAAATGCGGATAAATGTCACACTGCAAGAATTATCGGAATATATAAGAAGAGGAATATGAGAAGACATGTACGGGGGAAGGGGACTGAGTATATGACTAGAGATAGAGATGAGTGGAAGAGGATGACATGAGAGTAATAGAGATACTTTAAACCATATAAAATACATTTAGTTTAAGAGGTCACACCAGAATCGATAGCAATATAGAGTTGAGAACATTTAGAAATGTCTTTTAAAAAATAATTTAAAAATTACTACGGATTTATATTTAATACAATTCGACACAACATCGATAAATTAAATGCCTTCACGATAAAGACTTTATACACGATATTATTTTTTTTACACTTCAGTCGTATGAAAAAATATAATAGTTTTGTCTGAACCGCCGTTATATACAATTTAATATAAGTCCTAGCGACGTATTGTGATATATAGACTATATGTATACAATACAATCGTCCCGCACGTTCATCTTGTATACAATATCGATAGAAACGTACGTATATAAAGTTAATTTGTGATGTTTCATATCACATCGTTGTAGTTACAGACGAAACAGTTACAATTAGTCGGAATAATATTCTAAATTTAAATTTGTTTTATATGTATGTGTGTGTGCAATAAAATGTGTATGTGTTGAATTAATCTAAAGATTCACTTTTACTGATTTTTTTTTAATTTAAATGAATTTGTCAACCTTTATATATAGAATTTCATATATGGGGCAAATAACACAGCTTACTTTTTCATACGGTTAACGCTGATTGGTGATAATTAAAAAAATCAATGTGAAGCTTCCGACTAAGAGGGTACTATTTCATTTATATAATTTAATATATATCAAATAGGCGCTGAAAAAAAACATTATTTTAACAAGCACCTTATACAATAGATCCTAATTTAAAAATATAGATAAAACAATTTGCAACTGTCTACAATTTTACGGGAGAAAACAATTTCAGTCAAACATTTTCAACAATCGGTTTAATATTTAATGTATAAGAAAAAAATGTCATTTTATTGGCATAAATGCATTTGGCAATCTCTCGAACGGAAGTTTTCATAATAAACTATATCCTATTATTATTTCGCGTATTTAATATTTAATTAATTTAAAAAAAGAAAACGTTATTTTACAAATTATTTTGTTTGTAAATTTAAAAAAAAAAAATACTAAATACATTCGAGTTTAAATCTTACGACGCTTTAATTATAGCTCATTTTTAAAATTTCCGATTCAAGCATTATATAAGCGCATATGAAAAATCACTTGTATATATTTAACGATTTTACAAAACTTTAAGCGTTCGTTATTACCATAGAACTGAGAATATTTTAGAAATGGCATTTATTTTTATGGACATTAATTTGTCAAATCGTAAAGCAAACATATTATATGTCTATTTAAAACTATAAATTAATACAAATATTTTCAACGATACACTTCAATAATAAGTTATCGACATTACACGTCAGCTCTATTACATTCTCATTTCTATGGTCATGTTACAGTTCGTTATAAAACATCGTTTATTTTCGTAAACGTCCATTTTAAAACTTATCCCGTATAAACGCACGAAGCGATTGAGTATTATGGTCCTAACTCCATTGAGCAATGCACTAGAATGTCCTATATACACTTACTTCATACAATCCTATTTACATTGGTTATCTCTTCGCCATCTGAAACAATAATTTCGATTTATTATAACGTTATTCACATTTAAAAACATTTAAACACAAGTGCTTAAATTTAAATATATAAATAAAAATATAAAAAACAATCACAAGATTTTTATTTTTATTGTGTTTTTTGTAAAACTATTGCTGCCTTATAAATTTATGTTAAATATGTTCCAAATTCGCAAGAAACGAAATATATACAACAATAAGTTTTTGTAAGATAATAAAGTTACCAAAAAATATCTATTAATTAAAATTTTTAAACATATTTAAAACTACCAAACGATAACGCGATCTAATATACATGCAACGCCATCTAGTGACAGAAAATTTCAATACGCTTTCTACGCAATTTGATGCCGTATAAGCTATGTATGTATGGTATTCCACCTAGTGGTGGTACCTACCCAGACGAGCTTGCACAAAGCTCAACCACCAAGTAAAAGTTGTAAAAAAACTGATTTTATTATTATATTTATGTCCACAGTTCTGGTAACCCAAGTGCAGGCGCTTATTTAGCCCAAAGGCTGAGACTAGGGTTCAGAGAGGCAATATTGCCAGCGACTTGGGTACAATGCCACAGGACAATCTTTTAGAGGTGTGATTTTCCTTTAAAATTTTAATGTGTAGCATTTATTTATTATAATTGTAAAATTATTATCTTGATTTATAAGCAACAACACCATTATTTACTTATATTGATTACATTTATTTAAGTAAATAATTTGCATTATTTCAGATATCGTATAACGGCATGTTACGTTAGTACTATTAGTCGTTTAAAAAAATGTTAATTTAGAACAAATTAACAAAATTATTTTTTAAAATTAAAGTTTCAATTTTACTTTAGAATAATAATAACACCTAAATAAATAGTTTTCATTTTTACTCTCAACCGGCAAACTTTGTTTACAGTTTTAAAATGTTTGTTATTAGATTTATGTTGTAAAATTCTAAGCCGTGCTCACTTGTTAATTTTAATTTTATAATATAAAAGTGAGTGCCGCCATCTTAGAATAGCTGTCGCTGACCGACACAAGCGATAGTTGCTAGAGGTTGGACGGGAATTCGAGGATTTATTTTTGGGCGGCCATCGTCGAAGAGAGGTGTGGAGTGAGGACAATAGTAATAGCAATTGAGGAGTGTTATGTGCATTTCAATACATAGTCTTTGTTTTTCATTTTCTGCTGTGTATAAGGAGGATGAAGTAAGCTATGTTAAACTCACTGTTTCTAAAATTCGATTGGAGATTTTTATCTTATGTATTTATGTACTGGATTAAATTGATAGTAAAGCTATCACCGGTTCCGAACGGATACTGAGAAGAACTAGCAATCAGGCCAGTTGTTATCCTTTTCCACCAATATAATGACATAGTTAGTGCAGTTTGTGCGCTTGGTGCGACGGATAGTTACGATCGGTTAGCTCTCAGCTCACCTGTTAGTATCAGAGTTCGGCTAGTGCGCGAAGGGCTGAGGTTGAAGCTCGGGGACCTGAGACTCCGAGCGGTGTTGCGTATTTTAAAACGCCTTAGGACCAACCAAAATTAGTTTATTACCATGCGCACTAATGACGCTACTTGGTGCGTATGTGCGACAACGATGTATGTTTAGTGCGCAGAGTGCTAACGACCGAGTTAAATAGTACTAGAGTTGTGTTATTTTGTAATATATTAGTGCATTTTTGAATGTCGATAAATTTTAATAAGATTTATGTACATTGAATCGTACAAAATGATGTCATTATTTTTTATGTTTTTTTTAAAGATGTGGCCAAGGCGAGAAGTGTTTGCAAACACACACATAATACTGGATGTCTTAATACATACAGGTTAGCTCAATGACTAGAAGGCTAATTTCAAGCAGTTGGTGCACATAGTAAAGTTAGTGCGAGAAATGTGCTTTTTATGAATACCCATACCAAAATTGGCTAGCCTAATGATTAATAGAATATTCTACGAATTAGAGGTTATGTTAGAAAATGTAAATCCTTACGTTTCTGCAGACTGACAGATCTTTACTCGTGTGACAATTGATCGTATCTAACTAATAAGCTAATATCGGCAGAGTCCTACTATTAACTTAATATTTTTTTTGGTGTTCACATAGTTGACTAGCGATTAGTTGATATGGGCCAGCCGGTGCGAGTTAACCTGTGATTGCATGTAAGTTGTTCGAGTGCTGCGCGCAAAGCGGGTTTAACCGTCAGCGTTGACTCAATGCGATGTTACTTGCGGCTGTTCAGCGTGCCCGGCAAGCTCACGTAACTTATCTGTCAGTGTGCGTGCGTCGCGTGGTGGGCGAGCGTGACGTGCGCGCAGGCGTGCTCACCTGTCAGTGTGCGTGCGTCGCGTGGTGGGCGAGCGTGACGTGCGCGCAGGCGTGCTCACCTGTCAGTGTGCGTGCGTCGCGTGGTGGGCGAGCGTGACGTGCGCGCAGGCGTGCTCACCTGTCAGTGTGCGTGCGTCGCGTGGTGGGCGAGCGTGACGTGCGCGCAGGCGTGCTCACCTGTCAGTGTGTGCGTGCGTCGCGTGGTGGCCGAGCGTGACGTGCGCGCAGGCGTGCTCACCTGTCAGTGTGTGCGTGCGTCGCGTGGTGGCCGAGCGTGACGTGCGCGCAGGCGTGCTCACCTGTCAGTGTGCGTGCGTCGCGTGGTGGGCGAGCGTGACGTGCGCGCAGGCGTGCTCACCTGTCAGTGTGCGTGCGTCGCGTGGTGGGCGAGCGTGACGTGCGCGCAGGCGTGCTCACCTGTCAGTGTGCGTGCGTCGCGTGGTGGGCGAGCGTGACGTGCGCGCAGGCGTGCTCACCTGTCAGTGTGTGCGTGCGTCGCGTGGTGGGCGAGCGTGACGTGCGCGCAGGCGTGCTCACCTGTCAGTGTGCGTGCGTCGCGTGGTGGGCGAGCGTGACGTGCGCGCAGGCGTGCTCACCTGTCAGTGTGCGTGCGTCGCGTGGTGGGCGAGCGTGACGTGCGCGCAGGCGTGCTCACCTGTCAGTGTGCGTGCGTCGCGTGGTGGGCGAGCGTGACGTGCGCGCAGGCGTGCTCACCTGTCAGTGTGCGTGCGTCGCGTGGTGGGCGAGCGTGACGTGCGCGCAGGCGTGCTCACCTGTCAGTGTGTGCGTGCGTCGCGTGGTGGCCGAGCGTGACGTGCGCGCAGGCGTGCTCACCTGTCAGTGTGCGTGCGTCGCGTGGTGGGCGAGCGTGACGTGCGCGCAGGCGTGCTCACCTGTCAGTGTGCGTGCGTCGCGTGGTGGGCGAGCGTGACGTGCGCGCAGGCGTGCTCACCTGTCAGTGTGTGCGTGCGTCGCGTGGTGGCCGAGCGTGACGTGCGCGCAGGCGTGCTCACCTGTCAGTGTGCGTGCGTCGCGTGGTGGGCGAGCGTGACGTGCGCGCAGGCGTGCTCACCTGTCAGTGTGTGCGTGCGTCGCGTGGTGGCCGAGCGTGACGTGCGCGCAGGCGTGCTCACCTGTCAGTGTGCGTGCGTCGCGTGGTGGGCGAGCGTGACGTGCGCGCAGGCGTGCTCACCTGTCAGTGTGCGTGCGTCGCGTGGTGGGCGAGCGTGACGTGCGCGCAGGCGTGCTCACCTGTCAGTGTGTGCGTGCGTCGCGTGGTGGGCGAGCGTGACGTGCGCGCAGGCGTGCTCACCTGTCAGTGTGCGTGCGTCGCGTGGTGGGCGAGCGTGACGTGCGCGCAGGCGTGCTCACCTGTCAGTGTGCGTGCGTCGCGTGGTGGGCGAGCGTGACGTGCGCGCAGGCGTGCTCACCTGTCAGTGTGCGTGCGTCGCGTGGTGGGCGAGCGTGACGTGCGCGCAGGCGTGCTCACCTGTCAGTGTGTGCGTGCGTCGCGTGGTGGCCGAGCGTGACGTGCGCGCAGGCGTGCTCACCTGTCAGTGTGCGTGCGTCGCGTGGTGGGCGAGCGTGACGTGCGCGCAGGCGTGCTCACCTGTCAGTGTGTGCGTGCGTCGCGTGGTGGCCGAGCGTGACGTGCGCGCAGGCGTGCTCACCTGTCAGTGTGCGTGCGTCGCGTGGTGGGCGAGCGTGACGTGCGCGCAGGCGTGCTCACCTGTCAGTGTGCGTGCGTCGCGTGGTGGGCGAGCGTGACGTGCGCGCAGGCGTGCTCACCTGTCAGTGTGCGTGCGTCGCGTGGTGGCCGAGCGTGACGTGCGCGCAGGCGTGCTCACCTGTCAGTGTGCGTGCGTCGCGTGGTGGGCGAGCGTGACGTGCGCGCAGGCGTGCTCACCTGTCAGTGTGCGTGCGTCGCGTGGTGGGCGAGCGTGACGTGCGCGCAGGCGTGCTCACCTGTCAGTGTGCGTGCGTCGCGTGGTGGCCGAGCGTGACGTGCGCGCAGGCGTGCTCACCTGTCAGTGTGCGTGCGTCGCGTGGTGGGCGAGCGTGACGTGCGCGCAGGCGTGCTCACCTGTCAGTGTGCGTGCGTCGCGTGGTGGGCGAGCGTGACGTGCGCGCAGGCGTGCTCACCTGTCAGTGTGCGTGCGTCGCGTGGTGGGCGAGCGTGACGTGCGCGCAGGCGTGCTCACCTGTCAGTGTGTGCGTGCGTCGCGTGGTGGCCGAGCGTGACGTGCGCGCAGGCGTGCTCACCTGTCAGTGTGCGTGCGTCGCGTGGTGGGCGAGCGTGACGTGCGCGCAGGCGTGCTCACCTGTCAGTGTGCGTGCGTCGCGTGGTGGGCGAGCGTGACGTGCGCGCAGGCGTGCTCACCTGTCAGTGTGTGCGTGCGTCGCGTGGTGGCCGAGCGTGACGTGCGCGCAGGCGTGCTCACCTGTCAGTGTGTGCGTGCGTCCCGTGCGTCGCGTGGTGCTGGTGGCCGAGCGTGACGTGCGCGCAGGCGTGCTCACCTGTCAGTGTGCGTGCGTCGCGTGGTGGCCGAGCGTGACGTGCGCGCAGGCGTGCTCACCTGTCAGTGTGCGTGCGTCGCGTGGTGGGCGAGCGTGACGTGCGCGCAGGCGTGCTCACCTGTCAGTGTGCGTGCGTCGCGTGGTGGGCGAGCGTGACGTGCGCGCAGGCGTGCTCACCTGTCAGTGTGTGCGTGCGTCCCGTGCGTCGCGTGGTGCTGGTGGCCGAGCGTGACGAGCGCGGAGGCGAGCGCCAGCCCGCCGAGCGGCGGCGCCCGGCCCGTCCCACCGGTGGGCAGGCGCACGAGCAGCGACAGCACGGCGGCGCGGCCCGAACGGCACGGCTCCAACGCGACCGGCGCGGGGACTCCAGTTCCTGGCGGCGGGCAGGACATTCAATGTCTATTCTCCGGTTGCTAGGGACTTTCGACTGCGGTTCCATGCTTTTTGTTTTGTGTGCGTTTGAGATGGGCATACTGAAATGCTTATCAGATGAGACGAGAACTTCGGTATGTTTAGAATTTGACTATTTAAAATTAAAATAAATATATCTTCAAATAGAAGAGCTATCTTTTATTAAAGACAAGCAGATATACCAACATCCATTTTTAAATAAAAGATAGATTAGAAGAAGATACAATGAAGGTTTTTCATTTAGATAATTATTGTTATCAACTTATTGCTTCTTAACACAAAGTTATTTCACTCACCCCCTCCTCCCTTCTCCAGTTCGATACTGACTTGACTAAAAGGTCTAGATGCCATTTGTTCCATTTCTACAAACAATCGCTGCCTTCTTCTGTACAAATCATATTTCTGAAATACATTTATTTTTACACTTGATTTTACAGCTCAATACTTTTGTCAACGACGTTTATACTTGGACTTGAATACGTTTCGTAAATACCTGTTTTATTTTCCACAAAGCGGCAGCGACCAGCAACAAGAGTAGGAAACACGACGAGAACGTAATGAAAAACTGTTGTAAATTCAACTTCGGGTATTGCGAGAACGATATCTGTATCCACAGCGGCGGCCGGAAGTCGTACACGTACACGAAGAACGTGGTCAGGGTCACGTTGTCCTCGATGCCGAAAGCGTACTCCGCCTTCCCGAACCTGAATAGGAAAGGCCTTTGCGTCATTATATCAAAGTTTTATTTATTGTAATTTAAAAAAATAATTTTGCATCAAAGTACTAATGCCGGCACTTAACTCTAAAGAACTAAGTACATATTAAAGCGGTTTTTCTTTCGTAATACAAATTCGCCCTACGGTTCACCCGTCGCCCTAAGCAGATCATAGTACGCGGTAGCGCCTCACTTGTATCGGAAGTTGGTGCAGTTGATGTCGCTGAACAGCGTCCGCTCGGCGACGTCGCTGCGCGTGCGCACGGTGAGGTTCATGCGCGCGTGCGCGGAGCACGTGATGCTGAAGTCGGCGTCCACGTCCGGCTTCACGGGCGCGTTCCGGAAGTTGATCGCGGACAGGTGCCGGTCCTCCTTCTTTGATAGATTGAACGTGAACTGGTAGTCGACTGCTAGATCGTCTGTTATGTACGAAAATACTATTTAAAGACATAAAGTATTCCTGTTCATCGATTACGAATTTTAAATTAATAATATATAGACAAAAGAGTTAAAAACAAACGTATTGCGATTAGAATAAAAATATGTAAGATTTGAAGAGAATAACAGCCCGGGTAGTGGGTCCAACTTAACTTGCAAGATTATTACAGTCACAGAGACAGGTGAAACTAAAACAGTAAAATCAGCTAGAGTTTTTGTTTGTGTCTGTTATAAGTAAATATATACTTTATTATTTTTTTCTATGAGTATAATACAATATATTATGAGTATATAAAATAAATTTATACATATTTGTGTATGTGTGGTCTGTTTATAATTATTTTAACTATAGGTCAAAACATAGTTCTTACGAAATGCAATGATGTAGATAGTGTCGAGTTACTCACAGTAGCAGCCCTTGTTGAAGAGGTCGGCGTGGTAGTGGTTGGTGTTGTCGCACTTGTCGCAGCGGTCGCCCGCCAGCCCCTTGGTGCTGCAGTAGCAGCGTCCCGTGTCCACGGCGCACGACACCGCCTGCGCGTTGCACTCGCACGCTGCAACGCACAACACATCATATATTGCGACACATAATTTTATTATAAATCTTTATAGTGTACACTCCACGCGTGACACAGAAATCGGTGAATAAATAGGCCTCACGTTGACACAGGCCCCCGTTGAGCGGCGACCCCCAGTGCGCGGGCGCGCACGTGTCGCAGTGCGCGCCCACCGCGCGCGCGCCGCACGGCTGCACGCAGCGCGCCGCGCCGTCGCACACCGCGTGCCCGTTGCACTGGCACGCCGGGCAGCGCGTGAAGTGCCACCTGCCGTTTGTCGAAATATACAATGATATAGTGATCCGTGACCCGTCGACCGCGGTCGCGTGCGGCGCGGCCCCACCTGCGGTGCGGGCACACGTGCGGGTGGTGCGGGCGCCGCTCGCCGCCCGGCAGGCACGCGCCGCGCCCGCCGCCCGCGCCGTCGTCGCACCAGCCGCACGCCGGCTCCGCCAGGCACGCCGCGCACGACGCGTGCGCCGCGCACCCCGCGCCCGCGCCCCCCGCCGCCCCCGCCGCCCCCGCCGCGCCCGCGCAGCCGTTCGTGGACCACGCGCGGCAGCCGCCCAACGGGAACGACGCGCCGTACGCGTTCTGCGGAACAGGAGGTGTATCTATTAAAGCTCTCTATGTATTCGACTACACATTACCAAATTGTGCTTCTAATAAATAACAAAATATTAATCGTTTCACGACCGACTACTACGCCATTATTTTTGGAAATAAGATGTTATATATCTGTAGTATATAGGCAGAGTAAATTCGTTATGAACATAACAAAATACCTTATCGACACATCGACCAGCCGAAGCGCACCAAATACACTCCTCTGCGGTACAGTTCGCACATGTGCGGAACGTGGCACAAGCTGCACTACACACACCCGTCGCCGTCGCGGCCACACTTCTGAATAGTAAAACCCAAAATTTGACTCAATTTTTTATCACATTAATCAATAGACTGGACGAGTCTTATCAATTGAACATCATTTAAGACAATTTAAATACAATTTTGCAATAAGTTGCATTTATATCCTTCAATTTTGTCTATATTAATGACACTATTAATTATTTTACTTTTCACCAAAATCGGTTTGAAGATATTTCTTTTCTCAATTATTCTTAAAGAATATAATATATTATGGTTATTATCATATTATGATACTCACCTAATGTCGGTAGACGAGTTAGCGGGTCTACATTTAACTGTGTCGTAGTCCCAGTAACACGCTCGTTGACTCAACTCTTCTGAACCCTGTAAATTACAACGCATTCGTAAACGAAACAACTTTTCTTACAATCACACCGTATATGGGCGACATTGGCTCAATTGAACGTTTGCCTACTTCATACAATAAAAAAAATCCACGACAAATGACTCATGGAGAGTGTATTGATGGCGTTTTTAAATTAACTCCTAGACTAACAATAAAATCGGACACTGGGATGAGCTGACGTCGATAACTTCACAAAGGAATCTTGAAATCATACGGAGCTAAAAGGAATACTTACGTGCGGGTGTCGGTGCAGGTGCGCGTGGCACGCCGCGCACGAGTGGTACCGCCCGCACACCTCGCCGCCGCCGCCCGACTCGCACTCCTCCACCGACAGCGACAACTGCACACACAGAATCATCGATACATTAAATGAGTTTTATTTGCCTGAAGTGTCATATCGTAAGGAAATGTTTGCGATTTGGATGTTTTTGTTGGCAAAAACAATTATGATGCATAAGTTTTTGAACATTTAAATTTGAACTTTTATATTACAGTGTAAACTCCATATCACTCGATTTAACGACAAACGTCCCTAAAGCGTCGAAATCACTCGGCTCTGGTTGGTTTGGCTTTCCTTCTATACAATGATACACTCTCAATACATCCATACATACTCACACCCATTACACCCACTCTCAATAACGACGAAAAAGTTTTATTGAAGCGTGAAAGGAAAAAATCTACAAGCAGAGGAGGATGGAAAAAGTTCAAAAAATTGAAGAAACCTAATTACGAAGATCATGGACAGTGCTTGTAATTACAACACTAGTCTGAAATAAACTTTTTCTTTTAGTAATATAGATTTTTCTTCTCTCCATTATTTTTTTTTATTACTTAATTTTTTTTTTTGTTTTTAATTTTGTTATGGACTTTTATTTTATAGGTGATGGTTTTTATAAGTATTGAGTTTGATTCGATAGTAAACATCGTCGATTGTGTGGTTGCAGTCAGGTTAGTGGACTAATAAACCCCACAGCACGTGGTGCGTGCGTACCAGCGCGTGCGGCGCGTGCGCGCGGCGCAGGCAGTGCTGCGCGCTGGGCAGGCACGCGCCGCACCACGCGCAGCCGCTCGCCACGCACGCCGAGCAGTACTCCGCCAGCGCGCAGCGGTGCTCGTCTGCGGCACGCAGTGGTCGTGTGTAAAGATAATATAATGCCTATGCTAATAGACCATGACCATTTATATCCACTTTCATTTCAATACATTAAATTATATATAAGTAATAAACGAATATTACTCTGACATACATTACTAATTATATTAATTAATAAACTAACCGAACACCGGCTCGTCCAAACACGCCGTTAGACTCTCATCGAACGATTGCTTCCACCCGATCTCTTCTATCTGCAATAAAATCAGTTTTAATCGTTTGTCGCTTAAACGGAAAAGCTTCTTAAGTATATTGCTAATTAAATGTATGGAACCATAACATTACACCACATTGTTATTTAACCATGCTGTTCCAATATGGATTGGTGGGTCCACATCTGGCAGAAAATCATTTAACACAAGCACGAGATCAACAAAAAACATAAAAAAATATTATTGCTCGGTCGGGTTTGATGGCACACCACTTGATTAAGATTCCGATGTTCACACACACTAATATACGGCGTAGAATACGTACGGCGACGCACGTGCGGTCCGCCTCGCGCCACACGCACGCGACGGCGGCTCGCTGCGCGTTGCCCACGCACGACAGCTCGTCGCGGCGGGTCGAGCACTTATCGCCCGTCTGGAACAGCAGCGCGTCCGACCGTAGCCGACCGTCGAACCTGAAACGCACCGACGGTAGTCCGTTCAAAAATACTTTTATCACTCTTAGTCATATTAACTATGGAAATTTCATTCATTTTAAAATTAATTTATCCAAACAAAGTGACAAATTGGTAAAATAATTTACAGCAATAGTGCAGCACTAGCAGGCACTCACCCCGCGTGCAGCAGCGCGGTGGAGCGCGCCGCCAGCGGCAGCAGCGCCGCCGCGTGCGCCGCGCGAGCCGAGCCCGCCAGCTCCGGCAGCGTGTACCACGTCCTGCATCTGCTCGACAAATATATACTCAAATACATAACTGACTCTTTTACGTCATTTGCGTATTATGTTAAGGCCGTAACGACGGCGAAGATATACTGCGGGTGGTACCACTGACCGCGCGTGGTAGAGAAGCGCGGCGGCGGCGTAGCAGCGCGCGGAGGCCGCGACCGCCACCGGCCCCGCGCTCGCGCTGTCGTTGTGGGAGTTACCACCGAACACCAGCATTATGCCTGGAAGATGCCACTTATTAATGACTGCATTTAATCAATCTTCGTACGGTTGAGAGGCACTTTCATTTTTTCCGCATATAAAAATAAGTCAGAAATACATTTTTTCCAAAGAAGGAATTTTAGGTACAAAAAACATATAAAAATTAGTCTTAAGTCTAAGTCACATACTTACACCCATTCTAATCTTATTTTCATTATTAAAAATATTCACATTAATGTTTTCGATTTAAAAATAGAATTTACAAAACAAAATAAATTTTAAAAAGTAAGGTTAGCAAAACAAAACTAGTTTGAAAAATATATTAATTTTCAATGTGCGTTTTACTATTACAGTTAAAAATTCAACCAGCTCACCGGGCGACACGAAGAGCGCCGTGTGCAGGTACCGCGGCGTCGGCGCGGACGGCAGCGGGCGCCAGATCCTCGTCTCTATCTCGTACTCGTACAGCGCAGCGGACGGCGCCTGCGATACAATACAACTTTCTTAAGCCAAACACACATACGACGTTATATCTATAGAGTCCCGTAATTAAGCGGAGTAGAAGGAGTAGAAGGTCGAAAATATGGGCCACCTAATGGTAAGTGGTCACCAACGTCCATAGACAATGACATTGTAAGACATGTTTACCATCGCTTACATGGCCAATGTTCCACCAACCTTGGGAACTAAGATATTATGTCCCTTGTGCCTGTATTACACTGACCCTTGTAATCGGAACAGAACAGTACCAAGTACTGCTGTTTTGCGGTAGAATATATGATGAGTGGGTGCTGCCTACCCAGATTGGCTTTCACAAAGCTCTACCACCAAGTGATCGTAGATTTACAAACGATTTTCTAATTGTTCTGTTTTATTATGCACACATATTTTATAACCACATTAATATTTCGAAATTCTGATTACAACTTCGGGGACATTGTAAGCGTTAGTTTTTTGCGAATCCATAGTGAATATAGTAGATTATTCAAGACGTCGACCAATTATATCGCGACCTGAACCCACGATCATCGGTTAAGATTAACGCGTTCTTACCACTGGGTCATCTCGGCTATAATTATATAGAATAGAGTAATGACTAGGGATGGAGGTCGGGTAGTGCGTGCGCACCTGCGTGGCCTCCGACTCGGACACGAGGCCGGCGTGCACGTAGACGCGCGCCGACAGCGCGTCGTACGCGGCCGAGTGCGCGAACCCGCCGCGCGCCGCCGCGCCGCGCGTGCCCGCCGCGCCCCACCACCCCTCCTCCACGTAGTACTCCTGCCGGACACGAGGAGCGGTTCATACTTTGTGCCGAGATAATATTTTAATGATTTTTTTAAAGTAACTTTAGCCTATTATTGATATATTATATATTTTGATAAAATATTTTTATACATGCAAAATATACAATGTTTTTCTAAATACATAAGAGTTGGCTTCCTATTTGACGAGATAAATAAAAATAAATACTTAAATCTTTTGAAATCAACCAAAAATTATTCTGATAATGTTAAAAAGAGTTGATGGCGTGGGCGACACCAAAAACTAAACAAAAAAATAATAATAAACAGACCTGGACGAGATGGAGGTATCCGTAATACGGAGAATGTCCAAAAAACACTAACATGACCGGTTTCTTCGTTGGACCCATCTGTACCATGACGGCCGTGTGACCGGACAGATGGAGACCGCCTGCGAACAATTCATTAGCATCATCTATACTAATATATAAATCTGAAGAGTTTGTTTCTTTGATCCGGCTAATCTCAGGAACTACTGGTTCGAATTAAAAAAATATTTTTGTGTTGTAGAGTCCTTTTATCAAGGAAGGGTCGAGGCTGATTTTTATTCATTATATTTTTTTTATAATACGCGGGTGAAACCGCGGGGCACAGCTAGTCTTTAATAAAACTACTTCGTACCAAAACCATGACTAACATTTTTAAGTTATATAGATTACAGTACAGTCGATTGAAGTTGAATCCGAGACCCAAAAACTAAAGTTATTTTGGTTCGAAACTAAAACCATATTAAGTTAATAAGTAAAGACACATAATAACATAACCTTCCTCTACTGAGCTTCTGAGCTCAAAAACGTTTTAAACTTACTGCAATGGGCTACTGTTCACGGGTCGGACAGGGGTTTTGTTACACGCTGTATAATAATATAAACACATCGAAATATAACAATATATTTTGTATTATATGATTATTAGATAAAGAGCAGGTGACTGTATTAATATTATTTCAATAATAATGTTTATAAATTTAATCTAGTTATACAGGCAATTATACAAGCTCGTAATATTAATGTATGGACATACATTGATTGATTGTATTATGTTTCTGTATCTATATAAATAAATAAATGAACACAAAAAAAGCTTTTTAATAAACGGTTATCGTTAAACGATTCACCAGTTCCATAAACATGTCCGTGTAAGTCAAGAGTCTAACCGCAGTGCTTGAGCGGCGCCGGGCGGTGCGGCGAGCAGGCGGTGGGCGTGGCGTTCCGCCAGCCCGCGTGCGCCCCGCCCACCCGCGCGCGCCACACCTCGTTCGTCACCTCCCCCGCGCGCCCCTCCAGCCCCGCCAGCCCGCCCCTGCGCGCACAACGATACACGATTCATTTAATCAGTGTTGCCGAGGAGAGAATCGACCGAGATTTAGATTACAGATAAGAATACAAAATATATATTATCAAATAAATAACATTGACTTCTATTGCCGCTGTTGGTACCACACCTGTCACACTATTTGTGTGGTGGATACATCAATATTTATATTATTGCACTTACAAACTGGTAAGGTGATTGAGCCAGTGATTAGGCAGTAGGCACTATTGATATAATTCCTTAGACGTCATATTTGATAACAATTTACCGTCCAAACGTCTTGCAATATCAGTATCTATGGACATAGATTTGGATTGCCAAAATACATAAAGATAAAATTACATATAATATAAGAACAAATGGACCCAAAAGTCGATATTTCTAGCTAACTAACTTACTACTTGGTGGTAGGGCTTAGTGCAAGCTTGTCTGGGTAGGTACCACCCACTCATCAGATATTCTACTGCAAAACAGTGTAATTACAGGCACAAGGGACATAACATCTCTTACGATGCCAATGTCTATGGGCGTTGGTGACCACTTACAATCAAGTGGCCCATACGCTCGTCCCCCTTCCCATCCAATAAGAAAAGGGAAAAGAACTCTCGATATGTTTGAGTAAAGGTGAATACCATTTATCAACCAATTATTCTTCATAATACCCAACTATATGCTCACCCCCTCTCTGGCTCGTCCGAGGCTACAACACCACCATATACTATTAACTCGTTGCCGTAGATCACGGCGGAGTGCGCGAAACGTGGCAACGGGGCTTCCCCTCTCGGTTCCATGGCTATCCATTCGTTTTCTACTGTTTTATATCTGAAAAAATAATTAATCAATTTTAAAATTTGACATATTGGTAATTAAACGAATTAGCTTTTTTTATAAATCGAATGTTACACCAAATTTATTTTGTTGGATGATTATTTATAGAGATTATAAGGTATTGCCATAAACGATCTGTATAGTATCGTCAATAAATACTGCACATCGACCTTCGAAAGGAGACAATCGACTATGTTCGGCTTCGGGTCATCACTATCGCACAAAACACTAACAGTACGGCTGTAGAGATATTTATAATTATAAAAACGTGATCATATTATTTTATTCTTTCAGATACTGAGCGTACACTAGAAGCGCACCTGTGCAGGAAGGGCGCGTCGGCGAAGGTCTCGCCGCCGACGCGCAGCAGGTCGTCCCCGAGCGCTACGAGCGCGTGCCCGGCGGCGGGCGGCGGCGCGCCGGGCGGCCGCGCGCCCCCCTCCCCCTCCTCGCGCCACGCCCACCGCCAGCCCGCCGCCCCGCCCGCCGCGCCGCACGCCGGCCCCCCGCGCCCCGCCGCGCACGCGCAGCCCCCCGCCGTGCACACCCCGCCGCCCGTCGCCGCGTTGCAGTCGTCTGGAATATTCGGTTCACTTTTTTATTTCAGGTCGAGTCTACTATTTTTGCAGGGCCTCTGTAGGTAGCTTATATATCGGGCTCATCGTTACGCGCTAAATTATACTAAAGATACTTAAAAACAAACTAATTCGGTTTGAGAGGAGCACACAATTTTTTTTTACATATATTTTAATTGCCGAAATGCCGTCGGTTGAGTCGAGCGATCGATAACGATGGGCTGCGCTTAACGTTACTTTTGTCGCTACGAGTATAAAATATAAATTAACTTTAAAAACACATTCAAATTATTCACAACCGAGTCAGTTTCGTTCGAGTGATCGACACGTCAAATATAAAAAACTAGTAATAAAAAAACATGTATTATGAATCTATTATAATCATTCTATTTAGTCTATGGACAAGACCCATTGAATACAAGAATATTTTTCAAGGTACGAAGGCAAATGTGCAAATATCATACACTTACCTGGACACAAAGGCTGGTCGCACGCGACGCCGACCCAGTTCGGTTCGCATCTACACGAGCCCTCGTCACACTCGCCGTGATCTGGAATCAATGTATCAATCCAATTAAACTCAATAACCAACAATATCCCATGAACGACATTATAAAATTTTTTTGCACCTATAAATAAATACAAAGAAAAATTTTATAGTACAATAATGTATAAAATATTTTATACATAAGTATAGTTATTTAAAAATTGTGTAATTCAAACCCTTGAAGACACTTCGATTGTTTTATCGAAAGGGTCGACGTCGTGTTGTTGAAGCCACACAAGTGCACGATGTCTGTCGAAAGCTACATGATCCACGGTTTACGAATTCATCACATTCTATAAATGGATTTTCTTTATTTTATATTTGATAATTTGATACACAAAACGCTCGACGATGAATAATACAAATAATATATAAGTAATTCACTGTTTTTATTAATATTATGTATATAGACTGGCATATAAGCCAGCCGACAGTGGTCACCACTTATATAAGAAAGATGATCCACCAAGGGATGGTAAGAACTCGTCATCACGTTACCAAGCTTGGGAATTAAAATGTTATCTCCCTTATGACCTACCACCAAAGCCCTACCAGCAATTTAATAAGTTAAATCACTCTCATATATCTAGATTCTAGACAATGAGACTTCACAAAGTTATTACATCATTTCATGGGGCACAGTATTCGTTTAATAATATGCCCCAGAAATTTTTAACTCGACTTATTAATAACGATTTGACAATCGCATGCAATTTGTAAATCTACGGTGTGTTTACATTTATTTCTATTCCCATTGGAATAGGGTATAGATTTGCCCACATGTTTTCCTTTATCAAGAGATGTATGATATAACACAAATTAAGCTGATGAAAATTTAATGGTTTTGATAGGGCTTGAACCAGCAGTCTTCGGTTAAAATTCAAGTGTTCGAACTACTGATCTATTGTAGTATTTATTTCCTATAAATAAATTGGATATAGTTCCGCAAATATACTCTTACTACTAATTTAAATTTGGAACTTTTATAGGAATTCATACGTAACATAATTTCCTTATATTTTTATCAAGGAAGACGTCCGTCTTCCATTCGCCCCTCTGGGTGAATGGCCCACTTGATGATAGTAAGGTAAAGCTTCGTCCACATCGAGCGAGTTACATTACATTATTTCTTATAATTTATTCCATCAATACGACATCATGAGATCTTTGACCATGTTTCTGGTGCATCTTATTACACCAGCTCAGTCTAGTCCCACCAGAACAGTAAAATGAAATAAAAAAACTTTGTCATTGATAAAATCTTAAATAATTTATGGTATACATTATTATTTCGCTAGAAAAATATAATAGGAAGCGACTATGGAGGGTAGAGGTGAGGAGAACCATCTCTTTAGGTCGAAAACTTTAAAAAGTGTCCATCTGTTAGCTGCAAATTGGCGCTAGTGTAGACAAAGGGTGGTATGAATATAGCAATAATTGAAAACGAACTGAAGTATGCCGAGTTAAAATTTTTAATATTATGGTCGACTAAAATAGTTACTTAATGAAAATTTCAACTACCTTGCTTAGTACAATGTAGTAAATATAAATTTAAAGAATTATTGATTTTATTTCATGATCTGTGACTAGTAAGTTTATATTTTGAATTTGGCGCTTCCTTTAAAATTTAACCTGATGCTAATGTGGCGCCACCTTAATTTACTGCTTTCGGCGGACATTTTTCATGTATAAAGATGTTTCTCCTTACCTCTACCCTCCATAGAAGCGACAGACTCACCAGAACAATTCGTACGATGATCGTTCGAGGGGCACGAGTACGCCGCGTACGTCACGTTGAAGCCCTCCATTGCGTACGCGTCGTCCGAAAAGAAATGTAACAGTACGCTGCCGGAACGAGCTATCACTTGTCGAGTCCAGCCGGAATCCTTATTATCTAGCACACCACTGAAATTATTAATAATAAAAACATTATTTAATTTAATTATTTATATATAGTTAAATCTCTACAAAGTTGCTGTTCGTGTGTTGGGTGTATCTTTTATATTATTATTATGTATTACTTCTTAGCTTTTGTTCTTCAGCAGCAGTTGGAGTCTGTGCGATATATTCGATAACTGAAGAGTTTACTAACTTTATTTGGGCTATAAGTGGGCCGAGTGTAGTAAGCTAAGTAGTAAGTATGTAGGTACGCTTCTAATGTAGTACCCAATAATGACAATAGCCTTTTAATATTTTATTAACATTTGATTGGCAGATGAGCAATAAAAAGTAACATATATAGGAAATATACATACCTAAAAACAGCCAACAAACGCTCCGCTCGTACGCTGTCACCGTCGTACACGTACAAATGGTCCCAACCACATTCCGTGGCGAAGCTTTCGAGTCGTACACGCAGTGCGGGTGGGTTCGGCCCGAGCCGCGGCGGTACTATGAGCCACGAACATTGCGTACTGACGCTGTAGTTACCCGGACCGTCGGTTATTATACCCGTTGGTTCGGTTAATCTGATGTTGAAAAAAAAAAACAATCTTTAAAAATTGGTAATTGAAACACTATTTTTTATTTTCCACCAATCAGTGGTGGTTCAAAATTATTTATTAACAAATAATGATGTGGTTGGACTACAGTCGGAGCATAAAAGGCTTATGACTCACATATCAAAAACACATTCAAAATAGTACATATAAGGTCAATGCCAGTTATCTGACGTCAAAATCAAAATTTAAAGAAGAACCTACCAGCCAGTAGTGACTCATTTCCACCAATTGAATAAGATACATATGAAATACTTAATCATATTTAGGTATATATGCAGTATCCACCACAAACAAATGAAAATACTAACTGTTTGTTAATTATCATAGATATAATCTTGTATTGAGTCGATAAGTAACGGTGGTCACATGCCACCCTAATCTATTAATTCTCTAGATTTTTTTTTATACAATAAAAAAGTTTAAAAGAAGAAAAGAAACTGTAAGAATTATATTTAAGAACATTATTTACGAACCGAATCAGGTAACAAAAACGAAAAATAGTTACAAACAAAAGTCGTACTATAAATCTATCATACACCAAGTTATTATATTAGTCATTACAATAAAGTTACAATACATAATGTTAATATACATATAAATATAACAACTGTTTCTGTACAATATCTGTGACTGTGAATCATGTTTTATTATGTTGTCGACAATCATTGTGTTATAAAAAAAGATGTTATCCTGAAATCACAAACCATTAATGTGGAAACTTTAATATCAGTCCTGTTCTAAAACAGATACATTTTATCTGACATGATATTGCATTTCACGATAATGCAATTTAAATTGCATTTGGTTGATGCAAAAATATATATTTATATACATGTTCTTGTATCGGCGTGGTAGGTAAGACACTTGCCTTAATCACTGCAGATTGAGGGTTCGATTCCCTCCCAGGGCAGACATTTGTGTGCATGAACATGTCTGTTTGTCCAGTGTGTGTATGTGGTGTAATTATCTATATGACTATATAATTACAAAAGAAAAGTAGTATATGTAGTATATCAATTGTCTGGTTTCCATAGTACGAGCTCTGCTTAGTTTGGGATCAGATGGCCTTTTGTTATAGTAAAAGTATCCCAGAATATTATATACAAGAATGTAAATATGGCTATACATCTTGTCAATGGTTTAACATGAAACTATGTGACGGTGCTCTATTTTTTAATTTACGGCCTGTGTATATTATGGTGGGCACTTGTATCATAATGATCACTTCCTGTACAACTAACCGACTGCATAGATATTGTTTACATGTGTGCAAATACAGGTGCTACAACTTTACCCTTAGTTGTGCGCACATGACGGAAAAACTACTGGATAGATTTCAATGAAATTTTCTAAATTTAATTTCTTAGACACTTGGCCCATATCAAAAAAAAAATATTGCAATATCTTCATTTAATAAAAAGTATCAAGAAACAACGATTTGTATATGCACTGCATGTTCAGTAATGTATGTTTCCTTCTCGCAGAGTAGTGGTTTACATAGGACAACTTTGTTAATATATCAAGCAACCTGGATGAAGTCAGCTAGTAATTCAATAAAACTACAATAGAACACTTTTGTTATAGTTCAGGATCGGGATCAATGGTGTTACATCTGTTATTGCCTCAACCTGGGATTGAAACCCAGACAACTAAATCAATTGTATCATAAGGGGTACATAGTTATTTGTTTTTTCCGTGTTACATTATTATGTAGTCCATTTTACAAACCAAAAATATAATTTGGGGTAGGAAACTTATGTTGATTGCAAAATAACTGAACAAAGGGGTAACCCATACTGTATGCATTAACTAAATTGATATTATTTATTACATAATCTTTAAAAGCTTTTAAATGCTTTTTTGTTTATTCTTTAAATAGTTTACTAAGAAACGTCCAAGCAATATTTATGTTGTAAAATTTTTGATTCATATGTATCCCATAAAAATATAAAATAATATTGATAGATTACAATTCCAATGAATTCAGTTTTAATATCAAGTATAAAGTAATTAATTCAAGTGATACCCTTTCACTCTTGTATTGTATTTTAAAATCTTTTTAATATTTAAATTATATTCTTAAACTTTGATTGCCAGCAAAAATAAGTGTTGTAAGGAGTTTGATATTAAGTCAGCCTCCTATAACAACAACATATATATATTTATTAATTGAATTATAAATTATTATGTATTAAATTTAGGTAACATTAGTGAAGCAAGAAAGTAAGACAGAGAGAAGTAAAGGTAAAATTACAAAAGATAAAATTACTATTTCAAACATAGGAGATAATTTTATTATGTGTAAAAATACAAAACAAGTGGATATATCAACACCGTTTATACCACTTAATTAAAAATTCGCCATCTCTACCTGATAATATTTTCTTTATCTTTTATTTACCTTTATGAATTAATCATATAATCAGTGTATCATGTACGGTATAGGTTTAATGTATTAACTATTTGTGGTGTACCAATGTTACTCAGAGAACATACAAAGACATATTTCGTTGACAAATGATCGTAATAGTTTTATAGATATATGCGACCTTCAAGCAGAATGTCAGGATGAAATAAAGAAGCCAAAGAAGATAATTGGATAATCCTGCATCGATGTTTTCGCGAAATCTACTTGATGACATGCCGTCTGACAACTAGGTCACTGAACTAGCAATGTGAATTCTTAAGTAAAATTCACAAAAGATACACTCACTTTATTTTCCCGCCGCAATGCTGGCATTGGGGACCTTGCCAGCCCTCGTAGCACACGCAAGTATCATTTTTACACACACCATTTAAACAGTTATGATCACTACACTTAGCTAGAACTCCGTGACAAAACAATAACACTATGAGCACTGAACATAGGAAAGGAGAGAACCATGACCATTTTCGTCTATATTTAGATTTGAAAAGAAATAAAAACATTTGCAGAGATTCTACCATTTTGATGTATGCATTTTCAACGAGTATTGTTAACTTATCGCGGACGTTAAAAGCGGTCGTGCGTCGTGTAGGATCCGACAATTCGTACGGTACTAAGGGCGGTGTTGTCATACTCTGAAACATAATTACCCTGTTTTTATTATGACGTTAACAACTATATAAAATGGAACTTGGTGATAAGTGAAAAATGAAAAACTTGATGAAGCACGCAAAATTAGATATATTTGCGTGTACTATAAAAAAAAGTTGAACGTAACCTATAACTGTAATTTGAATAATATTTATTGTTTAATTTGTTTATGTTATAATTTTGAAACTTTTTGATAAATTTTTATTTAATTTATTTTCTCTAAAAACTATAAAAATCTGTATAAAACTTTTAAATTTATTGTAAGCCTATAAAAGTGGTAAATGGCAGAATATAGTAGTACTTTTTTGACATTAAGCTATTGCCATTAGTAAAATCACAATTTATATTTTTATTCTATGATCGTTAGCATAAAGCTATAAATATTGTTAAAAAAATATTAATTGCAAATGCAATACTTAATATTATTAACTATGATATGCAAAAGATAAAAAAGGTAATTTATATTCATTTACATTTTTCAATTTTCAAAAGAATTGTGTTTGCATTATAGCGACATCTGTTGAACAGTTGATAAAACTTTACAAAGTAGCTTATGTTGTTTTACTAGATGGCGCACTATGCAACTAATAAGAAGGCAATTATGTCAAATCAAGTTTATTTTGGCCGTACCAAGAGAGGTCACTAGTTTGTCATTATTGAAATAAAAACTTTAACCCGTAGGTCTAGCGGTTAGCTAATATGGCTGTGGATCGCGAGGTCTCGGATTTTAGCTTTAGGTTAAACCAAGGAGTTATAGGTTTTTTAGTAAATTCGGAATTCGTAAGCGGCGATATAGTAGTACTATGCGTAAACAAAAATTCTCTAATAAGGGTTTGTTTGATTCACAATTATTAATGATGAATATATATTATCAGCGTACCTACCTATACTTATAATTCATATCAATTCTTCTCAAGATTTAAGGATTTAATCAATATGTCGGCTCAATAATCGTTATGTAACAATAATCTGATTAGGTAGTCCAACCAACTCAACAAATATTTACTATCTCATTTTGTTTTTTCCTCCATGGAAAGGTACAGATTCGTGATATGTAATAATTAATGAATTTATTACGAATGAAATTTACCTGATTCAAATTTAGTACATTAGACTTTTAAGGTGACCAGGTGTTTCTATATTTACTTGGAATATGTCCCAATTGTCTTCCTTGGTGTTATCTGGCCGGTATGGGTGTTACTCGGCCAGTCTGTCGGTCTATCGTCTGTGTGAATGTGTGAACATAGATATTCTTTGCTCTACGAGAAAATTTTGACTACTGGTTCGAGATAGTTTTAACAAAACTAGGAGTACTTAATAGAGGGGAATGAAACATACAATTTCAAAAGGCACAATGATAGATGCTGTACGACCCAAATATACGTATAATTTTGTAAAAATATTGCGTGAATTTTAACTACTAATTTTAATTAATCATATCATAGTGATAGCACAGATTTATTATAGACTTAGCAAATTTTAACTGTATAATAATTATTTTTTTGGGTTTCTTAAACAGTTTAATAAAAGCATCATATACCTACATCATAATATACTTATATTATGTTATACACAGTAAGTTAATCGTAATCAAATATCTTGTTTACTTATTTTTTCTCATTCGTCCTAAAAAAAATATTAATTGGACTTATATTTGACGTTAATAAAAAAAATAAAATATTATTTTCGCGAAATTTATTTAACGTATTTATTATTATGTTTAATTATATATTATTTCAACGTCAGTCCGTCTGTAACAACCTTAATTTAAAACAAGGGTCGAGGGGAGTTGGTCTCGGCAAAAAATATATTTTCCCTAACAAAAGAAAATTGCAGTACCTAATTTATGTGATGTTTCGTTTTCTTAAAACAATGTTTTGTTTTAGTATAACAAAAAAAAACAACGGGCTTGTTCTCGATTACCCCTTTTTATCATCAACTTTTGTTAGTTTTTAGCTTACATTATTTTTAGGTAGGTACACTATTGTTCGTTTAACTTAGGAGTAGGAATTCTTAAATTTAACAAAAAAAACCGCTGCTAGGCTTTTGCTTGACTAATGAACAGCGCTAAGCATGCCTAAGCTCCTTTCTTTTTACGATACTTTCTAGGACTTTATTCTTCGCACATATTGTACCTATTTAAGCTTCAAATTGTATCTGTTTTTTTTCAGCCTTATGCCATCCTCTGCTGGACGAAAGTCTCCCCCATAAAACGCCAACTTATGCAATAAAAATATTTTCCTTAAGAAAATTGCAGTACCTACCTAATTATTATATACCTAATTTTAATTTTATCTGGTTCATTGTATTTTATTTTATTTAAATTATAGCTTATTGGCCACCTAATAGTCACCATTATATTGCCGATTGAGGGTAGAATGTATTGTGTGCGATACCTACCCAGACGGGCTAAAAATATTATACCTCATATAATCCATTCATTCACTAGAACCATACGAGTCCAAGGTGAAAATAGGGCTACCTTCTGAATCCAAGGGCTTCCCGTATCTTCGGGTCAGTTCATTTTCAGTCAGTCTGGTTAATTTTCCATATTTCCTTTCCAGGGCTTGTCTGCACCAGATTTTATATAATTTAAACTTTTAAAATGTCCAATACATTCATCTCAAAATCTTGCAACTATATTTGTACAAAGTATAACCGGCCTTCCACACAAACAATTAAGTTTATTTATCGGTTTTTATGATAATACAATATGATGTTGTATGATTATTTAGTACACAGATTAAATAAAAGTTTCTTAAAAGATTAAATAAAAACGATTGTGTTGCGGTCTGGCACTATAATTTTATTTAATTTTTTTTATTGTTTTTGGTGGGCGAGCATTTGGGCCACCTGATGGTAAGTGGTCACAAACGCCCATAGACAATGGCATTGTAAGAAATGTTAACCATCGCTTACATCGCCAATGTACCACCAACCTTGCGAACTATGATATTATGTGATTATGTCCCTTGTGCCTGTTTATTTAATTACACTGGCTCACTCACCCTTCAAACTAGAACACAACAATAGCAAGTACCGCTGTTTTGCGGTAGTATATCTGATGAGTGGGTGGTACCTACCCAGACGAGCTTGCACAAAGCTCTACCACCAAGTATATCTCGATCCTTAAACCGAATATAATTAAGTTTAATTAATTACAATAAAAAATATATAAATGAATTATGTACTTAATTAAAAATATATATTAAGAAGGTAAGGTTGATTTTTTTTAAATGAATGAAAAATGTATGACGTTTATTTTCATTTCGATTTTAATTAAAGCATTAGTTATTACGTCAAATCTATTTAAAGTTAACAAAAAAAAAATACACGAACTGACAAAGGAGCGAAGCATCGCGTGACTTCTGTGACATTTAACAGTAATTGTTTTAAGCTATTTTTATATACTTAATCACGTTAGAATTGTATATGAAACATTTCACATTATATATAATTAAATCTGATTTCTTCTTCTGGTCTGGTACGGGCCCGGACTTTGAGACTCAAGGCCCTAGGGACTGATATCAGAGACCCTTTCCCAAGCGGTTAGAAAACAATTATATTATTTTTGGTTGTGTTTCTAGGCCGGCCCCTGGTAGTCCTAGTGATAAATCTGGGACCGCCTAGAATTCGGGTAAGCATTCCAGAGCTTTCGTGTGCTCAGTTTGTGTTTATTCGTGATCGGTCTATCGAAAAACATCGCGAGGAAACCTGCATGTGGAAACGAATGAAATTTTGTTACATGTCTATTTGAGGCACCTACCATCTCGCGTTAGAGCAACGTCGGATAAACTCATCATTGAAGTGGAAACTTCTAGCGCGTAATAAGCCTTATTTATTTATGATTTTTAAATGAGACATTTATTGATAGGCTAAGGCCGTGACATATGCACCATATGTGCCTTAGCGTTATTTTTGTTAAACATTATTAAGATTATCACCAAGCTTAATACTTGCCACTGTTTGACTTGAGACACCAAATCCAACCGCGTGTCCTGATCATCTCTGGTAAAGGATGAAAGTATGAGGAAAGGTTTATAGTGTTTTACCTCATTACTAAAACTTAATCTCATACAGGGCCGGATCTACTATATGGCTTTTTGGGGCTTCAGCCCAGGGCCACGTTGATTCCAGGGGCCCCCAGCTAAGCCAAATCAAAGTCAAAAATAGACGATAATACAAAATAATCCATAATTTTATTAAATTAAGCAGATCCTATAGTTTGCAGTTTTACGAATCCTGTGATCGATCAAACCCATTCAATTTATTTAATTCAAGTCACTGTCTACTCACTGACTCATTTTTTTCTATACTTTGAGTAATTAGATGGGCCCCTAAGTAGTATTAGCCCAGGGCACCTACGGTCCTGGCCTGATCTCATATCAATAAACATTGATGTATTATGTTTGTTACTAGATAAAACTATAGATGATAAAAAAAAATAGTATTACCTATTTGATTTTCAAACAGGGTGGATAATAATCGTATTGTGTAATTAATTAACATTGGTGGAAGAGAGTGTCTTCTTGCCGGATGTTCTAGGTAGATTCTATATTCCGGATCCGGTAGTTTTAAAAATTAAATACTTTATTAGCCTACTTGTATGATATTATGATTTTGATACTTGCAGCCGCCAGTGTCTAAAGGTGACCGTTTCCTATCAGGTGACCCATATGCTTGTCTGTCTTTATAAATTATATAATATTAATACACTATGAAAAATACAGACAATGGAAATCATTTCTGTATGAAACTTAATTAAATATCCTATAAAAGTACAAAATTGATCATAAAATGTTATGATTTTAATAACTTTACACTTCAAGTTTCAAAATGTTAAGGACACACTAAATTACATACATTTTAGTGCATTTTTGGACGAATTCCGGCCAACGCCCAACGTTGGCACAGCTGCGTGACCAAGGTCAGTATCGTTGAGTGCAACGTCCACTGACTCACACAGACATCCCTAAATGTATACATAAACACACAAGTAACCGAATTAAATGTAAAAGATAAAAGATTGAGCGATTATATTACGAAGAGTCATACTTATTTACGGTTCCTGTTTATTTACTTAAACGTTGGGTCAACGTAATAATATATTTAACAATTATTTAGGTACGTCTTGTATTATGTATTATATTATATATATGTTTGAGATGAAAAAAAATATGAAGAGCTTTGTGCAGGCTCGTCTGGGTAGATCTGATATTCTACCACAAAACAGCAGTACTTGGTATTGTTGTGTTCCGGTTTGAAGGGTGAGTGAGCCAGTGTAATTACATGCACAAGTTACATAACTTCTTGGTTCCCAAGGTTGGTGGCGCATTGGCGATGTAAGCGATTGTTAACATATCTTACAATGCCAATGTAACCTACCTATGCAATAAAAAAGAATATCTTCTAGCTTCCGTGGAGAGCTGTGATGGCCCGATAGGATACGCGAATCTTAACATGCCTGGGATCTAACCCGAACCTACATTTGACAGAAAATCTGCCACATATGTATCTATCGATTGGTGTTGGACCACAAAGAGGCTTAAGATCAGCAGACCTTTAACAGTCTATTACTTTCCTTTTTTTTTAGACTGAGTAAGTAATATTAGCTTGATCATTGCAAAGGTGCAGCCCTAGTAAATGGTTCGTGTTTGTCTCCTTTGCTTTTATCAAAGTAATCACCGCATACGATTTTGTTCATTATATTATAGTGCACAAATTTACTTTTTCCTTCCTCACTCTTACAGTCCGATGAGTCGAAAACACTGGCAAGTTTTACGTGCTTTCAGTCTAAAGAGGAACCAACATCTTAATTATGAATGTTACTTATTTATAACAACGATTGATTGACATAATCTACGTTTATTTGTTCAATATAATTGCATTTTTATTTTATGATTTAAAATTAAAATTTTATTATAACGGACAAAATAATACAATTGGCTGAGAGAATTATGAATTAAAAATTTACTTATGAAAATAAAAATGTACCAACAGAGATAAAATCAAGATTTCAAGAGTCAAAGTACCCGAATAACATTGATACACTTCATGCACACCAAGTAAGGTTTAAGTAAGGTCATGGTCACTGACGGCGATTCGGCCCTTTTCGGACGACCGTCGTCGCCTTGTTTTTTTTTCATTTTGAGGCGTGCCAATTTTTTTTCGCGTATATACTTTATATTTTTAACGTATACAAGGCGGGTCTGAATTTAAAATGAACTGAGTTATGTACAAAGAAATCAATTGTTATTCAAATTAATATAAAAAACAGATAGGTCATAGGTTGTTTTTGAAATAGTGACAGAATTTATTATTACATAAATATTGCAAATACAAGTGGACGTGTTTTCTACATTTTATAAGAATATTACCTATTCCTTAACTAATTTGTTACAGCAAAAAATGTTCTTCTAATGATTCTTTTATTGAATGATTAAAAAAAAAGAAAGTGGTTCAGTAATGTAATTTTGACAATACCTACATCCAATAGCTATTGATAGAATATTAATAAATAAGTAACTAGTCAACGTACTACAACAAAACTCTATATGGAAACAAGATTTAAGAAATTTCACTCTCGACAAAAATATGTACAAAATTGTACCGCTTCGAGAACTGGTTATTTTTTTTTCTCATTTCGACGGCTTGTAACGAATTTACTTGCGGCCATGTTGTTTATTGTTTATTTTTTAAACGGCCTTGTGACCAAGTGGCATCGGCCTGCGGGCTTTACGAAAAAAATGTTTACAATTCTCAACAAACGGAACTGCTAAACCAAAAAATTATTTTACGTGTAATTTGCGGTTACAAATAATATTTTTCGGTTCTGTTATAAATAAAAAATTGTAAGACATTTATTTCGTAACAGTTTCGGAACGAGATTAACATATGGCCGATTTTAAGTTTTTTTTTTTTGAAATTGGGTTTCGAGGTTATGACATAAATTATTTATGTCCTGGTAAGTAGGTACATTGCGGTTATTTTTTTTTTAAATGAGTAATTGTCATATACTTAATTTGAAATGTTATAAAGAATGATTCTTTGTATAATTTTTTTTATTATCTGTTATGATTGTGGGCAAAGGGGGAACAAGATGTGTCATTGGGTACTTAGCGTTTGAACCTCATTCAAACTAATATGTTGGTGTTTATATTATAATTTGTATTTCAATAATCATCTTTTTCTTCTTTTTTTTTTTTTTTTTTTTTTTTTTAATCTATTTTTTTAAGGGTTTTTTATCCTTACGGCATGTCAAACCCATCGTAACTTAAGCTATCTTACATATCAAATTATCTTAGGCTTAGAAAGGTTTTATAATTAGGTTATTTATTAACAAGTAGACATCATGCAGCATATTGCTTTAGCTACTGGAGAAGTGGGATCTGATAAAGCACTTTGCATAACTCCGACATTTAATCGACATAGCTGAAAACTATTTATCAATGCTTCCCTAGGACCTCTATATTTGTTACATTCTAATAAAATATGGTGAATATCATCCGTCGTTCCACAAACATTACAATTTCGGGAATCAGCCTTTTTCATGAGAAAAAGGAAATTGTTACAAGGGTAATGACCAGCGCGAAGTCTACATAATATTTTAGTATGCGACCTATTCATTATAATGTTTTCAAACCATGGTATTTGAGGAGGCTGATTTACTATTGTTTTATACCATATGCCTTTGTCTTTGGAACGTCGGTCGAAATATTCTCGCCATAAATACAAACTTGCAGCTTTAAATCTAGGTAAAACTTCTGTAAAACTAGGTTTAATATTAAAATTCCTTCCTTCAACACATGCCATTTTAGCTCGTTTATCAGCCTCCTCGTTACCTCGTATACCAATATGAGACGGAATCCATTGTAATCTCAGTTGCCCTTTTTCTTCTTGATCACCCTTTTTTTAATATCCGCACATTTCCTTTCAGTTCTATTACTCTTTTTCTTTTCTTTTTCATCTTGAGTTAGCTTTTTTTTTTTTTTTTGTATCTTTTATAAGGCGATGATGTTATAATTGCAGTTTTTTCTCGTTATCTAATAACGCGAAAGGGTTTGCTTGTTATTGGAAAGGGTTGATTAGCTGGAGACTCGTCATAGAAAATGTTGATTTTTGTGGAGTATGTAGGTATGGGGTTGCCCAAACCCCATCTTGCCCTCATGTCCAATGTTAAAGAAAAGCGTACTTATATCATGTATTTATACTTACCTATTATAGTTATATAGATAAAGCAAAAAATATGTAACCTATTTAATTTAAAATAGAAAGTAATAAGATAAATTCATTGATTTTTTAAAATTTATTGGGCATTACACATAATATTTTTTTTTTTTATAGAATATTAAAAACTTAACCTAAAAATTATGTGATAAATAAAACAAAATAAATTTCAACAAATGAAAGAAATTTATTGTATACAGGTTTTAAATACCCTTGCATATTCTTACACCTGCCTAATCAGCCACTTCATTAAGATAACGTAAGATATAAAGATCTTATAGATAAAAGGTCATTACATAATATGAAAAAAAAAAATATTTCCACTTCAAATGATGCTACGTAACATTATAGTAGTTATACGTAAGAAACAGTTACAAACATACACGTGTACAATTCCACAATTTCAAATCAACTTTTATGTCGCCAAGCGACGTTTTTTGGACGTTAATTCTTTTTTACAAAAATGTCAGTCGAATCGCCGTAAGCTTAGCTTTCCAATTATTATTTTTTTCTCATCTAAAAATTTGACTAGATTCAATACAATAGTGTTGTGCCAATCACTTTTACCGCCAAACTTTACATTTTCTTTTTAATTTCCGCAACAGATGTGAGTCAATGTAGAAATAGTGTAAAAACATCACTTTACTACTGAGGAAGTGAATAATATACGTCTATAATAAAAAATAATAATTATTGAGTCGCTTAAATTAACGAATCCATCAATCTGTAAACTAAACAATATCAATAAAAACTAAAGGAACAAAATAACAAAAAAAAAAAATTAAAGAGGCGAGTAATGTATATTGAAAAAAAAAATATTCCATTAAACTTGTACTCAATAATTAAATAACAATATTATAATTTGATCTCGTTAGCTCCTTTCAGTTAATATAATATCAAAAAAAAACATGAGCTGTTCAATTGATTATTTAGGAAATAACAGTGTCTATCATATACATTGGTCCATTACCTAAATCATTATAATTTTCTTATCCGATCACAAATAAAAAATATTTCATTTTTTTTTACGCTGACAACATTCATAAAAGCAATGTTCCCCAGTATGTGATGTGAATTTCGTAAGCGTTAATCTTTCACAAATAAATACACCATGAAAATATTTCGAATAACACTATCATTTTCAATAAAGATAACATTATATTTAATATGTCTAAAATTAAATGCTTTGTGTTGTACATATTTTTAACGTGGCAACCCACGTCCGAGAACTGCTTCTAGCTTTGTTTAAAACAAAATCTCCCGATCATTCCATAATTCTAATGTAATAAGGAATTATTGTTAAAAAAAAGTACAATAATTTTTTTTTTCGTTTAAAATTAATCTTCTAGACATACATATCGATATAGAAGGAAACAATTAGGTGAAGCTTACATTAAGATCATCCTATCCGCTCTACGACCGGAGGCACAAGGGACACGGTGTCACGCTGTGTCATTTTCACATAGCGCGATACGCGTGCCGTGTCGCTTTGCCTGCAGTTGGAAAGCGGTTATATACAAAGATACAGTCACACAAACGAACAACAATTGTTTACGAATGCTTAGAAATAAGATCTGGCAATGTCTTTTAAGGTATATAACGACCATTATATATTTTGACTACAAAATCCGTTTTATGTGAAAAAATAACGCGATTTTTTGATTCTGATAGCGTCAGGCATTTTATTATTTATTTTGTCTGTCTATTCGTATATTATTACGGATTGTGCAGTCTATATTATATTGGTTAGATAGTTATTCGCATTTGATTAGCGAATATAAGCGATATTGAGCGACGATTTCATTCAGAAACGCGTGTTAAGATTAGATTGCACTCTAGATCACGTCGTCTCGCGGAATCCTAAAGAATGTTTTTTTTTTAATTTAAAAAAAAATGCAACTTCCCTTCATTGTCTTTTTGTTCCTAGACCAGTCGAGGACCGTTCAAGTTTAACCTAACCCTTAAGAAATTCATTACAAATACGAAAAAAAAAAATTAACAAAATATTAAAGAATTACTACCGCCTACCTATTAATTCAAAATTACACTACATTATTAACTAAAATTCTTAAAACTATGTGGAAAAAATGATTGAACAATATACAATAAAAACGATTCACTAATAAACCAGTGATCTCATCGAAAAGCGATTAATTTAATAGTATAGCAACACTCAAGACCAGTTGAGTTGCCAGTGGAAATAAATGTCTGAAGGCAAAGGCATGATTGTCTGTTTTTTATTTAAATTATACATAAATTCCTTTGCAAGTTAAAATGGCGTGTATTCGTTACATTGTCTCGTGTAGGAAAGCTGATATTTGCGGAGATCACTGTTCATAACATTATAATGTTAAGGTGACGTATACGATTTGTACAGACCGACCGAGCGCGTCCAATCGGCATTTTTCTACTACATATCAGTCGCAACTCTCTTTTAAACCGGGTATCGAACCCCAAACACTTCGCACAAAACAATGACATGTATAACATCTCAATATAATATTATAATCATATATAGGGTTATTTTAAAAATAAAGCCACTTAAAAATTAACTAACTTTACAAAATAAGATTAAACAACATAATGATTTGTTCCCGATGTGAAAAATATTTATATTATTATTTAAAAAAATCTAGTAACATTC
Organism: Nymphalis c-album; assembly: GCA_963151315.1. Taxonomy (NCBI): domain Eukaryota; kingdom Metazoa; phylum Arthropoda; class Insecta; order Lepidoptera; family Nymphalidae; genus Nymphalis; species Nymphalis c-album. The sequence goes on from OY720609.1 coordinate 7,025,958, forward strand.
TAAACGGAATGTCTTATTAACATCTAAATTATCTTTGCAAATTGTCCCATCCTATTATTTCTGTACAAACTAACACAAAATAACTTTTTTTAAGCTATCAACAAATGTCAGGCATAACACACAGATTTGTGTACGTATTAAAAAAAGTTGTTCGATTATTTAAAAAATTTGAATTTGGAAACATTTGAAATGCGGTCTGGTGGGCTCTCGCCGACGCGACAATCTTTTGTCTTTTATATACTTTTTACAAGTCTTTCACTAATATAAATGCATATATAACAGTTATTATAGATTTTTGAGGATTAAACGCTAAAAAGACATCAAAAATTATACACAGAGAAAACGAAATGAAGGTGAAAACATGCTATCGACTAATTTAAATTTCGAATATAAAAATTTTTGTTTATTTTTTTTTTATTAATTTTCGTAGAGTAAGTGTTCGACATCTCGGCTTTGGATATGTATGAGAATTTCGATACTTACAGATTATATAAACATTTATATTTTTTTTTATAATAAATTACAATTTTCGGGTCCTTTTGAAATTATGATATTTTACGTCGAAATGTCGAAGTCGAACTCTATAGTATTTCTATTTTCACATCATTCGTGGTCTCCGAAGAAAAATGTACGACAATATTTATTTTTTTAACTTGTATATAATATATGTATATTTTAATTACATACACAATACAAAGATTTCTTAAATTTTCATGAGGCGCACATTTACACGTAACTTACTAATTAATCGTATGATAATTTTTATATCCAAATATTTTACCTAAAATTTATTCTGTGAGAGCGTATACATTATTTACCTTCGTACCTCCGTTATATACTTCGATTGAACACCAAAAAATGTCACAAATGTGAAGATATCATTTTTTTTTTTGAGGATTTTTTTTTTGGGCTAGTAATTGTTAAAGTTGACGAGAATATAATATTGATTATTATTCATATTTTTGTATAGTCGATAAAACATTTAAAACTTGGACCATGAAAAATAAGAATATATTTTCTTAAGATACAATAATAGTACATAAAATATATAAGTTCACTAGTTGTATGTACGTCGGTGTAAACACCACGCCACGCAAACCGCACTCGTAATACCTAAATATCACATTTAGTAATATGGAAATCCACGTGTCAGCACACACACACATTAAATTACTATTTTTTTACAAAATAATAATTGCACAAGTCCGATTTAGGCTTAGTGAAGCCACGGAAATACGCCTGTCCCTCTCTCTCACATATCTAGCCCACGCGACAGAAAGAGATGGTGTGACCGATCCCGCCATAGCTAATAATTTCATTCAATATATTACCTATCTAATTATAAAAACACCGCACAAAATCTGCGTTTATTCACTTAAAAATCGATAACATTTACACTCATAGCTAGCTTTATAATTAATTTGTTACATTGTTTTTATTTACTTAAAAATATTTAAATAGTTGATTTCATAACATTAACTTTTGGTTGTCTTTACTTAAACCAAGGTCGAAACGTGAGCCTTCCGGATTTAGGAAAATAATTTTGGACAACCTGGTGGTGGGGGGACTCAGCGTTACCATAGATGTATACGACGCGACCGGACGAGGTCGATCGGACCCAGGGAAACGAAACGAACATTCGTTGAACGGAGACGTCGTTCATCGAAGTGTTCATATTCGGGCAAGCGAGTAGTCGCACTCAATAATATAACTACGGTTCGAGGAGTTGAAATAAATCCAGAGTAACCCTGAATCCCCGAGGAGTACAGAATGCGAACGGTCTACTTATCACGGGCGTCTAAACACTATTTAATTGTGATATTGCATTAGTAAAGCTGTGTTATATTGAATTGGTTGTGACTTTAGGTAACTATTGTGATATTTGGTGATACATCGTGTCACGGTGAACGTTCGGGGAAGCGGAACCGAGGACTACTCGCGGGAGCGCGTAAATGCACGGGCCCGGGGAGGGGCGGCGGGCGCGCGGGGAGCGGCGCCGCGGAATGTACTGCACAGTATCACAAGCGGGCGGCGGAGGCTAGGCGCGCTCCCCCGCGCCCGCCGCCCCCGCCGGCGACGCCGCGGGCGGCGGCGTGGGCGTGCCGTTGCGCGGCCGCAGCTTGTCGGCGCGCAGCCGCTGCACCGCCTCGCGCATGTCGGCCGCCAGCTGGTGGTCCGAGTCGAGGCGCGGGCGGCGCGCGGCGGGCTCGTCGCCGGGCTCCCCGCGGCGCCGCATCGCGCCCGCGCCCGGCGGCGACGCGGGCGCGCCGCTCAGCCGCTGCAGCAGCGCCGCGCCCGGCCGCTCGAGGCTCGAGCGGATGATGCCCTCGAGGAACGAGCCGTTGGCCGGCGGCGGGGCTTCCTCGCGCAGGCGCCGCATCATGTGCGACGCGTACAGGTCGGGCGTCGGCGGCGGTGCGAACCCGGCACCCGGCCAGAACGGGTAACCGGCCGGGTAGCCGCCGCTCTCGGGGCCGTTGAGCCCGTTCGTGAAGGGTTTCGTCGGGGGCTTCGGGGCAGGTTTCGGTGGCTGAGGTTTGACGTCTTGCTGCGGCTTCGGCTCCCTCTTCCTGGGTCGCATGAGATGTCGCTCCTTCACCTTGTACTCCAGTGTGGAGTGAGGTACTCCGTAGTAGGAGCCGGCGCGGTGTACCGACATCTCGCCTCGCTGCACCGCTTTCACGGCCTCCACGAGACTATCTCTGTCGTAGTTGCGATACTTTCCTCTCTTGGGCCTCGTGCCCTTCCCGCCGGTCGCCGGCTGCCCGTTGTTGTTGGGCGTCGCCTTGGAATTGCTCGGCATCGCGTAGTTCCTCTGGTTATCGGGTGGAGTTTTTATCACGGACACGTGTCTGTCGGGCGCTCGCATGAACTGCAGGTCCGACGCCTGCGGCGGCCTATCGAGAGGCTGCTGGAACTTTTGGCTGATACTTTTCGCTATGACGTCACTCAGCGACGTAAAAAGATGCTGACTGGAGGGAGCATCTGCGTAGACCGAGGGCGGAAGTAACAGCGAGGTTGCATTGAGCGGCGGCTGCGGCGGTAGGATCGGCGTGATAGGCGTGACCGGCGTCGTGACGGGGGTCGCCGGTGAAGGGCTCTTGTCATCGGGGGGCGGGAACGTCGGTATCTTGAGGATAACGGACGGGGGCGACTCCGGTTTGTCGGGCTCGCTGTCCGGGTCCGACTCCTGGCCAGTGTCGGACATGAGCCCGAACTTGTTGACCTTGTTGCGAAGCGTGGACCGCGGGATGCCGTAGACGACGGCGGCGCGGCGGGTGCCCAGCCGGCCGGATTGTATATCCCGCAGAGCTGATTGCAGCTCATCTTCCGTGTAGGCACGTCTCGTAGTGCTATTACTGGTTCCTTCGAGGACTGCACGTTTTAATCTGCAACAATATAAAGGTTCCGATTTAATTCCAAAGTTCCATGATTTAAATTGATTAGACTTTACAATATGAGAAAATTATTAAATTATTAATGTGAGCAAATATATCTAAAATATAACAGCTCAGTAGTCAGTCGTTGTACGAATATAAGAGAACGAACTCATAAAACAAATAATTGTCTGCAATTCTTTGCACATTAAGATAAAAACGCTCGTGTTTACCCCCACGAGTTAGAGTTGAGTGAATCATTAAACAATATGGGTCAACAGCTGGTCAACAACCGGTAATCGGTCGAAAACTCTTCTAAATTCAACATTTCAAAATGCCCGCTGTATTAATTCCAGATAACGCGAAATGCGAAATATTTACTCGTGGACTCACCGATAACGGACTACTATGAATACGTCTTTATCTTTTTCCCTTCGTCTTTTATTTCCTCGCATCCGTATCGCGAAATTGAACTTTATGTATACGTTTTACGGCGCTATTTGCAATGAATCGAAACGGTCGTCTTTAGTTTCATCTTGGGTTTTACTTTCTTATTTTTCGATATCGTTGACAGGGAATATCGGACCTTATTATACAGTGGGAGGGGGTTATATCGCTTGGTGTTTTTCGCGTTCGGAGCGAGGATGCAAGGTCGATGCACTGTCGACTATCGCTGCATTTTTATTTGTTTTGGCGAGTCGTGCGACCCACATCGCGGTCCCCGAATGAATTTATTCTGTTATCGATTGGATATCGTGCATAATATCGGTGCTGAAATCGAGACTGTGTCTTATTCGTTTCTGGTACGCGCTTTGAGCTTACTCCATGCGAACATTTCGAGTAACGAGGGTCCGTTTGCTGGTTCAGTGAAGCGAGGGACATAACAATATGGATTTTATTTTCCTATTTTATTCGTAAAGTAAAATGACCGTTGAGAAAACGTCGATCCGACATACGAGTCATTAACTTACAAGTTGCTGTTTATATACATATAACTATATATTTTATAATTGAACTGTAGAAGACATTGCAAAGACATTTCTATAAATCGAATTGATGTCATGAAATATCTTCATATATCATCGTGGTATATAACATGCATTGATATGTATATGTGTTTGCTTCAGCTTTAACATATGATCTCCTAAACAAGTGCTTAGACAGGAAACATCAACAAAATCTGAATTCAGATTCAATCGCCAAATGCTGCTCATTAATTCTTACTAGAGTATATACTGGTTTATATGTATTATTAGAATGTGAACCTTCTCTTCATAAGAGAAGAGATCTTAGCCCAGCAGTGGGACATTCACAGGCTGTTACTGTACTTACTGTAGTATGTGAGCATTATTTAAAAAAATATATATTCGAGAAAAACTGAGATGCTAAGAAAACGTTGAATTAGGTACTTAAATTAATAGCGAATTTCATAGACTATGAAATTGAAGCAAGCGATCTCGATTCAATAAAAGCTCGCTAACTTTCATTGATTATTTAATTTTTATTGATGGACAATAATTACGCTTTGTTATATGTAACGTCAATATTTTATGCTGAGCGTTGTTTCTAGACGGTTTTAAATCCAAGGGTGTTCTTCTTTTGGAGTTTTGAAGTCATTTCCACAACGCAACTCAAAAGCCGATTGGTGGATGTAAACTCAGTGTTATCCCAAATTAGTTACCTGATTCACGTAGACATTTCGCTATCTCAACTATATAATACGCTCTATATAATTTCGCTTATAAAATTATTTACAAGTTCTTGTCGAACACGTCAATATAGTCCACGTATAAATGTATATTTAATACTTAACAAGATCTCCAATTTGTTCCCTATTTATACATATGTACATATGTAGGTATACACGGACATCAATTCATAACTTTATGTAATGGATGTATTGAATATTACTTCGGACCTCTCCGGACCCTTCATGGTTAAATAAAAGCAGATAAATAAAAAAAAATACTCTCGATTTAATCTCATCTCCGTATTTGAGGGGCTTATATAGCAATGTAAAGGGCAGTCGCCATTGTAGAAATTACGCTCGAATATAGGTCAAATGAAACGGACGCGTGGTCTCTCGATCGTGTTATTTATCGTGTTGTTTAAAAGATGGCGATATCTGTCTTATAAATTGTTGATTTGATTTCTTGTTACATTGATTTCAGTTTTCAATGCACAGTTCGATACATGATAAGGCTTTGCACGACTGTTTGGTTACATTAAAACCACTTGGTCATCAGATATTCTACAGCAAAACAGCATAATTGTGTTCCGGTTTAAAGGGTGAGTGAGCCAGTGTAATTATAGATTTATGGGACATAACATCTTAGTTCCCAAGGTTGGTGGCGCATTGGCGATGTAAGCGATGGTTAAACATTTCTCACACTGTCAATGTCTATGGGCGTTAGTGACCACTTACCATCAGGTGGCCCATAAGCTCGTCCGCATACCTATACTATAAAAACAATTATCCTACTATCTATTGCTGTCTAATTTAAAGAATGACTGAGCCAGTGTTAATAAATACAACTTTTTTCTGATTTCCGTACAATTTAAAACGCGAAGCTCTTCAATGAATATAATCCTATCAAATGGCGATTGAACAGTGATTATGAGAATTTGAATGAAAAATTTATTTGTTGGCGAGTTTTTATAGTGTGACGTTTATGGATATTTTATACATATACATATAAGGTGACAATTTACTATAGACAAAACCTTAACTTAATTTAAAAAAAAAAAACAACGGTTTGCACTCCGGGAGTGCCGGCAGAAGTGAAAACTTGAATATTAACATTGTGCATTTTTGATATTTTGGAATGGTTAGGGAAAAAATTTGCACGAATTGCTTTAATTATCAGTATAAAAGTACTATAATTTATGTGATAAAATACAATATCAATTTATTGCGCTATCGTACACAAACATGACAATTTATATTACATTAAAAATTTAACTCTTCAGAATCCGTCTTACGAATCTTCGATCAGGGTCACGTGACCTGACGCGAGTTTAAAATTTTTTACCCATCACAAAAAAGGGCACAACGCCGCTTAAGAAGTTTTCACTTCAAAAACATATCTCACTAATATTGCTAATCTAGTCTATGATATTAATAACTGGATTTCGATACATTTTAAACACGAGAAAATAATTTAATATTAATAAATAATATCAAACGAGTAGGTATACTTGAATTTCTTATGCGTATGACTCAATAATAATAAAATTGTTTGTCCGTAAGTAAACAACTTTCTTTCGTAATCTTAATATTATGATGGAGGGCGTTGACATGTGATATGAGTTCTTTGACATCAACATAGTTATTTGTATGTTTTTTTATATACAAATATCTTATATATTATATAAGTATGTGTGTGTTTATCATTCGCGTTTGAACGACTTGATTTTGATGAAAATTGTTGCTGTAAAAGATTATAATTTTCTTTATATATGTATCAAAATTAAAAAAAATATATATATGTAGTTATTATTTATAACGACTAGTGCTTCGTCCACGACTTCGTCCGCGAAAATTTAAAAATTATTGTTTAACGTAAATACAAAAATTAGTGTTTGTCAATAGACTGAACGTAGGACAGTTACAGCTTGTTCAAACCGTAACATTCTTTTAGAATTTTTTATGTCCGAATTACTTCTAAACGAAAAGTTCATTTTCCACTTTGAATTTTTCCGATCGGAATTTTACACGTTATTACAAAATCAACCTTCAACCAACCATTTAAATAGATAAGGATTATTACGATATCAATAGCACAACTATTGTCAAGAGCGAACGTCTTCCTTCAGCAATGAGACATTGACAGAAACATTATCCCGGTACAACGGCAAAGTGGTATCGATGAAATTTTTAATTTTTAGTATGGCTTCAATCGGAGCAGAAATTAGCTTATTTAACCCAATACAGTACATATACTACTACATACTATACAGTAGTAACAGCCTGTGAATGTCCCACTGCTGGGCTAAGACCTCTTCTACTTTTTTTGAGGAGAAAGTTTGGAGCTTATTCCACCACGCTGCTCCAATGCGGATTGGAATACTATACAGTGAGTTAAATATGTTATTTGAAACGATTAACTAAGACAAAGCGAATGTCCTTATATATTATTGGTATGGTTTATATTCGATTATATATTTTTTTAAATACTTGTAAAAGTATTTATAGTTATCGAGGTACACGTATAAATAAAATAGTGTACATTTTATTATTTATAAAATCAAATACCCACAACGGCGAAGTTCATTGACCGGTTGTTTAGTTACAAAAGTTAATGGGTGCATTCACATAAGCCATTGTTTGTGTAATCCAGTGCCATATTTCAATAGGAAGTGAACGCTATGAATGTTATGGGCAGTATACCCCGTAACGAATCGACTTTTCCTTAAACTTATCCACTTTAATCATACAAGTCGTTAAATGTTAGTCGATTCCATTCGCCTCAATGTTTTACACTATTGATATGAAAGTACTGCAAGTACCTACAATTATTGAGGACTATGTACTTATACGCATTTTGAAAAAAAAAAAATAGTTGTCTGTAAAGTCGGTTTACGGACGATAGCTTAACGTGACAACGTCATAACAGATAGATGCGGCGCAAGCGTACAATCAGCGTAACGGGACAATGAGTCATCCTTTTTCGTGCATGCAGCCAGCGTTCATCGATTTATTAGACGTTGTCACGTCAAAAATCCGCAGTCTATACTTAAGTTGCCACAATACAGGCTTCAATGAGTTTTTTTTATAGGATTCACTACCAACGTTGGGAACTAAGATGTTATGTCCCTTGTGCCTGTAATTACACTGGCTCACTCACACTTCGGAATACAACAATACTAAGTACTGCTGTTTCGCGGTAGAATAACTGATGATTGGATGGTACCTACTTGCAGCTTGCACAAAGCTTTAGGCTTTACCACGAAGTACATATTCAAATTCAAATTGTCTTATTAGTAAATCCTATTACTCTGTTACTGGATATATGGCTGACAAAAACACTTGGATTGAGTGAATGCTAGATTTGCGGGAACTAAGTGTATGTATATAAATGTGAATGTAATAGATTAAAAATTGTATTTTTGGAAATAATATAGTAACTACTGAGGTTCTTGCTGGTCTAGTGAATGCCTCGTTGGTCTAGTGGCTTAATATAAGGCCGCAGACTCGGTGGTCCTGAGTTCAATTCCCAGGTCGGGCCAATAAATAGTAATTGGGGTTTTCTGTCAGAAAATTCTCAGTAGCAGCCCGGAGTCTGGAAGTTGGAAGTGTGTACACTCCCGTGCCTCGGAAAGCACGTTAAGTCGTTGGTCCTGCGCCTGAACTCTTTCCGGTCGTGTCGGATTGCCGTCCCATCGGATTATGAGAGCTAAGGAAAAGAGAGTGCACCTGTGTTTGCGCACACACTTGTGCACTATAATATCTCCTGCGCAGTTGGCTAATCTCTCTTGAGATTGGCCGCCGTGGCCGAAATCGGTCTGGAGGACCTTATTTTCTTGCTGGTTCTTCTCGGTATCCACATCCCGAACTGGTGGTGACGCTTCACGCTTCACATAACTTGTGAACGACTTGATATTGATTGTTGTAAAGGAACGCTTGTGTGCTAAAGGTTATTATACAATTAATGATTTTATGGACGATAGCACACTTTGGGAATGAGACGATCGCCGCATGCCTATTTATTTTTTTGTTGTTTTTGTCATGGACACATAAAAAATGACATAAAAAAATCAACCCGCTGAGTTTCTTTCGCCGATTTCTGCCAGGCCTGGGTGTTTCTTTTCCGAACCGGTGGTAGTTTCTAGTTTGACAATCAATAAGAAAGTGTAATACTTCAATATTGGATAAAGTAATTTGAATTGGACTTTATTAACTTCTGAATTGAATAAAGAATATCCTTTCTTATAAACGGTAAACGGATATTAACTGATTTACTCTCTTTCTGTCACTAATGATTTGGCATTCGAAAGAAAAAGACACAGTTTAGTGTTAAGCTTCACTGATCACTCTCTAAAAATATACGTCAATTTTATATCTTTATCATTAGATATTTTAAAAGATAAGCGATTGCTTAATATAAATTGTTTATGATGGTTTATATTTGGTACAGTGCGTGTTTATAAGACCTTTTTTTTTTTTTTTTTTTTTTTTTCGCTGTGGAAATGCATTTACGCATACCGCATTATGTGGGACTCGACGGCTGAAGTGCAAGGCCGTAATACCCACTAAAACCACAGCGTATACTTCACCGCCTTTATGGGGGGTGCCAAGGGATCGCGTGAGCATTCCACCCTGACACCCCGACGGATAGCCCGAAGGCCACAAGCTCCTTGGCGACGGATGAAGGTGTTGGGCTCCGCCGCCAAAAAACACCCTGACGGCCGCAGAGGATAGGGAGGACGGCAACCTGACAACACCGCATCTCCTCTTCCTCTGCGGCCCCACCGCAACGCAACACATGGTGCGCCCCCATTCGGTCGCGGGAGATAGGGCGCGCGGCAACGCAACACCGACACGCCTCTCCTCCCGCGACCGCTCCCGGCTACAGGGGATGGACAGAACCGTCCCCCACAGCGACACACCCAGCGGCCGCAGAGGACAGGGAGGACGGCAACCTGACAACACCGCATCTCCTCTTCCTCTGCGGCCCCACCGCAACGCACAAATGGTGCGCCCCCATTTGGTCGCGGGAGATAGGGCGCGCGGCAACGCAACACCGACACGCCTCTCCTCCCGCGATCACTCCCGACTGCGAGGGACAGACAGAACTGTCCCCCGCACCCGCCCCCTGGGCGCATCCAACGCAAGCCTCCTCCTGAGGCCCACGAGGAGCGCCCCACGTCCGGGATCCCTCTTAGCTTCCCCGTGGCCGACCTTACCACGGGTACTGAGCCCCCCCACCACGACAAGGTGGAGATCCCACGCGGGGGGGTGTTTATAAGACCTGTCTTTATATAAAAAAAAAAAAAAAAAAGTACATATTATAAATCAATATCATGGAGATACTAATTTTGAAGAGTTTTATTATCCAACTGATATTAGATCAACTGGTTTTACATAGTTATGGAAATTAAAACGAATAAATATATATACCTACGTCACGTTATAAAAAAAAGACTTTATTTCAGAACAAGACTCCTTATATACACGATAAGTTAATAAGCGGATAAAAACTCTAGCTAGTTATATTCAATTGTTTCAAAGCTTCGATGTAGAACAACTAGCCATAAACAATTTAGCAATACACGTAATTAGCTAAATGTTTGAAGACATATTTCGAACTAACGAACCGTCTATTAATCGAAACTTTCACTGAGCAGTGCCAAGTATACACATACAAACATACAGACTACATTGTGATTCAATATCTGCTAAATTAGTTCATATTTATTTATCGAAAATTGAGTTTAGTTATTAATATTTTAAAAGTGTATATGGATGCTTGTTAAACTTCCTTATACGATAGTGTTGAGGCTTATTACGACTCTGAGTGCAAACCCAACGTCGTGCAAGTAAAAAATTAAGATGAAGAATTAGAAGCTTCAAGATCTAGAAGTCTGAAGTGTGTAAACTCAGGGTAACGGTAAACGGTTACAAACAAACCGACATTCACATTTATAGTATTAGTTAGGATTATATTTACTCTATAGACAAGCCGAGATGGCCTAGTGCTAATCTTTATCGATCGTGGGTTCAGCACTACTGAATTTTCAAGTGCTTAATTTCTGATTATAATTCATCTCGTTCTTGATGGTGAATGAAAACATCGTGAGGAAACCTGCATGTGTCTTATTTTATTGAAATTCTGTCACATGTGTATTCCACCAATACGCACTGGAGCAACGATAAGTTCCATGCCTTCTCCCCAAGAAAGGAGAGGAGGCCTTAGCTCAGCAGTGGAAAATTCACCGAATGTTACTATATTTATACCTAATGATATTTTATTATTTGCAAACGTACTTTAATTTATACGTTAGTCAAGGATAATCGTTGCAAAACATTTTAAACACGGCAAATGGATTGGAAAAAAGTGTCTGACCTTAATTTGATGCAAATTTTCTAACCCGTATCTGAATCGGCCATCGACTACACTTTGCAGATAGTCTATTTCGTCAGGTGAAAATACTACCCCTTGGGGAATGTGCAGTCCATTATTTTAATTGGGCTTTTTCAAGCTCTTTTTACGAGCTTTTTTCATGTACTTTAGCACTTTTTTTTTTACAATGAATACTATTTATTTCGAACACAAAGAAAATATCTTTAAATGTTTAAGGGGCCGGTATAAAAACACTTTTACATAGTGCCAGGGGTTATTCTCTAGTGTGATATATCACACGATACGTAAATTTATTTAAATTTATTATTGTTGGGTAAAATTTGATTTGAAATTGTTTATAAGAATATTGTTTTAAATAACATTTTATCGATATTACTATGTTCTCCGTTGAATGTCCCTGATTCGCGTCTATAACATTTCTCAATAAATTTTATATCTAATGCAAAAAGAGTGTTCCCTGAGATAAGAGCGTCCAAACAATCATAATCCTATGCTAGGTACACTATATAATAATCGGTTATTTGAGTCATAAAGTCATTCTTGATATTGTTCATCGAAGCGTTTTATCCAAATATAAATGCTCCCTTTGGAAGAATGATTTTTTATAATTAGATCACCGGAAATATCAATGAAAATATAACTTGAAGTTTTTTAAAAGTTTGCGTCACATAAATAATAATTTGTGTGAATTTTAGTATGACTTATTACACGAATTTACTTATAATATGTTGTAATAAGTGCTAGCTCACCTGGCGTTATCCAGATTCTTGGCGTCGGGAGGCGGTGTACCGCTGGTGCTGGACGTGGACTTGGCGCTCAGATCAAGGGGCTGTTCCGCGACGGTGGGGGACGAGCTGGGGGCTGCTACCTTGTCGCTTTCTGATAGCCTGCTGTAATTATATACTTTCATTAACACATTATTCTCATAATATTATATTTATGTAACCATAGGCAATAAAGAATGGGCAATACATTGAAACTATTATTATAGCATAATAGAAATATTATACAATTTATACATTGTTTTTTTATATTTTAGTTTTTTATATAAACTTGATAAACCAAATATATATACAACATATAAATAACATACAATAACAACTTACAAAACACTTATTTCTTAAGAAAAACCTTTCGTCATGGTGTTGTTTTCTTGAAGGCTTAAAAGGTTAAGGATTACCTTTTAAGCTAAACCCTGGATCGACTATAACTGGATTATGATCATGAACCACGGTTCTAACTTTAAAAAATTAACATATCTGAATGGGTACAAAAAAATTCCCACCAAGAAAATTTCGACGCGCTAAACAAAAAAGGCATATTTGACATCAAACTACACCACAATTTTCGACTTGAAAATTTAAAGTTCTTCAATAACGCACACAAACAAAGCGACACGTCTACACAAAGGCTGTTTGTATTTGTAATGATAATGAGACGATCTGAAGAATGCTGTGATTACACGATGGATGATAATGTATATAGGGAATCGCGTTTGCCGCCCTTTGCTATCCGTCCCTCGTAAAAACCTAAGTGCCTCGGAAAAATTTAATGCTTTCTGACTATGAACCAATGAACTGCAAGCCGGTGGAGGTTAAATGAAAATTGGAAAATACGCTGGCTTTTCTTCTTAATGGACTAGTTGTTTCATTTGGATTCGTTTGATACAGCTCTCTGTATAATTGTAGTTGATATACTGACGGACACAAAAATTCTATGTTAATATTGGATGAGTTTTCGCCCGCATGTTTTTTTGAGTATTTTTTGTTTTTGTTCTATTTTTCGCTTGGGTCTTTTTAGCTTTTAAAAGGTTTTAATATGGCAAAATGGTATTTGTTGTAAATTAGTTAAAAAAATATTTAATTACCAAATCAAAATTAAATACTTTGAACACAATGTATTATACAGATTTTTCAATACATTCTGTAAAAGTTTTAGAATGTGTGAATTTCGTTTTTGTCAACGAAGTATAAAGTACATCCAATGGAGTCAAATTCAAATTCAAAATACTTTATTCAATATTGAAGTATTACACTTGCTTATTGATAGTCAAACTAGAAACTACCACCGGTTCGGAAAAGATACACCCAGCCCTGAGAAGAACCGGCGAAAGAAACTCAGTGAGTTTTTTTTAATATCTTTTTATATGTATAGTACAAAAGAATAAAAAGAAATAGCGATACGGCGATCATCTCATTCTCAAGGTGTCTTATGTAGTGGCCGAATTGTTATCTAGAAAAGGTTATAAAAATTGATAAATTGATTATATTAAAAAAAAGGTGTGTGTGCGATTCACACACGATAGAAGTGAAACTTCAGTAAATCGACAAAAGAAATAATATAAAATAGTATGTATATTTCTGTCTCATTCTTTGCTACACATTTTTGTATTTGTGTCTCTTACCTGTCGTTTTTTCCGTTGCATCCGGTTTGAAATCACAACGATTCTAAAGAAGTTTCACTTCAAAAAAAAGTAAAAATCACTTTTATTTAACTTAGATATATATAATATATCTAAGTTTATAATATTTTTAAGTTTATTTCATATTTAAAACAATACTAAACAAAAGAAAACTTATTCCTACTTATAAACTGTGAGAACAACCTTACACTAATACTTTGTTAGGGATAATTATTAATAATAAATCGACATATAAAAAATAAACTTCAAAACTAACACTGATCTCATAACTATGAGCTATGAAAAATAAAAAGTTTCATCTGAAACGCCTAAGCAATTGTAATTTACATAATAAATATCTCAACATAATTTGTTTGATAGATTTATAGCGTTTAACAATCGCAATTGAAACATATCACTATTAGAATTGTTTGAAATTGAAATGTTTATAAGTACTTATATAAATGTAATAAAGAAAAATACTTGTTAAATTATAAATGGAAAAAAACAATAATTACGCGAAGCCGTGAACATGACTGACGACGTGACGTGACATGACCATTTTTGGGTTTGTTTTACAATAAACCATTGCTAATGGGTTTTCCAATGGCTTAAGACTTCAAATAAATTTATCGTTATTTTTTTTATAAGCCGTCATAGTTTATGGACGTATCGCTCACCGGTATATTTAAAAAGCTAATTCATTTTTATGTTATACTAATGAGAATGCAATGATACCGGAGTCTAACAGCTATATATATATATATATTTATCTGCGTGCTAAAAATTGTGGTGTAGTTTGTTGTCTAATAAAAGGTATATTCGACATCAAACTACACCACAATTTTCGACTTGAAAAAATAAAGTTCTTCGATAACGCCACACAAACAAATCACGTCTTGGTACACTATCCAAGTCGTTCGTCATTTTTCTAGTACTAAATAAATCGGTAGTTTTTAAATGTTTGATATTTATCGAAAAATACTTGGACGTATGTCGCGAATTCAGTTGTCATTATCATAAGTACATAAGCGTCATGATATGAATGAACGCATGTGAAATAATGAATAAATAGTATCGACAATATATATATAATTAATAAATACATGTAGCATATTGTGAAAAAAAGTAAGTATATTACTTGATGTATCTCGAAACCAAAGGTTCTATACTACTACTACTACTCTACAAATCATAGATTTAAAGTACAATTTTCCAATAGGAAATCCTAATATTTTTGAGCGAAAAGTAAATGAAAACTTCACTCTAAAGAAATGTCTCGAATATGAAAAGAACCGACGAAAGAAACCAATGGAATTTTCTCCGAATCAAATTCGACGACATCATTGTTTAATCGTCTAACGGCCGAATACTGAAACGTCATTCAAATATTAAGTACAACTTAATTATTTGAGACGCCGTTAATTTAAAACTTTCGCACACTAATTTCAATATTAAGTAGCGTTTATCTAAGTATTTGTTTGAGTTACGTTTCAGTATTCGGCCGTAAGTATATAAGCATATAACTATCAATAATAGTTAATATATTAATTAATTCGTTTTAAAGAAAAAAAAACAGCAGTAATTGACTATGTAACAATGAAATACGATTTAAATATAATAAGACTTTTTTTATATACGTTTCAGTGTAATGTAAAAAAGAAAAATTCATTGTTCTATGTATAAGGAAACACGGAGCGGCTACAGATCAGGAAATTGAGATGAAATTCAACAGACAAGGTTGTTACATCTCACGTTTATAAGGTTATCTAAATCTTGTGTAGAGTTTAATAAATATAAATATAAATATCCTGGGACATTATTCACACACGGCCATCTGATCCCAAACTAAGCAGAGCTTGTAATATGGAAACCAGACTATTTATACACAACATATACTTCTTTTGTTTTTGTAAATACATACTTATATCGATAATTACACCCAGACTCAGGACAAACAGACATGTTCATGCACACAAATGTCTGTCCTGGGTGGGAATCGAACCCACGACCTGCGGCGTGTAAGGCGAGTGTCTTACCAACCACGCTAACCGGCTCGTCTTAGTATCATAAAGTTAGTAAAACAATGCTGGGTCTTCTTTTAAATATCAAATCACTGATGTTAGAAAGAGATAACAGTACTGTACAGTGACAGCCTGTAAATGTCTCACTGCTTGGTTAAGGCCTCGTCTCTTTGTGAGGAGAAGGTTTAGAGCTTTTTCCACTACGCTGCTCTAATGCGGTTTGGTGGAATACACATGTGACGAAGATTCAGTGAAATTGACACATGCAGGTTTCCTTACGGTGTTTTCCATCACTGTCAAGCACGAGGTGAATTATAATCATCAAATTTAGTGGTTCTTCCGAGTTGAACCTACGATCATTGGTTAAGATTCATGCGTTCTTACCACTGGACCATCTCGCCTTTAGAAAGAGATAAATATATGTTTAACAATCCACCCAAAAACAATGTTCTTAATACAATTATGTATAAGACATAACATATATTTGCTCTACAGTATTCATTGCCAAAGTACCTCTTCTTGTTATTAATGATTTATCAAAATGTTTACTCACAAAAAAATATTAAGTATACTCCAGCCAGTTTAACTTATAAGATACAAAGCAAAGTTCAATTGATTTTATTTATCAGAAAACGCGCCCGCATACAATCGTCAATAAAATATACCAACTTAAAAAAAAAAAAACCTTTTCACATACGCTTTTATGAAAAAACAATCCGCCCATTCCATAAACAATAAAAGCATAAACAACACAAGATTTCAGAATCTTGTACATTTAAAACCGTTAAACCAGAATACAGTATCGTAACCGAACGGATGTGACACAGGCTGTTCCGAGGCTCTGACGTGGTACCACAATAGGCCTCTGACGGTATTGTCGTCTTGAGTATTGAAATTATTTGATACAACTTCAGGTATTGTGTTCATTCGAACGTTCTAGATTTTCATGTTAGGAAATGTTTTCTGATTGACGTGATGTTCTGTATTGGATGTGTTATGTTTAATATTACAGCATTATTTTATTATAACATAGGTTGGCGGACGAGCATATGGGCCACCTGATGGTAAGTGGTCACCAACGCCCATTGACATTTGCATTGTAAGAGATGTTAACCATCGCTTACAGCGCCAATGCGCCACCAACCTTGGGAACTAAGATCTTGTGTCCCTTGTGCCTGTAATTACACTGGCTCACTCACCCTTCAAACCGGAACACAACAATACCAAGTACTGCTGTTTTGCGGTAGAATATCTATTATAATCTAACTAGCATGTTTATTTAGTTCTAAAATGGTTGACGTTTAAACTGCTACTTGGGATTGAGTAGAATGAATTTATACACAACTAGCTGTGGCCCGCGGTTTCACGCGCGTATCATTAATAAAAATATACTGAATAAAAATCACCTAGAACCTTCCTCGATAAAAGGACTATACAATACAAAAATATTTTTTTAATTCAAACCAGTAGTTCCTGAGATTAGTCGGATCAAACAAACAAACTCTTCAGCTTAATTTATAAATTTAAGTATAGATTTAATATATGCTATACCTACTTACAATTTAATATAGTGTACCTATATGAATAATTAGTTTATATTATTGTATCTAAATCATTCGTCTTCAAGCAACACAATATGTTATATTGTAATATATTATTCAATTATATTATTAAAAATAATTTTGAAAAAATGTGTACACAAAACTATTAAATAATTCTCGTTCATTTATATTATGTGTAAATTAATTTGCCTTGTAATGTTACAATGTTACATTATCTCCTATTAAAGCTGTATGTTTTCTACATAAATAAATATATAATAATATGTTAATATCATCTATAAACCAGTTAAATACATACAACTATTCATGTAGTTGTTCATAAAATAAAATGGTGAGGTAAGTTCTGGAAACGTGATTAAAATCCGTTAAACTCCAAAGTCATCTCCGCGTGAAGGGAACGAAAGATTGTCGGCGCAGCATCCGTTGTGATAAAGACGATTGGATGCACATGTATACGGGTTTCGATGTTGAAGTTTAACAATCTGTCGAACATTTCGGTATTTCGTCTCGCCTTTGAGTATAACTGTTCGTTTTTCTACGGTTTTCCTTTATAATGACCGTCATAAGATCGTGATTTGTATCATGCGATAAAGATACTTACGGATCATAATTCAAAGATAATTATCGTTATGATTTCTAAAGGTACTTATGACCTTTCTGCGCATTGAAATGTTTGGATCAATTACATCATCGTTATTAACTTATTTTTTCTTAATTAAATCCTTATCAAATATTCAGTCGATTAAAAGTTACATAACGGAAAGGATATGAAAACGTTAAATATATATTTACTTTATGTAATATCGCTTCAGCTTCTAAATATAACAAGGAATTATTAACACACGAGGTGATAAGATATAAGGATATTGCAATTTAATTTACATAATCATCATCAACACATCGACGAGCCGGTTGGCGTGGTTGGTAAACCACGTGCCTTTAACACCGTAGGTCGTGGGTTCGATTCCCACTCAGGACAGACATTTGTGTGCATGAACATGTCTGTTTGTCCTGAGTCTGGTGTAATTATCAATATAAGTATGTATTTACAAAAGAAAAGTAGTCTATATCAGTTTTCTGGTTTCCATAGTACGAGCTCTGCTTAGTTTGGGACCAGATGGCCTTGTGTGAATAATGTATCAGGATGTTATTATTATTATTATAATAATTGATAATATGACGTAGCTAATAGCCGTTTTTAGACTTTCAGTCAGATTGAGATAACGCTTCTGTCAAACGGCCAGTTGACATTTATAGCCTCTGTCAAACGACCATATTTGTTGACATTTATGTTAACTGCTCTGCTACTTGAAGTCGTATCGTATTGTTATATAGTTTATATGTATAGCGTACCCAAATAATTTGACTATCATATACATAAATAATTTATTCAAATCGAACAAGTATTCTCTAAAATAATCGCGTTCAAAGATACAGACTCATCAGATTTACCGTTATCATCAAACAACTACTTACTAGGTATTCGTTTTATTTAAAAAAAATCGAGCCCACTTCAGAGTGACCTCTGCTAACAATTAAAAAAAAAAACAAAATCGAACGCGTACAACGCCAGCGATCAACGCCATTACTTCCCATGGCGTTGATCGCTGAGTTTGAGTCGGAGTCATATTAATTTTCAAAAATACCGCCTAAATGTCAACTTTTTAATTTGTATATCGGATTTAATCTCCTATTTTTTTATTTTTTTTTTTATAATCGTATATGTATTTCAGATAACGACTTTAGTTTTAAGTTTTATTAACTTGTAATTTAATAACTTGTTTATACGTAACAATCTACCACTTTAATATTTGATATTACTCTTTGTCACGTTTACATGGCCGTCCGTCACTGTCACATGGAGGCCTCTGAAAATCAGTGCTGGGTTAATATTATGCCAGCTTCAACTGAGAGGTTGTCCATTTTGGATGCCACACCACTTTACAGTTCATTTTCGTTAATTTTTATTTTTATTTTATTTTTTTTTTATTTCTTTGTGTTTCCATAATAATGCAATTCCCATTTTACATCCAATTATATTTAATAGATATAGATTAAATAAAATTAGATGCAAAATATTTTTGTAAGTTAGTTAATTTTTTATTTTGTTTTTTGTTCTACGTTATAAATTAACTTAAACTCTGTGTTACTTTTGTCATTTCTTTTTTATCTTCTTATTTTTACTCATGTGGTGTGATCCAAATAAAGACTTTATCTATCTATCTATCTAATACCTTTGCCAATAATTCATTTAAATGAACGTAATATCTATAAAAAAAAAACAATGTATTCCTAAATAACATTACAAATCAGCACTTACGCTATAATAGATACGAAATGTATAATAACATGACCTAAAAACATGTACCTGAAGTAAATTCACTGTCATTCTAATTACTGCCCTAGTTGCAATCCAAACAATAGCCGATACTAAAACTGAACGCATTTAAAATTCAAATCGTAGTAAATATTCAACCTTGTAGCACCCCGTTTTAAATTTTTCGATGTGCTGTAGATCTGTGGTCGTTACCTGTCTCACTTTCATTTATTAAATACTAAATTATATTAACATTAAAAGAAATATACTATAGTCCTATTTTGTATCGAATTCTTTGTTATTTTTTTTTGTTTTTGGAATTTATACCCGGGACATTATTCACACAAGGCCATGTGATCCCAAACTAGGCGGAGCTTGTACTATGGAAACCAGACAACTGATATACAACATATACTACTGTTCTTTTGTAAATACATATTCATATAGATAACTACACCCTCAGGACAAACAGACACCTTCATGCACACAAATGTCTATCATGGGTCGGAATAGAACACGTACTGGACGCGAAAGGCAAGTATGCTTGCATGTATTTATTTATTTATTATATATAAATGTATGTTTTATCCTCTCATTTAAACATTAATTAACTAATTGAAATATACTAAAATCATATCTAAATCCATCTCTCATTAAAATATTACGATATATTAAATTTTTATTTTACAATAACGTTTTTCACACGACGCCGCCATGTTTTTTCGATCGAAATATAAAAAAAGTATATATTAAAAATATTAATATATGCGTGCATGAACGAGTTACGTGTTACGTGACAATGTTTATGACACATATATAAATGTATTATGTATATTAACAGTATTTTAACGTATATTAATAAGAAATAAATCGAGTACGGGTTTTTTAATCTTTCATTTATTATTATCATTCATAAGTATCCATAAGGTACCTATGTTTAAAAAATATATAATATACTATTTATTATGTATTTTAAAATGCCATACGTCACTGTTAATATTCTAGAAAAAAAACCATTGGCAATGAATTTCATACGAATATGTTTCCTTACAATTTTTCTGTTTACAAATATAATTTAAGTAAGACGTCATTATAATATGAATTTTGTCGCATCAATTTAAACTAAAACAGTAATCGACTAGTTAATGTGGAAGTGAAACAAAAAATACTAATCACATAATAAACTGAT
Organism: Nymphalis c-album; assembly: GCA_963151315.1. Lineage (NCBI taxonomy): Eukaryota > Metazoa > Arthropoda > Insecta > Lepidoptera > Nymphalidae > Nymphalis > Nymphalis c-album. The sequence continues at coordinate 7,046,912 of OY720609.1, forward strand.
AATATCCTGTCATCGAGTTACATACTATATTATTAATGTTATTTATATCTTAATAGTTTCATGTAGTATGTAAAATCTACGCCGTCAAATAATACCATGGTATAGCATATATGTTGCTATGATATATGTTCCACCGCAAAACAACAGTACTTGGTATTGTTGTGTTCCAGTTTGAAGGGTGAGTGAGTCAGTGTAATTACAGGCACAAGGGACATATCTTAGCTCCCAAGGTTGGTGGTGCATGGATGTAAGCGATGGTTAACATTTCAATTGACAATGTCTATGGGCGTTGGTGATCACTTACCATCAGGTGACCCAAATGCTCGTCCGCCTACCTATGCAATAAAAATATATATATATTATTCGAACCAAAAACGTAATACAGTACGATTTGCTACGAGTATCACTAACAAGCGTCTCTGATACTCTCGTCGATCGAAGGTTACGAGAGCTCGTGAAAATCAACGTTTGTCTATTTGTTTAAACACATACAACCGATTTTAAATTTTATATCGCAATATATAACGACTATATTCATTTGAAATCACTCTGTTATTTACGTGCTCTTTTAAAATATTCTACACCTAACACCATGACTTATAGTTTTATTATGTAATTTTAGAAGTTGTATTTTATATATTAATACACATAACTTGATATATAATAATATGATACAATGAACAATTATAATCACTCATTTGAAATGAGACAGTGATTTGATCTCGAACCAGTTAAAACCGGTTCACCGAGTAAAACCGCGTATCTGAGCTAGTTCCGTATTGAGTAACGATTCATTGCACGTCTCAAGGATTCATCTTTATTTATAGGGACAGACGGTTACCTACATGCCGGTGAGCTCGATAATAGACCTTGGTTGCGTGAATATAGAGTTCATTTTTATATAAAGGCACAGTTACATTAATCGTAATGACACTGATATCAAAGGCATTAAATTTACTGTGACGATTTTCATATGATTTACTAATTCGTTCGCAGCAACAGGTCGTATTATAGCAGTTGTTTTGAACATGATTCAGTTAGATGATCTTATTTGTTTATTTTCTTATATAACACCTTAATATATATAGCTGAAAATTTTCCTCGTACAAATACGTCAAAATAAAAGTAGTGGTTGTCTGTAAAGTCGGTTTATGGACGATAGTTTAACGTGACAACGTCATAACAAAACATTGATGAAATGACTGCAATCGTGTGAAAGAGAGATAGATGCGGCGCAAGCGTACAATCAGCGTAACGGGACAATATGCGCTACGGGACAATGAGCGTAACGGGACAATTTTTCGTGCCTGGCTGCATGCATCCAGGTCATCGATTTATTAGACGTTGTCACGTCAAAATAATAAAAGGCGTGGTTATTGAAGAGATATTATCCAGCAAAATTTGATAGACAGGATATTTAATATGAAAGCTATTAGATAATTTTGACTCTATATTTTGCTTTCGTAATATTTAAAGAATTTGTTTATTATTGTGTAATTATAATCAACCATCAACAATCCTATGTTTAACCGTCATTTTTGTTTATTACTTAAATGATGTTCTTCGAATGAAACCTTAAGTTAACCTTATCAAAGGTATATCAACAGTTTAAAATGTCTCCTATATAAGTCATAGCTGTAGATCGATGTAGAGTTTGATAGTATACTCGTCGTATGATATTTGAAAATTCAATGCCATTAGAATGGCGTTTTGAATAGTTGTATTCGAACTATTTTATGTTATTTCATCAATAAATAACATCTGAACCTTGTGATTTTGTTGCATTGCAAATTAACTGTGCTATCGTTTAATTTATGAGTATTGATTTAACCATACCTGCCCCTCTAGACAAGTGGCTTTAACGTTAATAGAATAGAATAGAAAACAACAATCAATGTATGAGATTGACATTCGCGTTCGACTCGAAACGTCTCGAAATGGCGAACGCGAATGTCAATCTCATACATTGGTTGTTGTTTTCTATTCTATTCTATTAACGTTAAAGTCACTTGTCTAGGGCCCCACAGGAGGCAAATTCTACTAACATAATTGTCACATTATCGTAATCGAATCGAAATATAATCGTCGACGTTTAGTATCTCCCTATTCTACTGATACAACGATCCAGTTGAGATTCGATTCCTCGATGAAACGACAAAAGTTAACAATTTAGTTTGACTTTGACATGGTTTTTTGGCTTTTGTTTTTGTAACATCATAGTGACCTATGAGTAATAGTCGATGCTGAGGCCCTAGCTAAGTTGACATTCTACAATTGTAAACGCTAATAGAAAACTGCAAAAATGTATGAGAATGACCACGTGACTTATCGTTGAGAGATGTCATTCTCATATATTTGTTTAGTTTTCTATAGCGTTTACGATTGTAGAATGTCAACTTGGCTAGGGCCTCTGGATCGGAATCGAATAGAGAACGTTAATAAACGTTTTATATTAGTGAAATAATAAGAAGCGATGGCCCAGTAGCTACAACGCGTGAATCTTAACCGATGATCGTGGGTTCAAAACCGGGCAGGCACCACTGAATTTTCAAGTGCTTAATTTGTGTTTATAATTCATCTCGTGCTTAACGGTGAAGGAAAACATCGTGAGGAAACCTGCATGTGTCAAATTTCACTAAAATTCTGCCACATGTGTATTCCACTAATCCGTATTGGAGCTGTGGTGGAATAAGCTCCAAGACTTTCTCCTCAAAAAAAAAAGAAGAGGCCTTAGCTCAGCAGTGGGACATTAACAGATACTTGTTACTTGTTTATAACAGTACAACTGTGTCTATCATCTAGAATATTCTAATGTTCTTTGAACTTTTGTGATGTTTCAAGTCAGTTTTTATTAGGTAAATAGCATTCTTTAATAACAATTTAAATGCTCTATAAGTATATCTGACGATATTATTGTATTATGTTTGTTTTTCACACGAGCGATAATTTTTTATATCCGCCTGCCTTTTAAGTTTATGCAGTCATACATTTGGCATTTACGTGTTTACCTTAGGTAATGCGTTGTTGATAAATTAACTAATGTGAGATTTTCTTTGAATGATATAACAAATTATACAATTATTTATCATTTCAACGTTAAACAGAAATAATTATATTAATTAATATATTTAATCTTAGTTTAATCACAGTGTATTTGCTCCTCTGTTTTTGAAGTGAAAACTTCTTTAGCGGCGTTGTGCACTTTTTGTGACGGGTAAAAAATGTTAAACTCGCGTCAGGTCACGTGACCCTGATTGAAAATTCGTAAGACGGATTCTGAAGTGTTAAATTTTTAATGTAATATAAATTGTCATGTTTGAGTACGATAGCGCAATAAATGAATATTGTATTTTATCACATAAATGATAGTACTTATATACTGATAAAATTATTAAGGCAATTCGTGGAAACTTTTTCCCTAACCATTTCAAAATATCAAAATAGCACAACGTTAATATTCAAGTGTTTTCACTTCTGCCGGCACTCTCGGAGTGCAACCCGTTGTTTTTAATTATTTTCTAAAGTTTGATTTACTTTTTCGTTTTGACTCACCTCTCAGTCTGCGGTCTCGCCGTCGCCAGCCGCTGCATCATCCAGGCCTGCGACAGCGCCGGCGGTATCAGCCCCGTCCCCAGCGCCGTCAGTGCAGCAATCATCTGCTGGAACTGCACACACATCTCCGTGTACGCCTGCTGTTTTATCAACCAACTTATGTAGCTAGTTGATTAGCAGTACTCGACCAATATATTTATGATGAAAGAAAATGGTGGGAAGGATTACATGGCGGTAAAGCTTTGTGCAAGCTCGTCTGGGTAGGTACCACCCACTCATCTGATAGTCTACCGCAAAACAGCAGTACTTTGTATTGTTGTGTTCGGGTTTGAAGGGTGAGTGAGTCAGTGTAATTACAGGAACAAGGGACATAACATCTTAGTTCCAAAGGTTCGTGGCGCAATGGCGATGTAAGCAATGGTTAACATATTTTACAATGCAAATGCCTGGGCGTTGACCACTTGCCATCAGGTGGCCCATATGGTTGTCCGCCTACCTATACAATAAAACAAGGTTTTCAAGAAATATAATGAAATATTGAATCTGTGTAAACTGTAAGGGATGATGATTACAAGAGAATAGCTTCGTATACGGCTAGAGATTAATTGATGTTGATCAACAAATGGAATCGACCCATCCTCAGATATGATTTCAAGTTCAGTATTTTTCCATATCATCGTTCTCTATTGAATAGTCTTAAACTTTATATGTTAATAATAAGGAAACATTTGATGCAAACTGAAGAAGAATAAATAATATGAATGATTGTCTTTCTAAAGATTACTGTGTAATGAGTATGTAGTGTGTAATCGATGGTACCAACTATCTTATTTAATAAATAATACTTGGTGGTAGAGCTTTGTGCAAGCTCGTCTGGGTAGGTACCACCCACTCATCAGATATTCTGCCGCAAAACAGCAGTACTTTCTTTACTGTGTTCCGGTTTGAAGGGTGAGTGAGCCAGTGTAATTACAGGCACAAGGGACATAACATCTTAGTTCCCAAGGTTGGTGGCGCATTGGCGATGTAACCGGTGGTTAACAACTCTTACAATGCCAATGTCTATGGGCGTTGGTGACCACTTACCATCAGGTGGCTCATATGCTCGTCCGCCTTCCTATACAATAAAAAAAAAATCTTATGTAAATTCCAAACCTGTGCGATCGCTTGGGGATTCTGGTTCTGTAGTTGCAGAAGGTGATGCAGCAGCGGTGGTCCGGCTGGACTCTTCGCTCCCGACACAGAACTGCTGTCTGATTCTGACGCGGGACTCTAGAACAAGATAGAAATTGAATTAATATATTTAGTGCCTATTTCGTTAGTAAATCTAATCAATTAAATAATAAAATGTAGAGTACAGTTTTTACAAGTAGCTTTTAATCAGAGATTTTAATCATTTAATTCTTCATATCACAGAAAATTAATAAGTTTATTAAAAAATGACAAAATATAATTTACGATATATATCCTCTAGTCCCATAGATTTAAGATTATTTATTGTAATATATTATGTATCTTATATATTTATGATTATTTATCGTTATATTAGTATTTTATGCGTTCAAGTATTTTTTAGATGACTACTTTAAATCTTAGCACAGCGGGGAGCGAGGTCTCTGCTATAATACCAACGAATCACTCATAAAAAATATATTAGGTTTGCAACATATACAAGACTATAGATATTAATGTATATTACGCGGATAGCTAGTAGGTATACGAATGAAATATTAATGGCTGTCAAAACAACGACTGATCCAATCCGATTTTCCTGTGAGCAATCGAGGCGTCAACTTTCCGCTAATTTAGCATAAAGCGCTTAATAAATGAGGATAAAACATACATTTAATGTTTAACCTTGTTTTTTGCACACAATTTACTTTTGTATATAATGTTTTATGTATTTCCTTGTTGAAGTCAAGAAGACATTGTTATTACCGGATTACTTAAACTTTGCGTGGTTAATAAAATTAAAGCCTTACTCGGGCTATAAGCTATAGGCTATAGGGCTATCGGTTATACGACTATTGAATTCATCATGACACTATATCATGTTTTTAAACAATATTTACAAATATTAAATACCAGCTTATTATGTGGTTATAAATTGAAGTTTGTTTGAAAATAATATTAACTTAAAATAAATTAACAAAAAAAACGATTTTTATTTCTATTATTGTATGGTATGGATTTACTTTTCATTGAAATAATATAATTGCATATTGTATAGTGTTCAATATCCAGAAATCAGTCAAAAACCAGTCAATTTCACTATAACAATATAAAAAATATTAGACATTCTTGAAAAATTAAAATATGTTAATTACAGTTAGCATAACGTTATTTCTGGTTTTTAACCGACTTCAAAAAAAGGAGGAGGTTATCAATTCGTCTGTATGTTTTTTTTTTTTTTTTTTTTTTTTGACGTTGTTACCTCATAACTTTCGACTGGATGAATCGATTTCGATGATTTTTTTTTTATTTGAAAGGGTTTGCTTTCCCATTGGTCCCATTTTTTTTTGGTCCAGTTTTGACAGTGGAATCCATGAGAAAACCATATAAGTCGTAAATTTGCATGAGGTATGTGCGCGACAAATGGACGAATAACTCGATATCTATTCAACGGATTTCGATGATTTTTTTTTTATTGGAAAGAGTATACTTCAAGGGTTGTTTGATGATAGTTTGGTTAGATTCTGATTATAGGATCCATGACAAAGTAACGGAAATCTTCAATTCTTAGTAGCAAATTAACGATACACGGCCGAATCTTTTATAGGCTATCTAGATTTGTCATTCACCTACCATAACATCGTTATGATCAAGTAATTGTAGTACTATTGTATAAAACACTTCTTTATATACCGTCAATAGTTTTGCAGCGCACGCGAAACAATAACTTTTATAGGCAACAGTTAAATACGTTGGGTTACATTGCTCCATTTTAAGAAGGGATCTATAAGTTTTTGAAAATATAATATAGCCTATGTTACTTGGTAAAGACGTAGCATTCTAAGGGTGAAAGAATTTTTAAAATCGGTCGAGTAGTTTTTGATTTAAATCGTAATAAAAAATGAAACAAAAATCAAATCTTTCCTCTTTATAATATGAGTTATGCATGTAAGCATTAGTATATATGTTATGTTTGTAATTGAAACATATTTGAACATCTCCTAAAAGTTGAGACCAATTTTGAAAATTATATATATATTATCGTATAAGTACTCTTATATACATGTTATATTTATGTATATTTATATATTGATTTCTAGTGTTTTTCCCGCGGTTTCACCCGTGTAGTTCCCGTTCCCGTGGGAATATGGGGACAAAAATGTAGCCTATGTTACTCCCTGATAATGTTGCTTTCCATTGGTGAAAGAATTTTTTAAATCGGCTTAGTGGTTTAGGCGTGAAAGCGTCACGAACAAACATACTTTCGCATTCATAATATTAGTTAGTTTAGGATGATATAGATACTTCCCCATTTTTTAATATACAGACATTCCGTCATATTTATGGTGAAAAATGGTATAACACAACATCTATAAACATACAGTTTATTTAATTATTACTAGAAATAACTATTTGATTATGTTATGGCTGCCCAACACCCCACCAACTAAATCTATTTAATCAAAACATGTTAAATTATATTCATACATTTAACCATATTAACTAATATTTATTAATTAAGTACCAAAATGCATTTTTCTTTACGTTTCACTGTTTTAGATTAATATATTTAAATAATAATATAAACGGCGCTGTCTCATATGAGCTGTACGTTTAGTAGGTCTACCCATATTCTACAAATTAGTGAGTGTACTTCAGATTCACTAAAAATCGAAAAATAAATAAAAATTTTAACAAAACAAAAACCGACTTCATAGAAAAACAAATTAATATGCACTAAAAAGTAAAAAAATAATTGCGTATTCTTCTATAATTTGATAATTAACTTACTATTTTCTACTCATCAATATATAGGTACGAATGTGTTATGTGGTTGATAATGTATTTACAATTATTGTTATTTTTGGAGTCGATGTCAGCTAAGGAAACAATATAATATACCTAGCAATAATAATACGGGAATCTTTTAAAAACAAACAAAAACATACATTACAATCACACATCTCACCTATAACTAACTATGTATGTAGTTATAAACCCACCTTGGCTGACATCGACTCCAAAAGTAACAATAATTGTACATACATTATCAACCACATAACACATTCGTACCTATATATTGATGAGTAGAAAATAGTAAGTTAATTATCAAATTATAGAAGAATACGCAATTATTTTTTTACTTTTTAGTGCATATTAATTTGTTTTTCTATGAAGTCGGTTTTTGTTTTGTTAAAATTTTTATTTATAATAGAAAAAATATAGGGAATTATTTTGACTGAAGAAGAATACCTAATGGCTTTGCTTTTATTTTTATGTAGAGTTCAGACAAATTAAAAAAAAGGACTGTACAAAAGAGGTCTTTGTTATTCAGGAACATGACGCAGTAATAATATATATTATATGGCACATGCAATAACCCATCTAATTCTTCGCGTAATAAATTAGGTAAAAAAACCATTGTTCTCGTAACGTAACGAACTCGTTAATAAAAAATGCTATTCTAAATTCAAACGGCCCATTAACCGGTTCCCACGACCGCCATGTTTGCTCGTCCTCGGCCGCCATTGGTCGAGGCCGCAAGTTTAGAATTAGAATGTGTAGACCCCACCATTTGGCGAGCGGTAAATTATGTGTAGTTTTTTTTTTCAAGTTCAAATAATGGGAGCAAGGGAGCAGCTGTGTTCTGCCGGCCTGGCTCACGTCTGTCATCGGCAACAATGGAGTTAGAAAAAAAAAAATAGAAGCATTGATTGTTACATACAACGTCCAATTAGATGGCCGTTAGTTATTATTTATTTATCAAAGTGCTGGTCGTTGAAGCGGTCTGTGCGTCGCAGTCGGTCATTTGGCGTGCATTAACCAGCCAGTGAACTGTTTATTGATGCGATTATTACATTGACTTAATGTCAAGAAAAATGACAAAATTAAATGTTACATGAATATAAACTACTATTGGTTTTAAATATACCTAACACACCCATATATGTAACTATAAAAAGTGATAATAGCTATTTAAATTGACGTACGTATTTATGTACAAATATTACATGAATTTACATTTTCACATAATTTAATAAATATACTGTCCATATGATAAAGGTTAGTTAGGTATATACTTAGTTTTTTTTTCGAAGAAAATATGTAAGCGAAATGTGTCACCTGATGGTAAGCGGTCACCAGATAGACGTAAGGAATGGTAACAATTCCTTATATTACAAACTCGTCACCAATATTGGGAACTAAAATTGAAAAATATATGAATTTAAGATTATAAAATTTCGAAGTGTAGATTCTACCGCAAAAAAAACGGAAACTAGGTACCCAATTATATATAGAAAATGTTTAATTATAAGTATTTATTGAGGCTAAGAGAGATTTGAGAATATGTTTAAGGCTAATAAAATGTTATTTAGATTTTCTGTCGAAAATTCTCAGTAACAGCCCGGAGTCTGGAAGTTGGAAGTGTAAACACTCCCGTGCCTCGGAAAGCACGTAAAGCACGTTGGTCTTGCGCCTAAATTCTTTCCGGCCGTGTCGGATTGCCTTCCCATCGGGTTATGAGAGTTAGGGAATAGTGAGTGCACCTGTGTTTGCGCACATACTCGTGCACTATAATATCTCCTGCGCAGTTGGCTAATCTCTCTTGAGATTGGCCGCCGTGGCCGAAATCGGTCTGGAGGACCTTATTTATATAGTGCATAAAAAACAATTTGTCAGACTTATATATTTCAATAACAGATATCACCTTTAAATGAAAATTGAAAATTTTCCATGACAGAATATTATATGCATATATATATGTTTAAATATATAATTGGAATACATTATTAATTTGAATTATACGTGAATAAATAAGATAAGATTTGTCGACTAAGTTCGAGATTTTAAGTATATATTTAATTCGAATGTAACACATCAATGAGGGTGCTGTTCCCTGGAAGGTTAGATCTAATGTTATCGTACGGCACCGTTGACCACATATTCGACTGTTATATATTAAAGCTAGGCTGTAGCATGAACTAAAGAAATTCGATATAAAAATTGCATTTGTAAGACGTATTTATTTGTGACATTTAAGGATCGCTTCTGCTAAAAAATATTACACAAAACAATGCGTTCTTAGATGATCGTACACATTGAGAATGAAAGGCATCCGGGCTATTTAAAAAAAAAAGTCTATTATTGTATATTATCTAAAATTGTAAAATACGAGACAACAATGTCGCAGAATTTTCACCAGTTCTGACATGTTAATTACCGAATCGGTGGTAGATTTTTGACAATCAATAAAGACTTTATTATCAACTAATTATTACTGATAATGTCAATTTCACAATCATAGGAACTAACATCTAAGTCCTAGAGCCTTTAATGTTTTGCCTTATATTATTTATTTTATTAGACGAGACAAATAACAATGTGTTAAATTCTGGATTAAATGGACCATTCACTGTATATGGTATTAAGAAAAAAGTCACCTTTTTAATCCATTAAGCAAATATTCAAAATAAATTATAGATGAAAATTTACAGCTGATCGATTTTTATATATCTTAGAAATCTATTTATCTTATTATATACTTTAATATATAATATATTTTAAACCGGAATAGCTGTCCACTGGACCTTCATATAACTTAAAATGAATTCACAGTCAACACACATAGACATTTTTCCTCAAGGAAGTTCGGCGGCTAGGCTAGCCTAATACCTAGTGCACAGGTCTCACGTGACTAAACAATCGAGTTAACATTCAAGGTGGACGTGATTAGCGAATAGTCAAGGTGAACCGAACTGGTCGGTTTGGACGCCATATTTGTTATGATGTTTATCATATTGTATACGATTTAGTTTTGAATTCATTTAATTATCGTTTGTTTTAGAAGTTATTATTGTAGACTTAGAGGATAGAGGTGTTTAAGTTAGTAGTTATTAATATCCTTTATTAGAGTTCTACAGTGACAGCCTGTGAATGTCTAACTGCTGAGTCTTCTTCTCCTTGGAGGACCTCGAGGAGGAGCACGAGATGAATTATAATCACAAATTAAGCAATGAAGTTCAGTGGTGCTCGCCCGGCTTTGAACCCAGGATTATCGGTTAATCAGGGCTCAAGCTTGGTTCGTAGTTTCGTACCAAATTTCATCAAAATCGGTTCAGTAGTTTAGCAATGAAAGCGTAACAAACAGATAGACTTTCGCATTTATAATATTAAGTATTAATGTTATTGTGTATTTGAATGTTAGTTAAATTTGATTACTAATAACATTTTTACTAACGAATATTTGTATGAAGGAAAAGAAAATATTTTTTTCCTCTTTATTTGCAAAATAAAGCGTATTGTGATGTGTATGTGTGTGTGTGTGATGTGTTCGTATCTCAATACATCCTTGTGTCAAACGTTCTAACTAAAACGTTTCTATTAGAAGTCATCGAACCGATACCAAAAGAAACAAACTGTCACTGTAATTACTGTTCCTTTGTTTCTATTTTTTTTTAAATAATAAATTCCGTATTTTTTAATAATATATTCCGTAGCTCATTGTAATATGGGATGCTTTTTATTTTTAAATAAGAGGATAGCCAACGATGGTGGATTTGAGAATTGATATTAAAAACATTTAAAAATAGATAAGTCTTGCTTAATATGAAAAGTTGTAAATTTTATTAATATATCATCATCAAATCTTGATATTGTTCGTGTCATTAGTCAATAGGTATGTGATGCTAAAAAGCGCGTATTTAAACTTTTTTTTCTGTCAAACGAAATTAAAGAGCAAGGTCTGAATGTTTTCATCTTAAATAGATTTTTGTAAATAACATTACATCGGTCGGAATTACACGAGTACCAAATAATTACAGTGAAAATGTCCTCGTGATTGTAGAGACGTTAAGCCTTTTGTTCATATTTTTTTGTATTACACAATAAAGCATTTTGAAATAAGTTTCCTGGTGAAAAAGCGCTTTATTTGTTTAGTATGAATTTTATTTTTAAACTTTTATATTTAATCTATAAATTAAAACTAATGTAATATATTTATCATATAGTTTATTTATTTATTTGTTGTTTATGTACTTTTCACTTTTTTATATATTCCTACATACATACATACATGAATTTGTTATGTATTATCGTTGAAATTTTCTATTTAATTTTTTATAAAAACGTTTGGTTATTATAAAAAAATAATAAGTATTTAAATAAGATAATAAATATAAATTATTTATGACAATTATATAATTATATATTATAAATTAAAAATATATCTTTATTAGTGAATAGAATTAAGTTTTAATTAATTATTTTACTTATATAGTGAAAAGTTTAAGATAAATAATTTTATAATAACAATACTTTAAAAGTAAATAAACAACATATGTTCTTTATTGTATAAAATATAAATTAAAAAATTATCGTAGGTATGTAAAATTAAATGAATTCGTACTTGTAATGATATAAGATGTGAAACACACATTTGTAGTCCATTAAGCAAAGGACACTCGTAATAAGAGGCTTTTGAGTTGAACTTCCTTTTTAACTCATCCTGCTCACTATTTATTAAAGTGTATTAATAGTTTATTAAAAAAATGTTATGTTATCTGTGGCAGATAAATGTGATCATAAGTCATGTCATAAATTTAAAAAAGTAAATCCAATGATCGAATTCCGAGCACAATAAATTCAACTAACCATGAAATCGCCTCATGTTCTGTTCCCTTCCATTTCACACTTTAAAAAAAAAACAAAGAACACTCAAACCGTAAAAGCCGGTTCTCATTTACAACATTTCCGCCACTTTTGAAACGCGATTAAAAAATAAAAAATTCCCGCCAACCGAAACCAATGCGCGCTATTTTCGAAAATGGAATCGAAATGTCAAAAGCGCTCGCTCATTTTTCTTTTTTTTTTACGAGCGGCAATGATTAGTAAAGGCGTTCGTACACTGAGGCTATTTGGCCGCACGTGTTTCGCTAAGGGGTGGGTCTAGCACGTGAATTTTCCGAGGTTTCCACCCTCTGCGGACCGCCCCTATAGGCTTTTCTGTCCGGCCTATGCTGTTTAACCGATCGGCTTCGGCGCGGAATGGAGTCGCTTCAAATTTTTTCCTTATTTTTTTTTCGGATCACAAAACTTAATGAAATAGTTAAGTGGATAAATAATGCGTTTTAAAATAAGTTATAATGTTACATAAAACGCATTAATGCGAAGTATTTAATAACGACTTAAAAATTAATTCCACGATGGTTTATATCACTAGAAAAAGTAATATATTCAAACAATAACTACACTTAATTGCTACAATTTCGCAGTATCCATGGCTATAAATTCAGGGGCCAATTAGCTATATGCACTCTTTGGTATTTTCAAGAGTTTTTTAGACACTTAAATTCCATAGATGGCGATGTATTTCAATTTTTAGTTGAAAGAAATAACATATAATTATAGTTGGGCGCAGTCAATCATTAAGGTAACATTGCATTTTGTGTAATAATATGAAAATTTTAAAACACTACAACGTACAAATAGCATGAATTTATTTTACGCTTGAAGTCGTTCCAACTCATAATTATACCTTAGCTGTACTCTAATTTTTATATCGAATGCTATATAATTCTGATTCATACATACTAAGTTATTTTATAACTGTGAATAGAATCACAGTTTATTTATTATCTTTCAATAAGTATAAAAGTTTTTTTAATACAAAATGATCATGACAGTTTATTATTAAATAGAGTTAAACAATAAACTTTGCTCTGTAGTGACTGAGACGTAATGAAAGGTATATTTCGAAATGTATCTCGCGTGTCACAATGAAATTAGCTGACAACGTTAGTTAAAATTATTCACACAATTTTATTGTTTATAATTACTAAATAGCATCATAACTCATTTCCCTCTAGTGGTTCTTGTAGCTCATTCTCTCAAATTAACTATTATACAAAACAACACTTGAGTTTAAAAAGCACAATTATACAATCGCCACTCCGCGCCACTCTCTGTTCAAACACTGCCTACTTTTCATGCTCTACGCCTACACGCTCACTATTTCAGTAACAAAACCATCCGTCGAGCGAAAACGAACTCTAAAACGTGAACAACAAGCTATATATTCGAGCGTTATTAGAAAAAAAACGCACGCACCCCATCTCTTTCTCGCGTATTAATCAAAATACTAGTTTTCTACTTTGACGTGGAATCGTAGCAAATGGATAAGGCATTGTTTCGTAAATTGAAACTATGGTTAGCCGTACCGCCAGCCAACTAAGACCCATCGTAGTCCCCGGGGTGAGGAGAGAGCCATACGCTTAGACGGTTCGTATGGTGTCCCGGGGGTCAAGGCGGGTGGTCGCTCTAAAGCTTGGTTTAGACAAGGTACATAATTGCTATTGTAAGCTAAAGGGTTTACAATATACTGCAATTATGGGCAGACAATGATTAGAAACGTTGATACGGATGCAACGGTCTTATTAATTAGTGGAGAACGGTTATATTTTATCATGAATGCCCTTTGTTACCACCCAATTGTTATGAAAGTTAACCGCTTGCCCGATAATGGGTTAAATGCATTACAAGGAGCCATTACGTCGATTGAAAATAAAAAAACCAAAAGCATTAAATATAATTGATTTAATTACAGCTGATTAAGACGAATTATTTATTTGTCAGCTTTTTAATTCAACTGTGAATAATGTCAACAAAGTTCTTAGCAATTATATGTATACTTATTATAAAAATATGTTGTTTGTTTATTTTAAATTATAAAAAAAAATAATGTATATTGAAGTTGTCTGTGTGTTGAACTATGAATATTATGAATATAATTATATTTGATGTGATTTCAGAGTGGTCTCATTTCATCTAAGTGAATTGTGGAATACAAATAAGGTCTTAATTAAGTTTATAAAATTATATGCATTGAAATATTGCTTGCATTGAGGTTATTTTCAAATCACATAGAAAACCTATAGATTCCTTATATTTTTTTTTTAATATTAATTTTTTTTTTTTTTATTGCATAGGAAGGCGGACGAGCATATGGGCCACCTGATGGTAAGTGGTCACCAATGCCCATAGACATTGGCGTTGTAAGGAGCTGTTAACCATCTCTTACATCGCCAATGCGCCACCAACCTTGGGAACTAAGATGTTATGTCCCTTGTGCCTGTAATTACACTGGCTCACTCACCCTTCAAACCGGAACACAGCACTAACAAGTACTGCTGTTTTGCGGTAGAATATCTGATGCGTGGGTGGTACCTACCCAGACGAGCTTGCACAAAGCTCTACCACCAAGTGAATATATATATTTTAATTATTAAATTAATGATATAAGTGTAATATGTAAATAAGGCGCGTGTTTTAATGATTTTTGTATGAAAAAAATTAATGTTTGCGTGCTCGAAATTCTTACACAATAAATAATAACATGTAGGGCTTATTTTGATGAGTCAAGATATAACTATATTTATTACTTGCATTTTATTTACATGTTAAATAAATTTAATATTAATATATAGCATATGAAATGAAACATTTTTTTTAATTATTATTAATTATTAATTGTTGCAACGCCTTATATTGCATCCATAATATTTTGTATACTAAAGTTAATAATATAGGATCATTCTGATTTATTCTAGACGATTCTGTACCTATCAAATTTCATTTAGATTTTATCAATTTTGGCAAAGTGAAGCCTATCATAGTTTGAGAATTTATTACAAAATTAGATTTTTAATTTATAAACATTTTAAATTAAATATTTAATTGAAAATCTCACATCAGTTCGGTAACAAACTTCAGCAATGCTTCTATAAGAACTCTCATTACTCACTTGTAAAATGTCGACAACCGACTTATTGTGATATACTATTTTGATGCGTGTATTGTTGTAATGTTATGATTATTATGATGAAAGTCGCATATCACTGACATGCCACCATTTTCTGCGGTGAGCTTCGATTTTGCTCCTACAGTATAAAATAGACCTTGCCCCGTTCTGATTTGCAATAAAAATAACAGGAAGTCAGATTTTTAGATTTATTTACGTGTAAATTAAACTCAATTTAAAACTACACTTATTTACATAACAACTCATGTTTTAATCTACGAAGACAACAAAATATGATTAATAGAAAAAAAAAAACGTAAGTGTTGCCATTAAATAAAAGTTCTCGAGTTCTAAACAATTCTATGTAGCGGTAAAATGAATTATAACCGGCACTTTTAAAGAGAATCATTCGTATGTGAATGGATCGTGAGAAACGTTGACAATGAGAACGAATGATTCGATTTTTCATTCAACATTTTCGATGTAATTCATAAATTATAGCGTTATTTCTTTATTATCAATTTACAAATATTTCTCTTTTGAAGTTCAATATTAGTGTTGCTAGATTTAAAAAATAAAAGCAAAACGTGTTTTTTTTAATTACGCACGTAATTGTAGTTGGAGACTAGAACGTACCATCAAATGAACAGTCGTTTCGCCGCCAGCATTAATGTCGTGTTTCGGTTTGAAGGGTGAGTGAGCCAGTGTAATTACAGGCACGAGGGACATATCCTAAGTACCGGTGAGCGTCGTTATGTACAAGTTAAACCTCTTTTAATTGTAACCTCCGTATATAGTGATCATCTGAGACGATGATACTAAAAATTATGAATAGTAAGAAAAAAGAAAGATCTTTTCTTACTATACACAACAAATAATAACATTCTATTAAATTATTTATAGTTAAAGTAATAAACATGAAAGGTTACTTTGCTGTGGGCCAAGTCCCACTGCTGGGCTATGTTCTTCAGCAATTTATATTTAATTTATAATATTCTGAAAAACATCGCTAGCTTTTTGTGCTGTCCATATTTTTATTACCTTTTTGTTTTAAAAGTATGTGATGTATACAAATAACAGTTATATAAATGAATGAAATAATCTCTATTTGAGTACATATTTAAATTCAAGCATATAATTATACATATAGGAAATCTTATACACGTACCTTTGAAAATGACTCCAAATAAATACCTACTAAAAAAATCACTAAATTAATGATAATTTTTATCTCAAACCTGAAGCTAGCCTTACCGTCTTCCTAAAAAATGTTAATTAATAATTAGATTAGTAGGTAACATTGCGATCAGTAGCAAAGTCTCCTATATGATAATTGATATACATAACCTATTTAATTATATATGAATATAATATATCATACATATGTACATATTTCTTATAACATTTTAGTAGACCCTAGCATCTAAAAGGTACATAAACAAATTATCTATACCAAACTAAGCCTAATGTATAGATCACTAAGTTATCTTAATAAATAATCGGCGACGTGATTGTAACGAGTCCACGATAACGATAAGACATAGATCTCCTGTTACACATCGATAATACTTCAATTAATAACTTACATAAGTGAAACCAGATTAATAAATAATATAATATAAAAAAAAATCATCCATAAATTAACTTAAAAAAGCTCTCTTTAAAACTGACTAGCTCTAAGGCTACATACCTATAATATGTGTAGTCATATATATAGAAGTATATATAAAGATAAATTTATATTTATAGTCATATTGTTGACTTATTATATAATATAAGAATATACAATATCTATGTTATAATATAAATACGAATAATATATGAATAATATGAAGTTTTCAATTCAATGAAGTCTTGAAAAATAACTTAAAATTTGTAATAAGCCTACTTGATTAAAATTTAAAATATTGTGCTTGTTATCAAAGTTTCTAATAAATGAAATAAAATTAAACAATATTAAAAACCATACATAATTTGTGGTATGGCTTTGTGCAAGCTCGTCTGGGTAGGTACCACACACTCATCAGATAATCTACCGCAAAACAGCAGTACTTGGTATTGTTGTGTTCCGGTTTGAAGGATGAGTAAGCCAGTGTAATTACAGGCACATGGAACATATCTTAGTTCCCAAGATTGGTGGCGCATTGGCGATGTAAGCGATGGTTAACATATCTTACAATGCCAATGTCTATGGGCCCATATGCGTCGCCCTACCTATACTATAAAAAATCCAATAAAGGATATATGCTTCGTGTTATATACCTATTACGCGGAACAAGTATATAATATAAATCACAGTGATTTCAAAGAGCAAGGATATTTTTGATTCATCATTTTTGATGACGTGTTCTGCACCTGTGTACTGAGAATTATTTAATGTTGATCTTGTAGTCAATTATTAACGAATGTGATTAATATGACTTAATAATTATATATCTAGAATACTAGAATTCGTTTTACATCATTATACTATGATACTTAGAATATTACTTGAATAATTATGTTTTACATTCTTGTATGAAGCTTGTATAATGTATAATAATATATGAAGCAGATTATTTCTTTTTTAAACTGTTTTTGATGAAAATCTTTTTAGATATATAAATTTCAAGAGGTCTTCAAACGAGGCTTGAAGAGGCATCTTGCGGGAAGCAAGGCGGGGGCGGCTAGTGCAGATCATTCTTCTCGACTGTATAGCCGTAGTCGCGTTCGGACGTCTACTACCACTTACCATCAGGTGGATTAGTCATTTGCCCTCCAGTGTAACATACAAAAGGCAGTTCAATTATGATTTTTTTTTTCATAATTAAAACGTTAATACTCGTAATAAATAGTCTGAGAGAATTTTCTGTATTGTAAAAAAGCACCTAGTATAAGTAAATCGAGTCTTAAATGTTTTTGAATATGGCAATGTTGAATTCGATTAAGTGAAGTCATATTTATTATACTTTTGAAACGATCCAATTTTCATAATACCAGATAATTTTGATAAATGATTTAAAGCATCTAGCGCAGCCACCCATTGGCAATAGGAATCTACATCAAATCATTATCAGTTACAGCTTCATCTACTAAAATTCCCCTCAACTGATAAAGGGAAGGTATAGTTATTTGGCGGGAGAGCTTTGTGCAAGTAAATCTGAGTAGTTACCCGTCACATATTACCGTACACACAGAAATACTTAATATTATGGGGTTCCTGTTTAAAGGATGAGCCAGTTAGCTAAAGGCACCAGGGGATATAATATCTTATCCTGGTGATTGACCCATTTGCTCGTCCACCTAACATTTTTATTGAAAAACACTTATTCCAAGTTAGTTCATATTCGATTAAGATTCATGTGTTTTATCGACTGGACTATCTAAGCTCGTTTACAAAAAAGTAACAGCCTGTTATTGTCTCGCTGCTAAACCAAGGCGTCCTTCCCTTTTTGATGAGTTTTTGAATTGGACGCATTAATACTTGTTAATATTAAACAATAAAGAGAAAGCGTAAGTTCAATTCATTTTAGTCAAATAAATATTGTAAAACATATTTTCACTTATATAATTTTTAATAACGTTTTTTTAATTTATAACTGTCAAAATTTCAAGCATAGATTGTGTACAATATTAATTAATACATATTATAAGATTTATTAAACATTATTGAGCTCAATTTTGCGTCAAGTGTCATGAACATGAGTTATGAAATATTTTGTGTCATAAAATGTTTTTTTTTTAATGTTATCAAATTATGGTAGATGAAATAAAGACTAGCGAGTGGGACCATTGCTGTATTTGCAACAGCACCCCATCACACAGGTGTGGTACCTGTTTTTTCAAAATTGTCAAAAGTGCTACATCTTATAATTGTCAAAATATTTTTTTTTAATCACAGACTATTAGAGGACACAAAATAATGAGCCTTTATATTTTAATTGAAATAAAAGAAATAGTTAAACACAGGGGCTGAATTCTGCTAAGCTATAATGACTACGATACGATTCGATATGGAAATAAATGAAGTTCTGTCTGTCTGTTTATCCGTTATATATGAGTATATATATAGTTAACGAGTAATGTGTGTTGGGCGAAACATCTGGCGAGTAATCACTTGAAATCCGGTTCTGGAAGAGTACAGCCAGCAGCTGACTCGGATAAATGTATTAATTATAGAAAAAAATAAGTCTATTTAATTTGTATATCTAAATGTTATACTGTCATTAGTTTGGTCTTAAGCTATGTTTTTTTAATTAAGAAAAAAAGCTAGTAGATAAAAATTTATAAAAAAAATTATCAGTTTTTTTTAATGCAAGTTGTTATTTGATTTTAAGTGATTATTTTAAAGTCTATTTTAAAATTATATTTCTGAATACAGAATGTTTTTTTTTTAATTTCTATATGTACCTAATAGAATTTAAAGACACCTTTAAATAAAGCTGAAGAAGTATGACCATCGTTATCACATGAATGATCTCAGAAAGTTCAACAAGTAATGCAAAGCCACACTTGCTAGATAACGAAATGTTGGTCGAAAAACTGCACCATCAATAAAAGCAGGTCGAATCATCAATCTGTCACGGGGCCCTCAACGCCGACCTAAATAAACTGATAATATCTATGGCATATTGCCAAATATAAGGGCGTTACTTACCGTCGCGCCGCCCGCCGCCCTCCCCTCCGCCTCACCCCTCTCCCCGTCCACGCAGAAGTAGCACCTCTCCGCCGGCTTCCAGTCCGCTGGTTCCTCTTGGACCTCCACTTTGGGTTGCGTGGCGGGCCTCTTTATCAAGCTCTCGAGTATCGTCTCCGGCCGCCGGGGTTTCTCCTCTCCGTCCTGTTTGTCTATCTTCTCCGGTCTCTCCGGGGCGTTGATCTGTTCGATCGTCTTGATCTTCAGCGCGGGAGGGGGGTCTGAGGCAGCGATGGAGTCTTCGTCGCTCGACTGTTCGCCTTCTATGCGCTTTGGTATTAATCCGTCTTGATATAGTTTCCATTTTCTGCGACCCATCAACTCCTCTGCCACCCGTTCTAGACCTGGAATGAGGAAATTGTCTTTTACTAAATAGAAATTTAAAAACTACATTTCGTTGTATTTTAAGACAAAACAATTGCAAATCTTTTTCAAAAAGAATAGGCTCCTCATAAAAGATATTGTTTTCATAAATCGAATACAAATAAATTATTTTAATTAATTAATATTCTAAAATAATTACATTTCTATTATTAATTTGATTTCAAGGAGGTTCATGTTGAAATATTTAAAAATAGAATTAATATTCCATTCATGAAAAACTGTCTTCTAAATTTAAATAACAAACCGATAAATTAAAATTATTTATTATTAACTCAATTGACAGCGAAAACTGTCCCCGACGAAAATGTCGTCGAACTCAATCGTCATAAATTATTGTTTTCGTCCGTCATATAATATAATTATCGAATATTAATTGTCGATATTTAATGTCCTCGATAAATGTGCATGTGTTGATTGCTTTTTGAGAATGTGTGAGTGTTCAAACTTATTCTATTTATGAATGATCTAAAATTTAAAATATGGAATAAATTGCATGTTGTTTTTTTGTTGTTGTTTCAATTGAAGTTAAATTTGCAATGTTTTTTTTTTATAAAAGATAAGATCATTTTATAAAAGAACATACAAAAGCTGTTCTTATAAATAGTTCCGAATTTAAATTATTACGTATGTGTGTGTTATTAAACAGAATATGTCAGCGTGTGTACGTGTGGGTGAGCGATAGTGGTGCGACGGCCAAGGCTGGAATTACTAAAATTTATTTTTCTGCCGATATCGATTGTCAAGCGAATGATGAATGGTATCAGAGTTCATTGTATTGATGTTTCGTTTAAACAATACTATTTATATTATAGTTTATTTGTTCGATTATAACAGAATTAAAGTTATTTATGTCAGGATACATTGTCTAGTTTAAATATGGGGGGCAAGGATTATAAAACTGCCAAAGCCTCCAAATCAAGCTTGCTATATATTATAACAAATTTCATCAAATTCGGTTCAGTGGCTTAACCGTTATAATTTAACAGACAGACAGAGTCAATTTCGCATTTATAATATTAGTATAGATTACGCAATTAAATAAAAAATGGAACGAGTTTTAAAAAAATCTAATATTACTTACTTTGTAATATGTTTTGATAATGTTTATGAATTATATTTGTTTGTGCATTGTGTTGTGTTGTTGTCTTAATTACTGTATATACTTATATATTACTTATCTGTATGAATTAAT
Source organism: Nymphalis c-album (assembly GCA_963151315.1). NCBI lineage: Eukaryota > Metazoa > Arthropoda > Insecta > Lepidoptera > Nymphalidae > Nymphalis > Nymphalis c-album. The sequence goes on from OY720609.1 coordinate 7,068,683, forward strand.
AATAATTGAAATTAAATACAGTAAAAACGAATGCTATTTTCTAGGTTTCAATTGAACAAAATAATTTATATATAATATATATAAATAAATTAAACATGACTTATCATTATAGTTAGATTATTAATGTTAGTCTTTTAGTAGGTAAGTATTAATTAACAATTCAATTATGATAAAAACAATCTATTAAAATCAACGTCTAATTAACATACTAAGATGTATATTATATATGACGAAAAAAAAACAAAAACATAACATGAAAAAAAAATCCGCACATGTACAACAGTAGCGCTGGTGTACTGAGCGTGAAGTCCGGTGATTAAGACGAACAGAAACAAACACAAACATTCAATAATTCAAGAGTAAAAAACGACCACAGAATATATCTCCATATTCCTATAGTCATGCTGATCGTCCATCACTATATAGCATCATACAGCGCTATGTCATGCGATTTTTTTTGTGTGAAATATAAAATACTATATAAATAATATTGCAGCGCGTTTGATTATAATTCCAGCATATTTTGTTATAAAGTAATAACTTTAATGTTTTTGTTCTTAAAACTTAATTTAATAATATGACAAAAGTATACAGTTAGTATTTGAAGATATTTAAATAAGATATATATAATCATTAAATTATATTTAATTAACATACCTAAATAACTAACTTAATCCGAATTAGTAGCTTTGTATATATTAATTTAAAGCGCTGTAAAGCCACTGAATTATCAGCCTAAGTCAATACCATTTAGAAATCACATGGAAAACCAATGACCGCTGATGTTCTGTATCGGCATTAAATCATTCGTATTAACATAAAATATCGCGCAAAAACGGCAAACGTTAAATAATCATCCTTTTCAAATGAATACATTTAAAACTGTAAATTTGAACGCACTTTTTATCCGTATTTGAAAAAAAAAAGAAAAATCCTTTGACGTGCAAACGTCAAAAGAAATTTGGATCAATTTTTATTTTAAAAGCAATTTCGTGGTTGTTTTTCGTATTGAAACAGATTTTGAGTAAAAGTTAATACAAAATAACGTACGTGTATTTAAAAAAATATATATTAGTTCATTTTGTATATAATTTTATTATAAAATATTACTTTACAATTGATCTTACTTTGGTAAAGTAAATTGTATTCAACGCAATTATTATATTTATATTATTAGATAACTGTGAAAAAAACTATTAATACATTAAACAATAATTATTATTATGACTTTTGTTAATTGTTACCCAATAAATTTTATTATCATGTGTGACATTCTGTTTTCAAATTACTTAAAAATGGCGTCAAGACAAAAACGGAGGGAATTGTAAAACAGACGCGAGAAATTTACCCGATAATCATTGGTATCACCACCGATTTCAGGTTTATACTAACAGATTTACGCTGTCAACAATTGTGTGACGTAAAAACTCAAACCTTGGGCGAATTCATAGAATATCTGAAACAAGCTTGGTGGTATGCCCCCTTTTTTTAACGCTGGAAAAACGCATGACGCGTTTACCCCACGGAACAGTGGGGGGGTATGTGGGACTCACCGTATGTCCAGGCCACCGAGTGCACCCCAACATCGGAATACCAACTAAAAAACCAGCGATACCCTTCCCGTCTTAAGGGGAGCGCAACGGGATCGCTTGCGCATTCAACCGTGACTTGGTGGTATGCTCTTGTGCAAGTCTGGGTACCACACACTCATCATATTTTCAACCAGCAACACTTACCATTGATGTTTTTCGGTTTGAATGGTAAGTCAATCTACACAAGAGACATAACATCTTAGTTCTCAAGATTGATGTCTCATTGGCGATGAAAGGAATAATGTTTCTTACAACGCCAAATTCCAGTGGTGACCACTTATACTACCATCAGGTGGCCCACTTGTTTGCCTTAACCAACCGAGATGGGCTTGCATGAAGACCTACGACTAACTAAATTATACTATGAATATTAGATGGTGGCAGGCCATCTGCCTGAAATTGTTAGTAAGGTTTTTTAATATAATCAATCAATCTAATCGCTTATTAAGATAAACATAATTAATGTATATGATATACAAATGATAATCACAAACGAAACGAGTGTTTGACCTTTATTATATTATTATATAAAGACGAGCTATGTAATATATAATATAATGACTTTTACTCGCATCGGCGTGATCTTAGATATTTAATCTTAATAGAGATTGATTACAATTGTGTAATCGTTTTAATACAAAATATAGGTATAGATGATTAAAATTGTAAACTTTTTATAATATCGAGCTAGAACGTTTAGCTCGCGAGGTTTTTTAATTGAGCAATGTGTGTGTGTATGTGTCTGTGTGTGTGTGTGTGTGTGTGTGTGTGTGTGTGTTTCTTTTTATTAGTGATAGTTAGACAGTTGAAATTTTCATAGATGATGTATTTCTGATGCCGCTATAACAACAAATACTAAAAACAGAATAAAAATATATTTAAGGGACACCCTTAAATATATTCCCATACAACGGGCATGATTTTTTTTGCGGTTTTTATAGATGATGGTACGGAACAGTTCGTGAACGAGTCCGATTCGCTCTTGGCCGGTTTTTGTTTCTCAGTTTTATAATTTCAATTAATATCTTGATTCACTTTTTTATTGAAATTATATACTCGTACGCCATGTTTAAATGTAGGCAAACCATTGATAGTAATAGTTCGCTTGAGGATCTATATTTTATTACTTAACAAAGTTTTCGTTAAGGCTTAATTGTAATTTAATTACTGTATGTATGTTGAAATTAATTGGTTTATTAATTATTTAATTGTTCGGATTATAATTTTAATCGACTTTAACATTAGAGTACCGCCATTTTATTTCATTTTCAGACAAAAACATTTTAAATTTTCGAACGCATTTAATAATTTAAAATTGGAACATTAAATATTGGAATACGTTTTTTATTAATCAACGTAATACAATGCTTTTTTTTATTTTTATGTCGAAAGTACACGCGAATGTTGTCGTGTGAACAGCTCGTTGATGTAAGTGAAAAAAAAATCGAATTTTGGTTTTATAGTTTTGGATAATTTTATAAAACAATTATTTTTTTAATTATTCGTGTTTAAAGTTATAATAATTTTTAAAGCTCTCCTATTCATTAATAATATCGTTCAATATTTGTTTGAAAAAGATAGTAATTGCTCATTTAAAAGATTTTGTTTTTAGAACATATACCTACTATTAAAGCTGTGTATGTACCCAAAGTTAACTTATGAAAATAAAAAAGTTAATATATAATGTAGGTTATTATAATTTGTGATGATGATAAAGAATAAAGATACTAAAATGCCGATTGGATTGATCACGTTTGCACTGAGTTCAAAGTTGGGTCATCACCAAAAAGCGTTAATGATTTTTGTTGTGTTTATTATTTATCTGATAAATGTATATTCGTCTATCTACACTGAAGTAGAGTGTTTAAGCTCCAAGACAGACATATCCTTACTTGTCTTATACTGTCATAATTAATCAAAGATTTTACTGACTTTGTGTCATATAGGCAGGCAGACTAACAGATCAGATGATAAGTCAATACTGTCCATAGACATTCGAATAATAAGAAATATTGACAATTTCTTATATAACCAATGCGCCACCAACTTTTTGAACTAAGGATGTTTCGGTTCTGTAGACACTGGCTCACTCTTCAAACGGAACACAACAATACTAAGAATTGGTGTTTGATAGAATATCTGATGAGTAGATGGTACGAAGTTTAGTCTAAAAAATATTTTTTAAATGTATAGATATGTGGTCACCAATACCCATAGACATTGGTATTGTAAGAAATGTGCCACCAACCCTGGGAACTAATAATAGTTTTTAAGTTTGACATTTAAATATTGAATAACTATGTGTGGTGTCTAATTTAATTATAATGGCCGTAAACTGTAATTAAAATAACGATTCACTTGTTGCTTAGCAATTTTATTACTAACTTTACTAACTGAAATAATACATCATATATGTTTACTACAGGCCCCTCGGTGCTTAGGGGCCCCGAGAGCCCAGAGTGTAGGAGGTAGCGTTACTAGAAAAATCTTAAAGAACTGCGAAGTATTTTGATTGTTTTTCATATAATGTATCGGAAATCGTATCGATGTCGTGTCGTGGTCGTATGTATTAAAACGGTCTGTAGAACGGACGGGGCGTTACAAAGCGACACTGACGAATTAGTATCACAATTAATTATTAAGATATCAATCTATATCGTTATGTTAATTTTTTTTATTATAGCATTAATTTTATATATTTAATTATATAAGTAAACGTATTTTTGTTATTCAAATTACATAATGTCGGTTATAATGTAATTATTTACTTCACTTGGTGGTAGGGCTTTGTGCAAGCTCGCCTGGGTAGGTACCACCCACTCATCAGATATTCTACCGCAAAACAGCAATACTTGCTATTGTTGTGTTCCGGTTTGAACGGTGAGTGAGCCAGTGTAGTTACATGCACAAGGGACATAACATCTTAGTTCCCAAGGTTGGTGGCGCATTGGCGATGTAAGCGATGGTTAACATCTCTTACAATGCCGATGTCTATGGGCGTTGGTGACAACTTACCATCAGGTGGCCAATATGCTCACCCGCCTTCCTATGCAATAAAAAAATATTTGATAGTTATTCGTGAGGAATGTTTGTCGTTAATATGACCCTCATTGACTTCGAAATGCTTTTAAGTTATATTTATTTAATAGATTAACGGCCGAATACTGAAAAGTCACTTAAATGTTAAATGCAACTTAATTATTTGAGACGCCGTTAATTTCAAATTTCGCATACTAATTGAGGAGCTTTTCAAACGTTAAGTAGCGTTTAACTTTGAGGGACGTTTCAATATTCGGCCTTAAGAATATTTGAAACAAATATAAAGGTATATAATATACATATATTCAAGTTACCTGTACTGTATTACCGCTTATTTTATTTTTAATAGAGTCTTATTAAACACATCATTTATGGTGTGTAGCGTGAAGTCATATGGTATCCTTCAAAGTAACACACCATTATGAAGATGTTGAGCTTCCAGAATGATTAGAGCAGCGGTAGCCAATTTTCAACATCTGACAGTGACATACTATAAGCGCAAGTGCAATCCCATAACGATGGGTTGGCAATCCAACACGACCGGAGTTCCGCAAAATGGCGTAACTTGTTATCCGAGGTACGGACACCATAACCAGAACTTCAAATCTCGACACAAATACGAAATATATTTTTTGGTCCAAGCCCGACTTGAAATGATGACTTCGCTATCTGCCTTATAAACTTGCTTATATACAAACTAAGCAATTTATGTATCTAAGTAAACTGAAGAATATTTTAAAAACATTTAACTTTATGACAGTGTGTCCCACACAGTTATAACTGCTCGTAATTAAAAAAAAACTTTTAAAATTATCAAACAAAAACGGATTCTATGACTACGTTAATAAGTACAATAATCGAACAACCGTCATACTACATGACTAGAAAGCATATTCCCTATAATTTCCATTTTCATAGAATTTTGTGCCAAGACAGTAATCATCTAGCTTGGCCAACTGAAGCGGGACCCAACAATTATGAGTCAACGGCCTGCCAAGCTTGGCGTAATAAAAAAATAATTATACATACAACATGAATACATAGACTACATTATTTTTTTAACTTAAATTTATTTTGATAATAAAATTAATTTGAATTTAATTTCTATTATTTATTATTATTATTATTATTTAATATAATACTAATCTTATACATTTAATAGAAAAATATGCTTCATTCATTTTATTTAGGTTATATTAAAGCTGTCTTTTTCTTGCCAATGTCAAATCATCGGTGACAAGAAAGAGACAAAACATGTTTCAATAAATACTGAAATAAAATTCACAGCTATTTATCAATTGTAATATAATTTTAACGATTAATTAAATTGTAACAGAAAGCGACTTTTATGTACTTACTCGAAACCGTACAATGTAACAGTTTATGATACAGCGCCTGCGATCAAGTTCTACCGCGCTTTAAGTGGTAAATTTTAATGTACCACCAATTAATATTTTAATGACCACAATGTGGTAGCTATATTTGATTTAAGGCGCTCATTTATTATGCGTTATACTCGTTTATGTTTTGTTACAATAAGACACTGCTATTTGATAAGAAATATATTTTTTCTTTATTTTTTTTTTTTATATAGGTATACGGACGAGTATATGGGCCACCTAATGGTAAGTGGTCACTAACGTCCATATACATTGGTATTGAATGTTAACCATCGCTTAAATCGCCATTGCACCACCAAACTTGGGAACTAAGATATGTCCCTTGTGTCTGTAATTACACTGGCTCACTCGCCCTTCAAACCGGAACATAATGAAACAAAGTACTGCTGTTTAGCGGTAGAATACCTGACGAGTGGGTGATACCTGCCCAGACGAGCTTGCACAAAGCTCTACCAAAGAGTATTATTGTACTCAAACCACAGCTTAGCCTATATATTAAATATATATATTATATATCTACGAAGTATTATCGAGATCAATCATGTTGTTTATATAAATTTAAACATATTGCAAAGAATTTTAAGCCGGGTCTTAATTATAGGATCGTTTTTGATAAAACTAATTGAATTGAAAGGGTTATGATTAGACTTTACTGCCAAACTAACTGGTTGTATTTTACTTGTAGGACAATAGAAATCGTGATTATCTATACTGTTATAAAAGTCCAGTGGGTTTGTCTGGCTGAACTACCAATTACATTTGAATATTACTTTTGACGTGACAACGTCTTATAAATTGGTTTGCCGGGTGACACTTCAAGAAACTGCGTTACGCTCCGCTCACGTTATGCGCTCACAATGAGAGCGAGTGAGAGGCACGCGTCCCTTCCACTCGGGCATGGTTAGCCCGCCTAAGAGCGAGAGAGACAGACATAAAAAGTGAAAGGCACGCGTCTTCTTCCTACTATACGAATGAATATTCACATTAAAATTATTTTACCACTCAAAGTCGTTGTCACGTAAAACTTTCGCCCGTATACCGACTTTACAGGCAACCAATTTTTTTTACCGTTAGAGTAACAGTGAATGTCCCACTGCTGGGATAAAGCTTCTTTTCCTTTTTTGTTTTTTTTTTTTATCATTGATAGGCCAGCGTTTGACCGCTGTCTTGCCTGATGGTAAGCTACGACGCGGTCTAGGGTGTATTTATTATTTATTTATTTAATATACATTTTTTGGAGGTTTTCGAACTTTTTATCATTATTTAACATTAATAAAAGGTAATATTCTACTTTATACGTTACCTTACCTTTATCAAAGGTAAGTAAAAATAGTTTTAAAGTATAATATCAGAGATGGACTGACTGAACGAATGAATGATATAAACGTATCAAATGTTATTATTATTGAATATTAAAAAAGGTTGGATGACATATTTAAATAGTAATATAAGCGTAGGTATTGAAGCAAACAAATATATTTTCCTAAGGCGATGTTAACGAAATAAACAGCTGTATAACAAACAAAGCCTGCGCGTGCGCTGACTGTTGATTGGCTAAAACTGCGAAATAGAATCGTCTATTCCAAGGTCACGCTGACTCAGTGCGTTTGTGTGTGTGTATGTGAGTGTGGAGTATCTCTTAAACTGCAGCGAGACGTGTTATAACTAATTATTATTATTTAGATACCTATATATATATATATATATATTATTATTATTAAGCTATAGGACTGAAGAATTATTTTTTTCTGAATAGGCGAGCCCTGTACCAAAATGCACCTTGTTATTTATCTAACTACCTAACACAATAGAAGATACATTTTCACGATTTGAAATAAATAATAAAAACATTTTTTTTATTCACACACGGCCAATCGCCAATGCACCTTGTGCCTGTTATTACACTGGCTCACTCACCCTTCAAACTGGAACACAACAGTACGAAGTACTGCTGTTTTGCGATAGAATATCTGATGAGATATGATGAGCTCGCACAAAGCTCTATCACCAAGCAAACATTATATTTACTAAGGATAATTTTCATTCTTATAAACAGTGATATATAATATTTACTATTTTTATTATATGACAAGTCAGCATTAAAGTATTACTTAGAAATCTAATTAATTATTATTAAGAAAGCTAATTTCGAAATTACATTTTGAAAATACGTAACAGTATAAAAATTATGTTTTTGTTTCAATTCAAACAAAAACATAATAACTCTCCAACAACAAGAATACTAGACTAAAAATAATTCAATATTTTTTTGTGAGTTCATTCTGCTATTAATACTCAACAATGGTCGCTTTGTTTCATGTTTAATTAAAACCATCTATTTATTGACTAAATTCCACTTAATGAGTCATTACTAATATCTATACAATATCAATATAAAAAGCGAAAAAGTCATCCAATGCAGGACTGATGAGGTACAATAATTGTGAACATTAGCCACATTGTAAATATAGTTTATTTAAAAAAAAAGAACTTCGCGAGTTCTAAATCTAGTTATTTAAAAAAAGAACAACAAGAGTTCTTAATCTGGTTTATTTTAAAAAAAGAACAACAAGAGTTCTTAATCTGGTTTATTTTAAAAAAAGAACAACAAGAGTTCTTAATCTGGTTTATTTTAAAAAAAGAACAACACGATTTCTAAATTTGGTTTATTTAAAAATAGAACACCGCGAGTCTCTAACCATTTCTTCTAGAAACGATGTTAGTTAAAAGAGTGACAATTCAAAAACGCATTGTGAAGCTTTGAATAAAATATATTTTGTTTTGATTTGAGATATCATTATGGAATAAGTTATGTAATAAGTGAATAATAAATCATTATTTAACAACAGGCTTACGGGTCATAATGAGAGATTAAGGGATTATCACGAGCTTGTGATGCTTCTAGGTAGGAGAAAGCAAGCTTATCTGGGTAGGTACCATCCACTCATCAAAAATTTACCGCAAAAAAATAGTACTTAGTATTGTTGTGTTTCGATTTGAAGGGTGAGTGAGCCAGTGTAGGCTCAAGGGGCATAACATATTAGCTCCCAAAGTTGGTTGCTTATTGGCAATGTAACGTTTATTTCAATACAAATGCCTCTGGGCGTTGATGACCACTTATCATCAGGTGGCCTATATGCTCGTCCGCCTACCTATTCTATAAAATAAGTCAGCATCGTTCAATCCGCTCTCCGCTCATGACACGTCCCTCAACCGCGTGATTCAACGCGGAAACGCACTATGCCCTTGTTCGGTGCATCTCGAATATGCGCATAGAATTGCCCACATATTCGCTCATAATTATCATTATTAAATAATACCCTTCTCTGAATTGTTTTTCTAAACTTATAGTCAGACACCATTCCTCGCGTGCCAGCTAAATTGTCCGGGGAGTTGCGTGAGACGAAATTACGTAATTCACTGTTTGTTTATTACAACGACCGTTAATACAATGTCAAGCGATTAAATGGGATGAGAATAACGACGGCCATATTGCCTGAACTTGAAAATCGAACATGTTCTAACTGTCTCTGGGTTATTCTTACAGTTTTAAACAATTGAGATAACTTTGATCGAATGACGTAAGCGTTCTGAAATTGAATGGAATTTAACAGATTAAATAGAATTTAACGTATATAAAAACTTATTTGGGAAAAATATTAATAACTAGTTTACGCCCGCGGCTTCGCCCGCTTGTTAAGAGGTTGGGGGGTGGGGGTCTTTAAAAGGTGTTAAATATGATATAAATAGTCTATGTATATAAATGTTCTTTGTAATTTAAGGTTTCTATACCAAAAATTTAACAAAATCTGTCCAGTTGTTTTAGCCTTGATAACATACTTTTGCATTTATAATTTTCGTTCAGACAAAAAAATTCTACAAAATATTAAAAAGTATTAACTAATAGAAACATAGACTTGTATTTTTTTTCATTTCATTTTTAATACATTTAATAATTGAAAGTAATTAAAACGCCTCACATGACATTGAACTGTCTCATAAGTCTATCGGATAGTTTGTAACGCTGCAGATTATGAGGTCTTGGGTTCAAGTTTAAATTCGAGTTTGATCAAAATAAGTTATTAGTTGATTCTTACAAGATATTTTCAGTAGCATTGTTAAGAAGTGTGACCTTAGAAAACGCGAGAAACTTTTTCATCCTGCGAATAAAGTGTTCTTTTTAGTCTGTACGTCTCCGTTTTAGGTTGGACATGTCAATTGACGAGAGAGACTTGAAAAATTAATGTTGGTATTAGTAAGAGCTGAGTCTACTTTAATAAAATATTCCATCCCTATTTAAATTTAAATTACTATGGCCGTATGTATATTCGAGACGTATGGTTTGGAATTCGCGATCGAAATTTAAAATTCGAATTTTAAAAATTAAAAATAGAACAAATCAATCGTTATTAGAATATTTTAAAAATGTTGACAGTATTAAATATTAATCATTATACTTAATATACATTTTACAATAAAACTTAAAATACAAATAATATTTTAGACAATCGAGTCTTATGTATTCTAATTGGACGCCACTTTGACAAGAATGTTTTCAGAGACAGTCGTGTAAACAAATGTGTGGAACTTGGAAGTACACTCGCGAGAGGTGAGACAAATCTGTCTTGAGAGGTGAGAGTTGAGACGTGCAGGTAACATCGTGCGCATAAGTTTTTACTTTATGACATATTTAGTATCACTTGACTGAATGTTGAGTATTTAAGTACTTGATTGAAAATAAGCTTATAGAGTTTAACTATTGTATCGTTTCACATTCAATTACCTTTATTATTATTTTAAAATAAATTAGTTAAAATAATAAAACACGGAAAATTATTTGGCATCTTGACGTAAGCCAAAGTCAATTTTAAATTAAAAAAATGGTTGGCAACAGGAAAGCATAGTCATTTGAAAAATAATTATGTTCACGATTGTACATCTACGATTTTCACACCGGTACAATCGCGGAGACAAGTGACGCAACACAAATCTGAGCGGATGCGTACATCCTACGACCTCCGCCCGAGGCCCGGCTCAGCTGATAGCGTCTTTAATTCCAAATATAAATACGACATAATGCAGAGATCGACAACCGGTTTCACTTTTATTCACTTTTTTTTAAGAATACATATTTTTTTAAAAACTACATTAATTAATGACATTGTTGTTATTTATAAATATAATGCTATTATTTATATTATAATGTAGTGTAATTTTTTCTCCAATAGTAGAATGGTGTGTTTTATTACGTTATAAAGGAAGTAAAGTCATTTTGTAAAATTATAATTTTATGGAAATAATATTCCTTCAAAGGTACAAAAATATCAAGTTAATTTAAGTAACATGTTTTGCATAAAATAGTACGCTTGAGTGCAAAAAAAGCGACAACAGCAAAAATATAAAAACAATTTACTTATAGACATAAATATTACCGGTATCTATATTCCCATCGCGGCGTAATGCATGCAACCACGCGTAGCCGTGACCGCGGAAAAAATTACCAACATCAATCGTTTCAAACGAATAATATAATTGCTTTAGCCGAAATCATTACCGACCTTACCGTTTTCAAAGAGCGGCACTATTACGGAATACCTTACCTTAGACGTGGTGAGTAAAAATGTAATTAAGAGTCCTACAGCAGAAAGGTTACGCGCCTCTGGAATCCGATGCGAGCCATTTGAATGAGGAATTAGAATAAGATGGCAAAAAATATGAGCATTAGAAAGAGCGGTGCGGTGGTTACGAGAAAGGGACGGGTGATCGGGGTGGGACGCGATTGGCTGACCGCTTTTTATGCCTTAGTTCCCCTAATCTTCGTTTCGAACAACATCTGCTGTGCTAATGTTTATTCGAAATAGTTCTTTAAATTTATCGCGTTACGATCTCGTTTGCGACCGGCCGGTTCGGTGTTCTATAATTTTTCTCTATCTAAACGGTCGATGCACGCAACTTGTTATTTCAATTTTTAATACACATCTCCCATCGAATGGCTTCCTTTTAAGGTCAGCTGGGCCAGGTTCGATTTTTAAATTATGATTATTCTTTTTTTTTTTATTGGCAATCGGTCATTGGACGAGGATAGTATGATTAACTTTGTTGCATTTATCGCTCTTGTTATGTTTTTATAGTATTCGGGTGAGATCGTTTTATGGCGGCGATGAATCGAGTTAATCGATTTAAATTGACAGTTGAAAGCTATAAACATCGATTTTGAATCGTCATTTATGGTCTGTAATGGATCATTTGTTGTTACGGTTGAATTATATTAATATTAATAAGGTTTTATTTAGTGCGATTAATTAATTTGAAATTATTAATGGCGGATACTTTTGTTCTTTTTATGGATTTTTAAGCTGTTCGATTAATGTTTAATTAAAATTATAAAATGCATTTTAAGGTTATGATAAGAGTTGAATTACAAACACATTAAGTAATATAAAGTTCAATGTACTTAGATCAAGATATTATAAGCAGCTGTCTGCTTATATTTAACAAGGACTATTTTTTATAGAACAAATGTTTGCATTTTTAAAATAAGAACACAAGATGTTCGAAAAAAATTAAATTGTCAAATTTGAAAAAAGCGTGAGTACATAAGTAACGTAAATTATTATTAACGTTACTCTTTATATTATTAAATAAAAATATTTGGCAATCAAGCTGTTGCTTAATTTAATATACTTTTCTTGTTTTACAGACTTACTAGAATGTACCTCTATTATGTAATAGTACCTATATAGTGTAACTATTTTATTGTAATCGATACTAAAGTTGGGGAAGACCTAATAAAATTGAGTTGGAAGGTATAACCCACCACATAAGGGAAGTAGTTGCAGACGTTTGTAATTAACGACTTTTGAAGAACCTTGTGTTGCAATTTTTTTTTATTGAATAGGTAGGCGGACGAACATATAGGCCACCTGATGGTAAGTGGTCACCAACGCCCATAGACAACGGCATTGTAAGAAATGTTAACCATCGCTTACATCGCCAATGTTCCACCAACCTTGGGAACTAAGATGTTATGTCCCTTTTGCCTGTAATTACACTACTCACCTTTCCAACCGGAACACAACAATATAAAATACTGCTGTTTTTGGTAGAATATCTGATGAGTGGGTGGTACCTACCCAAACGAGCTACCACCAAGTAAAATCCAGCATCTTCAGAACCACAAGTGGATCTTTGTGTTAGTTGAATAGGAAAACGGTTAAACAACGCTAACGTTTCGATACGATTACGATACGACTTCAGACCTTATATATAATTGTAATGTTAAATTTATATAATTATTTTACCTAACTAAAGAAAATATATAATTAAGATTTAAATTATAGTCACTGTGAAAGTTCCACTGCTAAAGCCTACTCACCTTAAAGTGGTTTGGAGCTTATTCCACCATGCTACAACACAGATTGGTGGATAAACGAATTCCAGTGAAAAAGTACACCGACAATAAGGTTTATATTGATTAGTAAACATGAAAATTATATCAAAAGTGATAACTTTGAAGTTAATTATAAATTTATAATAACCAATTACATTTTAGTAATCATTCATAAAAAAAATCGTTATATAGAATCGTCTGTTTGTCCGTATCATTCTAAACATTTCTTGTGTCGTTACCACGGCGCACCATTCAGCCGTGACCGCCATATTTGGATCAGAATTCTCAGTTCTGCTCAGTTAACTGTTATAATCTTTATTTAAATTGTATATATTTCCTCTAAATACTTATTTATATATTATTTTCTTTTACTTATATAGCATGAAGTAAATGAAAACGTTAACTTAAGTTAATTATATCAACAGTATTAGTATAAATATTTATAATTTCAATATAACGATAACCTATTATAATCTATATTGTACTATTGAATGGATTCCAAAACAAGATTTTGTTTTAAATCTAGAACGGAATTTCATAACAGCCTATTTCAATAACCTAAAACACTAGAAAAATTATAAACAATATAATGAATGGGTGACTAGTAGCCAGGTGTTCGTTACGCAATCTTGGTCAATGGAAACTAACTTTAAATAACTTATGTAAGTTAAATTAAAACATTAATAATTGACTTGATTTAATTTTTACATGTATTGTTATTCTGTCTGTACACAAATCACATATTTTATTATGTCGACGGTATCAGTACAGTTCGAAATTCAATTCGCTTTCAATTATTAATAAACGTTGAAAAGAACTAAAGCTATTAATATATCGAATATATAACAAGTATTGTAATTAAAATTGTTAAAGTTATAAAATGTTTTATATAATCTATAACATCTGCCTCTAGAACGGAACTCATTTATTTTATAGAGTCTAATCGTTCGAGTATCGGCCGAACTATTTCAATATGGCGACCACCTGGCCGCTGTCAACTTCAAAACTATCCTGATTGAAATTGTTATTTACTTTCTTCTATTTATCGGGAAATACTTAAAAATCTGATCCGTTCTCAATTTAAAATTGGAATTCTTTTGAATATATTGCGTAAATAATTTAAATATCGAACGCATAGATTAAATTTATTCGTTTAATTCGATTGTATTCGTCACTGAGACAGAATTTAAAAATGGAATTAAAATTTGTGTTTCGGAACGTTAAAAAATTTTTTACGAGACATGTAATTTAAGATTATCGTAACTACGTATCTTTTTTATGTTCTTTTTATTATAATTATTACATTTTATATGTTGTTTAAGTATAATTTATGACTTCGGTATTGCTTGGCAATTGTTACTGTTATAAATTTATCATAATTAAAAGTTTTTTTTGATAAAATAAAATAAATTTATAAGTGTTTACTAAGTCTGTTGACTTATTTCCGCTACACACTATTAATAAAACCGATATCAATCAATTGCAGTAAAGTCTCATTTCGTACGATTCACACAGCCCAAATTACTTTTTAAACGATACAATCATACGAAACAAGCCTGTAATAACAAGAACCAGTAATTTAATAGTTCGACCATAGATAACTCGTAATTTTAAAATAGCAACACTGCCTAATGACAGCTGCGAGCGCGCGAATTCCTAGCGCAAAAATGGCGGCAAAATAACGCGTTACGAATCTTCATTTCATACAATTTTGTAATAACGCGAGTATAAAATTGTACGGTGACTTTCATCTGTCCTTTTTTCGTAAATAACATTTGTCAATATTCGTCTTTGTCTAGCAAAAAAAAGACATGTGTGTGTTCGTTTCTTGTGTGTGTGCGTGTATTCATTTTCCTACGACAGTATGACGACCTATTATAGAGTGGCATTGTTACAAAACACACAAATAAACTTTTGTTAGTCGCTTTGTAAACTCAGGAAAATTTTATCAGCTCATTAGCGTATTATATGTATTTTTTTTAATAAGAACGCAGCAATAACATGGTTGTACTTTAATTGTTTTCGAACAATCGTTATTTTGAATACGAATTGTAGGTACAACTATAATAGAGTCGGAATAATTCCGTAGGGGTGTCCATACATTTTATCATAATTAAAAAAGAATACATTTTTTTTTAAATATAATTAAACGAAGACACCAACTTTTTAAGTCATATCAAAGATTTTAAATAAAATATCTTTCTAAATGCTTACACAAAACTTTTGTTCTGGTCACATCTTCGTACTGTTACAGTAAAAGCTTTTAAACTAAAATCTCGACGGGTATGCGTATACGAAAAACAGACCAAAGCACTTAAAATTCTTAGATGTTTTATGCCAAGTGTGAACATCGTGACCTATGATAGCGCATCACGCCAAATGATGATGACTCAGTGATTACATCACCTTGTATCTATTGAAATTTTTAAATATGTTAACAATAGAATAATTTATGTTTTATATTCGTGAGTTTTGAAATTTTATATATAGTTTTTTTTTTATAAACTTGTTATGTAGGCAATGAAATTATTTTTTTTGCGTTCAGAAATTTAATGTTGTACCATTATTCTAATATAAGATCCGAGTTGACTACTGTTTAGTTTTATTTGAAGAAATACAATTTTTTAATTGATTTTTCTAAGTTTACGGTTATTCTTAATTACCGTAAATTTTATTTATTTAATTAATTTAATTTTATTTACTAAATACCTATGTATCAGATTGGAGTCAAGCATGATGCAATTATTTTAATTTCGAATTATAACGTTCCATATCATGTTTATTTTATTTAGTAAGACCGAAACAAAACAAAAACGTAAGATATAGATGTTCTCAATATATAAGGCTTTCTAATTTATACAAAAACGACTTACTACTAGTCGCGTGGCTTTTACAATTCTACTCTCTTCATCTGTCAATTTTGTCATGTTTTCTTAAAAGACAAAGTTTACAGCTAAATTATTCGTATACGATAATGTGGTAGATAGTCAGCGATTACAGGTCGCCGGGGTCAACTTTCTACCTAAATAGAGAAATTACTGAGGCACAGTTATTGTGAATAAGGAAGGCGTCAGCGAATGCTAATACTACGTCTATACAATTTCTTATCTCAATCTTTATACGTTTTATGAAAATACAAACATTATATTTAATCTTCGCTAAGTTAAATTAAAAAAAAAACATAATTCCACATTTAAAAAGCTAAGAAAATTTTCATTTGTCTATTGCATTTTGAAATTCCGTCAATATAACAAACAGGGAAAATGTCGACGAGTTATTGAATAAAATATTAGTGTATTACATATGTAAAGTGGCTTCTAATGTTATTATTATCAAACATCAGCTGCCCAAGGTTACAAAACTATACGTACACTAGGTATCGCATTTCGCACACATGTGTGCCACGACCCTGGCACACAATTGCACGAAAACATGTATCTATCTAGTTTTTACATCTATATTTAGGTGTTTTATTAAATTGCATGCCTCGCTGTGACATTGAACGAATTATCACTGTACATTCGTATACAATAGCGGCATATATATATGAATTTGTCAATTGTTTTAAATAATCATCATAATTAACGATGGTTCTCGAAGTTTTTAGGTTATTTTTGCTTCGGAAAATTTTACGAATGACAAATCAAACCGCTGTATAAACAAAGACGGAAATTATTTTACCTATACCTACATTTGTCATCCACCTATTTCATCATTTAAATACATAATATGCAATAATTTAAATACCTTTGAATAATTAAAAAACTTGCGTCATACAATTGTTTATTTAGTTAATATAAAAAAAGAATTAAATATAAAAAGAGTAGTTTTTTATATAATTTTACATTGTACGATAGGAGATACAGATTTTTGATTGGTTTCAGAAGCCTTGCCTTATCCAGGGATAGAAGTATCAATGATGCAAGTTCACCATTCGAAGTTGCATCAAAAATCATCTAGTATTTACATAGATGATAACCAGTTGTTTATTAGCGTACATATATCGACACTAACGATTTTGTGCGTCAGTTTATCACGACCTCGACGGGAATTTAGCTGAGTAGCCTCGCCTATTTACCTAGTTGTCGGCTTACGCTGAAACCTGTTAGGTGACTAAATTCTGAGAAGTGTTGAATTTATGTTTATTCTCCTAAAAGCCTTACAATTACAATGGCGTCTTATCATATAACTTTATTTAATTATATTTAATATGTTAAACTTCATATGAATATGTTATAATATTGATAACTGTATGGATTTTTTAAATATATATTATTAAATATATAAGCTACTTAATAGTAAATAAATTGTATGACGCATATTACGAATCATATTTGCGGTTTCGTGTCCACGCCCAATGATAAATCATCCTCGCCTAATTACGCCATTGGTCCGAAATCAACTGCTTTTAAATAATACCTCTTTCAAGTTAGATTAATGTTCATTACATTTGCAATACACACAAGTCATAATTGATGATACTGGCCACTACATGTCCATTTTTAAAAATAAAATCGAATATAGTTTTTAAAACCACAGCTAACTTCTATGTTTGAATTTCGAATGCTGCGTATTACATAGTCAGATACATTGTCGTGACCTTGTTTCGCGCTCTAATCCTAAAAGGACATGTTTAGGTCTCGAAGCTGCTAACCTTGATCTAAATCACTAATTCAAAAGCCTTGTTTTTAAGTACATTTTATAAATTGCTTCGAACTAGATACACTAAAATAACAAATCATTTCAAACGTTCAAACTATTATAGTTACGCCCATTTTATCATACGAAAACCGACCAATGCCATGTCAACTTAGATACAAATTACGATTTAATAGCGTACGTTTTAAAATCATCTCTATCACTAATTATTAAGGTTGAAAGTGCAACGGCGTTTTGGATCGTATACGTCATATTTGTGTTAATGTGTGTCGGTACAAACACAGTCGTGAATGGATAGGCACACACGCATAAGCCTCGAATGTCACGAAATCCAGCCTGTTTCTAGG
This sequence comes from Nymphalis c-album, assembly GCA_963151315.1. Lineage (NCBI taxonomy): Eukaryota > Metazoa > Arthropoda > Insecta > Lepidoptera > Nymphalidae > Nymphalis > Nymphalis c-album. The sequence continues at coordinate 7,087,110 of OY720609.1, forward strand.
TTAGAATATGCGCGGGCGCATATAGGTTTACCATGAGTTTACATAATGTTATAATTATTATTTAAATAATAATGTACATAACATTAAATCTGTTTACAATATAAAAACAACATTGTTAAATTACTTATGTATTACGAATTAATTACTTATATAAATATATGGTCAGTGTTTTCCAGAATGTTTGGCTGGAATATAAATTTTATATTAAAATTTATTGTTTATATTAAAACCTATATTGATATTTTGGAAAAATTGTTGTTTGAGATCAATTATAATTTTAATTGATAATATACTAGTAATGTATATTATACTTATATTACATTTTCAGACTAGTCCGCTATAGTCCCACTTCATGGGGCTCCGACCAACGACCTTGCGCGCAGATCGGCTCGCCGATTCACTATTTATTTGATACGAACCTGTTATTCGCTTTCAAGTTGCTTTGTAACTGGTAACACTGGCTTACTAGTCGACTGCGAGTAACTGGCAACACTACGTGAGTTATAGCTTTGGAAACAGCTATTAATGATCAAATTATTTGTACAAAAAAAGTTTTTATATAATTAGCGTTTTATTAAGTTTATAAATGGCGTTTCCTAATTGACTGTTATTAATGATGTTTTTATAATGATTGCAGGTTTGATTCTCGGTCATAAGTTTTACTAGACCACGTGTTTAAACTTATTAAACTATATATGGCAGTACGAACATTATTTATATACTTTCTACTGATATAAATTTAGATAATATGATAAACTTATCCGTCCGGGGCTTCCCCCGCTTATGAGAGATGGTGGGGGCTGATTTGATGTAACAAAGTTTGGGAGCTAGAGGAACAGGGTGTAGAGTTCTTCATCCACCATTGAAAACGGGAGGGTCCTCCGACCAGACGGGTGTTGTGTCTGGTGGGCTGCCCCACGATTGTTGTCGGGTTCTTGTTCAACCGCTCGGATAACTTTAATATCGCGATGTAGGATACGTCAGTTTTTAGTTTCGTATGTGACGAGATAGATGTCGCTACAAAAAAGCTCATGCACTTCCTTAGGATTTAAACTGGCTTCAAATGAAATTCCAATTATTTGTTATGTTTTTCAATAATTAAATCCCATGGATTTGTGTCTTAAGTCATATATGTAATATTAAACACTCTGTGAAACTTTCGCACGTTAACCATAAAGTCTATGGTTTACTTTTTGAATTGTCTTCTATTGACACTTCAACATCGGTAGTTAGGAAAGTTTAGACTTAGACTCATTCGCTTAGTTCCGTAGTACTTCTAAACTTAGTACCTTGAGAGTACTTTAGTTAGGTTATTACATTTTTAATTTTAAACTAGGTAGCAGACTTACAGCCTACTTGCCTTGTAACTGATGAATATTATTATTACTTTATAATAATTGTAATTAACACCTTCGACTAGTATTTTTTTTAATGTAGGTATACGAGCATTTGGGCCACCTGATGGTAAGTCACCAACGCCCATAGACAATGGCATTGTAAGAAATATAAACGAATCCTTACATCGGCAATGCGCCACCAAACTTGGGAACTAAGATTTATGTTACTTGTGCCTGTAATTACACTGACTCACTCACCCTTCAAACAGTACAACAGAACAAAATACTGTTATTTTGTGGTAGAATATTTGATGAGTGGGTTGTTCCTACCCAGACGAGATCGCACAAAGCTCTACCACCAAATAAAATTAAAATTAATTATTTAAAAAAAAAACCGCCATTTTGTTTTGTTTCAATTCAAACCCTTAATATTTGAAATTGAATAAATTAGTACATTAGCGACGGAGTAACACGTGTTAGTCAACTATTAACAGAACAAACACGTATGACAAACAGTCGAGTCGGTGCGAACGTGTGGACACATCGTTAAATTAAAAAAAAAACAACACCTTTAAAACGTTTACTCGGCAGACGTTACACATACATACGTAATATATAATAATTTAACATTGATTCGTGAAGTTTAAACAGGTATATAATTGAGTAGAAGCCGAGATGGCCCAGTGGTAGGAACGCGTGAATCTTAACCGATGATCGTGGGTTCAAATCCGGGCAAGCACCGCTGAATTTTCATGTGCTTAAAATTTGTGATTATATATATTGTGAAATGTTATTCCACCACGCTACTTCAAAGCGAGATAGCGATGTGTATGAAACACATAATTTTCATCCGATATATGTAGGTCCTCTTGAGCCTTCGTGCTCACGAATCAAACACAAATTAAGCAAATGGTGCTCGATTTGAACCTGCAATCTTGAATTGATTCACGTGTTCGAACCACTAGACCATGACGGTTATAATTTCTTATTAAATAAATTAAATACGTTCTTTATTCAAATATCGTATATCTATGAAACTACTGAGTTATAGATTTCTTTAGTAAATATGTTAATAGCCATAATTGTTATTGTATGTCGGTGATAAAAAAATGCTTAAATTAAGGTCTTATATTATTATGGGATATGCAAACTTAATCCTATACATATTGTGATAAAAAGAATATCGAAATTTTAAGTAAGCTTAATTATAATTCTCCTGACCAACTTTCGGCCTATATATCAAAGACAAGCCAATTGTACAGGAGATATTATGTGTGTGCGCAGGCGCAGGTGCACTCTCTATTTCCTTACTCCCATCCGATGGGCTGGCAGCCGACACGACCGGAGATATCTGACGCAGGACCTTTATACCGTACTGAACTATACAGACGTCCTCCATAGACAACGTTGATATGACGTATAAGTATACCAGGTTCGATAGCAATTCTTTAAGTATACTTACATTCTTATTAATTAAACGCTCAATTGTAGAAAATAAGAGTATTAATATTAGTTGGATTTATATCATAAAAAAGGATAACTGCAAGACTAGATTTTATTGTCACACTTAAGCTTTGCACAGGTCACGCGCGCGTAAAATTTGTTTTATTTTTTTTTTAAATAGTTGCAGGCAAATAATCTATCGCCAAAAGACAATGCACGAAGCATAAACCACTTCTTACACCATCAATGCGCTGCCTTGCTTCTAATAATATGTTTCTTTGTAATTACACTGGCTCACTGACCATTCAATTAGATCACAAAACCTTTACTTAAAGAAACATAACATTCTATATTTACTTATTTATGGGAAAGAAATCGACTACCAGTATAGCGACGGAAACAAATTACACAGAGCTGAGAAGAACATAAGAAACAGCAAGATTTTTCCTCTTTTTTTATTTTTCTTTATTGTATAGGAAGGCGGACGAGCATATAAGGCTTGCCCGGATTTGAACCCACGATCATCGGTTAAGATTCACGCGTTCTTACCACTCACTGCCTTTAAACATATATTAAAATTACAATTCAAACGAAAACAAGTGAAAAGCGTAATTAAAAAGTCAAATCAAAATAACGAGGTGCGATTATTTCCGTCGGGGGTTCAGCTATAAATCAATGGCATTCTTCTCCAATTATCGTGATTGATGACGCGGACTGCGATCAGCTCGTTATATCTGAATCATTCAACGTCCACCACTTGTGTCCTTCAACCTCGTGTTTGTTGTATTTAGGATTATGATCGATGGATTTGATCTTGATTACCGATGTCAGTTGTTGTTTTTTTTAATTTTGTGCTTAAGGTAGAAATGTCAAATTTTCCCGCGCTTTTGCGTTTAGTCATAATATATGTGGTTTATTGTTGCGTTTAGTCATAAATGTAGTTTATGTTTGGTTTATTCATTTTTTGATTTATTGGTTAACACATTTTACACTGATGGTAAGTGGTCAAATATAAATTCGATTGTTCGTTTCCTAGTTACCAAGTACTTATTTATTATTTTATTGGTTCACCGCCTCGTTGGTCGCATAGCTGAGGCCCTGATTCAAGACAAAGGTCGATCTAAAAAAATGTTATTGGATTTTTCTGTCGAAGATCAGCCCGGAGTTTGGGGGTTTGAAGTGTGTACACTCCTGTGCCTCAGTAAGCACGTTAAGCGGTTGGTACTGCAGCTGAACTATTTCCAGACGTGTAGGATTGCCTTTCCTTCGGATTATGAGAGTGATGGAATAGAGTGCACCTGCGTTTGCCCACACACTTGTGCATTATAATATGTCCTTTGCAGTTTGCTAGTCTCCCTAGATCTTGCCGTCCCGATACACTGACCACTCATAACCTACTTATGAGTTGCTTCCAATTACACTCACTCACCGTTCATATCAAATTATAAAACTCAATATTATTTATAAGGTCCTCCAGACCGATTTCGGCCACGGCGGCCAATCCCAAGAGAGATTAGCCAACTGCGCAGGAGATATTATAGTGCACAAGTGTGTGCGCAAACACAGGTGCACTCTCTTTTCCTTAGCTCTCATAATCCGATGGGACGGCAATCCGACACGACCGGAAAGAGTTCAGGTGCAGGACCAACGGCTTAACGTGCTTTCCGAGGCACGGGAGTGTACACGCTTCCAATTTCCAGACTCCGGGCTGCTACTGAGAAAGTGCCAATATTATTTAGTGAAGTTACCAAACCAGAGTATTTTTTTTTATTTAATTTAAAGTACAGTTGAAGCATATTATTTGTTTTAATATAATTTACAATGAAGGTTTATGTAATTAATCTGTAATTACATACATAAGGTGATATTATTGTCATTCGGTGATACTAATATTGAGACAAGGTTCTTCGCCAGTTCGTATTACATTTACAATGATAAAATAAATCATGCGTAATTAAAAAAAAAATACAATAAAAACTCTTTCGTGTTTATTTTGACGTCAATTATATATAAAACATATGTCAAAAATGTACTTTGTGATTATCTTGACCAAAACTACGAAGGATGTCCTGACCTGGTCAAATAAGTTGCCTGTTGATTTATGGTCAGTGGTTTTTGTCCACTTAGTGGTAAGGTTAGTCAAATATTGTGTCAAATTGTTGTGTACTAGTAGATTTGTTCCAGTTTGGGGGGTGTTAGGTACCCTATTCAGTACCCCAACGTAAAATACAATCCGTATACTACTACTAAGATTCTTGTCGGTTCTTGATATAGAATCTAGTGGACTAGCGGTGGACGAACTTTGAATAACTTAAAAGGTTATACATTGGAAGAATTATAATTGTATATTTAGTCTTGATAATTAAACGAAGTATATAATTAATATATATAGACATAATGAAATCATATAAAGCATACTATTAACAAAAATATAAAGTATAAAAATAATAAAATGGACGTCGCGTTGGACCCAATCGCCGGCGGCGGAAGCAGGTGCTTATAATTACAATCTCTATGTATGTATGTATGTATGAATAATCCCATGAACTACGCCGCGGTAATGAGTTTTTCTAATACGCTTAAGATAATAACACAAGCTTAATGATAAGCCTGATAATTAATTACTATATTTAAATAGTTACTATATTAATTTTAATAAGTATTTTAATTGATTGATGATTTAATCAGAACTTCATAAGTATATTTTAGTAAAACTTTTGATAGAACAAATATACTTTTAGTAGAACGATATGAAATCGCTTATATAATTATTTTTTTTATTTATTTGTATGGTATGGTAGGTCTCTTGTGTCTTTGATAAGGCTATATTTATATATGGCAGCTTTATTTATATGTTTATTCATTCCAGTAGGTTCATTCCATTGGTCCATAATATTGTTACTGACGTTTGGAAATTAGGAATATTAATTATAACTAATGCCTTGAGTTTGAAATAATTTTTGTTAGGCAAGTAGAGCATGTAAGTCTTCTAGTGATAAGTTTATCTTAACATTTGAAGAATAAATATTCGACAAGTTCCTATTAATTTTGGTCTTTAGTTTAACAATGCTCTGCCTTCGTCTTATAAACATCAAATCAATTATGTCAAAAAGAGATGAAACATTTTTAACAACTCTGCTAAACAACATAAGTGAGACTGATTAACTTTAAGTCAATTATTAATAAATACTTTTGTACATATAAACATTCATTTAATAATTACTTGATAAATATTAAATAATAATAATTATACTCAAACACAATCATACAACATTATTCCGTAATAAATGACTGTTATCAACGAATCAACGGTCAGACGCAAAGTATTTAAAGCATGCTACTTATATTGTTATATCTAAAGAAGTAATTACATATATAAAAACATATACTTAGTAAGAAAATGTAATTGTGATCGCGGATTATTTCAGACATTATATTTTTTTAATAAATTAATAGTTTTCGCCATGTTCCCCGACAAATGTAAGAATTTTTAATCTATTATAAAGAGGTAAATTTAAATTTGTATATTTGCTTGAAATTTCACATATAGTAAGCTAGATAATCAGGGAGTAATATAAGCTATATTTTATTTAAATAAATTAAGAGATCCCTATCAAAATTGCAATATAATAACAAGGCATCAATTTTTATCCAATAAAAATCATTAATGTCGTTAAAAAATTTTGAATACGGACCGTTAGCTTATAATAAATCTAGATTGATAACTGTCGAATAATTATGAACGGAAATTGTTTTTATTATATCGTTTTCAATCAATCAATATTAATTTAAATTATAAACCCACTAACCTAACCTAGAAGATTATAAAAATATAATTATATACTGAATGCTCCGTTAGCAATCTCCTTACAAATTTACGGTACACATCACATATTAAGAATACAAAGTCTAAACGCCATGATTCTTTATTAGTTTCTCCCGGGCCTTGATAAGATAATTTCAATAATTATTTATTATTAAAGATAATAACAGTATAAAGTAGTAGGCATAGATACTTCTTTTAATAAATTTTATTTTTGGCTGAATCAAGTTTTCATTGTCAAGATTTATAAAAAAAAAAAACTTTTTAATGGAATTAAGTTTAATATAAATAATATTACTAAATGGATTTAAAGTAATGATTAAATTATAAAAACACTGACGGATTATAAATTTTATTTACTTTAAAAAATTTAAAAAATACCCTTTTAATTTTTGAATCTGGCGTAATTTTTTAAATAAAAACAATGATTCGAAATTCAAATATTTATGACAAGGATTTATTTATACGATAAACACATTAATTGTTGATCATTAAAATAGTTAAGGTTTGTAAATATTTATTGAATCGATTTTAAAAGCTTCAATTCGATTGTATGCTCAGACAATTAAAATCGCGCGTAAATCTCATTAACTCGTTTTAAGACTGTTTAATTATGAGGTTATGTGCTTACAGCGAAATTAGCCCGTGGAAAACTGTGATATATGTTTTAGTGTAAATATGTAACTCAGCGTTTTATATCACTATGTAAATAAATGTTGTTAACATAAACTTCACGAGATTATTATATGTTATAAAACTATAAACTAGATAATCTACTATTGTGGTTATAGAGCTAAGAAAATAGAAGTGGCATCGACGAAATATTTTTATTGCAAAAAAATTTAAGCATAGTGTACCTATATAATTACATATACCTACATACTTAGATAGTGTAGTGCAAATATGTGTGCGAAAACACTAGTGCACTTATACATTGTGTCGGGTGGCAATCTGACACAACCGTAGAGCAACGCAATGTACAAAATTTACGTGCTTTGCAATAAGCGAGAGTTTGTGAAATTTGTGTCTCTTGAGCTTTTATTGAAAATTTCTTAACAACAATTGGCCATGGGGGATTCACCGTCTAATACAATACAAAAATGTCTAGGCGAATATAAATGATGATACCGACGATTACACATCAAGAGCTGTGTATACCTACCTATAGGTATACTTTGATTCACTTCTGAATCGTCATTCTACAGGAGTTGTTAAAGTAAATGGTTATTGTTTCTGAACTTATATGAGTATTATATAGAAAATAGATTATTAATTATATAGATAACTGAAAGTTTTTTACGATAATAAGCGAATATTCCAACCCTTATATCAAGTACCTACTTTATATAAAATAATATTTTTGTCTAATTAGTTAAAATTAATAATAACAATTAAATGTATTATTTTTTTCATATAGATGTTTCTCGAACTTTAAAACCAATTAACGTTTGTATTGTTTATATTTTAAATAAAAACAAATTTATTCTTCCTTAATAATGCGGAAACGACCAGACCTTGCCTACACCTAGCCTTGGGTCCGAGTTGAATACTAGATTTGTTAGAATTTCCTTAAACTATAAAATTTATCGCGTAAATAAAGCTAAAACCTGCTTAGAATTATAATTAATTTGTGACGGATATGTATCTAATCATGTTGACATAAAAAGCAATATGGTGGCGACTTTGACATATAAAGAGAACACGATATTAGCACAAACAGCCATAAAAAAAAGAAAAAATAAATATTTTGAAATTTAAAACATACACTTTTATAAGACAAGCCTACCTACTATTCGAAATATAATATATTATATTACAATTCTCTTAAAAAATAGAAAAAAGAAGAACTAAATACAATTAGTATTTAAAATGTTCTTATAATAAGCCAAGTTAATAAAGGGCAACAATACGGTAGACTAATTAAGTGGCCAAGGTGTTGTAGATAAAATCTGATGTGATGATAAGCGGGCGACGGCTTAATTCGTTACTTTTTTTTTATTATTTTCAACTATTCAGTTAACATGGGTCCTTTGCCTTGATCGTCAGATTTAAAAAAAAAATACTTTGAATGTGTTGTCTCATAATCGGTAGTGTGCTTAATAAAGTTTTCAGGCAATTCTTTTAGCATAGTTACCTACCTATGTGTTTATAATTAGTGATGTCATTCTTCGTTCAAGTCCTTCTAGCAATTTCTATTTGATATAATATTTGAGTGTTCTTTTGAGTTATACAATATTATAAATATTTTATTTTTTTATTAATTCAATAATTATGTGAATCTTTTTATTTTGAATTTTCAGTGCGATATTTTTTTGTAAAATTCTTTTTTTAAATTTCTCAACTTGTGTGAATCGAAAATTACCTATTTCTTTTTTGAATATTTAAATGTAACTTAAAAATAATCTTAAATATGAACAGACAATAATTATTAAAATTTTTATTTAAATTGATGCAATGGTTTCGTTGTATTATTTTTACGTACTTAGATACATCATTTATTCTTTTATACAACTTTGTTTTAACTACACAAGTGACAAATAAATTTATAATAAAAATAAGTAATATCAATTTTATAATTTAATAATTATCATTATTATTAAGTCTATAATTTTATTATGAAAAGAATTATATTCGTTTAAATTAGCTACAATCGCATTATCTAAACTTTTTGCAGAAATTATAAATAAGTAGTTTTGCGGTTAACCATAGAGTTATATTACCACAAAAATAAAATTTTATTTGTATAATAAAGTTAATATGATCACATTATATTATGTAAAATAAATAACTGAATATATATTACAATATATAAGGGTTTCTAATAAATTTAGTCCACGTTATCTTATCATTAAATTTATCAGTACAAGCGTTTATCAATATTCGTGTTCAAACACAATGCGTGCTAGACTAAAAATTCGCGCCATATTTTGCATAAAAAAAGTCACGAGGTTCTTTATAGTGTCGCCAAAAGTCAACATCGTTATGCGGGAAGTTAGACGCGAACCGTTTGGGCCGTTATCTAACCGTGAAAAAATAACCACCGCGCCCGCCCACCGTACCTCTCGCTTACGGTATTTCGATCGTGCGAGAGAGACAGATATTAAACTTTGCACGTGTCACGCGAAACAACTATATTTTCGTAGTTCGTCGTCAAACAGTCGGTTTGGCCTAAATGAATGTTTTATTATATTAATTGCTTCTAACTCGCTGTCTTTGGATTGTAATCGTTTGACCTTTGAAAGTCAATTAAACACTAATGGTACGTTTTCGAATTGTGAGAATGTGGCTTTTTACGTTTCTAAGTAATAAATGCTTGGATTTATAAAAAAATTACTCGTTGCCTTTGCAGCGTAAGTAGTAGCAACTTCATGCAAGTATAAAATTGAAGCGGCCAATTCTTGATTAATCAAATCAAATGTTTTAAAAAACGAAAAAAAAAATACGTTAAAAACTGCGCAAAAAAACCTATAGCTAAACTAACCTAGATATAAATTCAATCATGTTTAAAATGTAAAACACACAAAACCAATCATCGAAATTCCAAAACGTTAACCATCAAATTACAGCGCCATCTAGAGATTAAAAGCGGAACAAGCACTATTCAACGCCATCTACCGTTGAATAGATTCAACAGGCCCTAAGCAGAGTAATTAGTATGCCGTATTAAGCACTTGTAACGGCTCATTGGTTCAAATCCCGGGCCAGGCAAGCGTGTTTAAGTTTATAGACGTGCTAAATGATTGCTTTTTAGTTTATTGGTTCGGTTAAAGGGGTCTTCTACGTTAATTAATCAATTACAGGGATATTACAATGTTACAGGATACATATTGTGGGTGAACTTTACAAAGGTTTTTTATTTTCACAACGTCAAGTTGCACTCACACACACACACACTCAATCAACGTCAAATATTATTTATAATGATAGATACATTCACATGGATTAATTAAATATATATTTCTTACACAAAACTCTATCTATGAAATATTCTGATACAATTTTATAAAATCCTCGTAGTTAGTGTTAGCATATTATGTTTATATTCAGTAAATTGATATTCTTAGAATCAACGAGTTATGAATAACATTACCGGACGAGGTACTCGATCACGCTTGACAGAGTCCGATGCCACAGACCATTGAAACTAAAATTAAAATAGCGCAGATTATAAAAAATAATTTATTTTGACATTGTAGACGAATTAATCTACTATGAAAGATTAAAAATGAAATATATTTACGTAAATGAACTAAATTGAATTTAGAATATATAAAAGTTCTTAAAAATATGCGTTCCATATTTGAAGAAGAACAAAGGTTTTATAAATTGTATCGCCGAGTTATATTATAATTATTTTATAACAATAATTCTTAGAATGTTTTTTTTTTATTAAATAAAATTGCGTTATAATATCCACTGCATCATTTATGTTTTAAGGAAAGATTTCAGATTAAAAGTTTTTCTTAATATGCTTTGTTGTTTGTTGTTGTTTTTTTCAATAAAAGGGAATTGGATTATCGGAAAATTTTATATGACGAACAAATATAGGTACCAAAGTTGATAATTTGATATGTAATGACAAGATGGCATATTTATCAGTGGCCTTGAAGCTAAACACCCAATTAGAAGTGAGTGATAGCGGCACTGCGACTTGGTATCGGATTAAAATTGTTTTATCATTCAAAATTATCTCTTGTCAGCCATTTTGTTATTTGAATTAAGTATGTTAGTCAGACTTGTGTTTACAATGTTGTTCAAATAAATTTCAATTAATTTATTAGTCTAATATTATACGATTACTGTTATTATAAAATTTAATGACTTTGTTTTTCTGTTTATTTATTTATGTATAATTTTATTATATTACACAAATATTACGATTTTTATAAAATTCGAATTTATAAGCCGCATCGTTTGCCGTAAATTAAAATCTAATTAGTGTGTATTTTTAACTAATAAAATTTAATAAATTTGCCTTCATAACATTTTAATATAAAAAAAAAATCGGTAATTTCTAGAACTTGTCTTACCTTGGACTTCAAGTAGGTAACCAACACATTGAAGCACCAGTATCACGCATTAGCCCAGCAGTGGGACGTATACAGGCTGTTTACCTTACCGTCAAATTAATTATTGATAAACGTGTTACAATTTTAATTATTAAATTGTTAAAAGTCAAGTAATCCTAGTATACATGGTATGGTAGTGGATTGCGACAGCATCAGCGGCCAGTGTCGAGGCCCTAGGTCATGACTACAGCTCGAGGCCCCACAACGAGCCCAGCGGTTAAGTAAAGGTCTTGGACTTAGCGGTTTACATTCTAAACTTGTTAAATATTCTAAATAACTGTCGTCTAAGTTCGAGAAGCGATGAACGAGAATCTAAATGTATAATAATATATAAAGCTGAAGAGTTTGTTTGTTTGATCCGGCTAATCTCAGGAACTACTGGTTCGAATTTAAAAAATATTTTTGTGTTGTGTAGTCCTCTTAGCGAGGAAGGCTCTAGGATTTTTTTATTAATTATTTTTTTATTAAATACACTGTATATTTGTATATATTATGAAACCGCGGGGCACAGCTAGTACATTATATAGTTTAAGTAACTAACGGCCGAATACTGACACGTCTTTCAAATATGAAGTGGGACTTAATTATTTGGAACGCCATTAAGTCTATGTTGCTCAGCTTTCAAATTATTTCATTATTGGTGACGAGCTATGTCCCCTGTGGTGGTACGTGGTCACCATTGTCCATAAACACCGGTTACAACAATAGCCTTATAACACAAACAACGTTGATTTATAAGATTTTATATATTTTACTTGGTGTTAGGTAATTGTGATTTCTTTTAAAATTAAATAAATAAAAATGTTCTCTTTATTAGAAAATGTTGTATGAAATCTTTTAGTTTTCATTTGAAATGTTTACGATACGTATGAGTTATCGGAGCGTATTGTGTCGCAAAGAAACGGACAGACAACAGTACTTATATTTCTTTGTTTATATATATATTTAAAATATTATAAGAAAGATGCTTTGTAATACAAAGGTAAATAAGTTAATTATTTTCATTAAAATTCAATGATTGAACATATTTTTATTTTACATACCATAAGATATTATAAAAATATTATAAGTGTATTATGGCCGAATACTGAAACGTCTTTCAAATACGAAAGTGGGACTTAATTATTTGGAACGCCATTAATTTCAAATTTCGCATACAAATTTTGTATAAATAATTAAGTCCCACTTCATTTTGAATGACGTTTCAGTATTCGGCCGTTAGAATCACATTTTGAGCGGGAAATTTAAATAAATAGTCCTTCCATTTTGTCATTATTATGATTGAAATAAGTATAAGTAACATATAAATAAACAGGAACAATGTTCCGACGAGCCGGTTGGCGTGTTTGGGAGCCTTTCGCGCCGCAGGTCGTGAGTTCGATTCCCACCCAGGACACACATTTGTGTGCATGAACTGTCTGTTTGCCTTGAGTGTAATTATCTATTAAAGTATTTACAAAAGAAAACTAGTAAATGTAAGTATATCAGTTGTCTGGTTTCCATAGTACGAGCTCTGCTTAGTTTGGGATCAGATGGCCGTGTGTGAATAATGTGACAGGATACTATATTTAAATCATATTTGTTTTATAACTAGCCTCTACATACCCTTGTTAAACCTTAGTTAGAATAAACTATTAGTTAATGAGTTATCTAATACAAACAATTTCAATCGAACCACAACTGAATCTTAGTAGAGTATGGAAAACTCTTATATGACAACGATTACATTTCATATGATTGTGATAGTGACAATTGGTTAGTAGAATTTCCCTCAGTCTACCCTCAAATTAGCGAGTTAAAAAAACCTCTTGAACTTTAAATTGAATTCAACAGGAAGGCTTCTCGTACTCGCCACAATCCCCGCCGTATTTCGGGCAGTAATTAAATTATCCGTATAATTTTAATTAAGCTATAATAAAAAATTTAATTACAGGTACAAGGGACATAACATCTTAGTTTCCAAGGTTTTTTTTTTTTATTTTATAGGAAGGCGGACGAGCATATGGGCCACCTGATGGTAAGTGGTCACCAACGCCCATAGACAATGGCATTGTAAGAATGTTAACCATCGCTTACATCGCCAATGCGCCACCAACCTTGGGAACTAAGATGTTATGTCCCTTGTGCCTGTAATTACACTGGCTCACTCACCCTTCAAACCGGAACACAGCAATACAAAGTACTGCTGTTTTGCGGCAGAATATCTGATGAGTGGGTGGTACCTACCCAGACGAGCTTGCACAAAGCTCTACCACCAAGTCAAGTTGGTGGCGCATTGGCGATATAACCGATGGTAACATAAATTCTCTTACGATGCCGATGTCTATGGGCGTTGGTGACCACTTACCATCAGGTGGCCCATATGCTCGTCCGCCTACCTATGCAATAAAAAAAATATCCTGACAGCAACAGCATAACTCGGATTTTTATCGAAAACCCTAACTAAGTCATCTAGTTTCTTAAAAGTTCATATAATTATATAATCTTCGATTTCAAACCGATTGCACTAAAGATATATTTATCAATATATTTCAATCAATGTTGCCAGTGTAATATTCAATATATATATTTATAGTCCGTGTGTACACAGTTCGAGATACAAGATCTAGGCTATAGCTGCAAACAGACCTTGACTTTGTACCAGATGATATTACATCCAGGAGGTCTAATTTTCTGTCAATTTACAGCGCCGATACATTCACTGTTTGATTAATATGTTTGTAATAACACACCCCGCTGTCGGATTAAGGTTCCGCGTACTAAACCACAATTACTGTGGTTAATTCCAACATAGTTATACATTACAAGACATATATATAACATATATACTTGGTTAATTACATTATTAACAATAAATGTACGGATTATATATTATGATAATTCAAATTCGAATTCAAAATACTTTATTCAATATTGAAGTATTACACTTACTTATTGATTGTCAAACTGGAAACTACTACCGGTTCGGAAATGATACACCCAGCCCTGAGAAGAACCGGCGAAAGAAACTCAGCAGGTTAATAAAAACAAAAGAAATAGCCATGCGGCGATCTTCTCATTCCCAAGGTGTGCTATCATCCATAAATTCATTAATTGTATAATAACCTTTAGCACACAAGCGATCCTTTACATTTTTTTTTAATTTAGCAACTGAGGTATTTTGAACGATTTCTGGGATCCTGTTGTAGAAACGTACACATAGCCCCACAAAAGAGTTACTGACTCTATGCAGTCGAGTATTGTTCCGGTGAATGATATTTTTCCTTCATTCCAGCGTAGACCAGGTGGCGCGATGTATATTTACATCAACTTATGACATTAGTATATATTATATATATATAATATATGTTTATAATATAGCGGATATAATTAACATATAGAATGATAAGAACGATCAAATTGTGGAACCTTGCGCTCCGACCCGCTGTGTTATCAGTTAAGAGTGCATAGCTGTTATCTTATCTGTAGGGTGACTGTGTCTCCTGGGCCGGAAGGACACGCTCTGAGGACCAACTATATATACATACACATACATACTAATACATACATACTATATAATGTATATAGTTAGTTTCATTAGGTCAAATAATATTACATATCGCGTTTCTGGGATCAATGTTCCGGCCGTGTAGCGTAGCTTTCGGACGGTGAGTAAGGGAAAAGATTTTTTTTAATAAATGTGCAAATGGCCAGCGACATCCTTGTATGACTGGCGACTTTAAAGTTTATTTTTTATTAGCACATATTTTTTTATTGTCATATAATATCAGCGACTAATTATTATTAAAAAAAAAACTAATATTACGAAACTATAAACGAATAAATTTTATATAGACATTCTATTATTAATATGTCGTGATAAAATCGAATAAAGTGTATTAAAAAAAAAATAATGTAAACGTTCAAATTACTCGCAAATTATATTATTGTTACACCAACAGCTCTCATAATTCATACGACAATATTTTTTATAAACTTGTATTTATAAAATAATATTTTTTTTTAAATTATAATTTATAATAACTTAATATTAATATTTGCGTTACTTAATTAATTATAATTTTTATTGCCGACAATTGTCGCAATTTATAATAAATTTTATTCTTTTTTTAAATTTTCATTCGAATTTGAAGATAATTTCAAAATTCGAGGTGAACGACTTTGATGAATGACATTTGCATTGGAATGACGAATAACATTCGAATATATCTTTCATGATGAGGATAATGCAGGTCCCTCTCTGAATTCGAACCCGACGGGATTTCGATTGACGCAATTAACATTGTTTTATTATATCTAATAATAAATTAAAATAAAATACACAATACCCGAATTTAACTTTACAATACCTATACGGCTAGAATTTTGGACAGAGGCAGGTTTTCTCACGATGTTTTCTTTGACTAAGTACGATATTATAAACATAGGGACATCCCATTTTAGAGGAAATACAATCTGTTGCTTATTGAACGACCAATAAACAAGTTTGACCTTGAATTGGCGCGATATCATTGGTCGAGAATTTGAATAATTTATGATATTATTAATTTGCCATTTTAATGTTGGCTTAGTTCTTATTAGAGCTTTCGAAGTACATTTAAAGTAGATTTAGTGAATTTTAATAGTACCCTTTATAATATAATGAACTTGAATGTTTGTTTGATTGTTACGCTTTATATAACTACTCAACTGTTTATCATAAAATGTTTGCTAATACGTTGTCAGTGGTACAAAAAATGTCATTACAAATACAAAAAAGGGTTCCTAATTTTATTATAAATATATATACTTATAAGAAAACTGTTTGTGTTTCTGTTAGTTTATCTATAAAAATCTTCGATTTGTTATGTTGTTGACATGTTTATGGTGTTTCAAGGCTGCCCGAGTCATGGCCGCCCTACTCATTGTGTGTGTTGTAATTTCGGCTTAGACAAAACTGCACACAAACTGCACTTGACTCGCTTATCACACTGATAACAACTCGTTAGTACTATCTCCATACATAATACTAATCTGTGCTCTAAACTAATGTGATAAAATTGCAATATTACTTAAATGATACAGTTTTATGGAGACATGTTTGTGTTTATAGAACCGATTGCGTCGGAAAATATGATAGTCATTTTGTAAAAAAGCTAAAATTATGATATATATTTTGAAAATATATTTTTTTAATGAAATATTCCACTTTATACGTGGTGGTAGAGCTTATTGCGAGCTCGTCTGGGTAGATACCAGCCACCCATATTTTACCACAAAACAGCAGTTCTTTGTTGTTGATGAAGATGTTATGTCCCCTGAGCTTGTAACAACACTGACTCACTCACCCTTCAAACCGGAACACAACAGTATCAAGTACTGCTGTTTTACGGTAGAATATCTGATGAGTGGGTGGTACCTACCCAGACGATCTTGCACAAAACTCTACCACCGAGTAAACATCAATGATGAGGCGTAACAAACAAACGCACTTACACAGTTATATAGTATTAGATAATAATTATTCAATACTATAAAATCACATAATATTTAAATATATACACATAACATGATTCAAATACAAAATCCAAGGGATTGCATAATTTCATCTCATTCACAAAACAAACGTACGGACGGACAGACAAAAAACGAGGATTGCTTTCAATACATACGAAATGAGAACGAAACGCGCTCAAGTTGACACGAGCTAAGACTGTGACACAGTCGGAGCGAAGCTTTAAATATAATTATTATAAGTAATTACTTTTGATATAATATTTTTATAAAAATAAAATCTTGTTATCGATTATTATATACTTAGGTAGAAAGACTGCCAAATAGGCTACAAGTGTTTGTGAGGGATTGAGTGAACCACTGTAACAGGCAGAACGGATCTTAGTTGGTGGTGGTGCATTGGTGATGTACGGGTTAATATTTCTAACAGTGCCAATGCGTATGGCTTGTGGTGCCACATACCATCCAAACTTCTACATCTGTACTTATTTTATAAAATGCGAAAGAAACTCTGTATATCTGATACGCTTTCACAGCTGAACCGTTTTTAATGAAATTGGGTATAAAAAAATCTCAAGGAAGGACACGTGCTTTTTAAATAATTATTAGAGGTAGGCAGGTTTCCTGCCCTAAAACAAATATTTACAGATAATAATATATTAGTATACAAAAGTAACACGACTGGATTACACGTCTATCCGTTTGTAGGTCTTTGCTCCACAAAGGGTTTCTCGTGGGGCTTCATCTACACAAATGTAAATTGCCTTATTAGTTTTAAATTGTTTCAAAATAAATATTTCAAGAGTTTCAAATATTTCATATAAAATGGCCATGTTGATCTTTCGTTGCAATGTTGAACCGAAAAACACATTTTTATTATCAAATACTTTTAAGTAATGTTATAAAAAGTGAAATTTAAATATTAATTGTGAAATATTTAAATCGAAATTACGATTATTTATTAAAATGTAAAAAGATAATAATTAAATAACTGTAGTTTTAAATTAATTTATTTTAAAAATAAATTGTTATTAATTTGTAATGTAACATTAAAAATTATATCTTATTATTATTTTAACTTTATAATTATAATTATTAATTAATCAAATAAATACGTTAATATTTAGTGATTTTATAAATGTACATTATTCAGAATTCTAGTTATGAGGAGTTATTACATATTCTACTGACTCGATTTTGATTGTGTTTTCTTAAACTTTTCATGTGTCATTATTTTAATATAAAGTCAATATGTTAATTTAATATATATGTACTGTCAGGAATTAATTGATTATAAATTTTAATTTATAAGTAAGCTGGTATAGTAACCAGTGTAGCGTGACCACGTGACCGGTCCGTGAACCCGTCAAGGGCGAGTGAGAAAAGTTCAATTCCTATAATATGACAAGTTTATTGATACATATATATATTATGTGTCACATTTAAATAAAATATTTAAATGTCATATGTTTATATTTCGAACTGTCAACCGGAACTTATCCGTTATATTTACGATTTAAAAGCTTTATATATTTATATAATATGCATTGTTCGTTATGCTTGTATATAAGTTGCTTTTTTTTATAATCCATCACAAATATAAATCAAGAAAATTAATACAGACATATACATTATTTATATTTATTTATATTTGCAGTTATTCTGTATTGGTTTTTATTATTGTTTAAAAATAACAATGGATACTATGTGGATACTTATCTTAAATAAATATAAAAAAACAAATTATTTGACATATTTTTTTATAAATGTAATTTATAAATCGAACGCAATGCATTCCTTTTTATATTTATTTATTTATTGAATTAAGATTTCAATTTAATAATATTTAATTTAAATTTCAGCTGTAATAAATTTGATATTATGAACAATAGTTATATTATTCAAATATAATAAAGAGATAAAGTTCAATATATTTATATTTTCATTATTAAAAACAAATATTATCCGAATTCATAAAGTTTAAATTGCATTCATTTAAACTTGAGAAAATAAGTTGTTTGAACTAAATTTGTTTTATACAATTTTCGAATCCAATTCTGAAACTCAGTTAAAACGCGAAGTTAGCGAAGTAACACCTAGATTGGGAAAAAGTCTAGAAAAATGTCTGTGGGGGGTAAATGAAGTTTCTTAAAAACTAAAAGTCGGACCTACGAAATTACTTCCTTCGGCCGGAGCAATAAAACTCTTTGGGCGTGAGGCGTGGTGCGTGTGATAGCGAATTATTTATAACAAATATTATTTTTATTTAATTAACTCAAGTAAGTGTTTATTAATTAAAACAATGTTAATAAATAAATCATTGTGTTGTTTATGTATTATGATTGCTAATCACAAATTAAGATTTAAAAGTAATGAGTAAAAAAAAGTAATAGCCTCTTCATGTTCCTTTGTACGTATTAATTGTTTTGTAGTATCTTATTAAAAACTGCAAAGTCTGTTATCTGCTTTTAGTCTTGCCTTACACTTAACCAGAAACATACCAGGCAATATCTGATGCGGTCTAAAATGGAACGCGCCTGCCTTGAAGATACCCGGACTGATGATCAGACAACACAGACACCGAAATTACATTCGATTTTCATACATTAACTTTGACACCATTATTATAGAGTTCCATTATCGTAAAGGGTTTTATGAGATATATAACCGTACGCAAACTATGACGCAACTTATGTTATATTATATTTGTATTCAACCTGAACCTTGTCGCAGGACAAAGAAATCTACCTCTAATTGGCACGTTACCTCTCATTCATATTTTTACGAGGGATAGTAAATAAAATTCGATTCTTTTTATATATTACATTCGAACAATAATTACTATAAAATAAATATACGATTTAAATGAATTGTTAAAGTTTTTAACGACAGAGAACAATACCGTTTTTTTATGTATATTCTTGTAGAATGTTCTTAGTTTTGTAATCTCCGCTGCGAGTGACACCGGACCTGGAGGGAGATAAGCAGCGATCCGGGGAGGGTGACTTGGGAACGTAATTGGGACTTTTTCTTTGGACTTTAGCCTTTTGTTTTGCAGAGTGACTTCTTTCTCGTTTCAGCACAATCGATTGGAGCTTCTTTGATTTGAAAGTCTTCATTATTCAACAATTAACTTTTATGTTTTCATCTATTACTATTGTTTCTTTTATAGTTTTACTAATTAACAATCAAATTTAATGCGTTATTTCCATTGAGAGTTATTTCCCAAATAGATTAATTATACTTCCATCTGAACTGTAATTGGTAGAAATTAGCTGATGACGTAGTAGGCAACCAATGAGCGATCATTAAAATAAATAACCTTGAGACAACTATATCAATCCTCCAATCAGTTTGGTAACATTTTGTAATGCATATTTGTATTTTAGTATCATTAAGAACATAAGTCTTTATTCGAAATATTATAATCGAATCATTCCATATTCAAATTATTACTCACACAAAGAAACTAAATACTATATCAACTAAACGTGATACTAACTCGGATGTTTTGAATTTAGAACAAAATAACGTTCGAATTTTTAATTTTCAACATTTGAAAGAACGAATTTCACAATGCATATTTCGCGCTGTTATCGGTCACACAATGTTGGGGCAAGAATAAATTGCATAAACAGAACGTCGACTACATTTTATTAATTTATAATATGATAAATAGCTGATTATTATTTTTATAAAATATTTTTTTATGTTTCAATTTATTTATTTGTGACTGGTGAGTTAATTAAATAATATCTAATATTTTGGTTCAAAATCAATGAATATAATAAAATATAAATCACTGTCCGTGTAAGACGACCTTTATAGAACGAATAAATGCAAATCCAATTTAGTGTTGCCGTAATCAAGGAATAATCAAACCATTTAAATGCAAAATTCGTAGCAGACGCTTTTAACCTTCATAATGACAATACAAGTTAATAATATTGGTCAGCCATTGTTTCTATAAGCGAATTAACCTTGAATATAATAATTGCTATAAAATATACTTTTTGAAAGTTTCCAAAATTTTCGATTTTTAAATTATTTTGAAAATCGAACATTTAGGTATTAGCCGTAAATTATCTATGACCCAAATTATTTAGTAATTCTAATTTCAAGTTTTACTACCAGGTTTTTGAAATTATTTTAAGAATAAAAATATTGATAAAATATAATACAATTCAAATTAAATTAATTATATTAAATTTGAAATAAAATTATTAATTATTTTAAGACCACATTGAAATTAACAATTACGTAGGTATTAACGGATTACGATTATTCTTGTTGTCGTAAATAAATAATAAAACACATTGTTGTTGTTGTGAATAAATAAATTAATTATAATTATGTGACCTATATTCGAAATGTCGAATACTTTTCGAATATAGAACAACGAAAAATCTGTTACACGAAGTAATCCGAGCGGAGCGAGATAGATCACGCGCGTTACGTAAACATCACCCAAATCTCAAGGTTTAACAGATATCGGGGACGAACGGACCGAATGTATAAATATTAAAGAAAATACAATTCAATTATTGATATGAAACTATTTTGGGCACAAAATAAATTATTACAAATCAAATCAAATATGGTCTTAACAAGTCACTCACGGGCTCACTCACTTCCTGGGTTGTTAGTAAATTTTTTATAGTGCCAATAATGTATGTGGGTTTGTCGTCGTCTTTGACTATTAAGTTGAGCGAATTGTCAGTTTAACTATTTTTAATTTAATAGAGGCTAATTGTTATTTGTTGTATTTAGTTTCTAAACATCAAAAGCCATAGACACAACTTTTACACATACAATCATCATCCCTTATAGTTGGATATCTTATTCTGTATTGTCTATGTTTCCTCCGTAATTCTTAATAGAATACATTTATTCTAAACTTGAAATTGTTTTTTTTTTATTGTAAAAAAAAACATGGCAAGTAATTCAGAGTGATATTATTTTATTATCAAAGATATACCTTTGTTCAACCCTCTTCCTCATTAGTGGGAATGTTCCGGAGGGACACTAATAGGCTGATACCGTTTCATAGACAATGGACGAGGGTGGGACGATCGGAATTGTCATAGACGAATTTATTTTTAATTAAGAACTTACGACCGACTTTGTTTGTACTTTGGACATGTAGAATGTAGACGCATGGGATTCGATGCTTTGATTTACCGCGACTCAATATACTCTATATTATACATAGCATATAGACATACTCTATATAAATTAAGAAAAAACCCTAACATTAAAAGGCACAAGTCAATTTCGACGTCTATAGTACAATAAATATTCTTACAGAGCATTTTTAACTTTATTTTAATATGTTATACACCAAAAATATATCATACAGAAAATTCTTACGACTAAATGAAACAAAAAAAATTGACTGTGTGTTTGTATATAAACAACGGCTTTTTACATACATATATGGTATTCTCAATACAAAAAGTAAGTACCTACATGTATTGAGAAATATATGCGAAAGAAAAAAAAACTAATAAAAAAATATTATCCAGCGAAAGTCGAAGCATAACACTAGTTTCATAGTTAAATAAAAGACCAATATCATATAAAACCTCTCTACAATTTTACACGTTAAAAATATAAAAAGACTAATAATGAACGCAACACAAACATCGACAATGTGTGGGTTCACGCACACCATTGTGTTAAATACGTTATCAATGATAGGACACCCTTGCAATTTTTCGCCTAGGTCCCTGTCTAGGTTTGTAACGAGTCTAGGGAATAGGGTGCCTAGATAAGGTAATGGTCACAGAAAAATGTAACTTTTTTTTATTTATGGCGTGAACATTTTTACTAGTAGTTGAAATTATTATAATTAAAAACATGAAGAGAAAATATTAATATTAAATATTTTTGGTTTATTGTAGTTTTGATTTATTTATTTATATATTATTTATTAAATTGTTAAGCTGTATGTTTGCTTTAAAATTTAGAGGTTATGCTTCTTTCAATTTTTCTCAAGTGTTTCAAATTAATGGAGACTAACGCTTACATTACTGATACTAAGGATATTACTATAGATTTTGGTCAATTAATTTATAAAAAAAATATTAATTTTTTTTTTTTTGCTGTCCATATTAAAACCGAACCCTCTCTACCAACGATTTGTTTTAGAGGTCATCGCCCTCATTCCGTCCCCCTCCCGCATTAACTTACGCACATCTTCCGTCTCATTCCCACACGGATGGGGAAACGCCTACGGAAAGTAAGGCTTTTGATTTTTTTTTTCTGAAATAACCGGAAGTTGGGTTTTCGGAGACATTTCGATTTAAATTGGTATAATGTGGTATTTATAATGAACAGGGGCGAGGAATGAGATATTTCTGTATTATTTTCTTTAGCATTTCTCTACTACCTACTTGAAACTTCAAACTTTTATAACTTATTCGAACTTAACGACAGACGATAAGATATCGTGTCGCCATCTTTAAATCAAACATACATTTGTTAATTAATTTTAATAAACTTTAAGAATATCGAAATGTATAAAAAAACAAAGTCATTAAAAATACTTATATTATTATAAAACGTCGAAAGTTTTTTTTAAATTATTGAACACAGTCAAAAATGTATTATAATTTATAATTATTTTATTTATAGTATAGTAAATTATTTTCAACTATAGGAGTAACTATTATTATGTTTAAAAAAATTGCAAGAAAAAAATTCTAATTTTGTAAAAAATATTTTATATATTTCAATATCTTAGATGGACTAAGATCTCTCATTTTAGGAAAAGTTTTTGAGTTCATCCACGATTCTTTAATGATTGGTAAATAAATCGGTTATAATTTCATCTGGCACAAGCAGGTTATCACAAGAAGATATCAACAGCGGAACGCTTACGGGCGAATACTGAAACGTCCCTCAATGTTAAACGCTACTTAACATTGAGAAGCTCCTAAATTAGTATGCGAAATTTGAATTTAACAGCGTCTCAAATAATTAAGTTACATTTAATTATAAACTATGTACGCGAAAAGTGTTGTTGCCTTCTGTTGACGCGATCTAATAAAAAAAAATTGATTATACAAGATCATTATTAATTTCAGTCATTGAATTAGAGTTAAATAAATGAAAATGAATGAATAAAAAACTACGACACAAAACCGAACAACTATTTAAAAAAAAATGTAATTTGAAAATATATTTCGAACGTGTTCTTTTATCATTATTTAACAAAATGAATAAATTTTAAAGATATTTTTATTTTTGTGGTATTTTTCAGTTTTATAAACAAAATATCAAGTAAAGTAAAAAATTGAGATACCATAAGATTTTGTTAATATTTTATTTATATCCAAAATGTATCAGTATTAATAGTATTATATTTTATGTTAATTTTCACTATCAATTATTTTATTTTTTTAACAAATAAAACGTTATTAAACATTTTTATTTGTATTTCATTTTTAATTTTTAAAAATATTTATTATAATAACCAACTTTTGGATAACACTTACCAATAGATTTTAAGATAATATACATCAAACTGTTCGGATACGATTTGCAGCCACCCGTTACTTGTTAGACTTTGTTAAACTCGAGAAACTCATCAAAATTACATGAAAACGAATATATTTTCGTACGACTCAAAGTTGCAGTCATACCTTGATGTTTGTTTTATTGTCACTTATTATGTAGTACAAGCGAATTTGATCGCTTTAAAAAAAAACAAAATCGAATCAACAATAGTTTAAAAGTTTTCTATTTCATGTGATCGACTATAACCAGGAATGTATTTACTAGGGCTTTGTAATGATACGATTTAAAAGAGCCCACAAAAGGCCACTTGCAACCATGTATTATTTAGAAATTAAACAACGCCAATCTCTGTCAGTAAGCAGAAAAATAACTCTAAAAGTTATTTTACTTAAAAAGTATTCGCTGCATATAAATACATTGATAAATTTTAAATGCATAATTCTTAATACAAACATTACCGTAAATAAACAAAACTTGGGAGACGTTCTAAAAATCGAATAAAGGTACGAAATATGAATACCTTGTCAAACCGAATGTACAGACTAAAAAATATTTATTCTAAAGGATTGACTTAGGTCAGTGACCCAGCCGTCATTCATTCCAATTTCAAACTTGGAATTCCGCGCGAAGAAGCCACGCACACACTCGCCACGTACGCACACGGATTGAACACTAATTTGTATTTGTATTTATGTGGGGCACGCACACATGCCCCTTTATATGGGTCGAGTCACAAACACAAAGCATGGTTTATGAGGTATTTTAATATACATAGATACTGTATTATTTAAATATATTTATTTATTATGTGAATATTGTTTTTAAATAAACTTTTTAATTTTATCTAAATCTACTCCCCCCTATCAGATATCAATTATTTACTAGAATAAAAATAATGCCTATTATATATTTTACTTGTTAAATATTGTAAATATCCTCCGTCTTTATAAAATTACTGACATTGAAACTACACTAATGAAAATAATATAACAATATAAACATTTCAAGTAACTAATACTACTTAATTAATTCTGACTAATTAAATCGCTTAAGTTCTAGATCCATTTAACAAACAAGATCATTTGAAAAAAAGAGTCCATTAGTAGGTAACTAAAATAACCCTTGTCTCATTTCGCGAAAGATTTAATTCATATAACAATAAATTATTCTTCCCATAAGTAAACTCCGCCTTTCAAAGACTCCTTAAATATTTGAAATTAGAACGCTTCAAAATGTACGGTGCCGCCTTTATGTAGGGTCTTCGAAAATTCAAAATTAGAACAACTAAACAATACCCAGCCACGCCTCTTTTAGGGTCTTTGGATTTGAAATTAGAACAATCAAACAAAAAGATGTAGTCCCGCCTTTAAATTTAAAATTAGAATTAAAAAAGTAAGCGAGTAAAAGAACCAACGAATCGAACGTCTCAATCCGTACGCACACATAAACCTCAAGGTTTACACAGACGCAACGTGCGTCAGCTTGGGGTAGGTTCACGACGGAATTGGGGTGGCTCGCCGAATGTTGGGCTAGGTCCGGAACAATATACTGGGGGAACAGAGAATTGGCTCGTGTTTATACTTTTCTTTTGTTTATTTTTTTTTGTAATGAATAATATCGAGGTTTTGCGTACGTGTATTAATTAAAAGTTTTGTATAAAAGCTTTTATACGAATTATTTTTTTTGTGATATTTTTTTACTGAAACGTGCTATTGTATACACTCGACTACAATACAATGCTAATCTTGACATTCGTGCCGCGGTGACTCATTACGGTGTCGTAACGTCAATAACATTTTACAAAGAGTCAGATTCTAGACTACGACTTCCATTTGGTCTTGCATGAAAAGCCAATATTATTAAACTTTCTAAACTTCGAAATGCACATACGAACTAGTGCCTATTTCTAATTGCAATGTAGTTGAGACCACAGACTTCCAACTGTTACGATCTCAATTTAGCAATCACAAAGTTTACTTGGACGTACAACTTAAATAGGCCAAGTCAACTATATTAGAGAAATCCTATTCGAATTGAGGCAATTTGTTTTCATGTTAAACTTATAACGATAAAACTGCTAAACTAACTAATCGTACGATTCGATATCGATAACTATCTCAGAAGAAAACATTGCAATTAAAAAGAAACTTCTGGCTACGAGCACAACTATTAAGCGCTTCCGATCGTAAAATTTGCTGCAACTGAGATGTTTACAAGTATTATTACAAGTATAAACTACGCTTTGTCGGACGATTCCATTCTTGGTTCGTATTCAGATGTTGCTCTCTTTACATTTATACAAGTAGCGGTACTATATAAAAAGTAGCCGTTACCAGTTTTAACTGGTTTAAACGGAACAAGGTTGAACCTAAAGCGTTAGATGGCATTGGTTCGAGATTAATGTTATACGAAATAACCCGCTCGAAATTGTCGTCTGTTATGATAATTTAATAGTGAGTCATTTAATATCGACTTAATGTTTTTAAAGTATTAAGCTTTATATAGAAGCTGCGTCGCTGTAAAAAAATAAATTCAACTAGCAAAGCTGCTAACAGAAATTATCTGTAATCTAAATAAACGGTATAGAGGCAAGTGGAACCGGTTAGTAAAAAAATAACACTGACATCATATCCCTATTCCCACAGAGCGTAGCTCGAATATCAACTGATGCGATCGAGTGAACGATCTTTCGGAGATGGCGAAAAAAATAAAAAAATAAACGCAACGGCCAATGTACGGCGAGAGCAGTACGCGGTGCGGCTGCGTTCGCTCGCAAAAAACTCGGGGTTAACGACCTCGCCGCGTGTCCTTCGAGCTTACGCTTATGTGTAAGTGCGTACTTGCACACAGATACAGTTCGCATTTTTCGTACGGGCGAGGTTGTGTGGGTAACGGATGCCTTCGAGTGCGTTAACTTGCACGCAAAAAAGCATGCGTTTCGTATCGATGTGTGCGTGCGCGGGTTACGCATTTTGCTCTTAATTTTGTGATTACTTTGTGGACAAAATTCCTGTAATTTTGTTCGCATCGTGATTGCAGTTTTTGCCGTTCTATTTATAAAATTGTTCAGTAATTCGATTTAATGATGCCCCTTAGACATGCTTCGTAATTTCGCCGTCGCCCGTGTCTCCTTGATAGATTATAGTTTATTTTTTTATCGTCCAATATTGCATTTTATAACAGGAATAGTAACTTTCTATAATGTTATGTTATTTGTTAGTACTAGGAAAATTGATCACTGAATAAATGCTGACTTCGAAGTCTTAAAAATTTTCCGTCGGCAAATGAAATTTGACAACCGATTTACTAATATTTTGATATTTTGCTGAAGTTTTCGGTATCCTATTACTTCTATTAATGTAATAAAATATATGTTAAGTATTGAATTATTTCAATTGAAAAAAATAGTTATTCAATGCTTATATATTTTAATTAAATTCATGACTTAAAGTAGCAAACGCCATAAAAAATTTACATCGCAGGACATCCCAACAAAACATAAAGGTACATATTTTAAAATTTATATAAAAATAGAATGATTTAAAAAATTAGAATTTAAAATTCGAAAACGTTTTATTTTGGAACGCATCAATTACGATAAAGGCGAGCGCACACAGCGCAAACATCGCTCGCAAATAAAGGTGGTTCAAACACATGGGCGCGGTCTATTGCGCTTCTGATATTGCGTTTATTGCTACCGATAACGATATGACAGGGAACATTTTAAACCTATTAGATTTTATAGAAGTAAGGAATTAATGTATGAAAAAAATAATGATTGATTTGCTGCATTTGAATGTTTTTATATTCTAAGCGAATGATTTAATAACTTTAGCGTGAGTGTGTTGTTTTTAAAGATATAATAGAAATTGTACTTTTATATATTATTCATTATATTGGCGTAGAAAATAATTTTATTGAATCTTTTGATTGAGAAATAAACATGACGAAAGTTAGTTTTCTTTTTTATATACATGTTCTATATATCTTTCTATGGTTTTATGGTTTTTGAAACGAGTGATTTTTATAGTAAATTCTTATATTTAGAATACTTAATATATTTTTCTTATTTTCTGGATGCACATTGTTGTGGACAATAAGGTATCTGAATAAATTATTTGTTATTTCTAAACAGAGAAAATCAATGTTAACGTAGACTTGGCTTATAATGAAAGATGTTTTTTAAACCTCGCGAACTTTATCACCGAATGACATGAAAACACTTCGGCAATTGTGCTGGAATACAAATGCTACGTGTACGTCAGTGATAATGGTATTTGTGTTATGTTTATGTTCTTATGTGATATTTATGTAAAAACACAACTACATATATAATTAAAATTTACATCAAACTTCTACAATTTAAATTGAAAACAGGAAAACCTTGCAAAATGATGTTCGTATAATTTAATCATTAATGAAATACCATTGTTTTCAGAGTTGTAAATGTAAATATTTTTAATGGGACTATACATAACTACTTGTTATGGGAGTATTTTTTAGTCTTTCGACACAAAGTGTGTTTTATTATATATTATTGTAATAAGCTACATCTTAAAAACCTAAATAGAAATATAAGGCTTGATTAAAATACTGATGAAAATTACTACTGAAGAAATGGTTGCACCAATTTAGAAAATAGTTTCATTGTTGAAATAAATAATAAAATTTTAAAGTAAATAATAGCAGGTAGGTACTAAACTTAAAATAAATTAATATTGCAAGCCAGTATCAAACCTAATTAGTAGATCATTATCTAATGGAATTGAAACTTATAATAAAATAGTTTAAAGATAAAATTAGCAATATTCCGACATCCGACCGCGCCTGCGACACAATCCAATCAAACTAAAAGCTGAGCGCAGTGTGCGTTGCACCTTATGCCAAGAAATTGGCGCGAACATAATATTGTTAGTTTAAAAAAAAAGTAGTTCCATTTGTAAAACATAAAACTTTGTAATCGTTTTAAAATATTTTCAATTTGTAATTTTAATTATGTGTTTATTATTTCCATTGTGTTATCGACATTTTTGTATGCAATGAATTATATTCTCGATATAAATTATAATAGGTATGTGAAAAATAATATAATTTTAAATGTTTGACAGGAAAATGATTCATGCGTCTGTAATGTAAGTGATAAGAAAAAAACAATTACAAATATACGTTTTTTTTTTAATATGAGGAACTGGCCACTTATAATTTAGGTAGATAGATGTTAAACATGGCGTCATATTGCTAGTTTTATCTACTGATAAATTTTCACTTCCACGTTACAACTCGACGTGGGCACAAATAACTGAACATGATTGGTTCAACCCTGAAGCTATTTGTGTGTTATCTAATATTCACACACACATATAACATGCACTATCTAGCGGTAACGTTCCAATATTAAAAAAAAAGTCAACAATGGAGTCGATAAATTAAAATTCGAATTTCGAACGTGCCATTTAATTTAAATGCGAACATCGAAACAATGAGCGCGCGGGTCTAGCGTTCTATAAACAAATAGAGCGGTCGGCCATTTTGGTTCGTTAAAAACATTTTAGAAGGCGGAACTAGGTTGGGGTTTTTTGTACAAATTTCGAAGCGGCCCTCCAATGGCGTGCGCGGGCGGGGCCTGTCAATTCGACTGACTTCATGTAGACAATGACCTTTTATTTTTTTTTCATTTGATGATTTGGACACGTTAGAGGTTTTTCGGGCAAGCTCGATGTTTACGCTTCTCGTTTGTTCGCTTTGTGACGAGTTTTTGTTTTTGTCGTTCTTCGCGTATTTGTCGAGCTGGGCTTTACGTGTTTTTCGTAATGTACGCCGAAAACAAAAGGATTAAAAAATAGTCAGCTATTATCATAATATAAGGAAAAAAAAATTTTTTCTCTCATCATTGAAATGCAGAAAACAATTAGGGACTATTATTCGTATTGGATTTTCCCTTTTGTTATCGAACAAAGCTCTTTATAATTTGGGTATTTTGTAAGCAATTCATCTATTTTAATGAATAGTGGAAATTCTAAATGAAACATACTCTACCTATATAATAAATAAATTGCCCAATACATAATTTACGTTTGTCTACCGTTAAATCATTTATTAAGAAGTCAATTGAATGAAATCATATACCTAGGTACAAAAAATTTAATAACAAATAAAAAAACATATCAACTAATTATATTAGGTCTCAGGTAATAAACATATATTTTTTTGAAAAAAGAATTTCAGAAACTAAAAATTATAATATTTATTAAAATAAATTCAAAAATTTTATAATCAAAAATTAATAAATTAAAAACATACTTACAAAATTACATTACAGTTCGAATTTAAAAATGGAACTATCACGAAATTTAATTTGTTTAAAAATCATTCTTAGATAGAAGTATACTTATTAGGGTAAGGTTCGCTATGTTAGACTTAATTATTAAATAGCAAGATATTTTAAATGTTGAGAGATAGGCAAGGAATATATCAATAGGTAAACTTACGGCCGAATACTGAAACGTCATTCAAATATGATTAGGACTCAATTGCTTGGAATGTCATTATTTTTCAAAATTTAGTATGCGAAATTTGAAATTCGAAGGCGTTTCAAATATTTAAGCCCCCTTCATATTTGAAAGACGTTTCAGTATTCGGCCATTAGCTACTTAAATACAATTTCAGTAGCTATTGCTGTTTGCATACGTAATGTCATCAACAAGCCTTAAGATGCTGTTTTTGAGGCAACAGTTTAAATATCTACTTACAGGCCCATTGGCGTGTATGGAAATAAGTTATAAAAAAAACAATGAATTTAATAATTAGGAAGGTACTTACTGTTTATTAAAATTATTCTTAATCCTCTTAATAAGTCAATAAGTAATATCCCATATCAATTATATTAATACAGTTTTGACATTTCATACGTCATGTACCTATAGGTATGTTTATTGAGTTAATATTTCCTACTGAGGTAGGTACAAAGTTCCAGGAATTATTGTGTCATACTTTATTTTACGTTCTTGGAAATTAAAGATAAAGTTAGTGTAGGGTCTCGGTCGTATCGAGCCATTTGGCACTTTGGAGTTGTCTATAAATAAGAATAATATATATCAAAATAAATTTATATCAACATATTAAATATTATCACCTGCGGCTATGCCCGCATGTTACTTGAGTGTAGCTTGCTACATAGCAAATTTCACCAAAATTCTTTTAGCAGTTTAGACTTGCAAGCTTTATAGACAGACAGGCAACAGACTGACACAATTACTTTCACATTTATAATATTAGTATAGATTTGCTAATTAGTAACATCAATAAATATATGACATTACTAAACATGAGCATACCTACTAAGATATTTAACATAGTACAAGTGTACAGGTAAAATATATAATATATGGTTGGGTAACTTACTATTCATTTGAAAACTTGAACTCTTAACACAGACATATCGTTAACTTGAAATTTGACATAGTTTTTTTTTTTTTTTTAAATTGATTCCAATCAAAACATTGGTCCAATATTCGCAGCCTTACCCTAATTAAGTAGTTAAGAACAATATGAACTCTATATAAAATTTATATTTAACAGATTAAAAAGGTTATAGCACGTTACGTTAGCAGGTTACGAGCCCGTTGGCGTGGTTGGTAAGACACTTGCTTTTCACGCCGCAGGTCGTGGGTTCGATTCCCACCCAGGACAGACATTTGTGTGCATGAACATGTCTGTTTGTCCTGAGTCTGGGTGTAATTATCTATATAAGTATGTATTTACAAAAGAAAAAGTAGTATATGTAGTATATCAGTTGTCTGGTTTCCATAGTACAAGCTCTGCTTAGTTTGGGATCAGATGGCCGTGTGTGAAAAAAAAAAAAAAAAAAAAAAAAAAAAAAAAAAAAAAAAAAAAAAAAAAAAAAAAAAAAAAAAAAAAAACTTGTCATTTATAAAGAAAATCAATAAAAGTTTTCGTTTCGGTTTATAAACAATTATTGTTTGCCCACTGCTGGGCTAAGGCCTTTTTTCTTTGTGAGGAGAAGGTTTTGGAGCTTATTCCACCACGCTGCTCCAATGCGTGTTGGTGGAATACACATGTGACAATGAAATTTGACACATGCAGGTTTCCTCACGATGTTTTCCTTCACCGTCAAGCACGAGATGAATTATAATCACAAATAAAGCACATGACATTCAGTGGTGCTTGCCCTATATACTTATACAGTATACCTATATAGTATACTATATGTACTAGCGCAAAGATTGCTAATAGCAGAGTATAGATGTTTAAATAATATTTTACGCTCACAACATCTCGTGTATAATCTATGTAACAGCAAAAAAGAACATATTCTATATTTGAAATATATATCTAATTTAAATTTCAACGTTAAACTTTCCTTGAAATCAATCGTCAATATAATATAACAATGGATGCAAAACAAACGGACAGACGTGTTAATAGTTACAAATGTAGCTGGCAACACGCCAACTGTGGCATTGAGAGTGAATTCTTAAGATGTATTAAAGTTGGAATAATTTTGCATCTCGATGTAACATTCAATTTTGTACTCTATCTCAAGGACATAGGAATTAAAATTATTAATTTTTTAATATGGTATACGAAATTATCATTGAAAAAAATTACAGTTTGCTGTTTTCATTTTTCGAATAAAATAATTTAAGAGTACGACTTTTTTTTCGAACAAAATTCAAAAAGAAACGTTGTTTTAAATGAAAGTAATAATTATGTATTTTTAAAATGAAGGTATGAAAATTTATTAATGTGGATGTATAAATAAAAAAAATATTTGAATTAAAAAATAAATAAATTAGGTAATTGTAGTTACCTAATTATGTGACATGTTACCTAAATATGTCACATTAATTCTGTCGTTAAAAACTCAAAAACAATAAATAATTAAAAAACACGACTGCTCTGCCAAAAAACGAACTAAAAAGTACAAAAATATAGTTAAAATATATGGCTAACGATACGTCTAAAAAGGATTCTATAGATACGTCGAAATCAGTTCCGGCATTTAAAAGTTAAAATAGAATAAAGAAACTCAAATACATACTTGAACACTGATATAATTACACTCCTTTTTAGAGCAGTCGAGTTAAGTGTATAAGCTACTGTTTAATTAAAGAAACAGTATTTCTCTCTCTCTCTTTCTGTCACTTGTAATTTGACATTCAAAAGAAAAAGACAAAAAAAATTACAGCCGATTATTTAAACTGGATTATATTGTAAACAACAACAAACATTGTACAAAATTTCAAGTCAACCAGTTTTATGCAACCAGTTTAAAAGACAGGCATAATGTATCCACACACGCAAACAAGTGAAATTAAATAAAAGTTTTTAAAAAAAAAACATTCAGATCAGTTTGATTGAAATATAAGAAATGATTACCAGATATTACTGTTAAATGTTTTCGTTTCCGTTTTTAATAATATTCTATCGCATATAATGCATAAAGAACGATTTTGAAATTCGAACGAATGCATACTCTAATATTTATTTAATGTTCGAATGTTCGAAAATTAAAAAACTTATTAGTAAAAATATTATAAATAATATTTTATTATTTATATTATGAAAAGTTTGAAAATGGAACACTGTCAAAACTGGCTCCATTTAATAGTTTTAAAGTTAACATCAGCGCCTTATCCCTAGACTCCCCCGGGACCTTTGACCGTCTCGGCTCGTTGATGTTCTAACAAAATTTATTACATGTGGACGCGGCATTATATTATAAGAAGTTTATATTGAAAATATAATATAAAATATACTTCAATTCAATTACATTGAATACGTATTCTATACGGAATACTTTATTTATAAAGTTGTTTCATAAATCTCATGTTAACTTCACCTAGATTATAATATATTAGATGTGATATTGCGAATCAAAGATACTTGTATTGTTTCTTTAATTTAAATAACTGTTCGAAACATGTATATTCATATATTTGATTATGTATATTTTAGTAAAGAGATATTAAGTACTATAAACAGAACATCGAAATCGAAAATCATCAAGGAACAACTGAGATTGTAACTATTGCATGTATATGCATGCACATGCATATTTACATTCAAAACTGTTGATACATTTTTATACATGTTCGTATATAAAATATAATTGCTAAGATAATCACATCAATAGTTTCGTGCATCGTAGTCCCGTCTTCAGTTCTGTGGGTCGTCGATTCGTCCACTCCACGCTATCGATCGCCTCACGCCGAACCCGGCTTTGTCTCTTAAAAACCGAACGTTTTATCATAAGCTAACCTAAGCACGCTATATTACACTCAACCTTACTTACGACTTTATATATGTATAATAACATAGTATAACATATACTTGTTAATTTAATATGTTTGTTATGCGAATCGAAACCACTACGGGTTAGATTATTAATGCACTATATATAAGCAATGCTTATAATGACATATATTTAAATAACTTTTTATCACTGGGAATGTAGCTTCCGGTTCAATTCCAATCATATATGATTAAAAAATATTTTCGGCATAAATGGTAACAGCAATACATACATACAGATTAAGTTATGTCAATCATATGACTATTTTACTTGAATATTAAAATAATAATTTGTCAAATAATAATTAAGGCTAGACGTAGAAAGCGTGTCTTGTACGAGCGGTCAACGCCTAGTTCATAAGCGGAGGATTGTGTTTCCATCTCAATAATGAACTTTAAACCAAACCTATGTCGGTACCAACCCACATAGTCTATGAATTCTAAATAATAATAATCAGATTTTAGTTTTGTTTATTAAATTAAAAAAAGAAACTTTATTCAAGTCAGTAAGTTGTTAGTTGATTATTAAAACAAATTTCAGATATATTATTAAATCGTTATACTTTTTACCCTTTAATTTCATTATAAAAAATAAATAAATATTTAATATGTCAACTATAAACACTCAAATAAACTAAGGATGAATTAATATTTCAAAAAATAATAAGTTAAAAATTAAAAACTATCATTAATATTTAAAACAAATATGTTTTTGAAATCAACATTGATAATAATCGCATTATTAATATGTACATCCGCGCTCAACCAGACGTTTGCAAAGATTCGTAACCTGCGTCGAAAACTAAGAAAACTTGAGTTTCCAATTATATTGGCTTCCCGTTCGATACTCATTAATAAAACTTTCCTTAGCTACAAACTTTTACATAAGTATTCAATATTTTTAAATGGAATTTTACTAGAGTTCGTTTTTCAAATTTTAAATGACGCATTAATAGAATATTTTAATTTTGAAATATGAAACAATTCTTTCATTTCAAATATAATTTGTGATTCTATTTTCAAATATATTTACATAATACATTTACAGATAGGTACATGAAAATTAAGCGTTTTATGTTAAGATTTAATTTCATTTTGAATTAAAAGTATAAAAAGGAGGTTGTAATAAATTATAAATTATGTTTTTTATTACATTTCAAGAAATAAATGTATAATAGTATTGTTAGTAGTATAATAATGAGTGTACGGGACATAACATCTTAGTTCCCATGGTTGGCAGCGCATTGACAATATAAGGAATGGAAATTGTTTCTTACAATGCTAATGTCTGTGGGCAAAGGTGACAATCAGATGGCCTATTTGCCTGACTTTGTCTTATTAAAATTATTACGCATATTATAGAAATACATACATTATTAAAATTTATGTACTTATAAATACTTTCTATGAGAATGTTTTCACAAAAACTCAACTCAAATTGGAGATATTTTAAAACTATTTCCTACTGTATTTATGTATGCATTCTGTGTTATACTTATTGCATTCTTTTTTTAAATTAGTTTTGAATCGAATTCTACTTTGATTTTTGATAAATAATAGATATAGAATAGCTACCGCACCACATTCGGGAATAATATAAGAAATGATACACAAACGAGTAATCGTAACAATTGCTGGTAATTAGTAGCTTTAATGTAAATATTTATTCCGCGATGTATTGCACTGTGACATTTTTTAAATATAAAAACAGTAACAATGTATAATGTTTACCTTAAATTTTAATTATCTGTAGACTTTTTACGTATCACATTTATTGTATTATTAATTACACTGTCTCATAGTTCAACGTTCGCAATTATTCTGTGTTAAGTGTCAATGATCTATTAGTCTGTAGATTTTATTTCATACTGCGTGTTTAGAGAAATATATTCCTTAATATTAACGTCGTAGAGGCGAAAATTCCGTTTCATGTAACATTGGCTATCAAAAGTTCAATTCTCTTGTATTGACTCATAAAAAGTGTGGTGAACTGATAAAAACAAGAATGTTATCCCCGAACGTCATACAATGAAAATCATAAACAACATTATAGATATTAAGATTTATTGATTTATTTATAAATTAAAAATAAATTAAACTCTTTAATGGGTAAAAAATAAATCTGAAATTAAAATGTTTGTATATTTTTATTATTTTTAAACATTGATCGATAATGTTATCTCGGCTTTAAATGTTACATTTTTAGCTCGGTAATAAATAAATTTAACTACCGTGTCTACGATTCTCATTTATTATCCAATAAAGATTGTGAAATATATAACTTTTAATTAATTTAGATAAAATTTTATAAGCGATATATTGTTTGAAATGTTTTATTTTTTTAAATAAATTTAAAGACAGCCTAACACGTTCCTTCAGAACATGGCCGTATAACATTATCCGAAGTCATGATACAAGATCTAACAATAAAAAAATGACAATTCAAAAAGAGAACGCCAAAGCTGTCAAACTGCCCGCGCTGACGTCCTGAAACCTGCCCTGCCTCAACCGCGGCCGCGGTCATTCACCGACGACTTATTTCGTTTTTTACCCGCATACAAACTAAATGCACACGTATATACACGTAATAAGTGCGTTCATATAAATATAAAGGTACATATCCATTGTCCGTAGCACCGAAGCTATGAGCGCTTTAAGATATCGCTCTTGTAGCAATCATCAGCGCTTTAAATATGAAACGGCGCGAATGACATAGCTCGAGACAGCGCTGCCCGCTGACGTGGTTGTGGTGAGCGAGTCTAAATTATATAAGGCATAACTTTAGTATCTGACGTAGAAACTGGTTCGTAACTGGATACTTCTCGGTAGCTTTGGGCGAGTTAGAATCTATATAAAAAGTCGTCCGGTCAGAATGTTCTTTTTAAATTCGGCGAACCCAACTCGTCCGCGGTGGATTTTCTCACGATTAGACATTTGTTTGTCTTTTTATTGGAGGCGTGTCCATTTATGTACATAACATTGTATTGTAAACATATTATCTTAAACGGAATCGTTATATAACTAAATATTCTTATATTAATTAATTTTTGATTTTTATTATGAAAGTTTTCGTGATATTATCAGCGGAAATTATTTGAATATTCATCGAGTACTCCATTAGGCGTTCCTAAAAAGCGCGCCATAGACAAAACAAGATGGTGCTCACAAATTGCATCTTAGAACGAGCGGGAATAGCATGGCTGGTTTTTGTCACGTCTTATTTCTCGTTTTAAGATCTCGGCGGATGAGTTGCATCAGTTTTTACTAGCAGGAATTTATTTTGCAGCCTGCCAACGATGGATAACCTGATCCTTTGCCCACGGCCGCCATTTTGATTTTAATCTGTGCTACTCGAAATTATTGGTTGCTAGGTTTTAGTTATGGCGCGTATTTATTAATGTTATATGAAAAATATTCCGTTTAAAATTATATTAAACTATTATTAGTTTTATTGGATTTTTTTGTAAATTGACTTTCAAAAGTCAATTGAGATTTGATCTAACTTACGAGTATATCCGTTATCCGGTATATCTAGATTCTAGACTAATATT
The DNA here is from genome assembly GCA_963151315.1 of Nymphalis c-album. NCBI lineage: Eukaryota > Metazoa > Arthropoda > Insecta > Lepidoptera > Nymphalidae > Nymphalis > Nymphalis c-album. Next base: position 7,125,661 of record OY720609.1, read on the forward strand.
ATAAAGAGATAAGATTTAATTTTTTAGGTTTCTTTGTAATGGATAAAAACAAAATCTACGAAACCGATTTCAAATATTCTTTCACCTACAGAAAGCTACATTATCAGCGAGTAACAAAGGCGAGTACTTTATTTTCAAAAACATTAGAGATCCTTACAAAAATTGCAATAATGTAACCCAAGGTATCAATTATATTCTATAAAATATCTACTAATCTAGATCAATTCGGATGAAGTCTACAACAATCTACATAGCAGGACATAGAAGTATATAGGCAATCTTGAATTGTATTTTTATAACATGAACTTGGTAGTTACTTCTTTTATTTACTTATGACATAGTAGCTGCACGAACAACATCTTATTATAATTAAAAATCGTAAAGTTTTGATTTGGCTTTGAAACAAAAAAAAATACATAGATTTACTTTTAAAATATCAACACAATGACAAAACTATCATAATCTACATGTCAATATTGTAATATACTGTAATTTGTGTGTGTGTATGATGATGAGCTTATAAATGTAATACATAGTTCTAACAAGATTAAGTAAACTTGTCCGAATCGAGTAAGTATAAATAAATGATATTGATTCATCAATATAAATAATAATTGCTATCATTATATATTTCATCAGCAAGGAATCGTGTATCTTAATTATATTTATATAAACAAACAAACACGGAAGAGTTTAAATTTTTAGCAAACAACTGACGAATGATAACAAATCTATAACGTGTTTTGAATTCCTTTATGCGTTAATTGCTATCAATCAATGATTCTTATTCAATCCTCAGGAATGTGATTATAATTGTCATAATATTTAAATGAAAAATTGCAATCATTCTACAAGTTAATAATTTATAAAAATAATAAAGCTATTACCTAAATAAAAACAAAAGTTGAGGTTTAATGTTCATCTTCACAATAAATATAAAATAAAATAAATGAAAAATAAATTGTTAGTAAAATATTATTTCTGAATACAATACTTATTGAAAAATATTTTATTTATTCAATATTTTTTAGCATGTATTTATAATGTTGAGGTGGTAATTTCGAAATATGAATTGGTTTTTTTGAAACATTGTTTTGAATAAACTTTCCTTTAATTCTAATTTATAAAATATAACAATATAATATGTACATTGTACCTACATACATTATAAATGTTGCAGTGCATTGATGAAATATATTTCCGTATTGACTTAAAAAATATTTTGCAATATTATTCAGTTCAAACAATTACGATTTTATATAAAATCATATTTTATAAATTTTGGAAATTATATTAAGCATAACAATAGTTTTGAAATACATAAAATAAAACAATTTTACTTTCGCATACATTTTTAACGCCAGACGACATAAGGTAGTCGATTATAATTATATTTCCTTTACCTTTGTTCGGCAAAATAATTACTTTTTAAGTTTTATATAAAAGTGTGCAGTAGGTACTATGTTCATGTAATATTGACATGAAAAACTCTTAATTATTAATTTAAGAAAACTAATCGGAATCTTTATTAAGTTAAACTTTTAAACGAATTCCATCGATCATATTAAGTAATTACTTATGTATATACATTAAAGGTTATAAATATTTAATACCTCAAGGATCAATAAATCGTTACTCAGGAAATATGGAATAATAACCGATATTACCGCAGACAATAAAACACGTTGGAAACACACAAAAAATATAAAAAATAACGAACGAAATGAGGTCATTCAATTTCGGGCCGAGCGAAAGTGTGTATTTTTTTTTCCTTTTTTACTCATTGCTTTCGTCTGGAGGCCGGTCATTGCGTACTTATTGTTACTGGCAAGGCTGAGCATACAGAGAAGTTTTCGTTCGAAATTTTATTGTGTTCGATTTTTAAAAATAATTTATGTTGACGGTTTGTTTTGTAAGTGTATTTAATATTAATATTATTATATAATGTTTTTGATTGTATAAATAAAGATTTCATTGTTTTAAGCGACATTTGATTAATAATTTAATAACGCGTTATTTTTTATTTAAAATATATATTTATTCAGTTTGGTTTTAACTATTTACAAATTATGATTCACATATTCAATTGCCTAATAATAAAATTTAATAGCAGAATCATGGCGTATTGGCCTGATATCCATGAGAATATTTTGGTAATTTAAGATAAGTTTAATTTGTTCCTAATATGTTCAAATCCTATTACGAATGTAAAATAAATCCAAATTAAATGCGATATTAAAACATATACCTACATATTATACATTCGTCCTAAATCATAATATTACTTCTTTTTACATTGCATACTTTGTAATATTGCAATGCAATCAACTAGATAACAATCGTCCGTGTGTGAACCGCCTAACAAGATGTATTTTCATAGCAATAAATCAGCATAAGAATAAAAAAATTAAAAGATATTAATCGAAAAAAAAATGTCTTCGACGACGAACGTTCCTATGTAGGCAGCCTAACGGGATGTTGGTTAGCAGATGTTTTCGCATAAATTGAGTTATGACTCAACTATTCACTCATTCTCTGTCCTTTTCCAACGAAAGCGAATTTAATTTTGATTTCGTTCCAAAACTTGTGAATCGTTTTAAAGTAATGAATTTTAATTAAGCACTTACAATACGTGACTAAGCTCTAAGTTGTAAGTACTTATGATTCGAATTACAACTTGAATTAATTTTAAACTTCATCCAAAAATAATTTTGTTTTTTTTTTTTTTTAACAGATCATTGCCCTGTAAGGGTGTGATTATAAATAACATATGTATTTCATTAATAAAATTAATAAAACATTATCATAAGTGAATTATATAATGAATTTTAATTTATATTTCAATAAAACTGCTACCGATTTTATTAAAAAAAAATCTGATAAAGTTTTTATAAATTTATGGCTACATTATATATATATTCTTATATATTTTTAAATAGTGCTATTAAAAATGTACATCTGTTGTAATATGATCAATAAGTAGTAGAGATCTTTGGAAGCACGTCTAGGTTGGTATTTCCACTAGTAATTTGTGTTACATACCAAACTAAGCCTCGATGAGCTTTCTAACAACAACACATTTCTAATGATTTAACTAAATAATAAAAAAAAACTCGTTTTAACATACATATCAGAGTATATAGACGTTACTAAATATATAATCGAATTAAATAAACAATTAGTCGGTATACACGCAAACTTTACAAATGTCCCTCACAGAACAGGTGTACTAAACCGCCTACGTAGCATTTGATTGCGCCAGACCTAGACTCGGACCGGAATAGATATGTAATGGCGTAACATTGACCGTTCCTGAATCAGGTTTCCGTTGACCTTTCTATATTATATCTGTTTCATCTCGATCTACACATGCCCAGCAGTGGGACATTGAATCTATTGAACTCGATTTAGGTTAGCTTTATAAAGATTTAAATGTAATTACAAAAATCACAAATGGTCTACTTATTTGTTTCAAATTAATTTAACAAACGTTTCATTTTGTGTTATCATCATAATTTAAAAAAAGAATAAAAATAATAACGCAATTCTTTATTTATTATCTATACAGCGTATGTTATTTGTTGTGGAATAAATTAAGTATTATTTATCTGTTATAATGTTATTATTTTTATTGGCTCTGTGTTTCTTGAGCCGAAATAGGAACGTAGTAACATTGACCGAACGTTCCCAATTCCGGTTTGAATCGACCTCTCACAACTTCACTTAATCTGTGGTCTATTGGATTGGTAATATCTATATTAGTAAATTGAACTTTAAATTTAGAACACTGAATAATACGTAAATTAAATACGATTTATTTAAATTAAGAATGCTTTTTGATTATTCGAATACTTAGATGAAATATGAAAATAAATAATTTTAAATTTAGAATACACATGTTGTATAGTTGTATTCTTATACTCTGATTGTTATACTAATCTCTGTTCTTGGCACAACAGAGAGTAATTATACAAAGTATTGAAATGATTAGATGTTTCAGATTCTTTGCAGTTTTAATTGTCATTTGACGTTTAACGAGTAATTTAATATAATAAATAAATAGTAACTTTGTAATTAAATTACATTACAACAAAATATTATTTTCTGTTAGTAGAGTTATAAAGTTAGTTATCATGTCTACTGACAAAATTTACAAATTTAGTTAGTGTTTTTTTTTTTAATTTGTCAATAATAACGATTCAAAGATACCAAGTTAAATAACTATCGACATATAACATAATTATACGAATTGTTATTAACATACGTAAGTAAGTACATGTTTTTTTTAAATATGTATCAGGAAAAAAACATTGTTTCACAATATTAATGTTGTAATAAAAGGACAATGACCTTAACGACGATATGTTTTGATATTTTTCAACGTTAAATTTCTTCAAGTTAGTCTTGACATTTGACGTTAATTCCTTGTCGATTATCAAGATTATTTATCGCATTACAATTTAATAGTAGGTATATATGTAAGTATATATAATTCGCGGGGTCAAATGCGATTTATATAAATATGTAAATAACAACTCGCCGTCGAAATAATTGAATTATATTTTAAATATTTCTTTATGGGGTTTATTTTTGAGTTATTACTGTAATTGTTTTCATTCGAAAGAAATAAAATAAAAAATAAATATAACTAATAACTTTAAAGATTATACTACAGTTTCTTTATATACAATTCTTTCGAAAATGCGCCGGCATAATAAACATTTACTTACAATTATATTAATAGATAATCTTTGTTAATAAATAATTTATTTAAATAAACAATTAAAATAAATTAACATAACTCTTAAGACTAAATTGTAAAACAATAAAAACGTGATGTCATAAAAAGTCTTTGTTTAAATCGACAGTCGTTTTCCCGCAAAGGCGAAGGATATTGAGACATAAGTAAATACATTATCTGTACGTATTTCTAAACGCAAGATGGCCGCCGATCGAGTGACTAGTTGTAACATTGACAGTTGTGTCAGCGTTCGCCTTGGCCGAGCGCGTGCGCAAGGACTCGCGCGCATTCGAGGGCGCGAACTTGAACTTTGAATTTCGAATGCCTTTAATTTTTCTTATATTTTTATTGTTATTTTATTTAAAATCTTCGTATTTCTATATTTAAATAATTATCGTTTATAATTTAATGTTAATTTTAATATTTTAAGCAACATCTTTATAAATATTTTACTTTACATTGTAGTATTACAATTTCTGTTATCAAATATGTACGGAGTTAATTTTGGCGCTGTACGTTTTGTTAAAACAATAATTTTGAGGTCAAAACTGCAAGTGCATTTATCAAATATCCTCAACGCTCGTGACCTGGTTCCAATTTTAAAAATACAACTCAAGGACGACATGACAACTTAATTTATCAATTTCTGCACATATATGTATGTTTTATAAGTATTATGTTAAAATTGCAAATTTTAGTATGTTAGACGTTTTAATTGTAATATGTATGATGTATTTGTAATTATGAGAAAATCAATATAATAAGTTTTTATATAGCTTCATAATAAAAGTAGGAAAACGCATTATGATTTTTGGGGCGCCAAAAACTTCCGACGGCTGAGTTTTAGCCTACGACCCCGCGTAGCTTCGTAGCGTTATTAAGAAAGTTACTCTAAAACTTACTTAAACTACACGTTTTCGATTTATTATTAATAGAAAAATAATTAAAGTTAAAATCGTAGAAATATTTTTCTGTTTTTGAAAAGTTTAATGTAATAAAATGTATACTATTACGATTTAACGTTCCTTCAGCGCGCGTCAACTCACAGTCGAATCGGTGTTATGATCGCTAATATTATAAGAAAAATTTGAATATTTAAATATGGAATAGAAATCTAGAATGGCATTTTCTATGCCGTCATTGGCCTTCGATCAAAATATAGGTTGCAATTTATTAACGCACACACGCGTACACACGCACACGGGGGTGACGCGTTGTCATAGAAAAAAAAGAGTGGGACAGATAAACGTTAACGAGTATAGGTGGGGCGCGATGGAGGGGGTCGAAAGAAAAACACAAAAAAATGTGCGTGAACCCCACGCACACGTACGCGTTCGATTACATTACGCACACCGTGACACCGAGTCAAGGAGACGGTAAGATTAAGGGCGCTATCGAAAAGCAGAAACGTAAAAGTTTTCTTTGTCCGCGGAGGTTTAAATTCAACTGTACTCACATGCGCCAGAGGTGGCCTGTTCCTCCTCGGTCCAGTTTGACACTTCGGTGGTAATTTTTGAAAAAATAATAATATATAAACAACGAAAAAGTTCCAAGCACGGATCGGCGTCACCTGGTCATCAACACTCAGCCGTACTTCGCGACACTGTCACAAATGATATACAAGCACATCACGCGCGTCACTTACACAAAAATATTCTTTAGCCTATTTATGTATAGTTCGGGTCCTAAGTTTCCATTTGATATGTGTGCATCGCAGCGAATTTTTTTTTTTTTTTTTTGTTCAACGTTACGACGAAAAAATTCACTAAATCCCAAAAATATTTATTTTGTATCACGAGAATGCACTACGCGAATGATATGAATATATATTTTTTTAATTATTTTATAAAATATAGTCTGTTTAAAATATTAATTTTTTTTTAGTTTTTTCTCTTAATTTGGATTCCTGTTTTTTTGGAGGTTTTTAGCGGTTGTCGCGTGTCGTGGTCCTGAATGGGAGCGGAAATGCGACTCTCTACTGATTGTGCATAGGCGGCACTGCACCGACGGCGCACACTGTACTAGACCGCGTGCGTACTTAGCCATTACCTTGTATTTACTGCGACCGAGAATGCCCGGCGATGCGCTCTTGATACTTGCTGCACCCACGATCGCATTAAAAATATACAATTTTTCTTCGAGCTTTTCAGTTCGATATAACTTTTTATATTGTATTAAATATTAAAAATAATTTAACAAGCTTAGATAATAGTAAAATGTATCACATAATCATATTTTTTTTCAAAATTGTTTATTGAGGTTCGGACATCGAAAACATGATTTAAACAATTGAGAAAGTTTTTAAAATTGACTTGAAAAAATATTAAATTCTATCATATTAGTTTTTTATTGTTTTAATAAGTTTTTAATAAACATTTAAATACTTAATGTTAGTGCGATATCAAATACATAAATAAAAGTACGTTACCCATTTCAAAGATGCTCCGTCGCTCTACACGGCACACATGCGCAGAATGCACCGTCGTTCATGAAGTCTGCACGAGTGTGAGTGCCGCGCTTGTATTCGAACCTTGGGCATTTGAGTTATACTTACTTATCTTATCTTTCGTACAAACACCGAAGACTTTTGAATTCGGCCGTGTACATTTTATTTAAACTCGTAGCGAATCCGCGAAGCGAAATTTCGAAAAAATTCGAAACTTCAAAATAGAACGCCATCCTTCGCTCGCTAGTGTGCAAAGTAAATTCGAATAGATGTTTGTGTGCACTTTTTTATCGTTTTTTTCTCGGAGTGTGGGTACTGGGTACGTTCGATTGTGTAGTCATTGTTGCGGGTGTGTGCGTTAGTGCATACGTATTTATGTATGTGTGCTCAGTTCTTGTAAGAAATGGTTCGGTGAAAAATTTTGTCGGAATCCGTATAGATGGCGCTGTAACTATGATGCAAATAGCACCATCAAAAATTATGTATCGATACGTTCACGGCGATAGCGCTTCTATTTCGAACGGCATAGGGACTTGATTAGTTTGTAGATACTTTTAAAAAATTTCGAGTCTAGCATGACTATATTCATTTTCCAATCGCGGTGGGAAGCCATTTTATTTCGTGACGCGTTGAAGGTTATTAAAGATAATCGTTAGTTTGTTAATGGCACTTAATAATAATAATGATTGCAGCAGGATGTGATCGGAATAATTTATTTATTATTGTCCTATTTTGTTTCGTCATACATCGTTTTAATGAAACTTTTTCGATTGTTTGAACAATTCTTAATGATTTAGAAATAATTATTTATTTATATATTATTTTATTATTTATTTATTAAAATTTGAATATCGAACATGCTTGAGAACGTTTTATAATACGAAGGGTCACTTGTAGAGATACCATAGAAGTGTAAATAATTATCAATATATCAATAAGAAATGGTTTGTATTCAATTTTTCAGTGGAACTTTCCAGATATTTTTAGAAAAGTCACGTGATCTTAGGATTGTACGTGGTGGGGGTCATACTACGATACGTCATAAGAAACAGCTTATTTAATATCTTTCGCACTTTTAACAGTTTATATAGATTGACTGTATATTGGTAGGGATTTGTGCAAGCCCTTCCGGGTGAGTATCACTCATCAGGTATTCTATTGCTAGTATTGCTGTGTTGCTGTTTGAATGGTGAGCCAGTGTAACTACAAGCAGAAGGGACATAACAACTTAGTTCCCAAGGTTGGTAGTACGTTGGTGATGTAAGGGATGATAAATTTTACAGTATATGGCAGTGAGGACCATTTGTCAGTCCGACTGATTATTTAAAAAAAAAACACGAATTATAATAAGCTATATCGGTTATAGTGAAACTTTTATACAGTAGTCATATTTACTCTACACAGTGCACACATAGGAAGGTGGTAATTTTCACACTTAAGTGAATGTTTATGTAACAAATATATGTACTTGTTCAAAGTGGATTTTAACAATATACATATAACATGTATGTTATAGGTATGTAACCAAGTGGATTATACTATGGTTTTTAAAACGTATAACGAAAAGTTTTATAAAAATCGATTCAGCAATTTGTTTTAATAGTGTGTAATATCGCTGTTCAATTTATTGGATTTCCTGTGTCGGGATTAACATTTGAAATTTAAATGAAAATCATTTTTTTTATTGTGTAGGTAGGCGGACGAGCTTATGGGCCACCTGGTGGTACCTAAGTGGCCACTAATATCCATAGACATTGGCATTGTAAGAGATGTTAACCATCGCTCACATCGCCAATGTGCCACCAACCTTGGTAACTATGATGTTATGTCCCTTGTGCCTGTAGTTACACTGGCTCACTCACCCTTCAAATCGGAACACAACAATATCAAGTACTGCTGCACTGATGGGTGGGTGGTACCTACCCAGACGAGCTTGCACAAAGCTCTACCACCAATTTTGTTATATTACTAATCGTTTCGCTTAAATAGTGTTATTTTAGTGTATTTTTTATACAATACAATATAATAAGTACTTCACCTACTCATTTAAAAAGCGTACTAACTTACTCTATGTATTTTTATTTAAAGCACTTCAGTTTACGACCCTTTGACCTAGTTTTACTTTTAATTAAATCAATACGTGATGTTTGTTTTTAGATCATTTTGTTGTTTATAAAACTAATTTAATTTATAAGACATAAGATCTTGATGCTGCATAAAGTGTGTTCCAGACATACTAAAAAAATTTTTTTTTAATTAGAATCACATCTGATAGTAGAAGCCGCAATTGTATGTGAATATATTATGTAATGTAGGATATTGTTATGTTATACACATACATAAATCCGATTGATTTATGTATGTGTATAACATGGGGGTCGTTGGTTCAAATCTGGGAATGCAGGTTGCCAGTAACTACAACTACACTACTGCAAAACAGACATAACGTCTTAGTCCCCAAGGTTGGTCGCGCATTGGCGATTTAAGTTATCTTTAATATTTCTTATATCGCCAACTTGTATGGTCAGTGGTGACCACTTACCATCAAATGGCCAATTTGTCCCTTAAAAAGTTATACTTTACTGGACAATGGCCTCCCCTCCTTTTTTTTCAGGAGAGCTAATTACACCACGCCACCCCAATGCGGGTGGAATACACATGTGGTAGAATTTCTCTCAAATTAATCAAATGCAGGTTTCCTTACGATGTTTTCCTTCACCGTCAAACACGAGATGAATTATGAACACAAATTAAGCACATCAAAATTCAGTGGTGTTTGCCCGGGTTTGAACCCACTACCATCTAACCAAATCAAACAAAAACAAACATCAATACAATACAATAATAATACCAGTGAGCCAGTTACTCTCGAGCAATTAAAAAAACGAATGATATCAACATTCTGTCTGTCCGTTTAAAAATATTTCATAAAAATCGTTACATTTAGGGTGTCATCGTGAATATAACGGTCCAGTGGTCCGCGGGCGCGTCTGGCGCTGACGGGCCTTCGATGCCCGGGTCGATGTGACAGACAGACAAAAATATACAATTATAAAACTGATATTCGGGTTAAGTGAGGCTAAGTTAGCATAACGGTTTATTGACATCAAGTTAGGTTAGTTATTTACAATTTTGAATATGTCGTTTAAGTTTATTATGTCTAACTTGGTGACCAATACTGTAGTAATTAACCGACTTCAAAAAAAGGAGGAGGTTATCAATTCGTCTGTGTGTTTTTTATAATATTATATCATAACCCTTAGTATACGATATTATATTTTTTTTTTATTGTAAACAATCGTATTATATTATATAAGTGTATATTGTCTGTATACATGCGCTTAGTTTATTGATATAATTCAAAACAAATATAATCGCAATTTTTACGAACTTTATTTATGTTTTTAATATAAATAAATAAAGCTATATATTCAAACTCATTTGTTTCATAATTATTTAAGCTCTTACGTACAGAAGTGACATTTTACTAACAATGTAAACAGTCTCACAGACGAGTTGAATATTATAAATTAAATATGATAACGTAATTAAAAAATTAAAATACATACTCTCAAAGAAAATATTTCATAAAGTATAACTAAATTAAAAAAAAAAAAACGAAAAGAAACAACCGATTTAAAAACATCCTGTATGTTTAAGTTAGTTTAATAAAAGCACAATCAAATGCGTTCAATAAAGCACGTGTATTATCCAATCAAAATGAAGCAAATAATAAAAAAAAACAACGATTCGGCAATTTTGAGACTGAAACCGTGTGGGCTTTACGCTGTTTACACAGAGTACACTCACTTGCCGGAAAACGGCCGAGCGACAATATTTAAAAAAATAATAAAAATATATAAATATATATTGGTCGTCTAATATTTTAAAAAATGAAAAGTCCTCTAAGACAAGGTCCACACTTCTGGAGACCCAAGAGCTGGCGCTTATTTAGCCCAAAGGCTGAGTCTAGCGGTGCAGAGAGGCAATAATGCCAGCGTCGTGGGTACAATGCCACAGGACAATCTTTTAGACGGTGTGTTTTTTATTTCAAATTTTAATGTGTATATTGTTTTAATTTTATTTTAGAATATAATAATATTAATTATATGTCAAATACGAAATTATATTTATGCATTATGTTACTTATTCAAGCTTTATCACAGCTATAACATGATATTAAAATACCTGTAAACAAAACACTTTTTATATAAAAGTGGAAATTAGACTAGCAATATGATAAGAAGTGGTGACCACCACCCCACGGGTAGGTCACCCCACTATGTTAGGAAGTGGTCACCACAAACCGTGGACCATTATATATAATGTTAAAAAAATATCATAACAAGGATACCACATGCTAGTAAAGAAATTAACGTTTAAATCAATAATAATATTATAAATGCGAATGTAACTGTATGTCTGTTACACTTTCATAACCAATAAACCGATTTTGATGAAACTTTGTATCAAACAAGCCTAAACCTTAAGAAAGGATATAGACTACTTTTTTAGTATAGTCTATAAGACATTATATCAATTAATGAATGAATTATATGAACTACGCTAAATAATAATAATAATAATAATAATAAAACTTTTTATTTCAGGACTAGCCCATATAGTGTTAGTAAAACATATTTTTTTAAACTTTACAAATTTTAAAATACAATACAATAATAAAAATAATTACATTTTTTTTAAATCATAATATTTATCAATAACAATTTAAAAATTTAATTTAATTTAATTTAAATAGTTTTTTAACATTATATTTAATATTTTATTATTATTATAATTTAATATAAAAATTTTTAATCAAGCAGTTATTTAATTTTAAACAAAAAACCATAAATAAAAATATAAAAATAAAAACAAAGCAATTAATTACAACAATTCTTAAAACTATGTTAGTAATACGTGGGCACGATCCCAGGACCTCCAAAGGGGACTATCTAGCTTTACAGCCAGTGTGTTGAGGAGTTTATTGGAGCTGTTTAGTAATCTGCTCATAGTGGACGCAGTCCGCTTGCGTATGATCGCATAGTAGTCATCTACACGAGCTTCCGCAAACATTGCCGACGCGCTGCAGTATCGAGGCTTTTTCAATAAAATCCTCAGCACATTGTTGTACTGAACACGCAGAGCATTGTATGCTCGTCGGGAGTAGTTCTCCCACAGACTGCACGTGTAGAAGGACTGGCAAAAGGCTTTAAATAAGATTAGTTTTACTTGTGCCGTACATCGCGCAAATCTACGTGCTAACATATTGCCTCTAACCGACAAAGCTCTGCGTTCGCGTTCGATATCGCTATCATCATCCAAGCGTTCATTCACAATATGCCCAAGGTATTTGAACTCAGATACTTGTTTCAGAGGAGCCCCACATAGGTGTACATTCGGTGTAAAATTGATGGGTTTGTTTTTTCCTCGAAAGATTAAAATTTCGCTTTTTTTAGCATTATATCTGAGGCCGTTCTCTTTAGCATATTCCTCGCAGATCTTTATTAATTTTCGAAGACCACTGACTGATGGACTCAGCAGTACCATGTCATCCGCGTAACTAAAGTTGTTCATTGAAACGCCATCTATTGAGCAACCGACACCTGCTCTGCTGAGCCTGTCTATCAGCTTGTTTATGTAGAGATTGAATAGCCTGGGTGACGTCAGCCCCCCCTGTCTCACTCCACATTTCAGCTTGTAAGGATCACTAAACGCTTCACCCCACCTTACCTCGTTACTCTGAACACCATACCAGTACTTTAACAACGATATCAACTCGGGTCTTAAGCTAGTTTCTGTTTCAAGTTTCTGCCACAAAACTTCATAGGAAACGAGGTCAAATGCCTTGGACAGATCCAAAAAACACGCAAACACATGTGTTTTTCTATCTGTGTAGTATCTTACAGTTTGCTTGAGACACAGTATTGCACTCTCAGTTGATAGTTCTGACCTAAAGCCGAACTGCGCATCATGTATATTGACTGCTTTACTAAGCTGCGTATCAAGCAAACTGTCAAGAACCTTAGCTGTAATGGTAGCAAGAGATATAGGTCTGTAGTTGGTTCTGTCTGCCGCATCCCCTGTCCTAATTTTGATAATAGGCACGACTACTGTCCTAGTCATCGAGTCCGGCAGGAAACCATGGCTAACACAAATATTGTAGAACCAGCCTAGAACTCTTGGAAGGTGCACGCCAGCATGCCGCAGATGCTCAACACTAAGGCCATCATGTCCAGGTGACTTTCCACGCTTCATACTCATAATCGCTTCTACTACTTCGCTAGTTTTGAAACGTAGCAAGCACTCCCCGGTGCTCTTAATGCCCCCACTGTCAGCCACTGTGCAGTTGACCTCACAAGGCTCCACTTTAAATTGAGTCTTAAACATATTAGCTATATTTCGGCACCCGCTCACGCCCCCTATTTCAACGCTCGGGCTCGGCCTTGCATTCAGTCTGTTTGTTTGTTGCCAAAATTTACCAAAGTGTTTATTCTTATATGACGTTGCTAGTATGTCCATTTTAATCTGTTCTTCGTTGTCTTGGCACCATTTGAGTTTGATTTTGAAGGCCCTACGAGAATCCTTCATATCATCGTAAATGGCTCCATGAGTTGGCCTCCCCGCCCATACCCAAGACTGAAAACAATAACGAGCCCTAGCATGAAGCGGTGCCACATGCTTATTCCACCCTATGATGGGTCGCTTATTCCTACATGGTCCCATTTTGTAACAATATATCGCTGCATCTTGCAATATTCCTATGATGCTATCGTATATATTTTTGATAATTGCTTTGTGTTCCGAAATATTACATAATTTATTACAACAATCTACCAAGTCCTTAGGGAAATCAATTAATTTTAGTTTTTCATTACAATAATTCTTATATAAATCAATCTGATCAGCATCCCTGCGACCCCAGACTACTTTATTAATAGCTACATTTTTAGCCGACTTTAAGCCAGAACGATCTAAGCCAAATCTACAGTAGATCTCCAGGGGATAGTGATCAGACCACGTCACATCATTTTTAATATTAATGCTATCGATATAATTTCTAGCCAAACGAGTTACAACACAATGATCTAACCAACGTGTACAGCCATGACTATCACTCATATAAGTGTAAACATCAGAACAATTTGACAGTATCTCATAATCAATACATACCCACTTTTGATAAAAGTCATTACAAAATATATTAAGCGCTGCGTTAGTTGAGAAAAAGCGCTGACCGCATCATAACGTCAATATATATGTAATCAATAAAATCTGATAACAATTGAATATTTCTATTAAATTGAATTTGAATGTGGTGATAAAATGTCGTGATTTAAAGCACTAAAATTTCGACCAAGAGTTATAGAGATATTTTTGTCGGTGTAAAATGAAGCTAGAAGCAGCGATAAAGGCGCTGGATTAGTGATACATACATTTTACTTGAAATACATACATATGTATAGTGTAAGTTTATACCTATTAATAAGTGCGACTGCCGTGCAGTAGCCTATATTAATTACAGTAACAAAGAACGCAAAAAAAAACACAAAATCGAGAATTGCTGGTCGACTATATCATGAAGTGTGGAAACTTCACATCTGACTGATGTCACTTTTTTTATATGTAGGTAGAGCTACGAACCTCACATGGTAAGAGGTCACCATCGCCAATAGATTTACTAACCATTACTTACATCGCCAAGGCACCACTAACTTTGGGAAGGAAGATGTTACGTCCTTTGTGCCTGTACACTTGCTCACTCACCTTTCGATCTGATACATAACCACAACCAATGGTAGGTGGTACGTAGACAGGGTTGAACTAAGCACTACCACATATTAAGTTAACTGAGTATATGGTTCTGACATACAGCGATTAAGCGCTAAGTCGAATTTCAAGCTATCACGGAAGCTTAAATAAAAACGATTCTATACTTTACTCTTTACGCTTTCACGGCTAAACTACTAAAGCGATTTTGATGTGGTATGAAGCAAGCTTACACCCCATAAAAGGACATAGTCTACTACTACAGCACGAAAACTAGTTCTATAATTATGGAAATGTTCCAACTATTGACGCAAACCCAAAACTAAGGACAAAGGAAATTTAGCAGAACTGCGTTGACAAATAATATAAATCACCTAATTAAATTATTATGAAATTTATGTATCAACTCTTTTAATTTATCGCTTTTATACATATTAACGTTAATTAATATAATTATTTATATTTTGCGAATAAAAATCGTACCGCGTCCGAGAACTATGTGATGTTTTTAATAAGAACGGATTATAAAAGATAAATAACGATTGCGATTTTATTTTTAAAATAATATAATATTAAGATTTATTTATTTTATTTATAAATTTATTTTATTTATTATTAAATAAATAAATTAGGATTCAGAACGTTTTATAACTTGAATATTATGATTGTTAATTAATTTCAAGAAAATATTTTATGTAATAATTAAATAAGATATATGTAATTAGTTCACTGTGCACTAAGACCTTTACACACACAGGTTTCACGACGTTCACCGAGCACAAAGTTAAGCAAAGAAAACCGTTACTCACTGAACAATGAATGTTATATTTTTTTTAATTAAATTAATAAATGTATACTTATATTGACCGGTGTTGTATTATTTTAAAATTGCTGCTATCTGTAGTGTTTTTTAACGGGTTACTGTAATCTACGGAGTATCGGCCGTGGATATATTTTTCAACGTTTTTCAGCTTAAGTGAGTTTTAAAACTGTACACTGTGCTCTGCAACACTTATCGATAAATTTCTTTGTCATTTTTTTTATATTCATTGCCATTTAAGTTTGTTAAATTAATTTGTAATTATGTAATATACTTTGGTGTTTAATTAGATTTTTTGTTTTTTTTTTAATTAATGAGAAATTTTATTGTTAAGACGTACTTGGTGAGGTATAATTATGATGTGGTTGTTTTAATTTGTACCGTAATGCAGAAATCTTTTGTCGTAAACACAAAAAACGTTAAGTTCAAATTTGAAATTTAAAAACGAAGTATCTAATGCTTTCATTTGAAATTTGTAAAGATTTACTATAAAATTGTTCACATAACTTGTTAGGACTCAAAGCAGCGTTAAGAACTTAAATGGGCAAGCAAAAAACTAGAGCAAATTTCTTTTATAGAAGTCGCCATGACACTTTTTTTGTCGCCGACCTAAGATGGCGCGTCACGTCTAAAACAAAAGAAGTATCGACCCCACCCACACACATACACAAAAACTAAAAATATATTTAAAAAAAAAAACAAAATTTCGAATTTCGAATAAAAACGAAGCCAGTTAAGGTTAACTAGAAAATAGTGTTTGCAAAATGAACAACGATAAAGCGAAAATAAAAATTCGGTATTCTAGATCCCGGGATCGGGACACGTAGCTACGTAATCCCGTAGAGCGGGCATGCAAAGTCGTATAACAGTGGCACAGTTACCGGGAAATGCATCAGGCGACCACTTGTTGCTAGCACCAACTCTCGCTTCCACGACGCTGCTAAACTTCGGATATTCACCCCGACTTGCTCCAATTATCCGCACTCTACCGACTCGCGATCCCGGGACCGAAATTTAAATCCCGGAATATATATTAACGATTTCTAATACGATTACAAACTATTAATTAACTATATTACCTACTTAACGCTATTTCAAGCACGTTTCACTACGCGAAGCCTAATTAAGCCAACTTATGGAACTTGTAACAGGAACTGCGATAATTACAATAGTTCACTTTTAATAAAACTTTTTTTTTTTTAAACAAACCGAACAATACTATTTTCAAAATATAATATCGATCTTAAACACCTATGGCAATCAACTCACAGCACTTCACCAACGTCTTAAAACTCTCGGAGACACTTAGACCGCACTTACAAGAAATTTGACGTTACGGAAAATATGGGATATATAGAGACGGGACTCCGGGACTCGTATCGATAATGCGGGATTGTTATTTATTTATTGTAACGCGTTAATTTGATTATTAATGTGGTCGAAATGTTTTAGAATTTAGATTGTGATTGCGGAGCGGCGAAGTTGCATTAGTGCACGCCGGCCTGGTTGCAACAGGTTGTTTGGCGGAGGAACTACAGGGCGCATGCGCACTGCGGACCAGCGATGCAACGCGCCACAGTGGCAGCTAAACATTCAGCTTTATATTTCCTTGTACTTAACACATATCTCCTTATACGGTGGAGGTTTTATTATCTGTTTTTTTTAGATCATTTATTTGTTTATTGACAAGTATTTATAAGATATAAGCTGTTATTAATTTTGAAATGTATTTTTATGTATAACGTTATAAAAAAATAATTAAAAAATATATATAATTGTTTTTTTTTTTGTTATAATTGTTATATTCCATTTACATATTCAAATTGACTTATCGTTACAAAAACTAAAAATGATTTAAAAAATATACTTTATAATCGTAATGATTTTAATGATGTTTTATTAAATTTTAACAGATTA
This sequence comes from Nymphalis c-album, assembly GCA_963151315.1. Lineage (NCBI taxonomy): Eukaryota > Metazoa > Arthropoda > Insecta > Lepidoptera > Nymphalidae > Nymphalis > Nymphalis c-album. Next base: position 7,143,355 of record OY720609.1, read on the forward strand.
TTAATATTTAAAAAAATAATATTCATAAATATATATATGTATATAAAACGCGACCATTGCGGACCGTCCCCTGCATTCGCTCCTAACTCTATAGCCGCATGTAGAATTAGGTGGAATCCTTTATCTCTGAATACCCATACGCTTAGATACCGTCTTACCACCCCAGGGTGGTGCGTCCCACGCTATACGTACACCACCACTCAGACGGTACCTGATTAGTTTTGAATTCAGAATATTATACAATCAACGTGTATTTGTTAAATATATACTAGAGAAGTAAATTAAGATGTTGCAAATGCACTATTGGGTTAGGGCCCCCTCTCCTTTAAGGGGAATGTTTTTAGTTCACTTTTAAGTTCCTCGAACACAGTATAGTGGATACAAATGCACATTTCATCACTTATACACTGAGACCTTCACCGTTGAGACAAAAAATATTAATTAAATTAAAAAATAAAGCAATTCTAGTTTATGGTTTATTAACATATGTAATAACGCAGCAATAATATATACACATATACACACACGGCCATCTGATCCCAAACTAAGCAGAGCTTTTACTATGGAAACTAGACAACTGATATACTTACATATACTACTTTTCTTTTTTTAAATACATACTTATATAGATAATTACACTCAGACTCAGGACAAACAGACATGATCATGCAAATGTCTGTCCTGGGTGGGAATCGAACCCACGACCCTCGGCGTGAACGCAAGTATCTTATCAACCACGCCAACCGGCTCGTCATAATATGTATATGTCATAGAAATGAGTGACATATTAGGTTGAAATACCATACTAATACGTAGATTTTGTTAAAGATATACAAATATATAGAGTGTTACAATTATTCAAATATATACAACTGTCATTCGCTCATTCACACTACCCTCACAATGTAATATCAAATACTTATATTTAAAGAGACGACTTGACAGTCAGACAGCCATCCGAGAGTCATCCCTTGGTGAGAAAGGTCGTGTCCTTTGTATTAGTGCATATTCTGTGTAATTAGAACTTTAAAGTTATAATAAATGTCATTAGTGATTTATATTTATGGTGTTATTTCGAAATTCCTTCTGAGCGTATCAAGAGATATAAGGATGGGTAAATCGATGAGGCGGTGACCACACGGCTCGCATGTTTTGTAAACAAGTAAAATATAGACCTAATGACATTTAGACAGGACCAAATATATTTTAATAAATGCTCTCCTAACCCGATTTCGATCACTCAATGGAGGCTGGACGTATCCATGTGACGGACACTCTATTACCTCATCCTAATCAAAATTATAAATGCGAATATGAGTTTGTATGTTTGTTATGATTTCACCTCTAAACTACTCAAACGACAATTATTAATATATTTTTTATTAGTTATACATTAGAAATTGTTTTAATCGATATACATTATATACTACGTTACAATGGACTATGTATATAACTTCAACGAATTCCAGTGAAACATGGTTGGAAGGATACTAGTATTGGACGAAATCTCATTACCCATATAAAGGTAGACGGACTGCCGAACTTCAAAATGGCCTTAAACGAATTATATGTCGCTCTTTCGCGCTTCCGTATTAGATTACAGCGGACTACCCTCGTATATACGTACGTACTGAGTACTTTATATATATATAAAGTTTGACTGCCCCGTTGGTCTAGTGGCTACGTGTAAGGCCGCCGACCCGGCAGTCCTGGGTTTAATTCCCAAGTCGGGCCAATACAATGTTATTGAGATTTTCTATCGAAAATTCTCAGTAGCAGACCGGAGTCTGGAAGTTGGAATTGTGTACACTCCCGTGCCTCGGAAAGCACGTTAAGCCGTTGGTAGTACGCCTGAACTCTTTCCGGACGTGTCGGATTGCGTGTTATGAGAGCCAGGGAATAGAGAGTGCACCTGTGTTTGCGCACACACTTGTGCACTATAATATCTCCTGCGCAGTTGGCTAATCTCTCTTGAGATTGGCTGCCGTGACCGAAATAGGTCTGGAGGACATTATTATAAATTTATGTAGTGGATTATTTATACATTTAATGATATTAAATTTATTTTTGTATGTTTATTAATTTATTTACAAAAATTTGTACATAACATTGTTTTGTTAAGAACATACTTTTATTATACTTAAAATTTTATAAGTAGTAATTTGTATGTTTGTAAGAATTACTACAGTAATTATTCGTAGTAATTAAACAGAGATGGGCCAGTGGTTACATGAATCTTAACGGAAGCGGGTTCAAATCCCAAAAATAATATAATTGTGTATTTAATTTTTTTTTAATAACATTCGAGTTAAAATATTTCCAAAAGTATATCCACCAAGGCATATTGGAGCAGCGTGGTGAAGTAAGCTCTAACCATTCTACTTCAAGGGAGGAGGTTTTTGCTTTATTCATTTTATGTAATGAAACCAATTTTGGCGATATTTCCAATTTTTCTGCTAAATGTTTCAGAGCGTCTCGTCGTGGGCGTAAAATAATCTCCTTGTCACAGCGACCGTCTGGCGCGCTGGTTAGCGAACTTTGTAATGAAGGCACTGTCCTGACATGAGAAATTATCTTATTCTTGGCTTACTTATTTTTTTTATAATAAAAAAAAATATTAAAAAATATAGTAAGAGTGGAGCGGTCTTGACAAGCGTGAAGTAGGACACCAGGTATGTGGAGTGACGATTTACGCCTGGAAATTGAGAGCTGAAGATCACGCTCAGTGGTGTGCTATAGGAGATGATTATGTCTAGTAGTCTAATACATGATGATGAACAGCTAGAAATTTTTCCACTGCTGGGCTAGACTCCTCTCCCCGTATAAAGTTTGGGTCTTATTCCATCTATGCTGCTCGCATGTAGTCCGGATGGATTACCATCAGGTGGCCCGTTTGCCATTTCACTTATTTATAATAATAAAAATATAGGCAAGCAGCATTACTTATCTTTATTAATACTATCAATGGAAAATAAAGACTTATTTAAGCTAAACGTTGTGTGTATGTGTGTGTGTGTATGTGTGTGTGCATGTGTGCGAGTCGGTGTACAAAACAAAATCAATCTCACGTGAAGTTTGAACTCTCCAAAATGTTTAGTAGCAACTTTGCGTAATAACCCTTTCCTTCATAATATGACTCCTATGGCCGTGACCGAGGAACAGCGGGAGCGGATTTAGAAGCGCAAGCGTTTTATATATTATCACACAAACGTATATATTTAACATGTTACTTTGATAATTTGTGGATTGATAGTATGTTCCTACGCTAATGATAAATTAAATTTTATTTAAAATTTGTTTCAAATTATATATGTAAGTAAAAAAAAGGAATTACTTTATGCCCGTTATAATGTAACAAATATTCTTTAGCGATCATCTAAGATATTAAAGAAAAGTACAAATAACAACAATATATTTCTATGTAACATTTTACTTTTTGATTACTAACAGATATTGTATAATTTCGAATCGATTACCCGCTAATCGCTCCCGCGTCCGCCCACACAGTGACAACGTTGTCTAAAACTCCCTTGCGAACGGCAAACAGAATTTCACACAAGTACAGTAAAATGAGTAGAGTATGGAGTATGATATTAACCAGCTAACGTCCGCCCGACAGTTTTAATTTGAAAATTTCGAGTCCCGCTAAACGTCTAGAAAATTCGAAACTTAGTCTGTACGTATTTTTGTTCTATTTATGCACTAAATTAACTTTCACTACCTGTTCCATGATAGGGTATAAACATTCATTCCAAAATTCAAATCATATCCCTTATTTGACAATAGTTTTCCCACGCGCGTTAGGGGAAAGTGGACAGGTATTAGGTAAAAAAAGTAGCCTATGTACTTTCTTGATACTTAAACTAGCTTCATACAAAGTTTCATCAAAATCGGTGCAGTCGTGCAAGCGTGGCAGACAGACAGAGTAACTTTCGGATTTATAATCTGTTATTGATTGTCAAATTAGAAACTACCAATGGCTCGGAAAAGAAATACCCTGGCCTCAGACGAAACGGTGAAAGAAGTTTGAAAAAATATATATATTTTTTAATTTTTATAATGTCTTGTCTTTACAAATTTTTAGTAAAAAAATATTGCGAGAAGGCGGTCGTCTCATTCCCAAGGGGTGCTATCAATCCTTCACAAATATTTTTTTTAATTTTTACTTATACAATAGACATTGGTAATGTAAGAATTGGGCATTACTTACATCGCCAACGCGCCACCAACATTGGGAACTAAGATGTATGTCTCTTGTACCTGTAGTTCACTGTGTCAGTCACCGTTCAAGTCGGATCGGCTGTTTGGTGGTACAATATCTGCTTAGTGGGAGGAACCAACCCAGATGAGCTTGCACAAAGCTCTACCAAGTAATGTCATGTGTGGAAATAGTCTAAAAATTCAGCTGTAAGTGATCCAGACATACGATCAGGTGTAGTTAAATTGATTAAGATCATAATATATAAGTATAGTTATGTTATATACTTTCGTTTTAAATCAGACTTGCGTAAGTGATATAGATTAGATAAGGCATCTTCTTTTGAAAACTTTGAGATTTTATTATAAGTTGCTCCTTGTGGGTTAGTGAATACACATGTCAGAATTACATCCAACGACAGAGGCTAGTTTCCTGTTGTTTTCAAACACATGAAAATTTAGTGGTTCGGGTTTGAACCCGCGAACTTTGGTTATGATTTATGAGTTCTAATCACTGGACTACCTCAACTCATAAAACAAGTAATTGTCTGTTCTTCATTTGAAACATGATGTAAAAAGTTAGATGTGACTTAAAAAAAATACGTTTCCAATTTCATTTTTTTTTGTGCTTGCAATTCTTCAAAAAACCGACATAACCTTGGCAACACGCGTTGAGATGAGACGCTTTAAAACCTATTTGAATAAAGAACGTTCTTTCACATTAATAAAATTATCATAACTAAAAAATAAATTAATAAGCTCAGAAGAGCAGATGAACTATTGAGTTTTAATGATACAGAACATTTTTTTAAAATACACTCAAATATTATATTACAAAATGACATCTTGCATACAAGTTATATTTTCTTACCAAATAATTCAACTGTATTTGGTCACAAAGCGCTACTAGCGGCTTTAAAATAGAGGTAAAAGTTAGTCGTGCATTTTTGTTGTATTCATTCACGCGTTAGTTTTGCAGAGCTAATATTTCAAAGCGAATTTATGCTTGTTTCGCGTGGTTTTATTTTAAAATTGTATTGCTATTTGGTGTATTGAATAAATAATAAATTAGAATTTAATTGTAATACATAATCTGTTTGTGAAATACGCGAAATATTTTTCAACTTCAATATGTTTTTTAAATTTAAAATTCGAATGCCCTGTAATTGAAATGCGAGATTAATTATTTTTTTCACGTTGTATAATATTTATATTCGAACGTATTCGAAATTCAAATAATATATCCGTACACCAAATCTGAAATGTTGTTAAAATAAAAATTACTAACCAATGAAAGTTCACCTAATCGCTACTGATTATATTATTAACCAATAAACACTAACCTAGTATATAGACCATATTTTTCGTCCAACGCTGCAACTCCTTCCGTATAGCTCTGCGTTCCTGCTGACAGCGCGCGAATGAGCACTCCGCCATTGCACACGTGCGACAACCCTGAAAGCATTACATTTATTACTAATTAGCTAATGTCTAGCACGTGTTGCTATTGTAAAGCCTAATTATTATTTTTGTAAACAATTATCCAAGTAGGTCACAGCCTCCTAGCATCATTCTTTATACATTTATATAATACAATAAAAGGAACTTTTTTCAAATTTTCATCTTTATAAATGGTTAAAGCAAGTAGAAGAGTATACCACAATCTTTATACAGATAAAATAAAATAAAACTACTTTTTTATCATCTTAGTATAAGACATATTAGGTGAAATATTTTGTAAATAATTTGTTTATTTATAAATAGTTGCTCACACATTTTATCATAGACTTTCTGGTAGTCGATGGTTAATGACCCCGTCCACAAGTCACTAGCTGACTATAAGAAACCATTCCTCACGCCGTCGATGCTCTGACAAGTATTAATACACTGACTGATAGAGCGTTAAACCGAAATACAGATAAGTAATAAAACTAAAACCGGTGGGATGCAAGTTTAATTTTTGTATTTGTCGTGAAACGGAACGTGAACGCCAGCCAGAGCCGACAACACATACTTACAAACACTAAATGCTTCACGTTGCCCATTGTACTGGATTCAAATCAAAGAAGATGATAAATAAAAAATACAATATAACTTATTATTATTATCATATTTCTTTTTGTAAATTATAAAAAGTGAAATGCGATCGAGTTGATAATTTTATTAATTTTAAATAGATACATATACGTTAATATTTTATCCATACACAATAAAAGGTCAATTGAATAACTGAATGTTACTAAAAAGCTAAAAAAAACGCAATTGCAGTAAATAAAATAAAATTGTTCATACAAGAAGATCTTAACATCTTCTAAGCCAATATAATAAAAATATTCAGTCGACTGTTCTTATTTCAAAACTACAAATCATTAACATAACGAAATAATAAAAAGTAAATAAATACGAATTCGAAACAGTACCCCGTTACTAATACTAAGCTTCACAATCCGTTAGCAGATCCAATTACTATAACATCGTATCGAGTGCGCCGGTGAATGACCCCTGGATGGATTCTTCGAAAAACCTTCTCATCAAGGAGCTCCCTAGCACCCGAATATACCCTAACCACCCGATTTTAGCCCCCGAATTCTTATAGACGCGTTTAAACTTCAAATTTACTTGAACGAGTAAAATTTATCGTGAAAATAAACCAGATATCTACTCTATAGGCTGAATTTTAGGCGGGAATTTCCTCGTTAAAACCGGCTTAGACCGATTTGTATTCTTCTGTTTCTTTGTAATTTTTAAAATTGGAACGTTTTCTGAATAGTTTCATATTTCGAATTTGTATTGCCGTAGTGATATGCTGCTATTAAGCTTTCGTCGAGTTAATGAAGAAAAGAGAAATGGAGTGTTTCGTTTTTTTTTATTTTTATTTGCTGTTAATATTTTAATTGATTAAACATTGCCAGTTATTGGTGAGACTGAACGCGTCGTTATTTCGAACTCCAGACGAACGGGGTGGTAGGGGGGGGGGTATCGCGAAACTATTCTTATTTTAAAATCTCTCCACGGAATATGCCACGAAGAGGTTCTTATTTTAAAAATATCACGCTCCACCGAAATTTTCTTTTTAAAACCCGAGGGGGGTGAGTTCTTCCGAAATCCACCCGCGCCAGCGGGCAGTGATAATTTTCTTATTTTATTCAAGACGCCATTACGCTCGAGTGGGTAAGCGGGATATCAAGGGTGAGATCGATACTAATATTCTCGTGTTATTGTTTCATTCGACGGAACCTTCACATTATATATGTATTATTATTAAGTCTATTGTAGAATACTTACTTATTCACTTGAACAAACATACAGAAAAATAAACGTTTTCACAATAAATCCTTTTAGGGCTCATTTCTGCTTCGTTTCACAATAAATTATACTTAGTTGTTTAATTTGAACAAAGCAGTTTAATTTAACAGACTACGTTCTTTAAAAATCTCAAATTGTTAGCCCCGAAAAATAAACAATTTAAATAACGAAACAAAGACAATCCAGACATTATAATAACAGCCAAGCGACAAATAAAACTTGAAACTGGCCGAAAAGAATATGACGCTTCACCGAAAATCTTTTTTAAAAACCCAAGGAGGTGGAGGTACCAAGTCCACCCCCTGGCCAGTTATGATATTCTTATTTCAGGTTAACCACCCATTAGATGATAAAGCTATGAAACGCTATGGTTCACTAACGCTTTTTGTCATTGGTAAATAACCTCAGGTCTATGACAGATAATCCTTCAATTTAGAAAAAAAAAAAACATTTGTGGCAGTTTTTATCCGTATATTGCTGTCAATACAAAAACACTTCTATTTCAAAGTGCTTAAGGTTTGTAATCTTGACAAGGCATTTGTAAAATGTTATTAAGATGAATATTTAAAATCATTTGTAATCTGCTTATAGTATGTTTATTTATTTTAATGTAATGCTACTAAAGCTATACGTAGCGATGTTTTCGTGAACGATTAGCATTAAAATTGCTCGCAGCGTTCCGATTTTGTTATTAAGATTGTGTGTGTGGCTTTATGTCCCAAGACGGCACAAAGACAGTCTTTGCCATGTTCACTTTTTTAAAATGTTAATTACTTTTTTAAGAACACTGTGTGAAGAAAAAATTTCGCTTTGAGAATAAGGAGTTTTATGTACAAAAGAAATTTGTCAAATAATAATTCTTTCTCGTTTTTAAATTAAGAACTATGTCGATCTCGCTGTGAATTATATTAATATTTATGGCGGGATTTTTAAATTTTTAAATTTGAAAATAGAATTTCTGAAGCCTCTGTGGCGTGTATGGAATTGTAAGTGCTTTTTTTTTCGCTGGTTTTTATTTTACTAAATGAACAATTAATACTAATACAATACTTAAATCCATTTATTGTTGAGATAAGTTATTCAAATACCTATCTATTTGATCGCTTACAATTAATATAGAACGTTCTACTGAAGAATATTAGATGCATTGTAAATTAAGTCTTATCATGTATGGAATAAGTGTTATATTCGAATAAAGCTTCGAACCCTACCCTTCCAAGGTCCTAACCTAGTCAGTAAAGAGAGATTGTGTCACTGTACCATTGTGACTTCTGTTTCGATGTTAAGTCAATATGTTACTATGAGACGTTCAAAATAAAAAATACAAATGATTTGTGAATATAAAAGAATTATTTATTAGTAAGTAATTTAAACTATATATAACAAATGTATTATTATTATGTCATTAAAATAAATGTGTTTTTAGTAAATTGGATAATATTTTAAGTCTACCGTTTTCATTTCCAATCAACACAAAGGAAGTCTTAAGGTAAAAAAAAAGTTATAAAGTATAATATACTTATTTTATAATAATTACATAAGGATATTGTAGTCGTAATTAGTAACAAAACTTAGCTACGTAATTGATTAAAACAAATGAATAAATAAAATAAAAAGCGATGACACAATACACAAAGGGAGGTAACGTCTACACACCGAGGGGGGTAAAACGCATGTAATTTATTCATAACATGCAGATTCCGATACGAACAAATGCATGCTAATTTCGCACAAAAAAGCCAATAATCTTCCCGCCAATTTCAATCGCTGTCAAATTTGGGTTCCCCCCTATCCCCCCCAGATCAATTTACGATAACTCGGTTTCGCCGTCTCTCTCCTCCTTAAGACACCCGGCTATCCCCGTCCCCCCGGATAACTTCTAGAATCGTAGGGATGGGGTAGCACTCGGTATGTAGTATAAATTGATATGGCGGTATGTCGGCGTTTGATTGATTTTTTATGTTCATATATATATTGTGTTGTTACAGTACTTTGATCTTGTATACACACATGATATAGTAAGATTTAGTATATTATATCGGATTGTGGTCATTTATGTGGAAACAAAGCCGCCGCGTATAGTCGTTAGAAGATTTTTTTACCCAATAGTGGGATATAGTGGGATACTATTAAAGTGAAATAGCAACAGTCGAACCATGTCAAGTCATTAATCAAAAAAGGGTGTTTGTTTGTCCTTTCAAGCATAACTACAAAACGCATCGACTGTATTACTTTAATAGAAATAATTTCTCAAACGGAGTATGTAATTGTTTTTTTAATTTTGCGTCTTATGATTAATCTATTGTCAGATATGAATTCCTCCCCGTTACACAACCTTAGCATTCTCTCGCGCGGGTATGGCCCGGGTCTTATTTTTAACTGTTGTGTGCGTCGCGTCCGTGTGTGCACGGGGGTGCGGCGTGCGTGTGTGCGTGTGTTTGAAATATACCCCCGTACCGTGGCTCGGAATTGATGTTTTTAATTAGTTTCCAACGCTTTTCGTCGGTCGCCACCGTCGCGTTTTTATTATTTATTAAATTAATTTATTTATCCATTCGTTATTTGTGATTCTGCGGCATCTCTGCTTTGAATTAATGTTAAGTTCTTGAATATTCATATTTAATAAATTTTAATTTGTTACCGAAATCGTTTAAATACACATGATATTATAATTAATTTAGAATTAGATTGTTTTATTAATAAAAATAACTTAAATGAAAGCGCTCGTACGTTACAATCAGATGTTACATATAAAACATTGTCGTAGCTCAATCGCCAAGTTTTATAATAGTAGTCTTATAGGCTTATACGAAACATAAGTTCCAATTTTCTTAAGTAAGACTTAAGATAACATTTAAAAACAAATATATAAATAAATATGTTTATGATAAATTACGAATTAAAAAAAATACATTGCTGATTTTTCACCTCGTAAGCCTATCTATACATGAAAATCATTATTTGAATCAATCTAATCAAGTCAGTCAAAACTAAACCACGTCCGATATCAAATAAACTTTAATTGAATAAACATCGCGTGAAACAATTTTCGTCAAAGTTTTTAATGTAAAACGAAACGTTAACCCGGCCGCTTCCTGAAAACTTGCCATTGTTCAAATTTCAATGGATGGAACTTTCTCGACGCTGCCACGCTTTGATCTAACAAGTGATTTTGGTACATTGATGTTGGTAACACGGCTCTGCATCGGCTATGTTAGTTCTAAATTTAATCTGTGGTTCATTTTATTAATGCCGTTTAAATTAAATTTAGTTCTATGTTTTTTTTTGTTTGAAATTGGAACAATTATTTTTGTATTAATTTATGGAATATTGGCCTTCGGTTTGTTTTTTTTTTTAATTTATAAAGTAAAGGCTGATGTTAAGTGGTTGAAATTAGTACTTACTATTAAGAAATTCATAAACCAAAGTAAGATGGTCCTTGTAATCACAACATGAAAAAGGATATACCTAATATCCTTTTTCATAAGGATTAGTATATGTATGTATTAATATATTTAAATATAATATTAGGTGAATTTTAATTTTGTGATAGTGGTTTTATAATCTCCTAAAGGTAAATAATAAATTTCGATTTTCCATTCAACTGCAGTCTAACAAGCTTTGAGCTTATCTCAATGGAATTTAAACCTTACGTCTTTTTGTGAATATTTAAATAAAAAAATTACCACTGTTGTCTTTGTTTTGTCATATTTGCTTAAATGGTACGTATGGTATGGTAACGTATGGACCACCCATTCTAGTTTGTACTTGTTTTACTTTCAAAGCTCAGAATTACATAACTATATTACAAAATTTACGAATATATTTATATGTATACTTCTTATTATCCCATAAATCATAATACACGGTAAATGGCAAGGCTGCTATGAAATTCAAATATAGAACGCGCAAGCATTTTTAAAATTTAAATCAAACATATTTTAGAAAAAAAATACGCTGCATCACGAGTTTGAATATAAATTTGGAATTTCTTCCGAATCGTTTGAACATTTGAATGTGACCCACAAATATTCTTCCATCGTAACGGATTTACTTTTTTTGCTGTTACGCGAACAGCGTTCGAGATTTAAAATAGATAAAAACTGCTTTTGTATTTCAAACAATATATTTAAATAAATTTGTATTTATAACAATTGAATTCTTAATTCAAATTTAATTTCAAATTCAATAAAGTTGTTTTTTATAAGTTAAAATTAGTTACATTTAATATTTTAAATAGTTTCACAAAAAATAACCAGTAACTCGAACAGTTATTGCATTTGAGAATAGTTTCCATTAGTTCGCGGCGGCGTATTTACTGGCTGTGCCAGTAGGTTGAATACCTGTTGCTGCCATTGTTTTCGTCTGCTAGTTTTGGCTCACGCCGCCAACAAGTTTATTATGAAAGCCGTGCCACGAATAAAAAACGCACCATGTTGTATTTTCGACTTTTAAAGTTGTGCTGGAAAATAGTTGGATTTTTAGTACGAATATATTTTCATACGAGTTGTTATTTTAAGCGCTGGAATGTTTTTTTTAGTATACAATTCTTGAATACATACATATATTATGGAAGTTGTTTATGAAAGGAGTTTTGTTTTAATAATATCTTTCTATCTTTTATAACTATTCTAATTTTGAAATGTCTTATATCAGTAAAATAAAGTTATAAAGCATAATGAAAACCAAATATTACTTCTTAATATGTTCAATAACTTATAATTTTCCAATCCGAAGTGCCGGGGAGCCGAAAAAAATCTTATCCCCCGTTTATCCCAACTTGTGGGGGGGAAGAGGGGGTGGCTTCCTCCGCGCCTGTGTGAAAGAATGCAGGAATCAATACAGCGGGCACTTTAAATTGCCCTGTTACTTGACCCCCTTATTTGGGAGGGATAATTATAATATGATTAAGTTGTGTTATATGGGGTTGGGTGGTTTGTAAGATAATGTGGTGGAATATATAATTATCTTAAGATAGTCTAATTTACTTATCTATTTTTAAAGTTTATTTTATTTTAATATCTATAGTACTTTGTAAGTTTGTTTGTACTTTTGGCAGGGAGATATTTTATATGTACATACTTATAAGTATAACATACACGTTAAGCTTAGAGGTTCCATAGGATAGAACACATGGATAGTGGACTCATACTAACAAAACAATATCGGGCGACAGGACGAAAAAATTAAGAGGAATTGAATTATAAGCTTCAATACATGAAAAAAAAAACAATAAATATTATTGTGTTAGCTATGTTAACTGACGGCTACATAACCCAAGAGAATGTCGGTATAGAAAATGTCGGTAAAAGTAATTTATTTTTGTGCAATCAATCTTCCAAACCAATATTATATCAAAATACTCGAGGGTCAACCGAGGTTAAATTGAAATTGATCGAAATTGAAAAATAATATTTCAACATATTTTTGAAACATAAATTTATATTTTATTGTAATAAAGTACCTATTGGATATTCGAAAATGAGATTATGGTTTATCCAGACTTAATCTAAAACTATAATTCTACATTTTTCTATATTCAAAAATTATATAATTTTGGTAATTCAATTATAAAATAGGTACTATTTCAACATATTTTTGAAACATAAATTTAAAAAATTCGATATTTAAAAATGAGAATTACGTTTTTCCACACACAAACTAAGACTATTCTAAATTCTACCGCAACGTTCTATATTTAAAAATAAGAACAACTAATGAGAATTCCCTTAATCAGATATATTCTACATATCGTTCCACATACAAACTAAAAACGGTTAAGCAGATCAGCCATTTAAACCTTCAACTTAATAGTCAAGGAGGAAAAATTAAAAGAAACAAAAATAAACAAACATAAGTCGCCGTTGAATCTTAACAAAAACCCGAATGAAAGACAGAAATGAGCCATCACAGTTAAAACAATGCTAGGAAAAATAGTGGGGGGAAAATTGGTCATAATGAGTGTCTCCCCCCTCCTACCCCTTCGGGTCAAGCGAGGAAATAAAATTTTAAATTGAAGCCGTGAAAAAGACAAAACGGGGTAAGTTAGGGGATGTGCACACGGGTCGTTTGTTACTTTTATTATTTAATTTTTCACGTGAAAGTATTGTGTGGTTTTGTGAAGGAGCTCCGTTGTTTTTGATACTTTAAAGTTTGAAAAAGGAACGTCTGCCATCAAGACACGACTGGGAGCAACGGTGGCTTCGTCTCGACAACTGTCACGCGATAAATACGATCAGCAAGAAAAAAAATTGTGCGCCAATGTTTTGTAAGACAAATTGATTTTGAGAACGCCATTTTGTCGCTTTTAATTTTAAGCGACTAAATACGTTTCGGATCATGTGATTATAGAGTGATATTGTTTATTTGATAGATTAACTTTATCTGTGTTTTATTTTATAAATTATTTTGCAACAATGACGTCTCTACGAATATGACTACGATTTTCTAATTATATACTTCATCGCCACTTATTAATTTGTTTTGATAATGTAGTTACTACATGAACGTTTTTTTTTATTAAAGTTATGTTAACATGAATGATTTAATAAGTGATTATACAAACATTATCGGTCAATGTGAAACAGCCTTTATCGTAACTCGTCTGGCGCAAGTAAAATTAAAATTATAACTATAAATTAAATTTGAACTTTAATATTTCAAGATTTTTTTTTGAATTTGGCGATATTTCATATTATAGTCAAAATTATCGTTCAATATTTCAAATATAATTTTTTACTCAGTAATATTATACCGCTGTAACTCAATTGTTTACGATGTACCTATATCGATTAAATGGAATATTTCAAAACCTACTATTATAGAACACCAAATTAAAATAACATTTTTATAGAGAATACTTATCTATATATAATCAATTATTTTATTTAAAAATATAAATTTTAGTCCTAAATAATAAATATCTGATGATTTACACATTATGTAAAATAAAGAATACGAAAAGATAAATATTAAATAAAAATTATAGTATAATAAATAATAATGTAATTAATAATTATGAAAATAATATTGTTTTCATAACTCATACATACAGTTAATTTCGCATTTGTAATATTAGAACAACACACATTTTTAATGAAAACATGTTAAAATAGCAAAAGTAATTGTAATTTGAGACTGAGCGGTTAGGAATTATATATAGCTACGACAGACAGACGCACACTGCAACTGTATCAGAAGTTTTGCAACGACAGACAATTTGACACAACTAACTTTAAATATAATTATATTAGGTATTTCAATTTACATTTATACAAATTATAATTCATTAACGGTATTAAAAAAACAATGAATGAATTCGAATTAAGAATATCTTGAAGTGAAAACTTCTTTAGCATCGTTGTGATTTGAACGCACACGTTTTTTTTTTAAATAATTCGAATTCAAAAAATACATTTTGTAAATTAAAACAATTCAAATTTCTACTTTCAAAAAAAAATATTTGAAATAAAAAATGATCGTTCAAATTATGTAACAAATTTAAATAGGGTTTCGATACATTTTCAAAAACACCTAAACTCGAAGTTACCTTGCGAAGCTAATCTGATCTACGAAGTCGGGACGGGTTATACGGTTACCGAGTTACCGGGACAGACGACACGTGTATAATATACATAATATATTTCGTTATAACGGTTTTATAATTGAGTCTGTATAAGTGGATAATATATTTATAAAAATAAAAGTTCATTCTTACAATTTATTAATGTTATAATACTTTCATTTTAAGATATTTCGTTCTAATTTCAAAAAAATACATTTTTTGTTTTAATAACCCAGTTGAACCATTTGCATGATTTTCATAAGAGCTCATTCCGATTCATTTTCTTTATAAAAAAATCAACCAATAGAAAATAGTTAGTTCTAAAAAGAAAATTCTTAGTTATAAAGGAAGCGCCGTAAATCAGACATGAGAAAATAAAAAGAAATTAAAACAAACAGCGAAGGAAAAACCACCCGATATATTCTATACCGTCTAAAATATTCCGAGTGACCACAAAATTCAATTTGCACGTTCAGAAAATACTTCTTATACTCCCAGACGTACAAAATGAAAACATGCTACGGAAAAAAGTTGGGGGTGAAGCAGGAATTAAACTTGGGTGGGGAGTGGGGAGAGGGGGGGGGGGCAAAGACGTTGGATGATTAATTATTAGTTTGTGTGTGTTCGAAAGATAGCGTTCTATCGCTGTGAGCTGTGGGGAGGGCATGTTTTATTAATTACGTCAGTAATTAAATATACGTTCCTTTTTTTTTGTTATCGATGTGTGGAATATATGATTATAATATATTAATTAGATGGTAATATTTAATATATTACGTTGTATGTGTGCGATTTGTGTTCCATAGATAATATTGTTATTTAGAAGTGTCATTGAGAATTCGATTGTTTTTTTTTTAATATTATGACAAAAGTATTAGTCATTCAGCCAATAGTTTAATTATCTATGAGAACTAAAAAATGATATATTATTAAAATGAGTTTAGTGATATAGATTTAGTCGAAACTAGCATTTATCAGCACGTATAACCACTGATGTTATTACAACAGATTAAAAAATAACTAGGTCCTGTATTAACTTTGAGACAGCTCACCAGGCACCAGGAGGTGAATTACCTCTTGATGGTACCACTTAAGCACAAGAGTGTAGCTATATATAACAACATATTATATATGGATATATTATTCCCATATACCTATACAATATTAAAAACGCGAAAGTAACTTAAGTATAGGTTACCTGATGGTAAGTGGTCACCAACGCCCATAGATATTGGCATTGTAAGATATGTTAATCGTCGCTTACATCGCCAATGCGCCACCAACCTTGGGAACTAAGATGTTATGTCCCTTGTGCCTGTTATTACACTGACTCACTCACCCTTTAAACCAGAACACAAAAATACCAAGTATACTGCTGTTTTGCGGTAGAATATCATTTGTAATTTTGTATGCTCTCATCTCTGTAACTACCCATACGATTAGTATATATTTCATGTTACATAATATAAAATTAAATAAATCTCTACAAAGAAAAAACATACCTTTTAAACGTAGTCCTCTTTCCTCTTTAGACTTTATCGTATGCATTATATAAATGGTACCTATAATTATGTATTAAATAAAATTAGTATGAAGCTGCTTTCGAACAGTAAAGGAGAATACATAATACGAGTATATAAAAAACACAGCTTGGCAAATTATCTATATAAGTATGTATTTACAAAAGAAAGGTAGTATATGTAGTATATCAGTTGTCTGGTTTCCATAGTACGAGTTCTGCTTAGTTTGGGATCAGATAGCCGTGTGTGAATAATGTCCTAGGATATTATTATTATTTGCAAATTAATAAATAAAAAATTAGAGAAAAAAGATTAATGAATAAGATATATCACTCGATAAATATTACATTAGAAATCATTAATTGATTATTACTTTTACATATTATACCATAAATTATATATATTATTAGTATGTATATTACTTTTACATAATAAACATAATATAACACATCTACTTAGTATTTATAATTATTATAATTATAATTGCAAAACATTAATAATTGAGTTTCTATCGATTCTTAATATTTGAATCAATCCAAACGACAGTTCAACTGTAGGCGTCTAGTTACATTTTTTTTTAATTTGGCCAACTGCGTGAACTTGTGTACGTAGGCGTATGCCTCATAGAGCATCTAGTTATAGAACAAGCCAAAAATAAATTATAATATGATAGAAGGATCAATAACTTAATACCTTTGCCAAATAATGTTTAGCTTCGAGATGTGTTCTTAAAAAAGTAAACGTTCTAAATTCAAATGTCAATTCCGAAAGGCATATATCGGTTCATATTTCAATAACACCGTTTTGTACTCCCCTATTCAAAAGTATCACGCCTGTCGCATGGCTATCATAATTTTACTTGATATTCTATAAAAGTATTGCTTCATGGGAATTTGAACTCTATCTTTAATGATAGAGAGTTGATTTTTCCTCGCCGTCCGTCCGCATTATTAGGATCGTGACCAAGTTGACCCAGTGGCTCAGTCGCTGTATTTTGTACTATCGACAAAACTCAAGACTGAAGAATATAGTACGAAAAATTTTTCATTATTACTTTCTTACGAAATTCGTTTCGCTGACTTTATATTAATGTTTGAAAATATTATAATTATTTTTTTTTAAATTATAAAAGAAGTTTAATTATCTTTTGAAGAGCAATGTAGATTAGACATATATAACTGTCACATTCAGTAATTTAAAAAAAATCTAATATTAGTATGAATACGATTTGATCAGACAAAAGTAGAGCGCCTACTTCGCCTAATGTCTCATTATGGATAAAATTGATCCAATCTTCATCTAATTATCTCAGCCGAAGCCCAGACAAAGAACGCCATGACGTCCGTTGCTCACAAAAGAGACGCCGAAAAACTGCATATCCAAAATCTAATTAACTGGTCCACCAACAAAGAATCCTTTGTAACATCTTACGTCCGAGAGAGAGCGGGACCGCGAGAAAAATGCACCCCCCTAACCCCCATTTGGGGGGACGACCCACTCCCTAGCGAAAGGGTGGCTGTATACATTTTTTCTTTTCCTTTTCTTAAGACGAAAATTTGTTACGCTTTTTATACCTATACACTTGGGGAGTTGGCGCCGATCAATAGTACAGTTACCCCCTTATCACGCCACCCTTTATCAATATTTCGAGCTTGAGTTTTTATGCGATGCGTCTAAATAATTAATTAGGTTTCGACTTCAGGGTCTGGATGTCCATCCTGCTGGATTCTTTTCGAAAGTCGACTCGTTTTTGTTTCTTTGAATCATTGCCAAAAATTATTCATTTCGGTCCATTTGTGGATTTGAGATAAAAGAAGACCAAACAATACGGGTCATAATGACTTTCCATTAAATTCCAAATTCAATTAAAGTCGGTTTTAATTTTAACCGATTCATACCAAAAACAATTACAAATTTTGACAAAGTATTGTTGCATTTGTGGAAAATTTTGGTGCGTTTTCCGAGAATTGTAAGTTCGCTCGAGATGTTATTTAGCCGGTAACGGGGGAGGCTTATGAAATTAGGTCAAGGGGTTTTCGGAGCACATCGATGATAGTTTGGCTTCTCGCTTAACATACGTAACTCCTTGTTCTTTACTCCTCAGACAATCTTCGAATATTCGCAAATTGAATTACATATATATATATATTAAGTGCAATTTTTAATTAAATAAAATTGTTTTTATTATTTAAATAAACATCAACCTTACAGAGGGAGATAATCTTCACAATTTATTTACATTTGTAGAACTTAATTATTGTTTTGATCTTAATTGAAATTTATTAATTACTTAACATTTTTATAAAAGGCAACATTTAAATCAAGCTAAGAGTCGTTAGTATTTCTATCGCTTCTGTCTGTGTGTGTTTTAACTGTCTGTTTTTCAGAAATTTTAACATGAACAGATTTCGTATAACTTATTAAAAGAAATACATCAAAGAAGTCAAATTATGGAGTAAAATATTATTAAAAAATTATAAATTTTGTATTGTTTTGTTTGTGTGATTTATTAGTAAGTATGTTTGATGTATTATTTGATATTTATACCTATCGTGGATGTAATATTTCTATCAACGGTTATCAAGTATTATCTCAACTTTAGGTAAGCTTTCAGAGCAAAGTGGCGTACCTGAAGTTCTGGTTGTAGTTTTTTACGTTTTCGCCCGATCCTTTGGCAGCGCTATTAAAAAGTTCCTGAGGTGAATTATAAGATATTCCACTCCATGGCATTTAAATGGTACTATTTTATTCATTTATAATACGTCTTCGACTTTGTTCGTGTTTTGATTAAAATAATAAATGATTTTTTTTTTTGATCTCATACTTTTTTAATATAGAGATTATAAGTTTTACGTTAATTATATTGACAATGTATAATGTTCTTTCTAGATTTTTCTCTGGAATCTAAAGTGTGTATAATTCTTGATTGCATATTTTCTTAAATAGAGTTGTTCCTTGTATTTTGTATACAATTAAGTTTCTTAATAATTAATTATTAATTCGATTAATATGATAAAGAAATATACGATTGAGTTGAAAAGCGCCTATTGTCCCATTTTGGTACCAATTTAATAGTTTGCTTATCAATAATCACAGCTGCTTTTACACTCTTCTTTTGAAAATTGCTCATTTATTAGATGCTTATTATCGAAAACTTATATTTTATGTATTTTTTAATTCCGTATTTTTTGTTCTGCAAAGAGTAATAAAATTTCGCCATATTTCAATATCCATAGGTATAATGGTTGAATTTTTAAAAAGAAATTAAGTTATTGTCGAATTTCGATCATAGCTGACACATGCTTAATTAATGGCCGTTTAACATTATCAACGTGCTTTTTTTATAACCGAGTAATTAATTTGACAAAGGTCAAGCCAAGCTCATCCAATATATCAAATTTAACGATGGAAAAAAACGCAGTAAGTTTAGTATTACATGAAAACGGATATTATAATTAATTATCATATAATATTATAATAATAATAAGTAATAATTTTATTATTGTTGTAGAATATATTTTTGAGAATCGATTGGTAAATTTTGAGCTTGCAACAAAATTCATCGTACACCAGTAAGAACTTATTAGTCAAGTTTAGTATATAAATTAAAAGGGTATCAGATTCGCACGCTGAGAATTCAAGCCGGAAGCGATACAAGAAAAAAAAATATTAACATTAATTAAGTCGTTAGACGCCAAATAGGGGAATATGAAAAAGTTGATAATAACATACGGCCATAATAAGAATGCCCTTTAGATACATTAGAATGTTCTAGACTACATTGTAGATCGATACAGTTTACCGTCCATATTATTAGAGCGGTTATGGCCCGGTGGATTGAACATGTAGAAATTTAAGACCGATGTTCAGTTCAGTTAAGGTATCTACTTTTTAGCCCTTGACGCACATTGTTACTCCTAAACGGATGACCGATTTCGATTTAGTTTTCTTCATTTGATAGATGACTTGACTGAGAGTTTTCTTAATCACAGATTAAAGATCAACTGTTTGAAAATCATCATGTCTTTAAGTATTTGAAAGGATACGAGCAGTTTCATATGGTCTTTAAAATGAGAGGTCCAAAATGGACCACTCGGCAGTATGACCATCACTCTTAGACATTAGTAAAGTCAAATGGCATTACTGACAACGTATCATCTAGCATGTGATTTACCCTCTTGTGTTCCATGATACGCTCGCCAGTGTGAGTGACCAGAGTGACCAGATGAGCTTTCAAAAGCCCCGAGTTAATTATCCCAAGTCTTACAAACTCAGCATAGGCATAATAGTGCACACTTTTAGCCAAACTTTAAAACTTGGAGAAAGACACCGTAAGTTTGATCTTTAAATATCCCATTAACTCCCCATGAACGTGAGGAGACTAAGGTTCTTCTAAGGATTTTGCAGGTTTTTATACCATGTAATGTGCTAGCTGGATTAGGTAAGTTCCAAACCTTTGTTAACTAGAAAAGGATTATAGAGGAGACATATAGAATGTGGTGTATATCTCATATGTTGAGGGGATACCAAAATTGTTTTATTACATCATAAATGAGAAAGTAGGTTTGTCTGTTTGTTACGTCATAATTACTAAGCCTATCGTCATGAAATTTTGCACACATGTTGTCAGGGGGACATAGGGTACCTTAAACCTACCCCAACCTGTTTGCTCGCAGGTAAAGCCGCGGGTGAAAACGAGTTATAGAATAAATGTCGAAAGATGTTTTTAGAAAAAAATGTTTTTTTTCTTGTTCAGCGAAGTTTTATACTTTAATATAATTTTTCGAAGTAAATAATTTAATGAATACTTCACATATATATCTATATGTAATGTACCTTTTATAGATATAGTAGAAGTTCCACTGACATACTAAGCTGACTGGCCTACGTCACAACTCATCTTAGATAATACTCGTACTGATTGTGTTATATAATTGATGGTGACGTCATCAAGGTCATGACACACACACACACACACCCACACACACACAAACACACACACACACGTAAAAACGACGGATGTGTGTATTAATCTGTAACAAGGACGTGTATTAATAGTATTTTTTAGAAGTGTCAAAATTTATTTACCTATGTGTACGTATTTCAAGGAAATAATTGATTAGATTTTATAAGGCAATATGATATGTATAAATGTGCTATATGTACATAATGTTTTTAATATGGATAAGAAAGGGAGAAGTGAAGTTAAAAATCTCTTTGTTAAATATTTCGCAAAAGAATAATTAAACTTCGACTAAAGACGTTAATGAGAGGTCATTGTTAAGAAACGAACTACTTATATAAAAAATGATGTATTTATGGAGGCACATATATAATATATTTGGGAACGCATGTATTATGACAACCGACTTATTGTGATATACTATTTTGACGCATGTTTTCTTGTAATGTTATGATTATAACGGTCAATGTCGTATATCACTGTCTGAAATTTTACTACCGTTTTCTGCGGTTTCGAGTTTGTTCTTACATAGCGCTACTGTTTATGTTTTTGTAATAATTAAGATTTCAGTTTCGTTTATTTCGTTTTATTACAACCATCAATGCTATTCAGTGATAACTCACTTCGCATCTCACTCGTAAAATGTTGTAAGACGACTTACGTTGATACGCTTTTTTGATACTTATATACATCAAATGTTATAATTATTATAGTCAATGTCGCATGTTACTTTTTCGACAATTTATTGGGGTGTCTTGCGGTGAACTATGAGATTCTTCTTACAGAATAACTCTTATTCAAATTGAAAAGTAAATGTTAGCAAGTTTAATTTGTTAGAAAAGTATGAATTACATATTATATTAACAGATTATTAAGTAAAGTAAATTATTATTAGTATCCTACTTATAGACACTTAGGTAAGTATATATAATGTTCAACATAGTTATTTTTTTATAATTTTCGACACAAGTATATACGCTATATAAATAAATATATATACAGTAAATTAAAGTACATAGTTTAATTTAAATAAAACATTCCTAACGCGGCACAATGCGACTTGTGTATTAATGATATACGAGCTCGTAGGTACGTTTAAAATAATGGCCGTCTAAGTATAAATGAATTAATAAACAATGAATTATCAACGCGAGACTAAAATGCAAATATCTTTTAAAACGATCTATTGACAAACGTTTGAAAAACACACCAAACCGGTCATCTAATTAGCAGAAACAATGACGACGGTTGCGTAGGCGCACCCGCCATTTTGAATTTTTCGTCCAATCACGCGCCGTGCTGCAAGGTCGCGCCCAATGTCAAAACGACGCTTCCTAGTAAATTGTTCTAGGTCACTTGTTACTATGATAGATAGCAGTTTGGCAGCCATTTTGTTTTGATACGCCCGTATTTATCATTGCGTGCGGGCCTCTGATAACGCGTCGCATCGCAAAGTTAAGGTTAAAATGGTTTAGTTTTATTTAGAATTACAATTACATTTAGCTAATAATTCTATTTAATTGTAAATATTTAATACGTACCTATTTATCACTAGTTTTATGTACTTATATACTCTCCTAGTCTTTAAATACGTACTTACAACTTACTTAGCGTTAAGTATATAGTTATATAAGTTATACTTGTATTACAACAGGTATTTAATTGATTTTAATAAGCGTATACACTAAGTGAGACATTAAGGCTATTATAAGATATAATCTTTACTAACTAGTTATAAGTATATATATTTCTATCAACATGAATCTGGAGTCAGATTTTGTGTATGTGTCCAATAAATTTATTTATTATTATAATGTAGCTAGCCTTATTATTAAAGGTTATATTAAAGGTTTATTATCCTTTAAAAATTAAATCTTAGAGGTCATTAAGTAAGATTCATTACACACTGCCAATTAATAAATTTAAGTCATATGTTAAGAAAACATTAATTAGTAGGTCGTATTACTCCATAAAGGATTATATACTTACATAAACTAATCGTTGCTCGTGGCTTCGCCCTACAGAAAGTTTTTTTTTTATAACATAGGGAGTCGGACGATCACATGGGCCACCTGATGGTAAGTGGTCACCAACGCCCATAGACATTGACATTGTAAGAGATGTTAACCATCGCTTAAATCGCCAATGCGCCACCAACCTTGGGAACTAAGATTTTATGCCCCTTGTGCCTGTAATTACACTGGCTCACTCACCCTTCAAACCGGAGCACAACAATACAAAGTACTGCTGTTTTGCGGTAGAATATCTGATGAGTGGGTGGTACCAACCCAGACGAGCTTGCACAAAGCTCTACCACAGAGCAAATATTGCAAAATGACATGTGCTTACAAAAACCTATTTGGATAAAGTTTTTATTGATTTTATTTGTTTAACATATCAAATATTTTAGCTATACTGTATTGTAAGATGTATTAAGCCTACCAAAACTCGGAAACACAGGATACCGGATTATTAGCCTATATCCGTCTTTATCCCGCCTGGCAACCCTATGACGTGTTGCCATTTCGGTGCGCGTTGTTTTATAAATTTCACCGTAATTTATTGTACATCGTGGTCTCATAGAGGTCTGACAAAACAAATAAGTAACTTTCATAGAGAAAGCGTAACCTTTGATCTTAGAAAATACGCCGACGGATGAATCTTCAATAAATATTATGTAATGTTTTTGTTTGTCTGTGTGTTTTATTATTGATTAAATAATAATAATAATATCCTGGGACATTATTCACGCAAGGCCATCGGATCCTAAACCAAACAGAGCTCGTACTATGGAAACCAAACAACTGATATACTACATATACTACTTTTATTTTGTAAATACATACTTATATAGATAATTATACCCAGACTCAAGACAATCAGTCATGTCCATGCTCACAAATGTCTGTCCTGGGAATCGAACCTACGACCTGCTGCCCAAAAAGGCCAAGATCAAACTTACCAACCACGCAAACTGGCTCGTTGATTGGATATTTCTTGTTTTATGGTGATTATTGAATATGCAGCATCACCATTCTAAATTGACGCTTGACAGTACGCTCTGGATTTGCTGGCATTACTGGTGGATGAGCGTGCAACATCGTCTGGGTAGGTTTCACTGAACAATTATTCTACCGTCCAAAACAAGTTTTGGTTTGATGGAAGAATAAGCCAATATAAGCACAGGCACAAGGTACATTACAGTTAAAATGTTGTGTGGGGATTACTTAATAATACTTATGGTGGATACCACTTAGTATAGTAAATAAAAAAGCATTGTTAGTATAAAAGGTTGACTCGAAATAATTAAGAAATAGTGCGCTGTATCTTCATTTCGAAATATAAATAATTAATCATTAAAGTACTAAGTTTGAAGGACTGATTCGAAAAATATAATTATATGTTAAATATTATATGTAGGTATAATATATGCGATATAATTTGTTTATTTTAATTTTTCTTGTACGTTGCAAATTAAAAACAAACATCAGTATTGTAACGACTAACGCTACAATGTTGCATAAGACGCAACAGGCGTATTGCCGAACCACTTCCCAGGCAACTTTCCTGGCCAATTGTAAAATATATAGGAAATTAGTTCTTATTATAAAGGTGTATAATACAAAAATTAAGTGTCAAAACTTAATGACTTAAGACAAATGTAAATACTCCACGATTTGTTGAACTCCCCAGCGCGTAACGACAGCGAAACCTCGTAAGCCAAAAAATGGCTCACTCATAGAAAATTCTAGAGCATTATTTTCCCAACGATAAACAAACAGACGAAATGAAGTATATAATCCGACCGAGGTGAAAAGTAGCCGAGATCACTTTACACTCTCAGTGTTAAACTTAAGTGTGAATTTTCGCGCTTAATAAGAGAATTTCGCAAGAATTTTGGCGATTAAGCGAAACAATGGAGACAACGGAGCATAAATTCGTAACCAGTTTGTAAACGGGTGTGTTACACCGCTAACCGGCTAGTGATGTGCGTTTTGTCGACTAGTGATATTAGTTTTTATCGACTATAACTATTTAGATCAAGTTAGAAAAAATCGCCAATAGAATTATATTTAGTGGTAGATATTTTACACACTAAGAAGTTTAAAAAAATGAATTTTACATAGTCTCAATTCTAAGGTCCCTTTCCCTTTGAGGATAAGGGTTGGATTGAAAGGTGTACTGGTGGATAAACGCTCTCTTCATCGCCGAGCACGAGAATAACACATGAAAATTCAGTAAAGCTGGCTTGGGTTCGAATCCAAAATCGTCGTTTAGAATTCACGCGCTTCAACCACAGGGCCAGGAAGTATTTTACTTCGATATTGAATAAAGATATCAACCTTCAGTTATGAATACTAAGTAAGATATAATATAAGGTAAGTATTACTGAGTTTATGTGCTTTCTCATGGACAAACTTATATCAATTTTGGCTCCTTGGTTCGACTTAGTTTCAACCAAGTAGCCCAGCCAGAAAAGCTAACCACTCGACCATCGAGGTAGTCAAATAGACTTACCATGAAATATACATAATATTTAATCATTTTTTTTATAATAAGTAAGCATATGGTGGTAATGGCGACAATGGCGATCTTTTTTTAATGTTATAGGAAGGTCGACTATGTAAGAAGTATTATTCATTACTTATATCGCCAGTGCGCCACCTACCTTTGGAATTAAGATGTTATGGCACTTGTGCCTAGAGTAACACTGTTTTACTCACCCTTTAAGCCGTAACACAACAATACTAAGTATTAATGCTTGGTGGTGAAATATCTAATGCATGGCTGGTTCCTGCCCAGACGGATACATGCCACTACTACCAAGTGGCATATATCACACTGAGCTAGTTATCTTACCACTTAATAGTTGTACCAATATTTCAGTGTGCATAGTGAGTGAACCAATGTTTCAGTGTGAATAGTGAGTGAACCAATGTTTCAGTGTGAATGGTGAGTGAACCAATGTTTCAGTGTGAATGGTGAGTGAACCAATGTTTCAGTGTAAATGGTGAGTGAATCAATGTTTCAGTGTGAATGGTGAGTGAACCAATGTTTCAGTGTGAATGGTGAGTGAATCAATGTTTCAGTGTGAATGGTGAGTGAACCAATGTTTCAGTGTGAATGGTGAGTGAACCAATGTTTCAGTGTGATTGGTGAGTGAACCAATGTTTCAGTAATGTAAATAGTGGAATTTTATTTCAAGAAATGAAGTTGTAGTATAATGTTTTTATTTTTATTTTATAGGAAGGCGGAAGAGCCTATGGTCCACCCGATGGTAAGTGGTCACCTACGCCCATAGACATTCGCATTATTAAAAAATGTTAACAATCGCTTACATCTTCAATGCACCACCAACCTTGTGGACTAAGATGTCCCTTGTGCCTGTAATTACACATTCAAACCGGAAAACAACAATACAAAGTAGGTACTGCTGTTTTGCGGTAGAATAACCGATGAGTGGGTGGTACCTACCCAGACGAGCTTGCACAAAGCCCTACCACCGAGTAAAATATGAGTAGTGGAGATCACTGTTGTAAGAATAACCAAATTCAGAACAAAAAGATCTATTAATCTATGGATGTTTATCGAGCTACTTAATATAGACTAGTGATACCCCGGGTAGGTTTACCGTTGACTCCATTTATCGACAATTTCGTCTCATCTCGTTGACATCACTATTTATTTTAAATCGCATTATATTACAATCAGAGAATGCAATGTGGCTGTGTATTTCCTACCCTGAAACTTTCAGTAAAGGCTAACAAAGAGTTTTCAACTCGCACGGCACCAATGGAAAATCGACTTTAATATATGCACTATACAGTACATATTCCACTGTAAAACCCGGAAGGTTTTCTATGTTGTTTTCGGATGCAACTTATTTGTGAAAACATGCTAGACTGAAACGGGTATAGCAATTTGCTTTGCGGCAGAAAAGGAGAGCAATATGCTAAATTTACGAAGCCACAGGTGGTGCACCTCGTGTACAGGCGCAGGGCTCATTGGACTTGAGATTTTAAATTTGAAATAAAAATATATTTGCAAAGATACTTACGAATATCTCTCACACAACAAACACTAAGACGACTAAGTACCTACTGCATTAAATAAAAAAATATTTGTTATCTGTGCATTGAACTTACAGCTACATTACTATAAACAACATATAAACTATGTAACACTACAAACACTTATAGCTTAAAACATACAAATTCAAAAAGTGAATTCTTAAAGAAAATTTGTAAAAAAAATTATCCAACCAGACATAATAGTCACATAGTCTATAACCCTCTCTTTCTGTCATCATTGATTTATCATATGAAAGAAGAAGACAATAAACAAATCACTCCCGAAACACAATTATAGATAAAAACAACTAAGAAAGTTACAAATTTCAGTCAGTTATGTACAAACAAAACTGTCTCATAATTGATAAATCGATACCTTGAAATAATTTAACGAACACAAGTTTATTCCCATAGACAAAAGAAAAATGGCTACCTTCGATACATAATGAAACGTATAAATTGTACTTCAATTAAAAGTCTATTCGAAAATACACGATAGAAGCTTAGACAGAATACTTGATTAGTTCATTAAAAGTAAAATATTATGCTTTTTTGTGTTCTCTCTCTTCTAATGGAATTCCATTTTTGAACAAAGAATTTTCAATATGATTTATTCAATTTTGAAAATCGAATTAAAAGAGATTTTCTTACAAACAATAAAATAAATAAATTAATTAATAATTATTTTTAATGTGTATTTTTTTTATTTTAGTTTTGGAACATTATAAATATATTACGTAAATATATTAAATTATAGGGCGAGCTTTTAATGTCATGTTATTTATCATAGATGATTACCCTTGGAAAAATAAAATAAAAATATTATATAAGTAAATATAAAATAAATATAAACTAAACGAAGTATTTTAAGTAATTATTCACAATTTAAAAGACGAAACTAATCAGAGGAAACTATATCCTGAGTACAGCAGTTCAGGATGACAATACTCAGGATTCTGTGACGTCATTCAATCTCTAGGAACGCTATCCAGCTGCGCAAGAGATATACATACAAATGCGCTCTCTATTTCCCTAACCCGATGGAAAAACAATCACATACTACAGAAAGGAGTAATAGGACTACAGGGAGGCGGAATAGTATATGGGCCACCTGATGGTAAGTGGTCATCAACGCTCAAAGACATTGGCATTGTAAGAGATGTTAACCATCGCTTACATCGCCAATGCGCCACCAACCTTGGTAATTAAGATGTTATGTCCGTTGTGTCTGTAGTTACACTGGCTCACTCACCCTTCAAACCGGAACACACAAATACCAAATACTTCTATTTTGCGGTAGAATATCTGATGAGTGGGTGGTACCTACCCAGACGAGCTTGCACAAGCTCTACGATAACTATTGACAAAACTTTAAGCCAAATAGCTAGATAATCTGTTGTATTGAGAGAATAAGATATTTCTTATCTATACTAATATATAAAGCAGAAGAGTTTGTTTGTTTGATCCGGCTAATCTCAGGAACTACTGGTTCAAAAACAAAAAATATTTTTGTATTGTATAGTGGAAGTAATCGTGGAAGGCTCTAGGGTTATATTTATTTATATTACTTTACTTATATATTTTTATTAGTTATACGCGGGTGAAACCGCGGGGCACAGCTAGTATTCTACATTGTGCCATTTACGTAATATTTATGAATAGCAAAAAATACAATATAAAATAGGCGGAGGCGTTAAGTCCTCAAATATGAACCAGTTTGGTAAGAACGACCATCTACAGATAAGTTTTTTGCATCGTAAACATTTATATTTAATACGTATCTAAACTACAGACTAAAACAAAACACCTGTCGCACCTGCCCCGTATGAAAAAATGTTTTGAATATTTAATTACTGGCTGACAAAATGTCGAGCTGTCGACTCTTTTAACGTTATAATCAACAAAATCATGGCGTCTATATTTGTTATTTTTTATGTTGTACAATTCATTTGTTTATGGTAATTGTCAGTCATGACATCTTAGATGTCAGTCTAGTTATATCTCTTGTGTAAGACTATCTAAACGCTTATGGGAGATGTCCTGTATTTGGTCAATGAAGAGCTAGGTTTTTCCATCGAGAAAATTTCAGTCAGCCCAAAGTCTGAAGTTGGCATAGCTCATTGTATCTTCAAAAGAACAATAAATACGGCTATTTTATTAAAATATTTTACACACACATTGACTGACTTAGTATATAATCTAGTTGTTTCGCGAAAGTAGAATATAATACACAATAAATATTTATATTTTAAAAACAATTATCACAATCAAAAATTATCACAGACAAAAATAAATTTCAATTTTTTTTTTCAAATATAAATAATATAATTTTATTACATTCTTAACATGATAACTAAAAGTAGGTATTTATTTTATTAATACTTATTTTATACCATTATTAAATATATTGAATAAATGTTGGATTTATTAATAACTTCTTAAATTTATTTTTATTATAACTAATACAATTAGCAACGCTTCACAATTTAATGTATCAGTAAAATATATCGATGGAGTAATTTCATCGCAAGACAGCTGTTTGTGAATTATAAATGTTTCAATTATTTTGACGTGCTTCGCTAT
Source organism: Nymphalis c-album (assembly GCA_963151315.1). Lineage (NCBI taxonomy): Eukaryota > Metazoa > Arthropoda > Insecta > Lepidoptera > Nymphalidae > Nymphalis > Nymphalis c-album. The sequence continues at coordinate 7,173,559 of OY720609.1, forward strand.
TATTTATTTTTATTGTAGGTACCTACTTTATGATTACGTCTAAATGTGACCTATTTTTGAAATTAAAATAATCCTTATCATAAAAAGAAAAAAGTTCGATTCTAAAAATAAACTCACAAAGATCATAGAAAATCAATTACAGTTTAACTTGGTAGGGCTTTTTGGTGTAGGTACCACCCACTGATCACATATACTACCACCAAATAGTGACAGATAGTTCGGGTTTAAAGGGTGACTGAACAAGTGTTACTGCAGTCACAAAGGACATAACATTAGTTCTCAATGTTGGTGGCATACTAGTGGTGGTAACTGCACAAAGCTCGTTCATCCATCTCTTTTTATATGAAAGGCAAACAAATATACAAAAACAATCTTTTTCACTTATAATATTAGCAACAGCAATTAAATACATTGAAAACCTTGGGCCCATTCGCTGTACCTTTTATTTATTAAACATTGTTTTGTAAATCTGGTGAATTATTGATGTTGAATTTAATGAAAACATTACAATCAAAACAGATAGTTTTATTAATATCCACGTGACCGGCTCGGCCTTCAGATGTCAGCTACTCTTAAAGGAGACTAGCTAATAGCGTGGGATATGCACAGATGTGTGTGCAAACAGAATTGCACTCTCATTCCGATGGGATGGCAAATCAACACGGCTGAAGCGATCACCTGCAGGATTAATGGTTTTACGTACTTTCCGAGTGGGAGTGTAAGCACTGACGACTTCTGGCGCTACTGATAATGTCTCGATAGACTCAACAACTTTTTATTGAACCAGGATCTCTGGATGAGGCCTTATAAGCTAGCTAGGGTGTAACTACAAACACAAGGGACATTACATCCTAGTTACAATGGTTGGTGGCGCATTGGCGATGTAAGGAATGTATTTGCTCGTTTGCCTATACTTATATTTTATAAAAAAAAATAACTAATCAAAAATCATTCATTGCGAAGCATTTATGTTTTTCGAAAAAAATGAAAATTTTAAAAATCGAACGCCGTTTGGATCTTTCATGCAAACGTAACTTTTAACGATATACCATTACTATAAATGATATGAAGGCCTTCACCCATAAGTCCTTGCTCTAATAAAATCGCTTCTCAAACTTCACAATTTAAATTCAAAGGACGATAATAAGGACAATTTTTACATTATTCCAAACGTTCTAACTTGTAAGGATAGATTATTGTAATGAACTTGCTTTTTCCTTTTGCGAAACAATAATTAACACTTTGAGAAACTGTTTGTATCTTTTATAATTCAATGAAATATGAATTTAAATCGATTGAATCTTGAAAATAGAACGAATTTATTCGTTATTATTTTAATTGTTATTAAAAAGTGAAATTACATGATTTCAAATAAATGTTTTGTAGTTTTGTAATATTTCATTTTTTTAATGTAATATTTAATTATTGTTAGTTACGTAATAGAATGTTTTAAAAAATTTAAAAATAGAAACACAACAATGATTTGAATTTAGAATCGGATACATCAAATATGATATGTATTTTGTATAACGATCTAGTTTGTTATTAAGGCCCGTCAGAGACAAACATGCCAACCTTGACGCATGCGCCATTGGCTCGATGCAAATGCCGCGAAACTAGGTCTAATTAAATTTCAATGCGTCCATGCGTTGAGGACAAGCCTGACCTATGGAGATTCATTCCATACGTAACTGTATGCCCATCTTATGTTTTTTTTAACATCTCTATCTATAATCAGAATTATATAAACAGTTATATGCGATTATTCTTAACACATTGCAAACAATATCGTAATATTTTTAATATCGTTATTGTTGAAAGGGTCATTTATGTATATGAGAAATAAAATTGGACCTAAAATTGTTCCTTGTGAAACATTTTTGGTTCTTATGATTATGGAAAATATATTTATGAACTAAAGAAAATTATATCGATAAAAATGGCTTGTAGTTAGTATTTGTTTATTTTTAATGGATGTTTAAATGTAAGCATAGATTTGATTGACAGAGTTCAATTTCATGTTTTTTATGTAATATGTCTGTATTTGTTCCATTGGCTCACTCACCATTCTGCCGCATATGATGAGTCTACCAAATAAGTTCATCTCGCGTCTCTCAAATACAGGTTATGACATTAACATCAAATTAATATAGTAGGTACGAGATGATTGGACTGTTTTTTTTTTAAATATTCGTTTAAGAGTATTATTTCTTTAACCATTGCCGCCAATGTGTTAAAAATAATTATATTTAACTTGATACAAATGGTAAAATATTTACTAACAATAAATGTAGTAGTAATGGTCACGTGATTTCCATTACCCTATCATGTCGTCACAATGTTAATATCGTTAAAAAAAATGATCGGTAATCGAACCGACGTCCCCTGCGGGTGTACGTAACTGTTGCGCCCGGTTCCGTAGCCACGGCGGCAGACAGACGTGACGCTGAAACACTTCCATCGTATTGATTTTGTTCGATCCGACTGAGACGGTCGGAAAGTTTTCGACGGACAAACATCCTACTTTCGTAAGTACGCTATTATGACGAGCCACGACTCCGTAAGGTCCTATGTCTTTTTTATATGATAGGTGGACGAGCATATGGGCCACCTGATGGTAAGTGGTCAACGGTGCTCATAGACATTGGTAGTGTAAGAAATTTTAACCATCGTTTATATCGCCAATGCACCACCAACCTTGTGAGGTGGCCCATATGCTCGTCAAAAATAAAAAGCTTGGCACTGAGTAAAATCTCATCAAATATGACATAGACTATGATTGTGTATTGGTATATGATATTTTATTTTATTTTTAATTTATAAACAAAATATCAACATTTAACAAACTTATATGCGAAATATTGTAAAAATTCTCGATGACTCAGTGGAAACGCGCGGATAAGACAGTCGCGGATTCAAATCTTAACAAGTAACTTTATTTTTAAGTTATTCTCAAAACTTCTAACGCTGGGAGATCAAATTAAAATCTACAGGCCTTAAGGTAACCACATAAAGTTCACCATTGGGTAAATCCCCTACTAGAGAAAAGGCTTGATGGTTATTCCACCATGCAGCTTAACTACAGACTGGTTGATAAAAATCATACGACTCACACGTTTCCTATGGTTTCCTTTGCAAACACGACATGAGTATAATAAAAACAAGAAAATTCAGTTAGTGCTTGCCCGGATTTGAACCCACGATTCTTTCATAAGATCTACGTATTATAAGTTTTAGAATAATGCCCATCGATATTAGTATAGAAAAGTTTATACGCGTAAATAAAAAAAAAAATATCCTAAATGTCAAAACCTATGCAATGTCTGGTAGTTGAAAACCGAGACCGTCACTACGTCACTAGTGTAATTACACCGGCTCACTCCCCCTGAGCACCGGAAAGCGACGCTCGAATATTTGGTAAGTGTTTAATTCGCACGAGTCTGTAATATTTGAAATGTCAAATATTACATTTTAGTATAACGGGACTGTGTTGTGACCGGCAATCGGACATATAGGTTTTGAAAGATATGTAATTACTAATATTAATAGTAACAGCCTGTGAATGTCCCACTGCTGGGCTAAGGCCTCTTCTCCTATTTTGAGGAGAAGGTTTGCAGCTTATTTCACCACGCTGCTCCAATGCGGGTTGGTGGAATACACATGTGGCAGAATTTCAATGAAATGACACATGCAGGTTTCCTCACGATGCTTTCTTTCACCGTCAAGCACGAGATGAATTATAATCACGAATTAAGCACATAAATTTTAGTGGTACTTGCCCGGGTTTGAACCCACGATCTTCGGTTAAGATTCACGCGCTCTTACCACTGAGCCATCTCGGCTTTCGGAGAACTCAACGATCACGATCACATACAATTTGTCAGGGGTAGAATAGAATACCTAAGACCTTATCTTAAATTAATAGAACCCAACAACAGTCAACTCAATACTTAAATTGTTAGTCGAAATAAGTTACTTAAACATACTTTTGAATCGTTGCGTACAACGGTATGTGAACAACTATAAATTAATTTCAAAATATTTCTACATGGTAGTAGGATTTGTGCAAACACCACCCACCACATCAGATATTCTACCGTCAAGCAACATACTTAGTATTATTGAATTCTGGTGTAATTACAGGAACAAGGGGTAACAACTTAGTTCCCAAGGTTGGTGGCGCATTGGCGATGTTAGCGATGGTAAACATTCCTTACAATGCCAATGTCTATTGGCAGTGGTGACCACTTGACACATAAATAACGATATATATTTAAGTATATATTTTGTTAGTTCTGCCATACTATACTAGTTTTGTTACAAGTGTCTGCTAAATTAGCACAATATTATTGAGACAAATAGATTGTATAGCGATGAAATATTAATTGTAATACATTGAATAAAACAAAATATTTGTTAAAGTTTATATGAACAAAATTAACTGTGACTAGAATATAAGAAACTATTTAAAAAAAATAAAGTTGACTTAAAAATATTCTTCATCATTTGAAAGTATCATAATATATAATAATAGTAATAATATTTTATTTCTACCAAACAAGAATCATATACAAGACAACAAATAATAAAATAACAAAAATTACAATAATAATATTTTACAAATTAAATAAATTTGAATTAAATCACATCAAACCAAACCAATTCAAATCAAATTTAATTTAATTTAAATTAATTTAAGTTGAAAAATAATGTAATTAGTATATGAGTGTTAATAACTAGAAGAGAGTATACTGATAGATAATATATTCTAATACAGTTAGTTATATTCAAAAACGTTTCCAAGATATTAACAACGATCGACGATTGTACCAAATGTGCCAATAAGTAATTTAGTCTAGACAACACCAAGTAAAGCATGAAAAATTCGCCAAACCTTTGTCTGGTCGTTTTAAAAAGGGGGTAAGGGGTGAGCAAAATCAATAGGGGTGGAATGGATCCCACAGCTTAAGTGGACGTCGCCCCGCTGTCACTGTTTGCGTTTTTAAAACGATGGAAAATAATTAATATTTACTATTAATGTTGTCGTGGTCCTTTGTTTTGACCATTTATGACCACAGTGTATTGATATGATATTTATGTTATCCTCTATGGCTCAGTGGTTGGTACATATGAATCTCAATTAAAGATTGCGGGTTGAAACCCAAGTTGAATTTTATTGTGCTTAATTTTTCTTTATTAATTCATTAAATGGATGAAAACTTTTTGAAACCAACACGCATTAGAATAGCGTGGTGAAATTAGCTCCAAACCTTCTCCTCAAAAGAACTTAATAAATAAAGTTTATAATATTGTATAGAATGAAATAATTTATTTATTCTAAAATATATTGGATTAAACTCCAGCTATACTATTTACACTAATTTTTTTTTTAAATGTAAAGAATCTAACATGAAACTTACCGAAGTGAGACGCTTACTAATTGTAACTTCGATTAGTATTCATGACATAATACCTATATGTAAATTGTACCAATCGTCATCCCGAGACTAATGGTACCACTCGTAATTGGGATTGGGTTTATATCGAGGCTTCTCCTTAATATGTCTAAAAGTATTTGCCCATCATTGGCACAATTAAAATCTGCATTTACATGGTGGTAATCTGCGTTTACTTGGTGGTAGAGCTTTGTGCGAGCTCGTCTGGGTAGGTACCATCCACATAACATCTTAGTCCTCAAGGTTGGTGGCGCATTCGCGATGTAAGAGATAGTTACATCCATATTTACATTACAATGCCATTGTCTATGGGCGTTGGTGATCACTTACCATCAGGTGGCCCACAAAAAACATGTCATATTAATACCGATAACACAACAATATATATCGTTTAATATTATGTTGTATCGTTTAATATGTATATAGTTAGGAGCGAACAACAGTGTTGTTAAAAAAATGCCTCGCGCTTATTTCAAACCGGCGTTTTGTTGGTGGACAAAATGGTAAAGTAATTAATTTATTTATTCGCGCGACTTGTGATTTTTTGAATGTGTTCAAATGTGTTATTTGAATTTTTAAGAGTAATTAAGTGAATTATTTACATCGATTTATGTGGTAATTCTTATTTATAAAAATAGAACACTGTGTTTTATTTTGTAAAATAAGTTTCACTTCTTGATGCTCAAACAAAGAATTTACAGAATAAAAACTTACAATTAAGAAATTATGAGTTACATTTTATTTTAAAAATTTTATTTTTGACTCTTGAATTTTGAATTTGTAATTTTTTTTAATAAAATTGATTAAAAATTTGAATTGGGAACATGAGTTTTAAATTAGAACAAAAAATGAAATAGATTATTTAGTATGAATCATCCGTACGAGGCTGGAGCGAGTTATAAGATCTAATTCGAAACCAATATTTCATTCAAACTAGTTCATCGCTCTGAATGTTTTCATTCTATTTCCAAAGTCCATTTAAATACAATATTCGTCGAACAATCTAGAAACTTGGTAATTTCTGCCTTCCTAAGCTGGTCACGTAGGACGTTAATCACGGCGCTTTTAGCTATCCCCGCGGAACCCTAAATGAGATTAATCTAATGACGTCATGCATTAGTATCATGACTTAACTTTAAAATGAGAAAAGTAATTATTATTTTTATTTCACCATAGCTTAGTCGATGCAATTAATAGTGCTAACACGGTCACAGGTTTAATTCCAAGGATATTTATATTAATATTGATACAACCATTTTCTTTTAAAGAGGTCATTATTCCCAGCAGTGGGAACTATTTTGGCCCAGGAATTTAACCGCAGGTCTCAAGATATACAGCCTTGCTAGTAATATTGTAAATTAAATACATATGGAATAGTAGAAATTACAGTTTGTCTTAGTAGTGGCGACAATAGTCCAAGGGGGAGGGAATCGAACCTGTGACTTTTACATCGAACCGTACACCATTGCGCTTTTGAAGCCTTAAATAATGCGTCTTTTCTCATAAAGAATAAAATCTCCATTTTTTTTAATTCACACTTTAACCACTGCGCCTTTAGTATATATAAATATGCATGTATATGTGTACGCTCCGAATATAGGTTACATGACATGTGCTACCGATCTGAATCAACAAGTACAGATCTCGACTCTAGCTATAGTAGCATCTACTTTTCGTTATAATATTTTATTTGAAACATTATTTTTCAATATATATTCATATTTTTATTAAATTTTAACTTTCAAATTCAAAATTTAATAAAATTTTAGCTTGGAGTTATCAATCAGAAATTTACATGGTTCGATTTTCAAATTTGTTATTCGAATTGAATTTTAAATTATTATTTTTTTTTTTGTCTTTGAAACAATTAGATTTCAATTATATTATTAAAAATATAATTGAATGAATTGGTTTTGAATTGAAATACATTTTCAACTTAAATAAGAAAGCTTATTGCTATTAATTTGAATAAAGAATTTCATATTCATTTTTGATATTGAAGACGAAACGTCGAAATAAAACATAACTATTAAATTAACTTCTTGAAACGAAATTCGATCATTATTATTATTTATATGAGTCTCCTCTCCTTGTATCCTACAGACACTGACTGCACGTTTAGAGAATCGATTTTCATTAGATGCTTTCATATATAAATGTATGTAAATGAGTGGTTTATTATTCTTTTAAACTGTCAGTTTATTCATTTTCGTGAAAAAATATTTGTCTCCATAACGTGAAAAATATCATCCAGGAGTCAATTGTTAGGTAGTCTAAATTTTAAGTCAGGGTATAGGCTATCTATTTTGCAATTTTTTTTTCAAATCCGTTCAGTAATTTTTGCGAGAACAAACAACAAGTAACAAAAATCTATCTATCACCGAAACTTTCGCGTTAACATTAGTAGGATTTTACAATAAAACCTCAGAAACGTACAGATTTTATATATATGGGTTTAGTATAGATTACAAAACAACGTTTAGTTAAATACACAGAATATGCAATAAGAAACAGACTGTAAATGTCACTGACATGTCACATTTAGGATAAGGCCCCTTCAATTTATTTTCATTCATTATTAAATTTAAAAAAAAAACGTAGTAGGTAGTGCCAAACTAAAGTTCTTGACTACATAATAAGTTATAAAATTAAATAAAAAGTTTTAAACAACACATTAATTATTAATTTTAAACAAAACATATTATATTATGTATTATGATAAAATGTATAAAATTATTTATATTTTGTTTTTTTTTTATCTGCGGTTTAAAACAATATAATACGAATTGTTCATTTTAAGCAAAACTAATATATTAGAATATGTAAAATTACTCATATGTTATTCATTATTTGCTATTTATTTACAAAATTAACGAAATGTAATTTAATATTGAAATGAATACACAAACAAATTTATCATAAATGTATTATTTAAACTATTCTAATGTTATAATTATAATATTCTTATTTAAAAATATTTTGGATTGATATATTGGTGAAAATATATTTTTTATTTTTTACATTTTGAATTTGAATCTTGAAATATTAAAAAAACACTAAGTGAGCAAGCTCGTCTGGGTAACATTAATCATTGTCTATGTTTACATAATAAGTAAACATAAGTAGACGATTCCTGTCTGTCTGTTTACACTTTATAATAAAATTCAGCTCCAAGTCTATAACTACCGCCCTGAACATCTCGTTCAGAAACAAACTCGCGCGAGCTCTATATTGGATTTTGTTTGTACAAAATGGCTTCCTTTTGGTCTTTACTCCATGCGAGTATTTGTAACACCTCACTTTTATAAATTTAACATATATATTATTTTAAATTTTTATATAAACACAATACTTTATTTATAATAACATGTTTTTTTTAATATTTAAATTTTAGAACTTATTCCAAATTTAAATAATCCATCTATACACAAAATTAATCACGTTTAACTTAAATGAGATTCGATTCGATTAGCGTGTACGTACAATATTTAATTTTAAAATTTGTAATAAACATTTTATTAATTTTTAAAAAAAAATATTTTTACAAATTTGAAATTTATAGTATTGATTTTACAATTACGTTAAATATTTTAAACAAAAAACGCATTGCTCTTAGTTGTTTTTATTGTTTTTATTTTACAGATAAAAATCTGTAGTCTATTTTTGACACAATTTTTACACATATTTTTTTATTTTTTGTAAGTAATAATATGCAATATGCAACAATAACTTATTTATTGAATACAGTGCAAATGGGGCTCACCTGTAGATCTTGTGTGTCTTTTGTGGCGGCCTATACCCATAATAATAAAAAAACTCACAATTATAACCCAGGCAAATTAAGTAAGTATTAAAATTAAATATACATCAAGTATTACATCTCATTTCTATTGTATAGTTTTCACCACAATGCCTAGGAATGTAGTATTCAAAACAAAACTCATTCACTATTATATAGAAGGTCATATGACAAAGCGTGTTTTAAAATCTAGGCTCGTGTGAATCGCCTAGGCATTGTACAGTCAAAAGTCTAGTATTATGATAACAGTTTTAAGTTCTACATCCGTTCTGATGTCATGTTTTTTTATATATATATATTTAGATCGATTGTTTTTAAGATACTCAATGGTAATGGTACCGATATGTAACTTTTTTTTTAAATTCTGTATAGTTATAGAAGGAGCATATTATATATTTTGAAATGTTATTCCATGGCCTTATGTAATCGTACTGTACGTTCAGTACAAAAACAGACTGTGAATGTACCACTGCTGAGCTAAGGTCACTTCTCCTCATTTTGAGGAAAAGATTTGGAGCTCATTCCACCAAGCTGCTGCAATGCGGATTGGTGGAATACACATGTGACAGAATTTCAGTGAAATTTGGCACATGCAGGTTCCCTCACGATGTTTTTCTTCATCATCAAGCACGAGATGAATTATAATCACAAATTAAGCACATGAAATTCAGCGGTGCTTGCCCGGTTTGAACCCACGATCATCGGTTAAGATTCACGCGGTCTTGCCACTGGGCCATCTCGGCATCGATGAGACTGGTAGAGAATGCCTTCAGGCATCAAGTCAATTGTATAAACTATACAATATTGGTCAATATTTTTAAGTTAAATATATACATATTAGGAAAATGTCCTGTACATGGGCTGTGTACCTTGGGAACTGGAGCATCAGATAGGCCTATGTTCACCAGTGATCGGCATTGGATTGGTGTACAGTGAAAATAAATGAAATCTAATAGAAATCAGAACAAATCCTACACTCGGCCTCTAAATCATTATTTACAATAAAAGTCATATTTATCGAAGGCCATATTCTAATATATGTAAGTATGTCTGTATTAGGCTAGGTTAGGACATAAGTTTACGCAAATCAGTTTTTTTTCTGGAATAAATTCGTTCGTCCATAATACGATTTTATTATTCGTCTAGACAAAACTGCATTTGACCGAGGTCACTGCATTTACCATGTAGGGTTCCCATACGTTATAATTTCAGGATTAAGTTTTCAATGTTGCCAGTTATTAAGTTTACCCCCTCGTCAAGTATTCTATAACTAAGCATAAGCATTGTATTACTGTTTATCAAATTGAAGGGTGAGTGATGGAACGTTGTTAATGACACGACTGACACACTATCATAGTTCCCATGGTTAGTAGAGCTTTTATTGAGTAAATGGTTATTATTTTTAACAGTGCTATTTTTTTAATTTATTTATTAGGTATATTTTTTATTTACAAATAGAAACACTAGTTGTATCAAAATAAAAAAAATTGTTAGTCAAAAATTAAAATAAGAAATTAAACAAATTTTTATTATTAATGTCATGTAAGTGAACGTTCGAAATTTTAAATTTCGATTTGAATTTCGAATGTTACGATTTATTAATGTTTGGTTTGTTTCAATAATTTAATTTAATATAATAATAATAAAATCACAGATAATTATTATTTCTTTTGAGCAACTTTTTTTATTAAAATATGTGATGTGTGCGTCCCAGATTGGTCACCCTTTTGAAATGTGTTTAAATAAAATACGTAGAATATAAAATGATAATGCGTATAGAAACAGTTTATTTCTGAAATATGGATTTTTTTTTTCAAGACTTGACCTAAGGAATGATTAATACGAATATCAAATATTAAGTTTATTCAACAAGGCCACGCTATGTGACAATTGTTTCCGAGTTAGAATTTTTTTATGTCTATAGAAATAGGCAAAGACGAAACAGCTCAGTGACATTTTCTCATCTGTTTCTTGAAAACAAATTTTCGAAATACGCAAATTCATTAGCTATACCTACGTTATCATCAAGTTTTCAATAATGATAATAATAAACGTACCTATCTAAGAAAATGTTTTCTTCGTAAGAAAGACCCGATAACTTTTTATTGACTCGACCGAGGGTTTGACGCCAGGACCACGTGATCTCTTGCCTTACATCTAGCCACTAGATCAACGAGGCAGATATACATAATCACTGTATCTGTGTCTGTCCACGTATATCGGGACTCTGATTTATTTGTGTATCTTTCAACGGACTAGCCATAGCCACAGCTTAGTCTCGTGGCATGTATGGATTATTGAACTCCTGTAATCCATAAATCTTCTTTCTAATGGCGAAATAAATATTGAAACTGGTTTTCAGAATCCATCGATTGCAATTATATACACTTTTCCTCTTTATAATATTATTATGTATTTAATACACAGTGCAGTCCTACTAACATTGTTCTGTATTCTGTTAGATGTGACCATATTCCAACAGGTGGCAGGCAGCTAAGCTTAAACATATTCGCATCTGTCAGATAGTTTACATCGCATGCCATCATTCTAAATTTGAAACACGCTCTTATAACGTTTTTGAAATGAGGTAATATGCTGTATTACTACATATTACCACATGTTTTTATCAAAATATGTCCTTCATTTTTTTAAAAAAAATTATAATAAAATGTTAAAATATAATATTTAAATAAATGTAATTATAAAATACATTTCAATATATTTTTTACATTTCAACATTATACATACGTTCCAAATTTAAATATTTTTTTATTGTAATTGAATAACAATGTGTTGTAATTTAAGAAAAGTGATAAAAAATAATATTTCAAATTGCATATCAACAATATCTGCTTAAATAATTATTACGTTACAGCTATTAAAATAACAAGCGAGCAAATTCCTGGAAGTTGATCAAAACAAGACATTTGAAACATTGTTAAATACATTTCAAATGTCATATTAGCTATCCAGTGAACGAATGAACTATTTTTTACATTCGAATTTATAAATACACAATAGAATTTAGCTTTACGTTATACATCCAAGATGAGCCCGGTGTGAACGATCGAAACATTTAATAGTTCGTGAGTTATTTTTACTTGGCATATTAATTTTTTTTTTTATTGTATAGGAAGGCGGACGAGCATATGGGCCACCTGATGGTAAGTGGTCACCAACGCCCATAGACAATGGCATTGTAAGAAATGTTAACCATCGCTTATATCGCCAATGCGCCACCAACCTTGGGAACTAAGATGTTATGTCCCTTGTGCCTGTAATTACACTGGCTCACCCTTCAAACCGGAACACGTTTTGCGGCAGAATATCTGATGAGTGGGTGGTACCTACCCAGACGAGCTTGCACAAAGCTCTACCACCTCTAATGTCTATAGAGCATTAATAAATAAGATATTACTCAAGACAAGTTTATTCAAATGTTATAATATTAGTTGGTATTTGTTGATATCCAACCAGGATGTGTATACATTTATATTGTATTTGATTGACTGTATAATTTAAATTGTGTTAAAGTAACTACTAAATATTTATTTCAATAGTTACTAAACCAGACTGAAAAGTGCCTTTAGCTTTTTTGAGTATAGAATGTTTTTGTTATATATATTTGATAGAAGGAATTTCTAATTTTCTTTTAAAAATATATGTTATTGGTAGACGGAAGGGAAAAGGCCACCTGATGGTAAGTGGTCACCATCGCCCGTAGATACTAAGATGTTATGTCCCCTGTGTCACTGGCTCTCTCATCCTTCAAACTGGTGCGCACCAATACAATGTATTCCTGTTTAGCGATAGAATATCTGATGACTGGGTGGTACATAACCAGATGTGCTTACACAAACCACCTAAGCAGAACACTTACGATCATATCAGTATTGCCGGTTGACGCTTGTTACACTAATTACTTGGTGGTAGAGCTTTGTGCAAGCTCGTCTGGGTAGGTACCACCCACTCATCAGATATTCTACCGCAAAATAGCAGTACTTTGTATTGTTGTGTTCCGGTTTGAAGAGTGAGTGAGCCAGTGTAATTACAGGCACAAGGGACATAACATCTTAGTTCCCAAGGTTGGTGGCGCATTGGCCATGTGAGCGATGGTTAACATCTCTTACAATGCCAATGTCTATGGGCGTTGGTGACCACTTACCATCAGGTGGCCTATATGCTAGGTCGCCTTCCTATGCTATAAAAAAAATATTAATGATTTCAATAGAACAAAACGTTCCAAAAATGTTATCTTCATATTTGAAAAGTCGAGAGTCGAGACCCTATATATACCGGAATGAACCAAACGCTAGCGCGATTCAGGAACTTATTTTTTTCATACAAAATTTTAGTACAATATATAATAATTAATTACGGTATAACAAAAAATGTAATTGTATTCGATAATCGGACGTGCCAATTTTTACGGAAAACAAGTAAATTAAATTATAATATAATAAACACGATATTATTGTCTAAGAGTCAAATAGGTATAATCTATTTCATAAGTTACTGAGTAAACAATTTTCTCGTAGGCATTATGAGTGTGGACATTTGCATAAATTTATTAAAAAAAAGTAACTTAATAGGTATAAATAAATGTATCATAATTTATCATGTCACAGCGATATAGTAAATAACCTACTGACATAGCATCCGAAAAACGCTGACGTCATAATATAATTAGTCATCATTGTTGTATTATAAATGCGAATGTGAGTTTGTTTGTTTGTTACGCTTTCACGCCTAAGCCACTTAACCGATTTTGAAAATTCTTTCATCAATGGAAAGCTACATTATCAGCCAGTAACATAGGCTACATTCTATCCCCGTATTCCCACGTGGAAGGTATTTACGCGGGTGAACTATTTGTTTCAATTTAATCTCCACAGATTAAACGTCTATATCCATATAATATAATTATAATATATGGATGTACATATATATAATTATAATGTAATTATTCGTTTGCATAATAATAAAACAATTGTTTTAGTATTAAGTATATAATCAAAGAGGTCTTCTGCAAGCTGTTTTTAAAATGTTAATGATTAAATAAAGGAGAAATTAATTTAATACGAAAGCAACTCTAGTAAGTTATAATATATGGATGTACATATATATAATTATAATGTAATTATTCGTTTGCATAATAATAAAACAATTGTTTTAGTATTAAGTATATAATCAAAGAGGTCTTCTGCAAGCTGTTTTTAAAATGTTAATGATTAAATAAAGGAGAAATTAATTTAATACGAAAGCAACTCTAGTAAGTTCTATTGAATTATCATTTTCACCAAAACCCTGCAGCGCCATACGCCCCATAGATAAGCCCCACTTTTACTTTTTGTAGAATCCACATACCGATCCACACCAGTGGTAGAAGTACGGGCAAATGTACCACTGGCTAATAGTGGTCACCACCTATACACGTAAGAATTGTAAGAAGTATTAACCACTTCTTACATCACCAATGCGTCACCAACATTGGAAACTAAGATGTTATGTCCCTTGTAGCTGTACTTACAGAGCCTCGTTCTTTCAACGGTAACACAACGATACTAATTACTGTTCGTAACTGAAAATTGGTAACTACCCAGGTACTAGAAGACCAAACCTCTTAAAACACCTCTTAAAATTTATGCTGAAATAAGCCAAAATAACAAGGTAATAGTCCTAAGAAAACAATAGTTTCATACATTTATAATATCGGAAGCAACAATAGCCAATAATCATATAAATAAGACAAAATCACACCTGATAAAAGTCTGTTGTCTTAAGAAAAACGCTAAGAATTACGCGCGTAACATCAACTTGCTCACATTGGTTGTTGTCAACTGATGCCATTTTAAAATTTGCTTCTTAAAATGCATGCAAGTTTGAGTACGTATCATGGATGGCACTAGGTGTCTTTAACATCAGTAGCAATGTTATTTAAATGATTAGTTTTCTTATTAGAAAACATTTTTTTCGAAAATGTCATCTTTTAGTTCAATGTCGAGCATTAGTGCTTTTACCTTACCACCAAGTAGTACAAAATAGATAAAGTTTAGTTCAGTATTATATAACTAAATAGTACGATAATTTTTGCGTTTAAAAACTTAACGAAGTCTTCTATTCCAACTCAAATATCATGCGAAATATTTAAGTGAAGTTTCACACGGGTCCGCCAGCGAGCGTTATTCGACTCTTGTCGTTGTGTTTTGTTTGTCTAGCAGAGTTGATTGTACAGTCGGCTGAATTATATGAGCTAGTTGAAATGCTGTTAACATTCAAAGTCTGTTTTTAAATACCCTATATACTTTTTATTTCATTGAACAATTTAACATAATCTAGTTATAAAATGTATAAATATTTAGCAGTAAAAGTAGGTGTCCTTTTTGGTTATCGTAAAAAATCTTAATATTTTTTTGAAAATACGAAACAAATCGTATAATCAAAGTCGGGAAATTAACTATATCTCAGAAATATTAACAATAGAGAAAAAAATATAAGCCAAAAAAGATGGAAAATTGTATCCCCTACAAAAAAGGTTGCAACTGTTTTAACGTAAAACTCACCGTTTCCGAGATATTTGTAACAAGACGTATTCCAAGACGGCTAGCGCTCGCGGTCTGGGATGAAAAAAACTCGGCTTTACTCTTAGGGGGTATCCCCTAACATAATCCAATCAAAAGATCGAGTAGCGGAATTTCATGCAGAGCGAACCCATTATTAGTGCTAACTTTGCTAAAATTACTTAGACATAACCAAAATATTAAGTAAATAAGTTACATATTATCGAGACTAACTGTATCTACAATATTTTAAACCTTATTATTACAAAGTTTACACAATAATTGATTACAATTAATATTTAATTAATTATTAAAATAAATATAATTATGAACTAATGCAGTTCTATTTTTAAATATTTCATTGAAATATTATCAATTAATTATCCTTATTTATTAAATATTTATGACCCTCGTTGGTGTAGTGGCTAGATAACATGGTACTGGGTTCAAACCTCAGGCCGGTTACAAGTTTTATTTATAAGGTACAACTACATACTTCAGTATATAGTATGATACAACTTACATCTTAAAAATAAACTACTACTAATAAATAAGTTAAAAAGTAACAGCCTTGGGCTAAGATATATGCCCTTGAGGAGTGGGATTGGAGTTATTTCCGACAGTCAAAAATATAATTAAACTAAACTTCCATATAGAAATCCAATGTCCTCAGTTCCATAGAAAATTCGTAACAAACAAACGGACATCTAAGTACATATCACCTGTTGTATGACGTCATTGAAAACAATTGAAACATCATGGAACGAATTCATTGAAATCAGATTGAGATCAAGGCCGTGCTGTTACGAATAACTACCTAACTATAT
The DNA here is from genome assembly GCA_963151315.1 of Nymphalis c-album. NCBI lineage: Eukaryota > Metazoa > Arthropoda > Insecta > Lepidoptera > Nymphalidae > Nymphalis > Nymphalis c-album. Next base: position 7,190,201 of record OY720609.1, read on the forward strand.
CTACATGTACTGTCGGTTTGACTGCGCCATTTGTTCAGTGGCTAGATTATACCGTAGCTTAGAAGGTCCTGGGTTCAAGCCCTGATCTTGTAGGAACGATTTCCGGTCGTGTTTGATTTATTATCTCGAATTGTGAGGTTGATGAAGGAGTTAAGTGTACTTGTGTTCGCGCACAGATTTGTGCACTAGGCTTAAGCGATGGGTTTTCCTAAGTACATAATTATGTTATACATAAAATATTATATAGGTAATTAGGTATATAAGGTACCAGTTTGACTTATGTCAGTCATCGAGGAATGTTATTGAAATTTCAACACATTATGTTGATGGGTCACATAGTGTTTGTATCGTTAGAAAATAGTCAGAAACGTTTCACCCAAACGTTACTAAAACGTTGCACATAAATTCCTTATTGAAAAAAATATCTTCCAAATACGCATAACTATGTAATATGTATGTATGTAAACTAACATTTTATGATATTATTTTTCTAATTCATATTAACAGCAAAACCAATTTAAAGATTATTTCTAAATCATCCGTTGAACCAAAACCTTTCAAAAAGATCGATATATGTAATTGCAATTTAAGTCCTTATGTCCGTAGTGATAATGGCTATATTGCTATAAACGTATATATACATGAGGACCACGGTACAGAATAACAGATAGATACGATTGGGTACAAGGTTACTGGGATCTGGGTTAAACAGTGTTTTGGTACGTAGTGCTAGGGCTGAAACACACAAACATACACACTAATATTTATATAAAAGTAATAGCCCGTAAAAGTCCATTGCTATAAGACCTCTCCGTTTTAGGTTTGGAGCTTATTCCACCACGTGCTGGTTGGTGGTTAAATACTCCAAACCTAGCTTATATGGCCCAGTGGTTAGAACGCGCGAATATTAACCGTCGATCGTGGGTTCAAGCCCGGGCAAGCACCACTGAATTTTCATGGGCTTAATTTGTGATTATAATTCATTTCGTGAGGAAACCTGCATGTGTCTAATTTCACTGAATTTCAGTCACATGTGTATTCCACCAACCGGCATTGAAGCAGCGTGGTGGAATAAGCTCCAGATCTGCTCAAAAAAAAAAGAATTTAACCCAGTACATTCAAATAGATGGTTGTACCTTTCTTAAATTAGTATAAAAGATAATTAGTATATGTAAATCAGTTGTCTGGTCTTGCTTAGTTTGGGATCTGTTAGCCTTGCGTGAATAATGTCCGAGGATATTTATTTATTAATATTTATATTAAATAATAACAACTAATTAATTTCCCTTTATACAGACTAAGCAGCCCTAAGTATATCTAGACTACGGCCAACGTCTAACCTAGGTTTTCGGTGAGCGGTTACTTTGCAAGGTTAAATCTGAGCCCTGGTTTACACAAAACTGTGGGACGGCTGGGCTTGTAACATTCTTAGTTTGAATCGAACTTAAGCGATTACATAAGTAACGGGCGAATACGGAAACGTCACTTAAAGTTAAACACTACTTAACATTGAGAAGCTCCTAAATGTGTATGCGAAATTTGAATTTAACGGCGTCTCAAATAATTAAGTTGCATTTAATATTTAAGTGACGTTTCAGTATTCGGCCGTTAGTCGGATTATCTTTTTGACGCGATTATCTTGTGTAGACTATTGTAAAAAAAAATATTATTATAAGTGTGAATTGTTTGTTTGTTTGTTACACTTTCACGCCTTAACTACTGAACCAACTGTCATGAAATATTGCATATGTTTTCAGAGGTACAGAAAAGGATATAGGGTAGGTACATAAAAACACCCCCTCTAAAACGTGGGCGAAGCCGTGAACGGTAACTTGTATTATATAATTATAAGAAGCCAAGATGAATAGCTGACCATTGCAGATTGCAACCGAACCGTGATAACTCAGTGGTTAGAAAACGTCAATTTCAAAGTACACAGGTTCAAAGCCGGGCAAGCGCTTAAATTTTCATGTTTGACATTTCTCTCCCTCTGATCCGCGTTGAAGGTAATAATTGTGAGCCTTTATTTGTTAGACGATATTCTAAAATATGTTTACTAATATTCTTAAATTATATATATTAATTACCTTCGTAAAGGTACCCACTAATTAAAAAATAAAATATATAACACCAACTTAACCTTTATAATTAACTTAATATATAAAGAAAAGTTTTATTTGAAATTCGATTCATTACACTAAAGTTTGCAAGGCAATTTGACTGTGAACACCCTGTATATATACATGTATGCGTGGATACAGCGTCCCAAGAAAATTACTTTGTCTGAGAGACGCAATCTGTATGGTGATGTCCAGCTCAAAGCAAGTGGCCATCATTTTGCATCTTAAATTAAAGAAAAGCTACAACCCTTTACTTCCTACCTCACCTGGGGACACTCATATGTATTTTAAAGAGATTTTATTTTAATAGTTAGGCGGTCAAGCAAATGGGCACCTGATGGTAAGTGGTTACCACCATAAACATTGACAAGATATCGAAACGATTTCATAATTACTTATAGAATAATCCAACAAATATGTGAATTGGTGGTATGTGGTCACCACTGTCTAAGCAGAGTTTTTTTATAGTATGGGTAGGCGGACGAGCATTTGGGCCACCTGATGGTAAGTGGTCACTAACGCCCAAAAACATTGGCATTGTTAGAGATCCATCGCTTACATCGCCAATGCTCCACCAACCTTGGGAACTAAGATGTTATGTCCCTCGTCCCACCCTTCCAACAACACAAGTATTGCTGTTTTACGGTAGAATATCTGATGAATGGATGGTACCTACCCAGACGAGCTAGCGCAAAGCTCTGTCACCAGTAATATTAAAAATGCGAATCTTTATCTATCTGTCACGCTTTCAAGGCTAAACCACTGTTCTTGTGTTCCGGTTTGAAGGGTGAGTGAGCCAGTGTAATTACAGGCACAAGGGACATAACATCTCAGTTCCCAAAGCTGGTGTCGCATTGTCAATGTAAGCGATGATTAACATTTCTTACAAATCCTATGTCTATGGGCGTAGGTGACTTACCATCAGGTGGCCCATATGTTCGTTCGTCTTTATATAAAATAAATATATAATACATATAAGTAAACACTGTATAAATATATATTTTCGTAATAAATACTCAAAACTGCGATACAGGTGTAACTTTAGCGGGCTAGCGTTTGCGTTTTAATTTTTTTTGTCTATTTTCGCGGCGGGCGAGTGTTTTTTCAAACGTTTTACGTATTAGCCGGGTCTCGTTTTTGTTTTCCACGAAATTCACTCACTTTCAGTCCCAATACGATTTAGTAAAAAGAGTTGAGAACATAGACATGTGTGGAGTTGTCCATTTGTTTTGTTTATCATTTTACTCTATTGTTTTATTTTCGATTCTTTTTTATGAATGATATGAGTTTTGCTTTTATTTTACAAATGAAAATATTTGTGATATAATGTTTTATAAGATAAAATATAGAAGATCTCTCTCTAATTTGTGTTTTCGCTGCAATAAAATTCAATTGATTATTTATGTTAACTTCCTTAATCTATATAATTGTCGGTATGTACAAAATTACTAAAAATCAAAGGCTTAAAGGCGTGTCCATATATTTAACTATTCTTATCCATTTCGGCCAACTAGTTATTACGAGCGATCGACAGACAGTGTCCGGTGTCGTGACGGCGACGACACGACAACGGGACGTGTTCGATTTTTCCACGAAATAATCTTTTGTTTCGCCTCTGACGTCACTATATCGTAACTCCTGTCCGTCTGTCTGTTTCGACAACAAAAGAGCTTTCGTAATGAACGTTTTAAACAGACGACAGTTATTATAAAATGGAAGACATTTCGGTGCGCGTGTAAATAAATACGCTTTTACTATATGAGATAAAGACAATAATATTATAATATTATTATCGCGGTTATAATATTAGTAGGATAAAAGTTGGCGTGGCGTTGGTTGGACATACCAAACATTTGAACAAAACGAGTCCAACATAATATCCGAGGTGTACGAACTAGGAACGTACATATAAAACTAGCTGTACTTAATACAGATAACATAAACAAACGTCATATGTTTATGACATCACGTCACAGATAAGTTAAGTCTTGAAGTCGGAACATTAACCGGCGTGCACGACTCGCCTGCAATTTAGTCTTTTTCGGAAACTACGCGTTTAAATCTGCAGTCCACGTGGAAAATTGCACTATCCGTAATTATCCTGTGAATTTTCAACTGAATGACAGTTTTCGACGACACGAACAATCCCGGGATAGTCGAGTTTCTACGATGCCGAAATTACATAATATAGCTCGCTTTTTTGTGTCTCGATTTAAATACTGTTTTATTTATAGACAGTTGTGGGGATTTGTGTAACTTTTTTTTTTTTGAAGTGAAAACTTCTTGAGCGGCGTTGTGAACTTTTTTGTGATCGGTAAAAAAATGTTAAACTCGCGTCAGGTCACGTGACCCTGATTGAAAATTCGTAAGACGGATTCGGAAGTGTTAAATTTTTAATGTAATATAAATTGTCATGTTTGTGTACGATAGCGCAATAAATGTATATTGTATATTATCACATAATTGATAGTACTTTTATACTGATAATAATTAAAGCAATTCGTGCAAATTTTATCCCTAACCTTTCCAAAATATCAAAAATGCACAACGTTAATATTCAAGTTTTCACTTCGGACGGCACTCCCGGAGTGCAACCCGTTGTTTTTTTTTGTAGACATGTATATTATTACATTATATATTAAATTATTCAGTCAATGTTGTGATGATGTGATGATCAAGACACGAGTATATAATTCTTGAAGTTTTCTCACGTTAGGTTTCCTTTGCCGACTGATATGCATGATCGAAAAACATATTTATTAAAATTATTATATTTTTTGTAAATAAAAAAATAGTAATTACCACTGTTAGTGGGAGTCAGGTCAGGAGCTGAACAGGGTCTCATAGCATACATGAAATGATTTTATAAAAAAGACTTAAAAAAAATAATTTATCATTATTATATTAACAGATTATATAAACATCATTATAACAACAAAACAAAACAATAAACTTTAATAGTCCAATGTACGACTTAGCGTTCCAATTCTTATTCTCATGTACGATATACTAAAGTATAATAAAATCAAAGGCTATAAAGTGAAACTGCATTTAGCGCGCCGTCGCCAATGCCGTTAACCGTTTAGTTTCGGTTCGATTCCGGGTAATCTCGTCAGATTTCGCCGACGCCGGCTGCATATCCGACTAGTACAGTCGGCGGAATATAATCGTCGATTTATTTTAGAAATAATTACCAAGTACCTGATTGGACAAAGGTAAACTACCCATCCTTAATAGTGAGTGCATTGAACCTTACACATGAAAATACATTATTACTTTACATAAGTAAAAAATAGCGTGTTTTCAACTGACTAGTCTCCATTCCTTTCAACAACTTCGATCTTCGATTGTTAATTTAATGATAGTGCGTAATTAGTTATTTATGAAAACTATATGTAATTAAGTCAATGGATTTTTTAAATCTAATCCAAAGAAACATTTAAATACTATTATTATTCATATATTATTTATATCGAACTAATCGTCATTAATTCATTTAGTTAATTTAGTATGTTTTATCAATCACTATAATAATTCCTTAATGTAATATTATGTTATTTTTGTTTATATTATGTGGTCACCACCGCCCATGGTCATTGGCCATATAAGAAGTATTAATTTCTTACATCGCCAATGCGCCACCAACGTTGGGAACGAAGATGTCCCTTGCGCCTGTAGTTACATTGGCTCGCAACAATACTAAGTTTTGCTGTTTAGCGGTAGAATATCTGATGAGAAGGTGGTAAGCAGACGAGCTTGCACAAAGCCCTACCACATAGTAGAAATGCATTAAATGTAAAAGTGTTACGTAAACTTGTAATTGATATCCATGTAATTTTTTCTGGAACGAAAATTTCGAACGATTTTTCTTTCACGCGGCTTACAGTGCGAGTGAAATGGCAACGGCCCAAGGTCACATCAGATAACGAAATAGCGTTTATACTGTACCTTCTAAATGCGATGCGTTGGGCGTTCGAGTTTAGGTTGGGGTGTTTTTTGGCGTAACAAAAATACAGTGATAAAATAATAAAAACTCACATTTTAAAACACGGTTTGAGTCGAATAAATATCGCACAGAGCTTCGTTCCTGACGGGGGTCCCCCGACCGCACACTTTTTTTTTTTGTTCACTTAAATTGTAATAAATACATGTGTATTGTAAGTGTGCTTACCAATAACTAATGTGATGTAAGTTAAAAATGTAATTTTAAAACTATAATTGTTTTCATGTAATATTTGTCGTCAACTGTACACGGGTTCCGATCTTCGTCGATTGTGTTTCGACGCTCGGAGCGTACTTTTCGAATCGTTGATGCGCAAGCTAAGCATCCGAAATTTCGTATATTGTCATAAAAATAGTTTAAAAAACTAAAAAACACGCGGCACGGCCTCGGTCCGGCTTTAAGATAACGCACTTGGGATGGGGAGGATGGGGGGGGAAATGGGTAGTCTTTGTCACAGGGTGAGGGAACTGTTATTTTTTTGTATTGTCATCGGTCTTTAATACGAATGCAAATTTTCAAATCAATTGGACGTCTTGAAGTGGGTGATAATTGCATTGCAAGATTCCGTTACATAGATACATACAGGTCAAGCTAATAAAAACCGTGTTAATAAAACTACAAGTTTTAGACTTACTGCGTTACAATACTGAGTGGGTGTATTTTTATATTCTAATGTTACCTTCTCAAGCTATAAAGATAGTTCTAGAAGGTATTGTATACCTAAGGTATGTATGAGAAATTATTAAATAATCTGATTGGTATCTCATATATAATTTGTATGTAATGTAATAGTTGACACAGTGGTAGGAACGCGTTTATCTTAACCGATGATCGTGGGTTCAAACTTGGGCAAGCACGACTGAATATAATGTGCTTAATTTATGATTATAATTCATCTCGTACTTAACGGTGCCTCACGATGTTTTCCTTCACTCTGCTATTCCGTCACATAATCCGATGGGATAGGATCCGACACGACCGGAAAGAGTTCAAGCACAGGACCAATGGCTTCACGTGCTTTCCGAGCAACGGGAGTGTACTCTTTCAACTTCCAGACTCCGAGCTGCCACTATATTCGACAGAAAACATTTTATTGGCCCGACCTGGGATTTGAACATAGAACCTTCGAGTTAGCGGCCTTAATCCTAACCACTAGACCAACGAGGCAGTCTGATAGTCATGATAGTATTAAGATAAAGGGGATGAAACTTCGTATTTAAAATCCTTATCTTTGAAGAAAGAGCTGAGGAAGTTGATTTCTAATAAAACACGAAACAATTCTGGAGGAAAATTCCACCAAAGTGAAACGCTTATTGACGTTCTCGATTCGAGTCCGATGTTGCCATATACAAAAGCCAAAAAACCGTGTCAAACTTAATTGTTAACTTTTGACGTTTCATCGAGGAATCGAATCGCAACGATCGTTGTATCAGTAGAATAAGGTCCTCCAGACCGATTTCGGCCACGGCGGCCAATCTTAAGAGAGATTAGCCAACTGCGCAGGAGATATTATAGTGCACAAGTGTGTGCGCAAACACAGGTGCACTCTCTTTTCCTTAGCTCTCATAATCCGATGGGACGGCAATTCGACACGACCGGAAAGAGTTCAGGCGCAGGACCAACGGCTTAACGTGCTTTCCGAGGCACGGGAATGTACACACTTCCAACTTCCAGACTCCGGGCTGATACTGAGAATTTTCTGAGAGAAAACCCCAATAACTATATATTGGCCCGACCTGGGAATTGAACCCAGGACCACCGAGTCTGCGGCATTATATCAAGCCACTAGACCAACGAGGCAGTCAATCATCAATCAGTAGAATAGGGAGATACTAAACGTCAACGATTATGTTTCGATTTGATTACGATAGTGTGAAAATTATGTTAGTAGAATTGGTCTGCTGAATTGTAACGCGAGCGAAGCCGCGAGTACAGCGTTAGTTTGAAATAAATAAATAAATTTTAAAATAAAATGTATTTCAAACAAACAGCCTAACCAGACTTAATTTCCTAGTGTCCGAGGCTGACGCCAGAACAATGTGTGAGTGTTGCCGTTTTCATTTTCATCGCTTGATTTATGAATAAAAAAAAAATATCACATGTTCCTATTACAATTTTAAATCCATTAGAATAAACATTGTTTTTTTTTTTTTTTAATTTAGATAGGTGAGTGGTCGTCTTGACTTATACACCTGGTCACCACAAAGAGACATTACCACAGGAATATATTAGACCTTCTCCCCACACGGTCACCGTCTACCATCGGAAGATACTATGTATCTTATGCACGTAATTACACTGGCTCACTCAATAAAAAAAATATATATGATAACTCAAAAGTAATGACGCACCCACAGCTACCGAGTGGTTTGTTTTTTATAGGATAGGTAGGCGGACGATGTGCCACCTGATGGTAAGTTGCCACCACACTGCTCCAACACTTGCCAGGGTTTAAACTCAGATCAAAGGCATAGACGAAGCCGAGATGTCCTAGTGGTAAGAATACGAGTCTTAACGCTCTTTAACGGTCTTTATTATTATTGTTTATTTTCATCCATTGTTCTACCCATCGGATCATCTTAATGTATATAAATATTAAACCATAATTTTATTAAGTTCTTTAAATATATCCCAAATTACGTCGTACGTTTTTTCATTTAAAATCTGAATTTTATTGCAATAAGTAATAAAAAAATAACAATTAAACTTTGGCTGTTGTTAAACGAGTTATCAAGATTTTAACAATTCTGTTTAATTTTAAATGAACAAATTTTCCGCTCGTATTTCGTTCTAAATATAAATAAATTCACGGAAGTTTCTGTAACGATTCTGTCAAAAATTAAAGTTCGAATTGTTGGCTGAAAATAAATGAATTTGGTTTGATAGGTTGAAAAATAGTTTAAATTTGGAACGCAATAAGTAAAATGAAATGTCACTTCGCCGAAAGCATTCTCAATTCAAACAATAGCTCGAGTGTCCTTCCCCGGAATTGGCGCGGAAATTTTTGTTATCTTTTCGTGTTCCCCGAACGGATTTTAAATTGAGAACACAAATGTTGCGCCGCTAAAATGATGTTTTATTTGACCGAAAATTCTTTAACAATTTTGACATTTGTCCTCGAATGCAATTAAAATAAAAATTTATTCATAACTTAAATTAAATACGACTAGTTGCACACATAGACGACATAATCAATACGAGTACCTGTTAACGAGTATGAAGTAGGTATAGAAACATAACAAATATGTCAACACTCTAGTAACGTAATAATCTGAAGACGCACATGTTTGGCTGCGGGTTCTGATCGGCGGGGCTTCGTTTGCTTACACTACACGATTTACATATTTAATTATTTTTTTCAGTAAGTACATGTTAGCGTGGTATTAAAAATGTTATATGTACCTATGTGCTTAGATTAAGATGTCGTAATACAATAATAAATGAGATTTATGTTTTATTTAAAAAAAATGTTTGTTTGGTTTGATCCAAAACGATTAATACTTAGTGACAATTAAATAAAATATTTTAATAAACACTTTTTTAATATTAAAATTAAATTATGAACAAGAATCGTTTTTAAAAATAGAACGTTATAAAAATTGTTAACGTCACTGCTTAATAGTTTTAATCGTTATAAATATATAATGTTTTGACCACGTGTGTTTAAATCTGCAATAAGTACTTGTATACAACGAGTAAGCGTTGAGTTCGCAGTATCGACTAAGCAGTTTAAGTTTTGAACGTTTATAACACTAGCTGTTTCCTATGAATTCCCTTATGTCATTTAACCGATTCAAAATTAATAAGTCTAGAACATATACAATTACAAATTAAAAAAAAAATACACTATTTCCGCACATTTGTTATATAAAATTTATTTATACATACATACATATATATATATTGTATGTTTTTGTGTATGTATATTTGTGTTGAGTTTGACACTGTAAGGTTTAAATTGGACCCAGTAGATAGTGCTACGGTCAAAACAATGATTTTTTTTTAACAAAAAATATTACTATTATTGTATCACCCGTGAGTAGTCGGAACGGGCAATTAAGACATATAATTATAAATATAGAATATTATCATACGTTTAGTACGTGATATATTTATGATATGTCAGCGAATATATATAATCGATTTGACATAGTAATATAACTTCATCAGTAGATTAAATAATTATTACCGTTTAATAATTGCATACTATCTCAAAATTTGTATGTCACGGATTTCCGCAAATTTGCATAAAATTAGTTTATTTAAAATGATTTATTACGTACATATTTCATTATTAATAAGTATATAAAGGGTCGCTAGTTTATCGAGGATTATGAAACGATAATTAATAATCTACGTAACGGCAGGTCATGTAGCTTATGTGATTGATAACCGCTTCAAAATTAAATCATTGCATGGCAACACATTACACGATTCGCGTGTGATATTTATATATCCTTATCCAAATCTCACTTGGTGGTAGGCCTTTGTGAAAACCCCGTAGGTACCACCCACAACCATATTGTGTTCCGATTTGAAAGTTGAGCCAGTGTAACTACAGGCACAAAGGACATAACATCTTAGTTCTCAAGGTCGGTGGCGCATTGGAAATGTAAGGTTTATTATTTCCTACAGTACCAATATCTGTGTGCGTTATGTATGGCGGCGGTGACAATTTACCACCAGGTGGTCCATGTATCAGTACATATAGATATGGGTACCACTTTACAATATCATCAGTATAACAATAAATCACAATATTATTCATATAAAAATACAAATCTGTCTGTCTATTTATTTGTATTCACTTCTAGTGGAATATAATTTATTGCAACAATCCTATAGATTTCATTATAATATATAAGCTGAATATCCTTAGGATGCGTTATAAGGAATTTAAGTTATTTGAATAGACTATCTTCTAACGTGAACGCAGATTTAAATGCCTTACGCTCTGTTGTTAAGAAAAAAAAAATCGTAATGTAAATTATATATTTAGCAGTAGAAAGCTCTAAGGTAGCTTCGTAGGCAATTATTAAATAATTATCGTGTCTTTCAGCTAAGATTTATAATAAATCTTCTAGTCAAGTACCTACCTGTTAAATTATACTTATAGATACCTACTATTTTTCTATTATTATTTTTTATTCTTTATTCCTGGGACATTTGCCACACAAGACCATCTGATCCCAAACTATGCAGGGCTCGTACTATGGAAACCAGACAACTTATATTAATATATATGTAATCATAATTACAATTTGGGTGTAATTAAGTAATCATAATTACACCCAGACTCAGGATAAACAGACATGTTCATGCACACAAATTTCTGTCCTGGGTAGGAATCGAACCCACGACCTGCGGTGCGAAAGGCAAGAATCTACCAACCATGCCATCCGGCATTTTAGACTATAACCAAATTGTCCAAAATATAAACTGTTATGATATCAAATAAAATCTCATAGTAGTCAACACATCGGCTTGCAAAATAGGCGTATTATCTTTGACACTGTCAATCTTCATTGGCAGGGGCAATCAATCACCATCCTGTTAGCTGTTGAAGCAAAAACGCGTTGTGCAATATACCAGTTCATTTTCATCCAGATTAAATATTATTTTATTTACAAAAATAACAAAATATTAAAATAATGCAACATTTTAGCGCTACAGTTTCGTATTGCCGCCATAATCGCTGGTGATAAGAGTGCATTGTTTTATAATACGTTTCCATTCGCGAGGTCTCTCTACGTGATCGTTTTAATTTTGTCTATGGATAAACATTTCACGAATAAAGTAAAAGTTTTAAATAATCAATTTATTCATTTCATATTTGGAATTTTAAAACACACCGTATTATATACAATAGGTATTTTTAGTTTAGTTTTATTTAGTAAAAAACGAAAGTAATAAAAACATACCAGAGACAAATTAATACCGCAAACGTATAAAACAGTAATAATAACCGAACGCGGCCGTGGGAACGTGCATAGTTAAATAATATTGCAAAACATCGGGAGCGCGAATTCAATGTAAAGATCAAGACCCTTTACTCGCGTAAGAAAATGACAAACGTCTACGCGCCATTTACGTGACGACAACATTAATAAAACATCCGCGTTAATCGAATATCAACCGTATTCAATTGCAATAAGGTCGTATACAGACGTTACGTTATATTAGCGGTGACAGCGGCTGGAAATTTCAAACCTTAACCTCAAAACCGTGACGCGTAAGACGCCATGTTGGTTACGCTCGGCTATTTTCGTGTTGCGTCGTAACGACAAATATAGATTGGCCCCTCTCATTGTATCGCTTGTAATATTTATGACATAATAAGCGTTAATATAATTGTTCGAAGGGTCATATTGGAATGGACAATTGTTGTGTAGATCAGTGTCATTTTATACGTTTTGTGGCGCCAGTGTTGTTAATTTCTTTGTCTAATTTTACGTTACGTTACGTTAAAAAGTAATTTAGGTTAACTTCGTAACAGCCCCTAGAATGTAGGTTAATTGGTAATTTCGTATATTGTCCGAATTCCGACTAAATGGAGCTAAATTCTAAGGGTCGGCGAGTCGTTTGAGGTTCGTCACAATTGAGTTTATATTCAAATGATTTCCTAAATATGCAAATTTCCCAAAAAACGTTTGATTGATCTAAAATCACAATCTAATGTATGTTTGTTTGTTCCCTATACGTTCTTAAGCTATCCGATTTTGATGAAACTTTGGTGAGTCGTCGTTTTTTTTTTGACGTGACAACGTCCAATAAATCGATGAACGCTGGCTGCATGCACGAAAAATTGTCCCGTTACGCTGATTGTACGCTTGCGCCGCATCTATCTCTCTTTCACTCGATTGCAGTCATTTCATCAATGTTTTGTTATGACGTTGTCACGTTAAACTATCGTCCGTAAACCGACTATACAGACAACCATATTTTTTTTTTTTAAATATGTTCAGATCGAGTAACCGATGAAGATGAGTTCAGTCTGAAACCTAATTTTATAATGTTTTAACCAATTTAATTAATATTAGGTCACTGCAATCTTATTCAGCAATGTATATAGTGTGAAATAATTAAACTATTTAATTGTCTAATTACCTATACCATGCTTTGAAAGGAGGTAAGGTTAAAATAGTTTTTATTTATCGGACAAAGCGTATTAGTCATAGGAATTTATTATTTACCCATATAAGTATAGTATATACCTATATTACAAAAACATACACACAGATGTTTATGAATAGCATCGAAACTATTCGAATTAGACATTTTACTTTAACAATAGGTTATACAAACTTGTTTAGTTCGTAAATGGATATACTGTATAAAATATTAATTATTCACTAACCAGCATTTTGTTTACGTTGGAAAAACGCATTACGCGTTTCCCCCCACAGGAACAGTGGGGGGGGGGGGGGGTTGTATGTGGGGCTCGCCGTATGTCCAGGGCGCCGAGTGCGCTTCGGTCATCGGAATACCCACTAAAAAACCAGCGGTACCCTTCCCGTCTTAACGGGAGCGCCACGGGATCGCTTGCGCATGCTACTGACTCACCAACAAGCATTGTATCAGCATGAGTATCTAAACCTTCTGATGAACTGTCCCGTCTCGAAGGAACTTGAAGGCTGTTACGTTTTTGGTACGGAAAATTTCGAAACCGACGATAGAAACTTAACAAAATCTATATGACGTCACTAACATATGACAGCTTCATTTCTATCACTGGTATATTGAATGTTATCATGTACCAATACAATTTACAAATTCTTCTCCTCATGTTACAGATATTGCAAAAAAATTACTTTCAAGCTTTTAGACTGAGTTTATTGTAAAGTTTGGTCAATTAAACGAGCTTTTCCTACGAGTGCCATGTCTATTTGTTGTTATGTTTCACAGAATATATAAAAAAATGTATAAACATTGTCTCGGTGCATTACACTACGTAAATATACAAAGAGTATTTATTCTGCCATGGATATATATATATATAATAATATAAATAAAAATAGATATATACCTAAAAATATACTCAATTATACATGTCATAAGATAATTAAGTTTAATTTAATTATATATAAAAAATAATAATAATAATACCAAACAATTTATACTTTGATGTAAACTTTTTGACATTTTCTAAATTAATTTATTGACTGCACTATTGATGCACTAATTTGCATATTATCAACTGTAAGTTTATTACTATGCAGTCTGGTGTTAAGATCATGACAGCTAACGGTAAGTAGTTTGAGATTTTATCCGATATAGAAGACAATTTACAAGACCATCTGTCACCATCGGCACTGATAATAAAATAAGGCCTTATAAACGTAGTTTAGGGTGATTAGTTAAACACTGATTACTCTCTCTCTCTCTCTCTCTTGTTTTATGATTTGTTATATGGGAGAAAAAGGACGGCATTGTTCAACAGACCAGGCGGCATCATTATCAAGATTACAGGATTGTTGTAATTAACGATGTTTTTAGAGTGACATGTTATTGCAATGCTTAAAAATTGTATTCAAAATTTGAATTAAGAAATATATTATATAATTATCATAGGTAAGTAAATAATAAATGTAAATGTACAAAGTTGCATTAGATGCAACATGCGGCCTTATCACTAAAGCCACGATCTCTTCCAGGCAACATTCGGGCAGCGGATGATTTGTAAAATATGTGGGTAGAGGCACAATATATGTTTCCGTAAAGTTTATTTAAGCAGAGATGGCCCAGTGGCTACAACGTGTGAATCTTAACCGATGATCGTGGGTTCAAACCCGGGTAGGCACCACTGAATGTTCAAGTGCTTAATTTGTGTTTATAATTCATCTCGTGCTTGACGGTGAAGGAAAACATCGTGAGGAAACCTGCATGTGTCAAATTTCACTCATAATTCTGCAACATGTGTATTCCACCAACCCACATTGGAGCAGCGTGGTGGAATAAGCTCCAAAACCTTCGTCCCAAAAAAGGATCTGAGGCCTTAGCTCAGCAGTGGGACATTCACAGGCTGTTACTTTACTTTACTTTTATAGATTATTTTTAATTAAAATACTAATAAATAAATACATAAAATCATCCATTTTATAAATACGAAAGTAACTATGTTGCGTTTGTAACAGGTAGGCTGCTGAACCGATATTGATGAAATTTGGTATCAAGCAAGCTTGGAGCCGAAGGAAGGAGATACATAGGCTACATTTGAAATAAGCCCGAGACTGAGAAGAGATGCCCCCCCTTAGACTAATATTATATAATAATATTATATAAGTAAATATGACTATGTATGTATACTAATATATAAAACTTAAGAGTTTGTTTGTTTGATCCGACTAATCTCTGGAACTACTGGTTCGAATTTTAAAATTATTTTTGTGTTGTATAGTCCTTTTATCGAGGAAGGCTCAAGGTTTATTTTTATTCGTTATATTTTTAGTATATATACGCGGATGAAACCGCGAGACATAGCTAGTGTTAAATAAAAGTAGTGTATTGGTAAATGATAGTCCGTGTAGTCTCCATCATGACGGCTGGTCTATTTCCCAGAGAAATAAAACTGAATTGAATGTGAAAATAATTGTTAAAAAGGCATACGAGTATACCTATATCGTCATATTATGCTGTTTTCGTTATAATATGTAGTATCAAGTATTGATCGTGTTTCCTCACAGAGCTGATTAAATATTTCACAGCCACGCGACAATCGTAATATATTAAATTAAAAGTCAATTTACACAGGACATAACATCTTAGTTCCCAATATTAGTGAGGTGGTGAGTGGGGTGAGGAATAGTTAGGTACTAGATATTTCTTACAGCTTTAGACCCCTCCCCATCCAGCTCAAGCAGCTCAAGCAATATAAAAACTCAGTCCTATCAGCTCCGGCTGACTTTTTGGATGTACATCATCAGTCACAACAACACTATCACCTGTGCAGTTCTAGTTACTCCCGATTGCCTTCGCTTTCAACTGTTAGTGCGTAAATATGAATGACGAAGCACATGAAGGCATAAGCCTACATGTTTTTTACCTTTATGAAAATAAGTATAATATTATACAGATTAAAACTGCACTCATTAAATGTTAAGGGCATTTTGGGTGTGGATCTATGTGGCCACAACCGCATGGACGATGGTAGTTTATCGTCAGTTTTGTTACAGCATATCGCACAACCACTGTCTCGTAGTCATAAGTCGATCCATGTACTTGTGTGGGTAACCTACCCTGGTTTAGAATAAGCTGATTCACGGAATCCAACCAAACATATCAAACAGCTAAATAAGATAATAATCATGATTAAGTAATTCAACAGTTTTTGTTAAATTTCATTTGTACTAATACTATAATAATCTACTAATAATATTATCTTCCATAGCTCATTATAAATAAATAAAAAATGTAATATGTAATTCACTTCTGTTTTTAAAAACGTAATATAAACAATTGTACCGAAAGCAATGAAACCATTAAGAATAGCAATCGTCATCGTTATATAATAAATAACTCACAACTTATCCATTCTCACATTATGATAAAAACAATTATTTTAAAATTAACCAAGAAACGAGTAAAATAATAGTCTGTACTTTCGCGTCATGTCATCGCTCTTAGCTATCTATGGAAGGAGAATGTAGTGCTATGACGAAAATTCACATACTCCAATCATTAAATGTAATAAATCAACACGATTGCACGCTAATTTGAACCATAAATACATACTATAAAGCGCATATTAGATTGTAGATGTGAGAAAGTTATGGCGGCTCGATTCGAAATTCAAAAATGACTAGTCGAGCCTAATGACAAGGTTAAGTGTATGAAACGCAAAGAAACTCGTTCTAAAACATTCGCTGGCCGTTAGCGCATAGACAAAAAAAAATGCGACGCCATCTTGGACATCGGCTGATGACTTCTCCCGCTCAAATTACGGAACTTATATAAGTTTTCTCTTTGTCATTTTGTTATTATCGCGTTTAAGATGTATTGTCTTAATAGTCTACGTATTAAATTGTTTTTATATAGTATAATTTGGTATCTAGCGTATCTTAGTAACGATATTATTTGTTTGGCTTTTACGTTAATCTTGAGTAATAATTATTATTAATAATTTAATAAATACGTTGCTTAATAAGTCTATTTATGTTTTTGTCTGTATGTATGTAATATAATACCATAAAACTTCTTTAAGGACATTGTTTATTTAAGAAGGGATTGCCTTCATCTCCTAAAAATAATAAATTTCTATCTAGTAGCATGAATATTTGTACACGAATTCTTTTACGCATAAGTTTGCGCTAAGGATATATCAAAATGTATCCGCTTAGGTTATTTATAAAATGAACGAAGCTTTGTATGAAAATCCTTTATTTTTCAAAAACCAAACTATGGAATTCTGATTTACGCCTCGAGCAAAGTCCGGGCAAAACTCAAGTATTTTATACAGTAACATGTAGCTAGTATTTGGTTACGTAGTTATTGAAGTAAAATTTATTTATATTTTCGGAACAGCCATTTTGTGATAATAACGAAATCAACTTCCAAATTTAATCTATCATTCCGAAAAACTAAATTACCATTTTTGAACAAGACATTTACGACAAAATGAAAACAATTAAACATATTACAAGTTTTAATATTCTATCGGCCGAATACTGAAACGTCATTCTAATATTAAGTGCAACTTAATTATTTGAGACGCCGTTAATTTAAAATTTTGTATGCGAAATTTTAAATCAACGGCTTCTCAAATAATGAAGTGTCACTTAATATTTGAGTGGCGTTTCAGTATTTGGCCGTAACTCTATTCGAATCGGAACCTAACTAATATGATGTTAACATATACCGTTATGTCAAAATCAAAACTTAATTGTTAAACTTTTACGCCAATAGTCTTTTTCTTTTTTTTTTTTTTTATTGTATAGGAAGGCGGACGAGCATATGGGCCACCTGATGGTAAGTGGTCACCAACGCCCATAGACATTGACATTGAAAGAGATGTTAACCATCGCTTACATCACCAATGCGCCACCAACCTTGGGAACTAAGATCTTATGTCCCATGTGCCTGTAATTTCACTGGTTCACTCACCCTTCAAATTAAGTCGATAATTAAATTAAAGAATAGTAAAACGGATAAACATTAAACGTCAACGATCACGCTTTGATTCGATTGCGATAAAGTGACAATTTGTTTGTAGAATTGACCCCCAGGTATCCTCACGATATCCTACACTTAATTATAAAGCCTTTGAATCAACGATATATTACCGAAAATCGTAACACTAACCACTGGACCTAAACGGCATGTTTGGCTTAGTAAATATTCGGCGATGTGTGTGTGTTTGTGAGTAATCGACCTGTATACCATTACAAAGTAACCCAGGTTTCCGTGACAAAGACCAATAGAAAACAAAAAAAAAAGAAAAAAAAGCCACTGACACGAATATAGCCGAATTGCTAACGATAATGCCCGACGTGCATGCCGAATTGTTTTTCCGTGAATAAATTTCAGCTTAAAATACTGAAAAATCGCTCGGTCAGAGTTTAATTATTTCGAACGGGTTCCGTACAAATATTATACTTGTGTTTTGCAGGCGGCTATACCCGCGTAGCTCCTGTTCCCTTGTGAACACGAAGATTAAATATAGATAGCTTTGCATCGGTGTTTTTTTTTTAAATCGATTTTAGTGGTTTAGGCGTGATAGCGTAAAAAAAAAACTGACATGACATTCGCATTTATAATATTAGGATTATATTAACTGTATTGTCGGATGCCATTTTTTGCCTCCGAAATCTATCCGAATACCTACGTTACTCATTTGAAGCCTTAGATAAATAATATAATTACGATCTATGTGTTGGTGTGAATACATGACCAACGCACACACGCATATCACATCACATATAAACGACGGCACAGCTTTATTATGCTATAAAGATAAGATTAAAACAAATTGAGTATTTTTATCTACCATTTTACTTTAGTTTTTAGTTACATATATTTGTGTTTTGAGTAATTTTCCTTAATTCAGTAGCACTTTGCAGAAGTCTGCCTGCCAGTGTAATTAGTCACAAGTTTCATAACTCTACTAGCAGTAACTGTCTGTGCTGTTATCACCGATAAGAGTGGGGTTTTTATATTATTTACAATAAAGGAACCCTAAAACGAAAAGCGTTTACAGTTAATGGACATAGCTGAGTAAATACATATCGGTAAATATAGATAAAAAATGACTTCGAATCATAAATAATTTAGGTAACTAACGTTATTATTTATAATCTTGCATCGTAAAAAAAACACAATCAATATGTTTTCAATAAGCTCACAAAACATTATATTAAATACAGAAATGAGACAGAATTCCCTTAAACAATCTCTATTTACAAAAAAAGAGGTTACCAACAAAAAGGTTTTATAAAAAAGTTACAGTCGACCGCGAAAACAGATATACGATTACAAAGAACTATAATGTGTTAAACTGAATCACATTACATTTGAAGTGTACATGTTTTAGAGTCTGACTGTACTCTACGGGGCATTGACCACTTTGACAGTTGATACTGCGACTATTCCAATGCATACTTAACACAAATAACGTCTGTAATTGGCTTAAAAGCGAAGCGCATTTTATCTACACTCAGTCACTTTAAATAACTATAAAAAATTCACTATAATGGACTTTGAAATAAATTAAAAAAAATATATAATAAATAATTATTTTGTAGACTGTACAATAACATTTATTAAATCAATTATGAAAATATTTGTATGTGTTTTTTGTACATATAATCTGGACACGAACACAGTGACGTCATATATATTCAGTATATTTATTAATACGTACATATGTGTGTGTTGGACGAACACATAGGTACATGTTACGTCATGCTGTCATAATTATAGTGACAAATTTCTGTTGAACTTTTACCCATTTGTTCAAAATATTTCACAAAGTTAATTGTATACTTGATATAAACAACGCAGTCGTGGTATACATGTTATGAGAATCAAACCTGATACCGCATCGACAATTGCAGCCACTGCTCTAAATTGTCGCTAACTAATATTATAAATGCAAAAGTGTGTTTGTTTGTTTGTTACGCTTTCACCACTAAACGGATAAGCCGATTTTAAAAATTCTTTCACCAATGGAATGCTACATTATCAGCGAGTGACATAGGTTACATTTGACCCCCGTATTCACACGGGAAGGGGAGCTACGCGGGTGAAACCGCGGGCAAAACGCTTGTATTATAATGAGTTACAAATGTCACTTTGACTATAAGAAATGTTGCTTAATTAAAAAACAATTCAACAAAATGAAAGACCAATCTAAATTACTATATATACATAGCCATAGTGTGTGGACATACTAGGTACCTTATAAGTTATTATGTATATAAGTACAATGTAAGTATACCTTCATTTTTTTCAAGCTTAAGAAGTAGATTTTTACTGACCTAATAAGGGATTTTGGCACATTTAATACCTCCAATTTTTTTATTCTTATCTAATTAATCTGTTTCATGTTCATAACAGTTTTAGTCTTATATCTATACTAATATATAAAGCTGAAGAGTTTGTTTGTTTGATCCGGCTAATCACAGGAACTACTGGTTAGAATTTAAAAAAAAAGTTTTTGTGTTTTGTAGTCCTTCCATCGAGGAATGTTCTAGGCTATTTTTATTCATTATACGCGGGTGAAACCGCGGGGCACAGCTAGTATATATATATATATATATATATATATACATATATATATTTAAACATGTTCTTTGTTGCACAATCGCCGCTAAATAACTCGCTGTTTAAAAATGACCAAACTATTTTTTTAATATAACATCGGACGTAATTCGAAAGCGGAAATCAATACGAGCGCTGTAAGGGAACAGTGTGTGTGTTTAGTTAAATAGTACTTTTAATACCACTGTGACGTAACTAAACGAGTGACCATTCCTGATCAACCTGATTTAGATATTCTACCGCGATACTTGGCACAAGGGACATTACATCTTAGTTCCCAAGGTTGGTGGTGCATTGGCGATGTATCGATTAACATCTCTTACAATGCCAATGTCTATGGGCGTTGGTGACCACTTACCATCAGGTGGCCATATGCTCGTCCGCCTACCTATACAAAAAAAAAAGATAATTGTAAATCATATATTTTTAAGAGCACTGACTAATGCTAGTTAAGAAGTCAAAATAAATTTATTTATATTTACTGTAAAATTACAAACACTTCTAAAGTAATATATGACAGTACAAAAGGTAACCCAGTGCCTACTATGTGCTTAACCTTACATAAGGCCACTGACACACCGAGCAAGGAAACAAGGCAAATGGAACGTAACCACGAAGCAGCGCGGTTACTTAAATGTTAAACTTGTGTTTACAATTCGGTTCGTGTATAGGATAACGGCAAGGTAATTTGAACTTCTCGGAAGTATATTGGAATATATTCTTAATATTATTGTTTTTTGACGTGACAACGTCTAATAAATCGATGAACATTCACGAAGCATGCACGAAATTGTCCCGTTACGCTCATTGTCCCGTTACGCTGATTGTACCCTTGCGCTGCATCTATCTTTTATTACGTTGTCACGTTAAACTATCGTCCGTTAACCGACTTTACAGACAACCAATTTTTTTATAGTATAGTGTAGGTAGGCGGACCAGCATATGGGCTACCTGATGGTAAGTAAGGGCTAATTAAGTGATCACCAACGTTCTTAGACAGTGGCATTGTGTATTTCATAAAAAAAAACATCGGCAATGTGCCACAAACCTTGGGAACTAAGATGTTATGTCCCTTATGCCTGTAATTACACCGGCTCACTCACCCTTCAAACCGGAACACAACAATAGCAAATACTGCTTTTTTGCGGTAGAATATCTTATGCGTGGGTGGTACCTACCCAGACGAGCTCGCACAAAGCACCAAGTAAATATGTGTACATATATTTAGATAATAAGTACTACTTACTTATTAGAATTAAAATCGTAATTTACATTGCAACAAAAAAGTGGTGTCCAGTATCCCAATATATATATGACATTGAGAATTTATTTAATTAACTACTTCTCATTAGTATATAAGGAAAATACCTAGAGAATAGTTAAAAACATCTATTACGCTATAATGAACAAATATACCTACTCTAGTCTATTTACCTCCTACTATAAGTCATAGGGTATCCTAACTAAATGCTAAATACATTTGAGTTTGCATATATTTCTGTGTTCAAATTGGAAAAAACAAAATAAAAACCGGCCATGTGCGAGTCGGACTAGCGCTACTAGAGTTCCGTATCGTTATCTATAAAAATCGCAAAAAAAAAACGTCTGTTGTATAGGAGCCCCTCTTAAATATATTTTTATTCTGTTTTTAGTATTTATTGTTATAGCGGCAACAGAAATACATCATCTGTGAAAGATTCATGAGATACTTCTTAATCTTAGTAATAGGATCCCGATTTACTTTAGATACCCTAAAAATAAAGGTTTTGTACGACGTAGTCATAAAATTGTTTGATTTATAATCATTTGTACAAACAAGTTGTTACATAATAATATGTATTTACTATTTATATATTATATAGATAGACAACTGGCATAATAACATGAATAATTATATAATTTTTACGCTATAATATAGTCTTTATTGAGAAAGGTTATAGAAATAACAGGAAAAAAATAAATATTTACTTACTTCGTTGGTCTCGTCCTCTCGTCTAGTCAGGTCCGAAGTCATTTGTTAATGACAAGAAAAATTATTGAGTTTTTTTAGCCAAAATAAAAATCCATCCCTCGTATAGCACGATATACCTTCGACTCTCTGCGTTCATAATAACACATACGTAACAAACATTATTATCAACACGTGTCAATTTACAAACCAGTTACGAGATTTTTGTCACGAGGTCACCATACTGACCAAGTCCATCCAAATTAGGTAAGTCAAATTTTTAACAAGACCTTATGAAGGTGGCGGGTACCGACTGGATGCGGAAGGTGGAGGACCGGGAGTTTTGGCGCACCTTGGGAGAGGCCTATCAGCAGTGGACAAATGCATAAAAAAAATCATTTGCATACCTATTGTAGCAGATACTACAGTTTCTAAGCTGATGTCGAATTGACTTAGCAAAAATAAATTGGAATTGAAAACAATGGATCTTATAATTATAATATTAGGTTTCATTTTTATAATCAATGAATTACGGTCGAATGGTTGTAGCCATTGGACGATCAACATCTGGGTTAGGTGCCTCTCATATAGTCTACCACTAAACAGTAATAATAATGTCGTGTTCCGGTTTGAAGGGTCAGTGAGCCAGTGTCAAAATGGCAACATCTTAGTTCCCAAGGTTCATAGCAAATTGGCGATGTACGGTTAGTGGTGCTTGCCCGGGTTTGAACCCACGATCATCGGTTAAAATTCACGCGCTCGTACCACTGGGCCAACTCGACTTATTATATATACGTGATATATTACGATCGTATTTGTACCAGTAGCTGTTAACTGAAATTGAAGAGCCAAAAGTACCTTTAACAGTAATACTTCTGACTCGTCTACTTGAATTATAGGAGTATGTACTTATTTATATTATGTAGGTATATTATAACAATGAGTAATAACTATGACAAACAAATACATATATACATATATAATTCCTAAAGACTTTTAGGAATTAGTAGTTCGTTTTGAATCTTTTTGTAAGCCAATTTATTAAGAGAGGTATGGTACAACTTTGTGCAAGCTTGTCTTGGTTGCCAAGGTTGGTGGTGCATTGGTGATGTAAGTGTTGGTTAACATCTCTTACAATGCCAATGGCGTTGGTAACCACTTACCATGAGGTGGCCCATACGTTCGTCCGCCTTCCTATACAATAAAAAAAAACATAAGATTTGTAGATAAAATAGAAAATTGGGCAATGGTAAATAGTCAAGTACAATCAAGTCATATATTATTCTTAAGCATTATTCATGTTTCAGATTACTTATTCCTAGCCCTAGTCATCTTCTCCGACGTCGACTGTAATTGTTCCACATTTCTTTGAGATGAATCTTCCAATAACTTTTTCTTAAAACAAGGTATATCACTTCGTTCTAGTAAATGTATGATTTATTTCATTACTTATGCTTCTTTTATAATATATCGTTTTACATGAACATAACCTGTTTAAAATTGTTTAAGTCATAACTATCATCGCAAAACTATAAAAAATTATCAAATATTTTATTAAATAAATAGTTTCTAGAAGATTCGTAAAAAGTTCTTAATTAATTATATACAAAAACGTATAACATAACACACGTTTTTATAAAGTATATTGATGTTTATTTGTATAAAAAAAAAACTTGGTTCAATTGACGTAACATGTTGAAGAGTTGAAGGAAATAAATAGGTAATTCAATCAAATCATAATAGTAACCTTAGGACATGTACGTTCATACGATAGCAAGTAGCCATGGTCATTAGACCGACTTCACGACCACGGGACACAAGGAAAAAACAACCTAAAACACATGAGAAAATACAAAACTATTTCTATGAAAAACCTGTTGTTTTATAAAGAAATCGCATCGAAAAAATTAATAATATAACACGCTATAAAGTCGAAAATCGTTTGCATATCAACAATCAGAAGTTAGCGGAGCACATGAGTGAATTTGCAAGCGCAACTAGGAATGCACTTGACTCGTGAGCAACTTCGCGTCAATGCAATCAAGTTCATAGATTAAGATTGGCGTTCCTACAACATAAATTACCTATAACTGTAATTAAAACGACTCGTAGTAGAAACGTAATACTTACCGTATGCAGTCTATGCAGTAGTCCATAAGCACATTAAAATAATCAGCAATGTTGCTCCAAAAATATAGTTCACTTACACTTTAAACTAGTTTCTAATTAATTTTGCACTATGTCATCACAATTTAATCTATTTAGTTTGTACGTAAGGCACTATGTGTATTGTTTAAGTCTACATCACAGAGTTGAGCAAAAAAAAAGTTTCACTCGCAAGATTCGAACGCGGTTTTTTCGCGTTCGAAATTTAAAAGTTCAGGTCGACACAAAGTTCGGAAAGCGATTTCGGCGGGATTCGGATCCGTTTCGGGGTCCATTCGGCGGTTTTTCGTAGTTTTTCGTTACGGATGCAGCGCGAGGCGCGTGCGGGGACAGCTCGCGCGCAACTGAAGTTTGTCGTAGGTTAAGTTTCGAAAAAAAATTACACCGCTACTTCAATTTTCCAGCTCGCGGTCCCACGACGGTCTCGTCGCGCCGAAAACTTCGGCCCATCGCGTTTTCCTCGCACACGGCACGATCGAGGTTATTGTTTTGACAGCTCCATGAATTACAACCATGTGTGCTAGCTATGGGACGGCAGAGGGCGCCACGGCTGCAGCGAGAAAGAAGCGTAACCGAGCCAAACAAACTAGCAACGCGCGTAAACACAACGAAATTACTGAATGCCACTTTTCATTATTTTATTTCACTATGCACCGGCGACGTCACCGAAATAGCGGTCGCGTGGACATACGGCCGTCTCTTTTCAACATGCTAGTTCGCGCGGGAATTTATTTTGAAAAGTGACATTTATTGTTTTTTTTTTTTTTCTTAAATTGGGTTGTTTGTGACGTGCGTGTTTTGGTAGCGCGCGGTGCATGACACACGTACGCCGCACACAACTGCAGTAGTACTGAGGCTAGATGACATTCACAAAGGCTTAAGCCCAAGTTCAGACGGATGCGGCGTCAATAAACTGCCCGATGGTACGTTTGTAACGCGAACTATGTAATATCATACCGCTTATCTGTATGTACTTTTGTCTCTTGATATAGATTCGTAACTAGGAAGATATAAGTAAAAAAAAAAATCTGCAAAAAAATAAACATCAAAAAATATTAAACAATAAAAATTACTCTACCCACCTATTAAAATATTTAATATTGACAAACAAAATTAATACCATTACCCAAATTCCAGAAAAAAAAAACAAAACGAATAAAATTTCAAAAATGGAACGTCATAATTTATACGAATATTTAATAGAACATGTCAAGTCGACTAAGTGGTGTTCTATAAGAAAATAGCATTCACAACAAATAACATTTTAATCTAGGTCATATATTTTGCTAAAATAACAAATCGTCATCAAAGATACACTTGAATAGATTGTAATTAGTTGTGTAACACACTTTATGTTGTACACCAGAATAACAGCTATTAGACATATTTGTTCGTAGGTATGACCGACGATTTTCAAAAATATTTTGAAAATAAATATTAGAGCAGTTTCCAAACAGAAGAGATAAATTATTATGCGTATTTTTTGTTTTTACTATCGATATTTTTTTTAAGTATAAAGCAATAATATATAATTGGAAGCTTAAACTCGTTCTGTTCATAGGTTGGGATCTTACATATTTTTTAAATTACATCTTAAATGTTTTTCTAATTTTTCAAGGCTATGATATACTGACATACAGCCAAATATTTCTGCAAGTGTTCCCTCCATTTGAGTTCGATTTTGTAGATAAATTGAGTCTAGTCAATTGACATCACAAAAAAAAAAAAGTATATTGTAAAATAGTTATATTGACGAATAACTCTTACTAAGTATTTTTTAAATTAAATTTGAGAACATTATCCTCTAAGCTATATACAATGCGCGCCTCTAACATACATATTATGTATGTCATATATTGAATACTACCGAATTCAATGGAATTTAAAAATGGAATAAAAATGAAACGTAACGTACATTATAATAACAGTATAAGTTAAAAAAATATATAGCGACTTCATATTCTAGATTGATTTACATGAAACAAAAAATGTAACCTATATTTATAACTCGCTTATTGCTTACCTACTCGCATAAGGTATTAAGTACCTATAGCAATCTCTTGGAAACTAATTACCATATAAAATTTCAAATGAAGTTTTGTGTTTGAAATAATCATTAACAGAATAAATTTACTTAAGTACGTAAGTCCAAATAAACATTTGGTTAAAACTACGTATTTTATTTTAATTAAAAAACGATTATATATTAACTTTAAAGTTAATATGTTCTCTTAAATAATACGCAAAATATGTTTTAAAATGATGTATTAAAAATCTAAAGAGCCGTTACCTTGATGAGATGTATGAACAATAAAAAGTAACAATTATTGTCAGCAGTGTTTAAAAATAGAATACAAAAAAACATTACAAATCAAATAAAGTCTAACTACAGTCTACACTTTTTTGAGTAGTATCCATATGACGTATTTCCATAATGAAATACAAAAGCAAAAAATACAATCGTTCATTCATAAAGAATACAACAACGTTCCAAATTCAAATCGAGTACAAAATTTTAAAATCCAGCGAATTTCGTCCACGCTCCAGCGAAAGTATTCTTTTTTTAAACGAGTCCTGCCAAATGCATTGCATTCGGCCTCGGTGCAGTGCATGTGTCATTGGCCTCGAGTATTCGGCCAACGTACACTAAAGTTGGGTAAGGTTAGGTCTGTGTGTGTGTGCGTCGGCTTTTACTTTCGCTGTCATTTTGGATTCGCGTTCGAATTTTACTTTTTAAATCCTGTCTGGTTCATGTTCTTTTTTTAAATGTTTATCGATAGTAGTTATTTTAAGGTTGGATTTCGTAGTGTTATTTTTAGTATTATGTTTAAATATTTTTTCCTTTATTTATGTTAATGTATTCCAAACGTTAAATGCAAATTTAATTTTACGTTTTTTGAATTTCGAATTTAACAAAAGAAGTACAGTCTTTATTAAATGAATGAATTAATTGTTCTTTATACGAATGAAAGAACAAATTTCATAACAAGATTAAACTGAGTTGTTTATTTAAACAATATTACAACGGTCCCGTTCACCCGAATTTCTTTATCTTATCAGCTGTATCGTGTCACTGACCTGCCAATTCTGCACATTTTGGCTAAGGTCATGGTACGATGCTATCGTCTCTTTCTAACTTTCCTTTATCACGTTTACCTTTCTCACTCGCGCACGTTATAATGCCCTATTGACGCAGGTGTGGTATGAAAGTTAGTGTTATTTGAGACGAATTCACAGTGAACTCAATGTACTGTGTTTTGTCCTTATGTGTGTGTGTGTGTGTGTTCAGTACAATTAATTATTTGTAATTTAATATATCATTTTGTTGTAATTATAAAAGATATTTTTTTTTGTAATTACGTGGCATAATTGCGCTTAATTATTGGATAACTTTTCCTACCAAACATATTATTTGAAAAGGTGATTCAAGGATCATATTATAGGTATTATCAATATGTTTAATGACTTCAATCAATGTTTGTTAAATATTATATTAATACTAATTAATAACCGTGTAATTTTCTGTACTTTGCAAATAAAGAATTTGAATTTGTATTTATTTGATACAAGATGGCAAAATACCAAATGAGCCAACTGGTAAGTGGTCGTCATCTCCCTACCAAGATATATATTTATATATATTTTATGTATGTGCGTTGTATGTTTTTTGTTTACTAGACAATGTAAGTTATTACATCCGAGCTATCACCGCGTAGTTTTAGTTTACAATAAATAATTAGTTAAACTAAGTTTTGAACTAGCGGTACCCTCACCGTGAGAGACACCGGATTGCTCTGCAGGCATTGCCAAGAGGGCTCAGGGTATTGAGATCACACTTGTCTCTATGGAAGTTGGAATCGATGGGCAGCGTGGTCTTGTCCTGGATGTAATGCAGACGTAGATACTGAAATGTAAACTAAGAATCTATAGGTAGGTACTTAAAATTAGACACGTAATTGTCCAAAACGAACCGGCACTATTGTAGTTTTATTATTAGTGTAGACTTCCTCAATGGCCAAAGAAATAATTGGGAACAAGGCGGTGACGAAATTCCGACCACAAACACGATAAACGGTACAAAACAAAGTTTCGACAATTCCAGCGATTGAAGCAGAAATGACATACGTGACTATATTTTAAGCCAAAACACATGTTTTTTTTTATTTCATAGGAAAGCGGACGAGCATATGGATTAAAGAGTACTAAACTATACCTACTTGAATATGAAATATACTCTATAGCGAAGTAAATCACGGGAAATTAAAAAAGTAATAATTAAAATTATAATATGAGACGATCGATGCATGGCTATTTAAAAAGTTTTTTTTTTATAGCATAGGTTGGCGGACGAGCATATGGGCCACCTGATGGTAAATGGTCACCAACGCCCATAGACAATGGCATTGTAAGAGATGTTAACCACCGCTTACATCGCCAATGCGCCACCAGTTTAGGGAAGTAAGATGTTATGTCCCTTGTGCCTGTGAAACTGAGGTTCTTCTCAGGGCTGGTTCTTTCTTATCCGAGCCAGTTGTAGTTTCCAGTTTGACAATCAATAAGAAAGTGCAATACTTCAATATTGAATAAAGTATTTTGAATATGGTTATTAATTGTCCATACAACAATCGCTTGAAACTTACCATGAATCGACTCTAAATCTAAGTACATATAGAGGTATATACAAAAGTAATATAATACTAGACAATCGTCCCGGCTTCGCGTAAGAAGTAAAATATGTTTTTAATAGGATCTGTGTATAATCTGTTCTCACTGAACGTCCACGTCGGAGTAACTTTCACAGATTTAAATTTAATCGCGTGGATAGTTCAGGAGATCTCACGTGGTATTTAGCTTATATTTATGTAATATATATGTATAAATATATAGATGACATTACATAACGTAAGGTATTCGATACTAAATGGATATAAATTCCTTAATTGAACACCAAACCTAAGAACAAAATGTGATTTAAAATAGGTCTACGACCAATTTTAGTATGACAAAAATAAAGTAATATAATTAATTAAAAACTACATTATAAAACACAGTTTGAGTCGAAAAACTATTGCACAGAACTTCCTTCCTAACGGGGATCCCCCGACCACACAATTATTATTCTTAAGATGATAATTTAAAAACTCACGTCACTTCCAAAACGAACTAAAATCAATTTAACAATTTTGGAAGCAGGAAAATGAGCAACGGTTAAAATTCTAAGCAAAATTACCAAATTTAATTGTAAACAAGAATAAAACAAAATTTATAAAACATATCTTGTGTAACCGTTATTATTGTTCTTGTAAATTGGGAACTCGCGGATGATAAGGTAATTAGTTCCTGTTATTCGACTCGTATTTTTGGGGTTTTAAAGGACATCAGTGTTATTACGATATATTTTGTCCCGTTCGTGGGTTTTTAATTCTTTAACGTCAAATCGTTACCTATAGAAGACAAATATTTGACAGAATATTGGCCGAATACACAAACTGAATTAACTCAATGAATCTCTGTACCCAGATAAACCCGCGAGGTTTACGTGGTACTTAAATTACAAAGTAAAATGTATGTTACGTAAATTAAAAAAAAAACCTATGCCTAAAAATTTTATCTTAAAACGACCCTTGAAGGATATATATATACATTTTATTCTATTCAGTTATATTTAACATAACATTGCGAACCAGAGAGATGGACTAGTAAAGTCAAAATTCACACAAGAACATCTAGTTTCAATCTATTTCAAACGTCATACGGCCGAATACTGAAACGTCTTTCAAATATGAAGTGGGACTTCATTATTTGGAACGCCATTAATTTCAAATTTCGCATACTAAATTTAAACTTTACTAGTCCATCTCTCTGGTTCGTAATGTTGAACAGAGAACTCAGAGGCATTTCTTCTTATCAATAATAGTATGAAATTAATTATTATTTGAGAAAGGGTTGGCGGCGGTATTCGTCAAACATTTTTTGTATATTTTACATAAATACTATACCTATGTGCAAGAAATTACATTAATAATAGTAACAGGCCATGAATGTCCTAACTCCTAGTCCTGTCCTATGAAAAAACCTAGTGAAGGTTAAGTCCTCCTCTACTATTTTTAGGAGAAGGTTTGGAATCTAATGTCCTCCAGCTTTCGGCCACGGCGGCCAATCTCAAGAGAGATTAGCCAACTGCGCAGGAGATATTATATTGCACAAGTGCACCCTCTTTTCCTTAGCTCTCATAATCTGAAGGGACGGCAATCCGACACGACCGGAAAGAGTTCAGGCGCAGGACCAACGGCTTAACGTGCTTTCCGAGGCACGGGAGTGTACACACTTTCAACTTCCAGACTCCGGGCTGCTACTGAGAATTTTCTGACAGAAAACCCCAATAACTATTTATTGGCCCGACCTGTGAATTGAACCCAGGACCACCGAGTCTGCGGGCTTATATACAGCCACTAGACAAACGAGGCAGTGAGGTTTGGAATTTGGTGGCAGAATATCAATACAACACACATGACACATATACACATACACATCCGCCCGATAATTTCCTTCACCGTCAAGCACGAAATGAGCTATAAAGACAAATTAAGAATATAAAAATTCAGTGGTGCTTATCCAGGGAACCCCCGACCATCGGTTAAGATTTACGCGTTCTATCCACTGGATCATGGGCTTATACATTAATTATTCCCGAGGTGAGTTCAGGCAAGCGATATATAATAATCGACATGTAATTTTTTAATCTTGTTTACTTATTTCCTCTCTATATACATAGGTATCTATGTAAATAAACTTTAAAATTAAATACAAATAAAAAAATAAAAATGATTACTGCCTCTGGTGATTGAAGGGCTGATTCATTTTTCGCCCAGAGAATCGGAATTGCGATTCAAAGGGGAAATGCTGCTAGCAGTGTTGCGACCATTCCACGCGGTCACGACTTGTATAGGAACTATATGTAGGTGACTGCCTCGTTGGTCTAGCGGCTTGATATAAGGCCGCAGACTCGGTGGTCCTGGGTTCAATTCCCAGGTCGGGCCAATAAATAGTTATTGGGGTTTTCTGTCAGAAAAATCTCAGTAGCAGCCCGGAGTCTGGAAGTTGGAAGTGTGTGCCTCGGAAAACACGTTAAGCCGTTGGTCCTGCACCTGAACTCTTTCCGGTCGTGTCGGATTGCCGTCCCATCGGATTATGAGAGCTAAGGAAAAGAGAGTGCACCTGTGTTTGCGCACACACTTGTGCACTATAATATCTCCTGCGCAGTTGGCTAAATTCTCTTGAGATTGTCCGCCGTGGCCGAAGTCGGTCCAGAGAACCTTATACCCTTATATGTAGGTATATTAATAATTAAAACGTAATGCTTTGTAAATATATATACGGAGGGTTCGTTGAACCGGCGGCTGTTTATTTCAAAATTTTCGCCCAGACTGATAAGCGTTATCGGTAAACAACTCACATTAGCCGATCCCGTGCGTTGCACTATTGCAAATGTCGAATTGAATATTTTATAAATCTACTGACATAGTTTATTATTAAACACAAGAGCCGAGATGGCCCAGTGGTAGGAACGCGTGAATATTAACCGATGATCGTGCGTTCAAGCTCGGGCAACACTGAATTGTATGTGCTTAATTTGTGATAATAATTCGTCTAGTGCTTGACGGTGAAGAAAAATATCGTGAGGAAACTTGCATGTGTCTAATTTTAATGAAATTTTACCACATGTGTATTCCACTGTGGTAAAATAAGCTGCAAAGCTTCTCCTCAGAAGAGCAGAGGTCTAAGCCCAGCAGAGGGACATTCATATGCTGTTA
Organism: Nymphalis c-album; assembly: GCA_963151315.1. NCBI lineage: Eukaryota > Metazoa > Arthropoda > Insecta > Lepidoptera > Nymphalidae > Nymphalis > Nymphalis c-album. The sequence goes on from OY720609.1 coordinate 7,223,006, forward strand.
CTGTTCTGTAAATACAAGAACAAATAAAAAACCTGAAATTAAAATGAATTGAAATTCATGTTACCTCAATATATAGACGGTGTGTATTTGTACATAACTGTCTGGGTACCACTGCGGTGGTATAAGCTTTACGCCATCTCCTCAAAGAGAGACGTTAACCCAACGAAGACATTTGCAGTTACTCTTCTATTTACTTTTGATTCTAATATTATTTTATTTATTAAGAAACATCACCAGTCTCTATACTTACATATGTAATTATAAAACCACATTTAAACTTGACATAAAGTGCGCGACACTTCAAGACGGCCCTAACATGCATTTCATATATATGTAATAAGCATAGACAATATTTTTATAATCCTAAAAATCGCTAACTGCGATTCTATGAAAATTAATATAAATAAAAATAATAACATTGGAGATAAACCAATACAATGTTATAGGTAATTAAATTGCACTTATAACATTTATCACATTAATAGAGACCATTAAACTAAACTAATCTATATAAATAAAATGATAGAAGGCCTGCAGTTGTGCGCGCATCACGGAAAAACTATTGGATAGATATCAATGACATTTTCTAAATTTTATTTCTTAGACACTTGGCCCTTATCAAAAACAAAAATGATTGCGATATCTTAATTTAATAAAAAGTTATTAAAGTTTCAAGAAACAACGATTTGTATATGCACTGCGTGTTCAGTGATGTATGTTTAAACAAAGTATATTTTTGCTTGCGATCTTTTTGATGTTTTCTCCTTCGTACATAAGAAAACTTTGTTAATATATCAAGCAACGCGGACGAAGTCGCGGGTATCAGCTAGTTATATTATAAAATGCGAAAGTGAGTTTGTTTGTTTGTTACGCTTCACGACATTACTTGACCGATAATCATGAACTTCTGCAAAGTTGTAGGTACAGAAAAGGACAAGAGAAACTAATATGAATATAGGTGAGTAATAATAGTTTCGATGATGGCGTCATACGCTTTTTATGGCATAGGAAGGCGGACGAGCATATGGGTCACCTGATGATAAGTGGTCACCAACGCCCATAGACATTATCATTGTAAGAGATGTTAACCATCGCTTACATCGCCAATGCGCCACCAAGCTTGAGAACTAAGATGTTATGTCCCTTGTGCCTGTAATAACACTGGCTCACTCATCCTTAAACCGAAACACAATAATACAAAGTACTGCTGTTTTGCGGTAGAATATCTGATGAGTGGGTGGTACCTACCCAGACGAGCTTGCACAAAGCCCTACCACTATGTAAATCTTGCTGAGACATTTTTAATCAACGCCTCTTATAATTTGATAATCAATTAATAAGATAAAAGACAAATCAATGTTATGACTCAGATATAATAAAGAATTAATAAGAACTTGTAAGTTAAATTCTGCTGGCTCTTAAAACCCGCATCGATGATTAATCCTGGGATCTTCTCCATCTTAATTGTCGAACGGACTGACAATCACAATCGTTATCTATGTAAAATCGATTCCGATTACAAAAGCTACGAGCCGGTTGGCGTGTTTGGTAGACACCTGAATTTCACGCCGCAGGTCGTCGGTGCGTTACCCACCAATATATACAATAGTCAAATTATATATTTTTATTTAAAATGCCGTTAAACAAGTGACGACACCTTAATTTTCAGATAACACATAAAAAATATTTAACTATCTCATTAGGAGCTAGTATGCCAACTGTTGAATCTGAGTTTACTATCTCAACGAATTTGCAGAGTTTAATTAACTTGGTGGTAGGCTTTGTGATATTCTATCGCCAAACAACATATACACCACCAAGAATACACCCCCCTCATCCAGGCTAGAAGCCGGAACTAGTTAATACTAGAATTTAGATTGAGATGCTGTTTTTTTTATCCTGGGACATTATTCACACACGGCCATCTGATCCCAAACTAAGCAGACCTCGTACTTCGGAAACCAACAACTGATATACTTACATATACTACTTTTTCCTTTTGTAAATACATGCTTATGTAGATAATTACACTCTAGACTAGACTCAGGACTAACAGTTCATGCACACAAATGTCGTCGGGAATCGAACCCAGGACTGCGGCGTGAAAAGCAAGTGTCTTACCAACCACGCCAACCGGCTCGTCAAGTGTTGGGAAATAAAAACATACATACACATTAACAATAACATCAAACCAAATAATAAAAGATATTCAACAAAGTTCACGGACAACATTTTTGTAGAGATTTTATTGGAGACGACAAAACGTTTTGATATACGTGCCTGTGTGTGTGTCTGTGTGTGTTCGTATTCAATTAACTTTCGGCCCGTCACAAAGGAAAGTGTAACAGACACATTTCGCTACATCGTTGAGTAACAAGAGCAAATTTAAAAAGGCCCCGCAGTTTTTAATAAACAAAACGTCAACCTTGAACCCCTTATCAGTCATTGACCCCGGGGTCAACGAACTCATTATATTTTTCCTATATCCGTGAATATTATCGAATCGTTATTTATTAATAGAATTTACTAATTAATTAGATAACGCGCGCCGCATTTCGTGTGCCATTGGAGTGGTCAGTGCCGTTTGATAGCAGACGGTGGTACCACGTGTTCTCGTTCAACTCTCGAATCCTACTTATATTTTAAATGCGAAAGATTGTTTGTCTAATCACACTTAAGCGGCTGGTTCGATTTGGATGCAATTTGGAATAGAGATAACAGATATCACCTAACACCTACCACTTACCTAAGCACATGCGGGTAAAGCTATAGGCAAAAGCAAGTTTGTTTATATAAAGCAACTGTTTGTTCATGACTTTTAGATACATAAATAAAATATTTATTTTTAAATAAGTTTAAGCTAATATATTAATATTTCTTGGTGGTAAGGCTTTGTGTAAGTCACTTTCATGTAGGTACCACCCACTCATGACTTATTCCGCTAAACAGCACTAGGTACTTATTTTCGATTTAAATATTGAGTTCTGATGTAATTACATGCACAAGGGATAACATCTTAGTTCCCAAAGTTGGTGGCGCATTGGCGAAGTAAGAAATATGTCTTACAGCACTACCATCTATACACAGTAAAGGGACCACTTACCATAAATAAGTTTTACATAATATATAATTAAAGTATATTGCTACTTAATTACTAACATATAATTTAATAAAAAAAATAGTTTTAAATTCGACAGAAATATCTTGTAACAAATGGTACCATTACGACGGTAGGTACATCGACATTAATGTTTTCATATTGCGGTTTAGTATATAGGTCAATAAGACAGACATAATGCAATTTCCTTTAAATATAAATAAACAATCGACACTATTTTAAATATATACATAAACATATTTGTTTATATACATTCAATCGTATTTAGAATAAAAACGTTCTTTTTTCAAATTTTAAACTTAAAACAAAAAAATTAGACAACCTTCTATGTAAAATGTAAGTAAAGATTTTATGTAAGAGATGATATTAGTCAGTATTAATTGATTTTCAAGTAGATTACAAAGTATATAATAATTAGCTTTTTATCAACTCTCTATATAAAAAATACATAAACTAACCCAACGAATCATTTATTATCATTTCAAATTGCATATCAAAAATGTTTATAGGTATGAGCTTGCTTTAACAAAGTATAGTAATTTTGATTTTGTAAGCAAAGCCGCAGTTCACCACTAGTACTTACTTACTAAGGCCGTTTAATCCTGACAAAATTAATTTCCGTGAAGGTTTTACATATTGAAATATTCCAAAGGTCATTATAACAGAGCCTTTTCAAACTAGAATTAAAATTCTTTTTTCAAATAGCAAATCAAAGATTCTTTTGACGGTACATCAATCAATTTTAGCTCTTATCACAATAGTTTAAAGTTTAAAATATTATAAAATGTCCTCCCTACATGGATATGTAATACGCGATGTCTCATCAAAATGTGGGGTCATTGCACCCGTCTGAATCATGTCTGTTCATCATTTGTTTGTGTGACTCTATCTCTTTCTGTCTTATCTTATCTTGATTACAGTTGTCTCCGTCACGCAATTTTGGGAACTATTCACTATAACATAAGTATACGTGACATTTCTTTTCCTTACTTCACAATAAGTTGCTTACATCCTTAAATAGAGCTAAGTTTCTGAGAAAACGAATGCTTTTAATTTTTTTATAGCAAGACATATACTTAGTTCGATAACGTTACCATTTTTTTTTCATAAATGTAAGAATCAATAATAAAAAGAATCGATTAAAAATATAATGTAGGTGAGCCAATTACATTTTTAAAAAAATATGAAATCATTCGAAAACGCTATATTAAAGTCAACAGGAATAAATATAAAATAATCAAAAATAACAACGTTCTAAATTTAAAATACCAAGATGTGACGTGTTCATTTCACAAAATAAAAAATTTCACACTTGATAACGCAAAAAGAGTTTTATTGCATTGTATATTATGACGACATTAGCTTAAAAAAACCAGAAACATAAGACTTAATAAAATGACCTAATTCATTTATGGATAAATTTTAAAAATTAAAATAAATCTTGAAATTTTAAATGATAATTTCATTATTTATTTTTGATAACATAAAACATAGGTTCTTAAAAATGTAATATTTACAGAAAATAGTATTCTTTTAATTAAATACTGTTATACCTATAAACATTATTAAACTTGATAAATTGTAACAAATAAAAAAAAGCAAAACTTAAAAATTTACTCAAATGAAAAAATGTCTACGTGTCCATTAAATGTTCCCTAAAATGTAAACGGTGAATCCCCCTCGTCCTAATACGGGTTGGGGGCTGTTTCCAAATATCTTGTGACATATATACACCAAGGTGATATCGTTTCAGTTTTCACTGCTGAGCTGGGTTTTAAGCGCGAACAAACCTATTGTCAGAGCTGTGACTAGAACTTCCAACATGACGTATATATATAAAAGCCTACCTTTTAAATATATATGTCTGTCAAATCTAAAATACTTTATCCAATATTGAAGTATTACACTTTCTTATTGATAGTCAAACTAGAAACTACCACCGGTTCGGAAAAGAAACACCCCGCCCTTAGGAGAACCGGCGAAAGAAACTCAGACATATGGCGCCCATAGACAATGGCATTGAAAGAAATGTTAACCATCACTACAACCAATACGCCACCAACCTTGGGCACTGGCTTACACTGGCTCACTGACCCTTCAAACCGGAACACAACAGTACAAAGTACTGCTGTTTTGCAGTAGAATATCTGATGAGTGGGTGGTACCTACCCAGACGAGCTTGCACAAAGCTCTACCACCGAGTAAAGCTTTTACATCTTAACTCAATCGATCATACTGAACTTGCATGTTGTAAGGTGTACAAAAATGGACATAGGGTACCTAGCGAGGTGCTAAGACTCCCATCTACAGGGCAAGCCACGCGCGAAAACTAATATACCTACCTACCCACTATAAATACGAAAATAATTATATTCGGCTGCGAAGATAACAGTCTCACGACCGGATACATCAGGCTCAGGACCAAGGGGCTTATTAGCATTTAAAAAAAAAATTTAGTCAGAAATTACTATGCATGTAGTACTCATAAAAAATTTTATGTACGATTTTAATGTACGGATTATATCAAATTTTAACGTTCAAAAACGTCGCTATGAGTTCCTAACAGAATAATTCGATATTCAAAAATGTTAATATACTTTACAATGCGACGCAGTAACAACACGAATTCAATTACAATAATCGCAAATGAAATCAATCGCGGGTCACGTGACTCGAAGCAACAATTTTCGGCGTACGTACACGACCTACCACAACAAACAATGCGTGCGCGTGTGTGTGTACAGTGGTCCCCTCCCGAATTCGCGTTCAAGGTCGTTGCGGCAGGTCAGCGCCGTGACGTCACCGCGCCCTCCAAAACGGGGGTCGACGACCGCGCCGCCATTACGGAAACTGTGCTGTGCGCGTTCGGAATTCGAATTGGGGTATACGCTTGTGTGCGTTCAATGAGCTTGACTTGTTTGTTGTGTGAGTGCAATTTGGGTTTTTTTAATGCAACGAACAATGGGACCCTTCGGTGTTTATAAACGCTTAATTGCTATATTTTTGCTCTTGCTCCGTGACGGATAATATTTTTGTGTTCAATTAAGAAACCTGTTATTTTATTACAAGAATTAGAAGCATTAGTTGGCTTGAAAATAAAAAATCATTCACAAAACACTAAGTTACATTAATAATTTAATATCTTAGGTTAAAATTGCAACCCATGGAAGCTAAATAATAATCATTCCGGCTTACCTCGTCATGAAGACGCCATGTTCGTCTATAATAAAATAAAAACAAAGAATAAAATGCCGTAAAAAGGCCCACTCGACCGGTTATCCGACTATTATAAAAAACCTATGTAGCATCGACCAATCGTCTAACGCAGTTCAAATTTCGGTTGCGCGTGAGCGGGGGGCGTTAGACGCACACAGAGATATTTAAATAAAGAATTCGAATTTCGAATTCTAAAATCTTTGGGGTTCTTTTAACAATAACATTCTTGTTAAAAAAGTTTTTTTATGTGATTCCGCCTCTTTCATTTGTACTTTTTATTATGAAGTTATTGTAACCGAGTAAGATATCTGAAGTTGGTATATATTATGTATGTATAATATTAGAACTATATGTTTATCAGTATTATAGAGTGTAAACTTAGTTTTCTTATTTTTTTTTTCGAAATATCAAAGACAATAGATTACTACACCTACATATCCTAATATTTGTAAACAATTTAATTAATATTAAAAAATCTATTTAAATAAATATAAATAGGTAAGCTATATATATCTGGCGCGAAAAAAGCAATAGTAAAGTTAATTATTGAAAACTGTAAAAATATTTAAAACTGCACATTAAATAAAACTAAATAATCAAAATATAAAATCTCCACCAATAAATATAAAGATATTTAAAAATAGAACACACGTTTAGCCACTAACACAGATACCTCTATTTTTTTCTAACCGAAAATGAGCCAATCGCTGACTCCCAAATGTTAGAGTGCGCGTGAGTGGTGGAAATTAGACACTTCTAAAATAATTAACTAAAAACTTAAATTGTAATAAAAATAATATCATTAATTATAATATTAAACTATATATATTGAGATATAAAATATATAAAGTTTTATTAAATAAGCCTCAATTTTATATACCTATATAATTATATACAAAAAAAAAAAACTGGTTTCGCTCAGTCGCGACATCTAATCTACCTCCTAATTTTTTCTAACAAAAAATTTGACCAATGAGACGGCTCCAAATTTCGCGGTTGCGTCTGAGTGGCCGAAATTGAGTTAGACGCACACAGATATAACTTTATGTATAATATACAGATGCATCCATGTGTTGCTATTACCATTTGAATAGGTGATCAAATTATTTATTCGTTTAGAATTCGGTGATTAGAAAGAGACAGACATATCTTGTTATATGTGTAACGAAATATGTATTTAGTTATATTAAGAGTTATTTGTTTTACTTACCATTGTAAGATGAGATATTCAAGTTTAATATTATATAATTTTATTTATCAAATTATTGGTTTTTATAGTAGTTGTAAGTCCTTTATTCATGGCTCAGTGGGCTGCCCACCATTGGGCTTGTCCACGTACTTAACTATTTAACATTAGATGTTCCTTTGCAGTCCTACCTATGATATAAAGTGAGCTAAGGAAAAGAGAGTGCACCTGTGTTTGCGCACACACTTGTGCACTATAATATCTCCTGCGCAGTCTCTCTTGAGATTGGCCGCCGTGGCCGAAATCGGTCTGGAGGACCTTATATTATATAAAAAAAAACAATAACGTTATAATTTGGTAGGCTTATTAAGCTACTTTATATCTACTTAGGAAGGCATACCTTTAGGTATAAATTCGATTAGGTAATCTCAATATATTTTTTTTATCTGTAAAAGTATTTTTCAACTTACAAAAGAAAAGCAAGAGAGTTAAGATAAAAAGTTAGGTAGGTACTTGAATATATTCTTGATTTTACGACCTAACTTAGTTCTAGACGTAAACTGGTTTCTCGTTTAAATTTATATTATTTAAAGACGGTTCTTGATTATTTTAAATTTACTTCATCAAATTATAATTCACTATCAAACATTTTATAATCATTGTTACGAGATTCCGATAGCGTTATTAAAAAAAAAAACAAAACACGCGCCAATTTAAAACCGCCATTTTGTTAGTTGACAAAAAAGTAAAATAATTCATTTTCATTCATTATTGGAATGACTTGTGATTTGTTAATTGTGTTCAAATGTGTTAGGAACTTATTTGGATTTTTAAGAGTACCTAATTGGGCGTGCTGTTTTGTTAACACTCATTTATGTTCTATTTTTAAAAAACCAATTCGTGATTTTTATAGAATTAGTTTTTAATTTGTATGATTTTGTGTTCTATTTATAAAAAATCAAATCGTAGTTTTGATATACCTACTTAATTGGTTTCACTTCTAGATGCTAAATCTATGTCATATTTCTCCTTTATTGAACTAGATGGCAGCACTTGTACTATCTACTTATCAATGTACGAAGAAAAGGTAGGCCTTTTAGGTAAAGCTATAAGTAGTAATTATGATGGTGTTCGCCTGATTAATTTCGGCCATGGCAATCTCAAGATACATATTGTGCTCTCTCATAATCCAAATGGACTTCAGACGAAGAGTTCAGGCGTAGAATACATAAATTGACGTGCTATCCGAGGTACGGTTTTAACTTTACTGGTCCGACATGGAGCTTAAACCTTGAAATCTTATCCTTATTATAGTACAAAGCTTTAAGATAGGAAGTTATTTATGAGATTTGTATGTGGGTAATTTTTGTTTATAAAAAAATAACCAAATTAAATAAATGTAATCGCTACATTTAATTAATATTTATTAAAGGTAAAGTTAGGAAGAATACCGGGGAAGTACACCGTTGGACACTTTATTGGTCTACCTTCAGAGAGCCCACATCCCATAGATATGTTGATACGTACCTACGTAATTTACAAGCTGATATATAATATTATTACCAAATATATAAAACGGTTTTGAACGATAAACATATCAAGATTTTTCATTTAATTGCAACGTTTATGTGTAACGTTTTTGTCGTAAAAAGTTACACTTCGTCACTTCAACTGTATGTAGGCAAAGAACGTCCTTTAATATATCTTTAACATATAGATACCAAAATGTGTACACGTATTATTGGCCCGCGGTGTGTAGGTACAGTGGCTCGCAATTTTTAATACTAATTATCGCCGTCCGTCAGTGTCTTGTAGCGACAACTCGCATTAGTCGACTGTACTTTTAACTTTTTAAGCAACACTACTTCTGAAAATATTTTTTAAATTACATTTTACTGGCGATTGGGATAAGTTTGTAACTTGTTGACAAATACTTTGTTATTGGAACGGCTCAGTGTACAGTGGTAAGAACGCGTGAATCTTAACCGATGATCGTGGGTTCAAGCCCAGGCAAGCACCTCTAAATTTCATGTGCTAAATTTGGGATTATAATTCATCTCGTGCTTCACGTTTCATTGAAATTCTGACACATGTGTATTCCACCAACCCTCATTGGAGCAGCGTGGTGGAAAAAGCTCCAAACCTTCTCCTTACAAAGAGGAGGCCTTAGCCCAGCAGTGGGACATTCACAGGCTGTTACTTTACTTTACTTTTAAACGGTAAATATGTTGTTACTTGCTAGTAGTGTCAGAACTATGATAGAACAGCCCGAGCCTAAAAGTACTAAAATAATCAGCTTTGACTATTCTATATTTATTCGGATCGGAACCGAACCGATATGACGTTAGCATAGGTACCTATATACCTTTAAGTTAAAAACCAAACTTAATTGTTAACTTTTATACCAATAGTCGACAATTAAATTAATAAATTGGAAAATTGATAAACGACAACGATCCGCGTCGATTCGATAGCGATGAAGTGACAATTTGTTTGAAGAATTGGCCCCCAGGTCGCAAATTTAACCTGGAATTTGTAGAGGAGTCTCATGGTCAGCCTCTACGTTTCGTAAATAAGGCATTTTGACCAATGATGCCGCGTCAATTCGACATCAAAGTTTATTTGTGTTGACTCTTATGGTTTGAAACAGTCTAGAAGGCCCAGTGGTTAGAACGCGTGAATTTTAACCACTGATCGCGGGTTCAAACCCGGACAAGAATTATTGAGTTTTGATGTGCTTAATTTGTGTAAATAATTTATCTCGTGCTTGGCGGTGAAGGAAAGCATTGCGAGGAAACGTGCACTTGTCTAATTTCACTGTAATTCTGCCACATGTGTAATTCATTACATTGGAGCAGCGTGGTGGAAAAAGCTCCAGCCTCCTCCTCAAATAAGGAGAGGAAGCCTAACGACATTCACAAGTTGTTACCGACTACTGACTTTTGGTTTGAACATGGATTCATTATAGAACCTTTATAGGAGACCAAGTAATTAATTATTTTTTATGTAATAATCCTTACATTTGACGTTTCTTTCCACGCTATTATCCTGTACTTCGCAGTGGCGAATAAAATATTGTTATAATTGTTATACAGTATATCAAGTCAGGTGGTCGATGTGAGCAGATGTCCTCACCATCAGACATTACGAGTGGGTGATATGCGAGGTAAGGGTAACAAATAAGAAATACCTCAAACGGTTTAATATTTACCCCATATCACTTTATAACACAATAACACTGTATACGCAATTATAAGGTCCTCCAGACCGACTTCCGGTGGTGACACCCGGTGGAATATCAGGTTGAGGTTCGGGCTCCTCTTGGTTCTTCGGATCACTGCCTGATATCTACCAAAGTGCCACAGGCCAAGCTGCCGTCACAAGCGGTATGCAAACGTCGCGTTTAGCACTATAAGTCAGCAGATTGGGACGGTTTGCGCGATTACTATGCGTCAGTCCCTTGGAAGGAACGTTGCTTCAGTGAGAATGACCCGACTGCTAGCGCCGCTGCTATTGCTGGTGAGATCCTGTTGGGGATGGAATACTACATTCCTAACTCGGACCTCACCAGTAAGGGTACGCGTAACTGTTGGTTCACTCGCGAATGTGCCGATGCTGTGTCATCTAAGCAGGCGGCATATCGCGCGTGGATCAATGGCCGCGTTAGCGGGGCATCTAACATTGACTCACTGAAAGCAATCTACAATAAAACCTCCAAGTCCTGTAGGAAGGCATACACAAGAGCGGATGCACAGCGCATTGTACAGATTGGCCATGACCTTGCTTTACATCCTAGGGGCTCCCGTAGCTTCTGGCGTCTGACCAAATCTGTGCAAAGCAATTTCTGCCAACCTTCGCTGCCACCGCTCCGGTATCCGGACGGATCGTTGGCTCACAGTCCGCAGGAGAAAGCCGATCTTCTGGCAAAACTCTTTGCGGATAGCTCCGTGATCAATGATTGTAGTGCGCTGCCACCAACTATCCCTTCTTGTGGCCACACGATGCCTGACATCAAAATCAGGCAGCGTGATGTGCGTGCAGAGCTGCAATCACTTGATGTACGGAAAGCTAGCGGTCCCGATGGAATACCAGCCATAGTGCTGATGAAGTGTGCAGCGGAGCTGTCTCCTGTGTTGACGCGCCTGTTCCAACTGTCTCTCTCTACAGGATGTGTACCGGATTCTTGGAGAGAGGCTAATGTGCAAGCGGTTCCCAAAAAAGGGGATCGATCAGACCCGGCAAATTATCGGCCAATAGCTATCACCTCAGTTCTCTGTAAGGTGATGGAACGGATCTTAAACAACCAACTGATCCATTACCTAGAAGATCACTGTCTAATTAATGATCGTCAGTACGGGTTTCGACCAAAACGGTCCACAGGTGATCTTCTAGCGTACGTAACACACCTCTGGGGTGAAGCTATCGACAAGCATGGGGAGTCGTTGGCTGTCAGCCTCGATATCTCCAAGGCTTTCGACAAGGTCTGGCACAGAAGTCTTCTCTCCAAGCTGCCGGCATACGGTCTGCCAGCTCAGCTCTGCACCTGGATTGCCAGCTTCCTACACAAGCGTAGCCTTCGCGTTTTAGTCGATGGTTGCGCTTCACAGTTCCATGTAGTGAATGCTGGGGTCCCCCAGGGGTCTGTGCTATCTCCCACACTCTTTCTTTTGCATATCAATGATATGCTCTCTCTCGGGAACATACATTGCTATGCAGATGACAGTACAGTGCACGGGGGATACCACGGACGCGCAGTAGCTGGGCGGGCGGAAACTGAGGAGAGACGGAGGGATCTTGTTGTTGAACTCGATAGGACGTTAGGACTCATTGCCAAATGGGGCTCTGATAATCTTGTCGAGTTTAACGCCAAGAAAACACAGGTATGCGCTCTCACAGCGAAAAAGTCGCCATTTTCCCCTCCTCCTTCTCTCTGTGGCACTACGCTGGAGATACAAAGCAAAGTCGCCATGTTGGGAATTGACATTCGGTGCGACCTCAATCCAAGGGATCACATCGAGGCTGTTATAAAAACAGCCTCAAGAAAACTCGGTGTCCTGAACAAGGTGCGGCGTTTTTTCACGCCACAACAACTGCTCCTGTTGTATAAAACACAGGTGCGGTCCTGCGTCGAATATTGCTCGCACCTCTGGGATGGCTCCGCTAAGTACTTACTGGAGGCCTTGGATCGGTTGCAGCGGCGTGCGGTTCGCATTATTGGCAACGTAAAGGTCACCAACACCCTCGAGCCTTTACAATTGCGTCGAGAGATAGCGGCACTCAGCGCTTTCTATCGAATGTATCACGGCGAGTGCTCAGAGGAACTATTCTCCCTCATTCCTGCTTCCCCTTTCCTTCACAAATCTACGCGTGCTGGCTAACGAAGAAATTTGGCAACTCTTTTCTTTGTCGCACCTCCAAAACATGGAATTCTTTACCAGCACACGTGTTCCCCTCCTCTTATGACCTGGGTTCCTTCAAACGAGGCGTGAAAGAGGCATCTTGCGGGCCGGCAAGGCGGGGGCGGCTAGTGCAGATCATTCTTCCCGTCTGCACTAGCCGTCGTCGCGTTTGGACTCTACTACCACTTACCATCAGGTGGAGTGGAGTCATTTGCCCTCCCGGGCTATAAAAAAAAAATATGTAGTATATCAGTTGTCTCGTTTCCATAGTACGAGCTCTGCTTAGCTTGGGATCAGATGGCCGTGTGTGAATAATGTTCCAAGCTATAATTATTATTATAACTTACACCGTTAATAAATAGCTTCTCAATTTCGTCGGATTAATTTCGTCAAAGTATCAACCACCCCATTCTCCACTCTTAAACTTAAAATTTCCAAAAATCCTCTCTTAGCGGACGTTATAAATTAAACATATTCCAAACAGCTTTCGAGCTTTACAGTTCTGTCTGTCCGTTGATAGTCAGTCAAGGGGACAATTCTACAAACAAATTGTCACTTTATCGCTATCGAATCGAAGCATGATCGTTGCCGTTTAAGCGTTTTCCAATTCTTTATTTGAATTATCGACTATTGTTATAAAAGTTATTTATTTATTTATTTATTTATTTCTTTCTTTCTTTCTTTCTTTCTTTATTTATTTATTTATTTATTTATTTATTTATTTATTTATTTATTTATTTATTTATTTATTTATTTATTTATTTATTTTGGACAACCAACAGTAGATACATTACAGATTTACAAAGTAGTAACAATAGAAATTCAAAGTTTTTTGACAAATGTTCCACTAATTATAGGTTACCACATCTTTCATAAAAGCATCACATTATAAATTGTTATTAAATAGGGTCAATAATTGAATGTTATCAATTAAGTTTCGCTTTATTTTCGAAATAACGGTATATATTAACATCATATCGGTTTGGTTCCTAGTTCCCAGTATAGAACAGTCATAGTTGGATTGAAATCGAATCGAGAATATATCGTTATCGTTATAGTAGTAGAATTCGACCCCAAGAACGATTGTATTAACATAAGTAGAGGGTTTGTAAAGTATAATAGTAAAATAGTAATAACAGCTTGTGAATGTCCCACTGCTGGGCTAAGGCCTCTTCTACTCTTTTTGAGGAGAAGGTTTGGAGCTTATTCCACCACGCTGCTCCAATGCGGGTTGGTGGAATACACATGTGACAGAATCTCAGTGAAATTTGACACATGCAGGTTTCTTCACGATGTTTTCCGTTAAGCACGAGATGAATTATAATCACAAATTAAGCACGTGAAATTCAGTGGTGCTTGCCCGGGTTTGAACCCACGATCATCGGTTAAAATTCACGCGGTCTTACAACTGGGCCATCTCGGCTTATATTGTTAAGTATAGGTATATTTACGTGATTTCCAGGCGGATGTGTGATTCGTCCTAATAATACAAAATGAGTACTATCTAGGCTAACTAAGATAGACACCTAATTTAAGTCGATCATACTATTAGCAGATTTAGTGCAATTTCGTTGGAATGCGTCTAACGCCTACGTAGGTCTAGGTTACCTAGACTGTTTTATTGTCAATTTCGACTCACAGTTTAGCAAGAGTCTTTTTCTTCATGTCCTCTTCGTCGCCGCGAACTCTAGGGACTCTACTCCGTCTGATGGTAAGTGGTAGGTCTACTCGCGACGAAGGCCACAGTCAGGACGCTGCACTCGCCGTCCCCGCCTTGCCGGCCTGAAAGATGCCTCTTCACGCCTCGTTTGAAGGAACCCAGGTTGTAAGAGGAGGGGAACACGTGTGCTGGTAATGAATTCCATTTATTACAGGTGCGACTAAGACAGGGTTTTTTTATTGTATAGGTAGGCGGTCAAGAATATGTGCCACCAGACAGTAAGTGGTCATCAACACTCATAGACAATAGCATTGTAAGAAATGTTAACCATCACTTACTTCGCCAATGCGCCACCGATCTTTGGAACTAATATGTTATGTCCCGTTTGTCTGTAATTACACTGGCTCACTCATCCTTCAAATCGGAAAACAAATAAATTACTGTTATATTGCGGTAGAATATATAATGAGTGGATGGAACCCACGCTTCCAAAGAGACTGGTGCCTTAAACCAGCGCCTTAGACCGCTCGGCCACGCTACCTTCCGTTAGCTTTGTGAAATATTTGAACTAATTTTTACTCTATAATAATAAGACACTATTTTTTTTTACCTACGCAGTCGAGCTAGCACAAAGCTGTACCACCAAGTAATGATTCCTACCATCGAGGAATTGTCACAGTAAGGCGATGACTTGTGTGTACATGGCGCATGTTCTCTTATACTTTGTTAAACAAGTATACATTTTATATACAAATCAAAACCAAATACATATATAATATATAGTTAGAGTACTAAACAGACGACTTGTACTTGTAAATACATCGTCGCTGCATTACCGTCCGTACTACGGCTTCGAAAACGCTAAGTTAATTTATATCGCGAGCTTTCGAACATTTAGGTAGTTTCAATTATGTAATCTATATAAATAAAATGACAGAGGTCTGCAGTTGTGCGCGCATCACGGAAAAACTACTGGATAGATTTCAATGAAATTTTCTAAATTTTATTTCTTAGACACTTGGACCCCTATCAAAAAAATATTGCGATATCTTCATTAAATAAAAAGTTATTAAAGTTTCAAGAAACAACGATTTGTATTTGTATTGCGTGTTCAGTGATGAATGTTTAAACAAAGTATATTTTTGCTTGCGATCTTTTTGATGTTTTTTCCTTCCTACATAAGAAAACTGTTAATATATCGAGTGACGCGGACGAAGTCGCGGGTATCAGCTAGTAGTTAAATAAAATTCGAAAGCCGTATATGTATTATATAAATAAATGATCTGTTGTCTATGTTCATTATTTGAATCAATAATGATAATTCTGATAATATAATAGCTTGTACTATGGCAACCAGACAACTGATATA
This sequence comes from Nymphalis c-album, assembly GCA_963151315.1. Classification (NCBI taxonomy): domain Eukaryota; kingdom Metazoa; phylum Arthropoda; class Insecta; order Lepidoptera; family Nymphalidae; genus Nymphalis; species Nymphalis c-album. The sequence continues at coordinate 7,238,954 of OY720609.1, forward strand.
CACTACATATATTGCTTTTTTTGAAAATACAAACATATAAATATAATTACACCAAGACTTAGTATAAACAGACATGTTCATGAACACGAACATCCATCCTGGATAGGAATCGAACCCACGACCTGCGGCGTAACAAGCCAGCATCTACCAACTCAAAATTTTTATGGTTATATGATAAACGAATGACAGTTAATTGTTTTATAATATTACTTATATACATCCTGTATGTACATAAGTTTTTTTTCTTATATTTGTAAGCCGTGAGCGAAATCGGTCTGGAGGACATTATTATTGTATCTATATTTCAGATTTAAACACTTTTGACATCGCAGTCTAGATAACTATTTCATAACTCGGAATGCCTACCTGTATATAATTTGATTATAGAAAAAATGAAAATCGATCGAAAGAGACTCGGAACAGTATTGATTAAAAATTTATAAGTTTATCAAATGAAAATAGATTTTAGTAAAATATTACTTGGTTGTAGAGCTTTGTGCAAGCTCGACTGGGTAGGTACCACCCACTCATCAGATATTCTAACGCAAAACAGCAGTACTCGGTATTGTTGTGTTCCGGTTTGAAGGGTGATTTAGCCAGTATAGGCACAAGGGATATAAGATCTTAGTTCCCAAGGTTGGTGGCGCATTGGCGATGTAAGCGATGGTTAACATCTCTTACAATGCCAATGTCTATGGGCGTTAGTGACTTACCATCAGGTGGCTCATATGCTCGTCCGCCTTCCTATGCAATAAAAAAAAATAATGAAAATCCGTCGAAGGAGACTCGGGAACATTATTGATTAAAACTTTATAAGTTTATCAAATGAAAATAGATTTTTGTAAAATATAAAATTTTCCTATAAGATAATCGAATCCGTTGATTTAAAAATAAAAAAACTGTATTATAGCATATTGGATACAACATTTTTTACGTTTAATGGTAAAAAATAAATTTTAAGAAAGTTAACGTTCAATTATGGGGACTTGATTTATGTTCATGTTAAATCTTAATAACGATAAAAGTCAGTGATTTTAAAGTTTTTAACAGTGGTGTTTCCTCGGTATGTGTGGAATTGACGTATTCCTGTACCTATTAAACTTAAATTAACCCCGAGTAATTTAAGGAATGCTGTATACTGAAACACAAAGCAGAATGCTGACTGATTATATTATTACATGATTTTGTGTCTGTACAGACAAAAGTAATATCAATGCACATTTTTTTTATTACTTATTTTTTTTATCGCATAGGAAGGCGGACGAGCATATGGGCCACCTAATAGTAAGTGGTCACCAATGCTCATGGCATCAATGACAATGGCATTGTAAGAGATGTTAACCATCAGTTATATCGCCAATGCGCCACCAACCTTGAGAACTAAGATCTTATGTCCCTTGTGCCTGTAATTACACTGGCTCACTCACCCTTCAAACCGGAACACAACAATAGCAAGTATTGCTTTTTTGCGGTAGAATATCTGATGAGTGAGTGGTACCTACCCAGACGAGCTTGCACAAAGCTCTACCACCAAGTAAAACACAAATCGCCAGCATCGAACCTACGACTTTTGACATCGCTAGTCGGTCCGAAAACCATTGTACTTTTTACTCTTAAGTATATGAAATATATCTCACAACTATCTGTGCCTCGCGGTTTCACCCGCGTATCTATACTCTATAGTCTATACTAATATATATTCAGTTGTTCAGGCGCAGGACCGATGGCTTTACGTGCTTTCCGGGGCACGGGAGTGTACACACTTCCATTGGCGATATAAGAAATATTAACCAATTCTTACGTCGCCAATATGCTACCGACCTTGGGATTAGATATTATATCCCTAGTGACTCTAGTTACACTGGCTCACTAACTGGATGTAGAATAATGAAACATCTGAAGTTACTCCATCAATTCGTCTTTGTATTATGACATATACTCGTCGATTCGTGGTCAAATTGGATTGATCATTAAACTCATCTCATTAGACTAAAAAAACGAGAATAATTTGGTGCAAGTTGCTCTCCATAGAAATTGACGACGAGCAGGTTGGCGTGGTTGATAGATACTTTGCCTTTCGCGCTCGTCGGTTCGATTCCCACTCAGGACAGACATTTGTGTGCACGAACATGTCCTGTTTGTCCTGAGTCTGGATGTAATTATCTATATAAGTATGTATTTACAAAAGAAATATGTAGTATGTAGTATATCAGTTGTCTGGCTTCTATAGTACGAGCTCTGCTTAGTTTGGGATCAGATGGCCGCGTGTGAAAAATTTCCCAGGATATTATTATTATTATATTATATTATTGATCAATTCCGGATCATACCAGTATGATACAATAAGCATATTATAAATAAAACATAGGGAAGGGATATTGATAGGGAAGGCCGTTATAGCTGAAACTCTGGAAGACATGCTCATTGATTACTGAGGAATGACGTCATCAAGATGCATTCTTCGATAAATAATTTCGTAACAACTACCAATATGATTGTATATCACTTACATTTCTGGCAACGTTAGTCAGTTAGTAACATTCTTAGCGAAATTGTAAATTATCAAATAATATATAAGGTCGGCCACGGCGGCCAATCTCAAGAGAGATTAGCCAACTGCGCAGGAGATATTATAGTGCACAAGTGTGTGCGCAAACACAGGTGCACTCTCTTTTCCTTAGCTCTCATAATCCGATGGGACGGCAATCCGACACGACCAGAAAGAGTTCAGGCACATGACGAACGGCTAAACGTGCCTTCCGAGGCACGAGAGTGTACACACTTCCAACTTCCAGACTGCGGGCTGCTACTAAGAATTTTCTGACAGAAAACCCCAATAACTATTACCTGACCTGGGAATTGAACCCAGAACCACCGAGTCTGCGACAAGCCACTAGACCAACGAGGTAGTTTAAATAATATATTTATATACTCTGTCCATGTATCAATATTAAAAAGTAAATAAGTGGGAGGAAATGGGACGCGAGTGAAGCTTATATTCATTTAAATGTAGCACACCGAGCGATGAGACCAGAGATATATAGCGCTGGATGAGCAACTGGATTACGTGTTGTATTTTATACCACAAATCTTCAAACCGAGATGACGCAGTGGTTGCACGCGTGAATCTTAACCGATGATCGTGGGTTCGAAATAAGCAACACTGAATTTTCATGTGCTTAATTTTTATTTTATTTTTTTTTTATGTAAGAGGGGGCAAACGAGCAGGAGGCACACCTGATGGAAAGTGACTACCACCGCCCATGGATATCTGCAACATCCGAAGTCGCCGGCGAAAGCTGATATATTATATTTCATTATATTTCATAGGCGGTGAAAATATCGTGAGGAAACCTGCACGAGTGTCTTATTTCACTGAAACTCTGCCACATTTGTATTCAACCATTGGAGCAGCGTGGTGGAATAAGTGCAAAACCATCTCCTCAAAAAAGGACAAGAATTCTTAACCCAGCAGTGGGACATTCACAGGCTTTTTATATTAGGCCACCAGCTCTGAGGTCTCAGGTTCAGTTCTCTGGTCGGACAAATGAAAATTTTGTGTTTTTTCAGTTTTGTTTTCTAATCCATGGTCATATGTCATGTGGTCGTAGATTTTGACATATGCAAGTATGCATAGTTCCTGAGATTAGCCGGATCAAACAAACAAACTCTTCAGCTTTATATAATATTATATAATTAACATAAAATGAATTAAAATGAAATATAGTTTTTTTATAATGTATTGACATCTTTAGTAGTAATGACTTACGACTTTATTAAATCGACATTATTAACTTTTGAATACAAAATACATCGTTGACGAAACAGACATATATTTAAAATGTAATGTTTAGTGAGACTTGTAGCTTTAAAACAATGTATGTAGGTATAATAAAAGTTTGTTGTTGATATTATAGCGAAGGTCATTCAACCTGTTCGCCGAATTGATTGAACTTCCTTATGCGTTGGACAAACAGACAGTATTTATAACTTTCAAATTTAATGTTATTGTTATTATGACGTAAGACGTATTTGCGTTGTTTTTTTATTATTAATGGATATTTATAAAAGTTAATGTGTTATTGAGTTTGTGATTTTATTTATTTTAGTTTTTTTTTATATAGTTTTATTTGTTTATTTAACCTTTATAACACACAATTTATATTATATAAAAGTACTTGGTGGTAGAGCTTTGTGCAAGCTCGTCTGGGTAGATACCGCCCACTCATCAGATATTCTACCGCAAAACAGCAGTACTTAATATTGTTATGTTCCGATTTGAAGAGTGAGTGAGCCAGTGGAATTACAGGCACAAGGGACATAACATCTTAGTTCGCAAGATGGTGCATAGGCGATGTAAGCGATGGTTAACAGCTCTTACAATGTCTATGGGCGTTCGCCACTTACCATCAGGTGGCCCATATGGTCGACCACCTATACAATAAAAAAATACGCCATATTATGGGCTATGACATTTCTATATGTTTTATATCCTTGGGCATATCGTTTGAAAACTTTAGTTTAGCTAGTATTTCACTGGACATTATCGGCATGTCGGAACTCGGACGTCGTCGGACAACTTCGTGTGTTTCCGTGCAGGGGGGTTGGGGGGGGGGGGGGGTGGCTAATAAACGAGTATTACTTTTGATGGCGATGTGCGTTTGTTACGTATTGAAAAATATCATTAGGTATTTATGATATAGTTTCCAGGGAAGATATGATAAGAGAGGCTTTTATTTAACGTTAAATGTCCTTCACAATATATGTTGGATTTTTTATATAAACAATTAAAACGAAATATTAATCATATTAATATGTAATCTAATAATCTTAAGTAATAACAGCCTGTGAATGTCCCACTGCTGGGCTAAGACCTCTTCTCTTTTCGAGGAGAAGGTTTGAAGCATATTCCACCACGCTGCTCTAATGCGGGTTGTTGGAATACACATATGACAGAATTTCAGTGAAATTTGCCATAAGGCCATCTCGGCTATTATTAATCTTTAGTAAGACAAAAATGTTAATAATAGAAGATTTTTTTATAAAAAAATAAGCATCAAAGAGAAGGTTTGATGTGGCCTTAGCCCAGCGGGGGCATGCAGTCAGGTACTGTTACTATACCTATTATAATTTTTATCGAAAAATGTAAATTTAACACATATGTGGTTTCGTCAAATTTTCATTATTGATTGTGGTCAAATTTGATCCACTGCTCAAAAACAAAAGCTAGTAGACATAAATATTATTTATCGATGTAACATATAAAGGCCATATGGACATATTATATAATTTCTAAGGGGATTCCTCATGTGATTAATAGTGTTAATTACTATTAAGGGTTACGTTTGCCCTGGTAGCGCTGCAATGTCAATTGACAGTCTGGGATATCTGCCTCATGAGTTTTCTTTCCAGGAAGATCAGCCTCCGATATCGTAGCTTCAAGACGGTCACATCTCGATTTCATTAATATTGGATTGTAATTTTAGGGTTTTGTTCCCAAAGGGTAAAAAAAACGGGACCCTATTACTAAGACTCCGCTGTCCGTCCGCCCGTCTGTCCGTCTGTCACCAAGCTGTATCTTATGAACCGTAATAGTTAGACAGTTGAAATTTTCTGTTTCCGCCATAACAAAAGACACCAAAATTAGAATAAAAACATTTAAGTGATACGGAACCCTTCGTGCGCGAGCCCGAGTTGCACTTGGCTGGTATTTGATGCATCCATTAAGGAAATTTTTAGGAGTTCACTTTTTCGACTGACATTGGTGGATTCCGAGAACAGTTCTCTTGTAATGGAAGCCATAACGTGCACTCCGTATTTATGGCACCATAAACGTGGAACGCTCACTCGCACCTAAGACCCCCCGTGCCCCCATAACTCACGATGACCTGGTAACGGTGTAAATCCATGGATTTCGGTCCATTAATTTAGATTTCAATGACCAAACCTAAATGTTAGCAATTGAATTGCATTTATTTATGCGTTTATAAAGTTTTCATGTAATGTAGGCTGTTCTTTTGAAGCTATTCGTGTAAATTTTGTGTGGATCAACCTTTTATATATGTAACTAATTTTTTTTCATAGCAAAGCGGACGAGCATATTTGCCAACTGATGGTAAGTGGTCACCAACGCCCATAGACAATGGCATTGTAAGAGTTGTTAACCATCGCTTACATCGCCAATGCGCCACCAACCTTGGGAACTAAGATGTTATGTCCCTTGTGCCTGTAATTACACTGGCTCACTCACCCTTCAAACCGGAATACAGCAATACAAAGTACTGCTGTTTTGTAGTAGAATATCTGATGAGTGGGTGGTACCTACCCAGACGAGCCTGCACAAAGCTCTACCACCGAGTAAAAAATAAATGACTAAAAGAGTAATTCTTGACGCGTAATTTCTGATGATATTTAGCCATTGAAATCATAATACATTATTAAATAATAATATTATCATACATACTTAAGAGTACGTTTTTACTTAGTAGAGTTTTGTGTAAGCCCTGGGTAGGTAGTAGGTACCACCAATTCTTCTCATATATCGCGGAATAGCAATAATTATTGTATTGTTGTTTTCCGGTTGGAATGTTACAAGGGACATAACATCTTTCAATTTGTTTTCAAAGTTGGTGGCGCCTTGACCATGTAATTAGATGACTTGTTTTTTCTTGCAGTACCAATTTTTATGTTGGTGAAAACTATCACCAGGTTACGCTTAGTCTACCAACCTGATTTAAACAAAAACTTATTTAAACATTTCATGTCTCCAAAGAATTTTCCCGATACAATCAGGATTGAACCTGCGATTTACAAATCAGTAGCAAGACTTGATACTGTTGGACTATACCCAACGGTTTGTCTTAGTCTCAAAAGTAAAAGGAATAACATTTTTATTAAGAAATACTTTATGAAGCTTAATACATCTATGATTAATATTAAAATGTAAAATCCCTTTGACCTAAAGTAACAGCCTATGAATGTCCCACTGCTGAGCTAAGGCCTCTTCTCCTTTTTTTGAGGAGAAGGTTTAGAGCTTATTCCACCACGCTGCTCCAATGCGGGTTGGCAGAATACACATGTGGCAGAATTTGAGTGAAATTTGACACATGCAGGTTTCCTCACGATGTTTTCCTTCACCGTCAAGCACGAGATGAATTATAAACTCAAATTAAGCACTTGAAAATTCAGTGGTGCCTGCCCGGGTTTGAACCCACGTTCATCAGTTAAGATTCACGCGTTCTAGCCACTAAGCCATCTCGGCTTTTTCTTTGTCCTAAAGTCCCATTGAATTTATAATTATACCCTAAACGGCTTAAATTTCGGGCTATATGGCGTCATCAATGATTAAATATGGCGGCCGGCACTATTGTAGACTAAGTGAAAATGTCGATTCGAATCTAATTGTTAAAACATAATTAATGTATAAAATACGTCATATTACCTACGTCACAGCCTAATATTCCTCTTCAATAGTGTGCCATTCCTCTAGTCAGCATAAAAGTTTTCCTTCTACGCAGCTGATGTCATCTTAGCATTCATATTCATTTGTAATTTCCTGCGACATCAATTTTCATAAACCCATTTATTTTTGTTTTAATTCATACAATGAAATAATTGGTAAGTAATTACTAACAAACAAAATGCCATGACACTTCTAACGCTACTTATTGGAATTGGCGCAAACCGGTTTATTTACCTTGCCTTTGGAATGAGACGATCGCCGCATGGCTATTTCTTTTGTTTTTTTTTTGTAAAAAAACAATAAAAGGCAAAAAAAAACCCGCTGAGTTTCTTTCGCCGGTTCTTCTCAGGGCTGGGTGTTTCTTTTCCGAAGTAGTAGTTTCCAGTTTGACAATCAATAAGTAAGTGTAATACTTCAATATTGAACAAAGTATTTTTAATTTTTAATTTTTGAATTTCCTATTTACTCATTGTCTCTGACAACTGTCACTGTAAACTGATTTACCCGTAATATCGTTGTAAATATTTTTAATGACCTTTGAACCCTAAAAGGTTAAATATAAAACGATAATACCTGATCAAAGTCACACCCAAACTATAGTATTTAAAATGGTATGTAGGTATATATTTTTGTAGATAGCTCTAGAAGGCAAACGGGCACCTGTCCTAAGCAAAAGCGAAAGAATTAAAAAAAATTAACTATTGGTGTGTCGGAATGCTATAAAATTGCATTACACAAAATGTTACATAAAAATATATTGATATTTAAAATATGTCTGAATGTATAAATTTAATCCATATTTGTAGTTTATCTTAAAAATTTCAAAGGACGTTAACTTTTCCGAACCGGTGGTAGTTTCTAGTTTGACAATCAATAAAAAAACGTAATACTTCAATATTGAATAAAGTAATTTGAATTTTATACCTTTGTATGAAAACGAATTTGTTAAAACGACTTATTCTTTCCATATAAGTAAGCTACTTAAAATTTAACTTATTTATATATCAAACTATTGGAATGATATGGCATATCACAATTGTTCACAATCCTCCTCTTAATCCCTGAGGGGTAGTAAGAAAACAACACAGCAAGTACCCTGTGATGCACAGTGTAATTAGACGCGTTCCATGTAAATTTTCCTGTAAAACTTGCATTTTGTCATAACACCTAGCCAACAACCCTACTGGCCAGGATAGTGGGCAAAATCTTTAACCTTTCCCAATAGTCTAACATTCAAACGTTATGAGTTACAAAATAATTCAAAATACATTTATAGAACAGCCTGTATATGCTGTAAATTACACTGCTGGGTAAGGACCTTTCCCTTTGAGGAGATTGTTTGAAGCTTATTCCACCAAGCTCTTCTGGGTTAGTCACCATCGAGCACGGTATGAAAAAAAAACACAAAATGAAATGTGTCAATTCACTTGTCTGGGTTTCAACCTGCAATCACCAATTAAGTTCCAAACGTTCCAACGACTGAGACATATCGGTCGATTCACTTAACCAAAATTAATGCTCAGAAACACACTTAGACATTTAGATATCAGACATTTAGGCTTAGATTAAGACATAGCCTAGCACTTAGGGCTTACTCCATCTTTATTGTCTAGATTAGTTTGCAATTAATTAACTGCTGAATCAGCTATATCCTGGATTATTCTAACATTTACCTTTATTTACATTGTTATATAACTTTGCTTATTTCTAATACGATTGAGTAAATACTTATTTATATAATTGTGATGGCGGTTTGTTTTTGGTTTCTGAGTTCTCACTCAAACCTAACGTTCAGATAAATTTGGAACATGGACACGTATGAAATGTATATGTCTGTATAGTATAAAACAAAATCCCCTCGCTGTGACTGTCCGTCTGACTTTCTGTACAATATATATATTTTTTTATTGCATAGGAAGGCGGACGAGCATATGGGCCACCTCATGGTAAGTGGTCACCAACGCCCATAGACATTGGCATTGTAAGAGATGTTATCATAAGTAGCAGAGTTTAATTTTTCAATTTAGTAATAAAAAAATAATGTTAGTTTTAAACATAAAAACCATTTATATCTAACATATAAATAATGATTAGGTATGTACTGTCGTTATTTCAGAGTAATGATCCTGAAATCACAATAATGTAGCGATTTTCTTTTATAGCGGCAATTAAAACAACTTGAGTGCAATTAAAATGCTTTTAGCGACTTTAGAAGAATACTTTCAATAATCTCTATATAATGTGACAAACATACATACAACTTTATTATAATACATTAGTTTATTAATGTACTTGATCAAGCCCTTGTATTGTAATGTATTTTTACGGTGCTTTGTCAAAAATCTTCACCAACAATTAAGACGGCATTGTCATAGTAATCGATAATATTAAAATACATATACTTATGTATATATATATTACAATAGTATAAGTATATAACATACACGATGCGTAAATAGGTATCGGCATACATGCGTCATTTTTTTTATAGCAAAGGTAGGTAGGCTGGCGGCCTGGCATATGGGCTACCTTATGGTAAGTGGTCACCAACGCCCATAGACAATGGCATTGTAAGATATGTTAACCATCGCTTACACCGCTAATGCGCCACCAAGTCACTGTCAAAGAGTTTTATGTCAATGTCAGTGTCGCCATTATTCATACACAAGTTAAAACTAACACTATATATAATTATTATAATTTATTCTCTAACATATATTATGTAGATCATGATTTGGTTTTGGTCGAACTTGGCCACGCCAAATCTCTCTAATAATCTCAATTGTAAGCCTACTATGCAGGTCATATGTACTCTCTATTCAGGAGAAGGAACAACGACTTTACGTGAATTCCGACACGCTTCCACCATCCAGACTCCTGGTTGTTACTGAGAATTTCCGATTAAAAAAAAACACAATAACTTTTTTAATAGTCCTAGTCCTAGCCTAGCATTAAAACCATACATTACTAACAAAACATAAATACTATCATTCGTTCTAAAAACATTAATAAAACATATACATAGTTATATATTTAAAATTAATGTGTGCCCTAATAAATCCACGTTTGTTATATAAAGCACACTTCAGACTGCTCACTATCTGTTTGAAGTGATAAAAAACACGCGCGCACCGGCGCACGTCCTGTGATCACCGTGCGGTGTAATTGCCCAATCAGCCTTCCGTGCCGTCGAACACTGCCTATGCGTTCTCACTGCCTACGTCGCTGCCTACTGAGTAATTGGCACTTATTTATAAAACTATATTCAGTTTATATAAGTAATAGAGCTGATGGTCCATTGGGTAGAAGTGAATCTTAGTCGGATTCGAACCAAGTTGAATTTTCATATTCATAAGTTTTGGTTATAACAATCTCGTGATGGGTAGTTAAGGACGGCGCTATATCAGAGTGGAACAGTGTGGTGATCTAAGCCTTAAAGAATTCATGTGTTATCCCAGCAGTGGGTCATTTAAAGGTTGTTGCTTAAGTTACTTTTTTTCATTTGAATATCTTACTACATTATTTTTTTTTTAGATCTTACTACTATCTTACTACCGTTTCGCTCATGCAGTTCTTATTCCCGTGGGAATACGAGGACAAAATGTTGCCCATGTTACTCGCTGATAATATAGCTTTCCATTGGTGAAAGAATTTTTGTAATCGAACAAACACACTCAACTTTGCATTCATAATATTAGGATTTTAATCAATAATATCATTAGATATCAAACATTTAATTCAAGTATGCTCTTATGTGTACGTCGTCATTTTACAAATATTTAATTAAACATTCGAAAAGGAATTAATTAATATGAATTTGAGGTTATATTAATATTTCTTTGATTGAATCGTTTTGAATCAATAAGTATATTCTTTTAAGTACCTGCCATGATGAACGTTGTGTGACATTACAATTAAGATATTATTAGAATAGACATTTTGACATAATAAAAAATATATGTATATTACACGTTTTAATTGTATATGTGCGTTGTATATAATACCTATGTACATATGAAATTAACACATTTCATAGCGATGAAATAATGATAATTTGTGTAAGTTAATATCAAGTATACACTTATGAAATATATATAAATATACACTGGCTCACTAACCCTTTAAACCAGAACACAAAAATACCAAGTACCTACTGCTGTTTTGCGGTAGAGTATCTGATGAGTGGGTGGTACCTACCCAGACGAGCTCGCACAAAGCCCTACCACCACATAACCACATGAAACCGAATACAAACAACTCTGATATTGAATAGACATGATATTATTGTACGAAGTCTTGAATAATCAATTATATTCATTATTGATTCGCGGAGAAATTTCATTTTTAATGACGTAGAAATTGTTATCGACACGATATGTGACGTAGGAAACTTTGAAGTAAAATTAAAGTGGATATAAGTAGTTAAGTAGAATTGTATTGTATTATAATTAATTATTCATCATAATTAGTAATTAGTTACTTGAGAGCCGAGATGAAGTAGTGACTAGAACGCGATTATTTGTAAATAATATACCATACCCAAATACAATTACAAAAAGAAGTAACTAATTAAATTTAAAAACGAAATTTTAATTTAAAAAAAATCAAGAGGAAGTAAAGTAACAGCCTATGATTGTCCCACTGCTGGTCTAAGGCCTCTCCCTTTTTTTGAGGTGAAGGTTTTGTAGCCTATTCCACAACGCTGCTCCAATGCGGGTTGGTGGAATAGGAATACACATGTGACAGGATTTCAGTGAAATTCGAGAGCAGGTTTCCTCACGATGTTTTCCTTCGCCGTCAAGCACGAGATGAATTATAAAATACAAATTAAGCACATGAAATTCAGTGGGGCTTGCCCGGGTTCGAACTCGCGATCATTGGTCAAAATTCACTCGCGCCCAAAGTAGATTTTTCTTCGTATCTAGTTATTTACCCGTGCAAAGCCGGGACGATTAGCTAGTTAAAGATTTGAAATTCGAACACACAAACACACGAACAACATCTGTGGAGAATGGAGATACAAATATAAGAAAAATATATTATTAATAAATTCATTGAATAGTATTATACAATGTTTGAATCGAAAACAAATAAATAGATTGAAAGAAAAACATGTTTTCAAACGTCCCGCTTCAATCGTAATGTTGGCGCGCTAGTGTTAGCACCATGTTTGGTTCGCCTAGCCGGTGTCTAGTGCATCTGCGCCACCTGCCCCAGGTGGTGTAGCTAACCTAACCTAACGGCCTGGACGCATTAGAAGTATTACACCGGAATGTAACGTAACATCGACTTATCGTTTTTTGTCATAATTTGTCTCAATCTTATGCAAACTAGGATATTCGATTGGTATTTTTAGTAATCCGCTTGAGCTTAATATATTTTTAAATTTGGGTGGGTTTTTGTTAAGAGATCAGTTGTTTTTTTTAACTTTTACTAACATGTAAATGACCCACCTACCCAATGTTCTCTTGGAGATGAATCCACCACGCACCTCTAATGGGGGTTAATTTTACATATTATGACGATCGATAAGCTAGAACCCAATTTTGTCCCAGCAATTGTGCAGGCTTACCTTTTTTAAGCCTAAGTTTGTATACGATGTCTGTTTATATATGAGAATATGAAAATTCGATATATGATCGGGCTTGAACCCGCAATAGTCAGCAGTCTTACTTTTTTTTAGTGAATTTACCTTACCATTAGGTGGCAAAATGGTGGATATTACCTAGCACTTCAATTGAATCACTACTTTCAGATATATTTGAGAACTTCTTCGGAGCTCAAATACAATTTTAGAGTTTATCAATTGCAAGCAAACGAAACTTATATATTATATATTTATTAAAATAAATGAATGAAGATCCTGTTCCTTCTTTTGAAGTCAGTTGAATAACGGTTTTTGATTTATTTTTTAAATTAAGTATCTAATTTAAGTACATTATTTTATAACGATATTAAAAATCCATACGGTGTGATTGAGGAAATAATACTTAGACAATTATTCGCGTATGGAAAACCAATCATTAAATTATTTAAATAACAACAAAAAAAAAAACTGTGCGATACATTTCATTTCGAATGTCAGTTTTTGCAACGTATTTATACCTAATTGCATATATATTACGTCGAAAAACAAGTACACTGTTGTACTTATACATTAAATATATAAAAAACCGCTTCGGTCGTTATTACAAACAAAATTTAATCTATACTTAATAAACAACAGAAAAACGGTGGATAAGGTTAAGCACCTTATTATTTGTATAATACAATAGTGGCGATGACCCAGTGCTTAGGATGTTATTGGTTGTGGATTCAAATCCGAACAAGAACAATTGAATTTTCAGGTGTTGAACTTGTTATAATATAACACTTGGTGGTATCGGGGTACCACCTTGACATATATTCTACCGCTAAACAGTAATACGGAGTATGGTTGTCACGGTTTGAAGGATGAGTGAGACATACCGGCATCCCAAGCTTGGTTATGTAGTAATGTACGACGAAGACTGTTAATACCATCTATGGATAATCACCACATACAATCATGTGCCAGTCTGCCTAAAATGGTAGGTAGGCTGCCTATATTTTGCAGGTAATCTTGAGAAGGTACCTAAGGAGTCTTTGGGGGTGTGCTTACTCACTAAAGCTCTTGCGATGGTCATCTTCGACCCGGATTGGTGGCTAACCTAACTTATGTTGTTATATTAATAAACAATAAATTAAAAAAAAAGTAAAATAACAATAAAAATATAGTCATACTAAGTCAGTACATCATACTTACATTATATATGCTGACCTTTTTTAATTATTCATTGAACAATATACATTTTTAAATAAGATTAGCGAGTGATGGTTTACTTGGTAGTAGGGCTTTGTGCAAGCTCGTCTGGGTAGGAACATAACATCTTAGTTCCCAAGGTTTGTTGGGGCATCGCCAATGTCTATGGGCGTTGGTGTCCACTTACCATCAGGTGGCCCATATGCTCGTCCGCCTTCCTATGCAATAAAAAATGAGTACTTATATTATTACAATAACTTATTATTAAAATAAATTGTAATTATTTAAATAATACTCAAGTATTTTTATTCTCTTAACGTATTATGTATTTATCTGTATATATAGTAATTAATGGCAATAACAATTAAAATAGGCCAAGTAATTAATAAAAATATCTAATTCAAAGCACAAGATGGCCCAGCGGTAAGAACGCTTGAATCTTAAGCGATGATCGTTGGTTCAAACAAGCACCTCTGAATTTCATGTGCTTAATTTGTGATTATAATTCATCTCGTGCTTGATGATGAAGAAAAACATCGTGAGGAAACCTCCATGTGTCAAATTTCATTGAAATTCTGTCACTTGTGTATTCTACCAAAACGCATTGGAGCAGCGTGGTGGGATAAGCTCCAAAGCTTCTCACAAAGAGGAGTAAGGGCCTTTGCTTTTAGCCCAGCAGTGGGACATTCACAGGCTGTTACTTTTACTTTTACAAAATAAGCACAGAAATGCATTACTAAGCTGTTATAATACAAATATAGATACAAAATATCGAAATATTGACATTTTCGTTAAACCAAAGAGGTTTCACGAATATAAACTCGATAAAATTGTGTGAATGCGTCAAGCATTAAAAATTGCGTCCATGACCTATCTCAGAAGTGCATTGTGTAAAAAAAACGGTGTCAACGAACGCGACACACTCACACACACACACACACGATGTAAAACGGGATTTGAGCGAACATCATTGCGCGGGCGCATTCGATTACACACGGTATTGAATCTTAAGATGTAGATCAAATATGACGGACTGGAAATCATTACGGATCGAATTTCTTTTAATTTTTAATTGTATTTATAGAATTAATTTTTTAGTAAAGAAGTTTTTATTAAGCCCGTAGTATTAAGTAAGTTTTACTCGGTATATCTCGGGATACTCGGTAGAGCTTTGTGCAAGCTCGTCTGGGTAGGTACCACCCACTCATCAGATATTCTGCCGCAAAACAGCAGTACTTGGTATTGTTGTGTTCCGGTTTGAAGGGTGAGTGAGCCAGTGTAATTACAGGCACAAGGGACATAACATCTTATTTCCCAAGGTTGGTGGCGCATTGGCGATGTAAGCGATGGTTAACATCTCTTAAAATGCCATCCAGTCTATGGGCGTTGGTGACCATTTACTAAAGTTGAATCTTAAGAGTGGGGGTGACATAAACCCAATGGTTTTGAATCATAACTACCGCTTTCACATTGCTTGGCTGTATATCTTAATCTTAATCTAATCTACATTTATTAATACTTATTAAGGGTCGTCTCTGGCAATCGAAGGTTGGGATTTGGTAAGAATTATATAGAAAGCGTAATGTCAATCGCACTCCCGTATTTGGACTCAGTTATTGTAATCATAGAGAATTTTTAAATGAATTTTACCAAATAATAAAGTTAAATCTATAAAGAAGCAGCTGAAATCTTCATTTCTTAATAAAAATATTCTTATTTTGTGTAAAAAAATCACAAACTTGCCCATGTTTTTTGCTCAAAATCTCCATATAAATTACTATGAAGCGGGGGACTTAATTTCGCATACTAAATTTTGAAATTAATGACGTTCCAAATAATTAAGTCCCACTTCATTTTGAATGACGTTTCAGTATTCGGCCGTTAGTTGTCAAAATACGGAAGTGCGATTTACACGTTTTTAGTGATTTTCTGATTTTTTTTACCCTTTTCCATAAGCATTGTTTTAAATTCGAATGTTTCTGGCGCACGTTACATTCATTGGCTAACTGTGTGATTTATTTGAAGGTTGTGGAGCATCTTTTTCTATATAATTTCTTACCAAATCCCGACCTTCGATTGCGAGAGACGACCCTTAAGTCTAAAACACTCTTACCAAACATTCAAATATGAATAAATGTGAAATATAGTTAATTTTAAGAGAAAACTGTAACCAAAACACCGCTTGAATTTTTTAATGTAAAATCTTAAAATAAACTAAAAAATCCCAATGAGCTTTACGTAAAAAGGTCAAGGTTATATAAGTATGTATTAAAAGCTATAGCAAGCAAGATTTATTCAAGGCATGTATTTCGGTCTGGCGATATAGTATCCTACTTGGTGGTAGGAAGACTACCTTCCAGGGTAACCAAGACGTGAAATCCTCCCCGGAGCAACGGTTACAGGTTCGATGTCCACACTGGATGAATAATGTCGGTTTATTAGTCTGACAGTTTGTAAATATGAATAAGTACATATAGTTAGGAGAGCATACAACAGCGTTTTAAAAAAAAGGAAACGCGCTAATTTAAAACCGCCGCCATCTTGTTAGTGCACATAAAGGTAAAGTAATCAATTTAATATTGGCGCGACTTGTAATTCGTAACGTGTTCAAATGTGTTATTTGTATTTAAAGAGTAATTGATTGAGTAATTTAAATCAATTTATATGAATTGGTGTTCTTATAAAATCAGTTAAATATATAAATACAGTGGTCATGTATTTATGCTAAGATAATTCGTCTCGTGTGCAGCGGTGCGCATGCGCCGAAATGCAGTTTCGGGTGTGTGGTACGCTCCGTCAAGGCCGCGCGACTCATTTCCGCAATAACGTCGCTTGTTCGCCGCCATTTAAAACACAAACGAAGATAAAATATCATTTGTACTGCGTTTAAGAAATTATTCTCTTAAAAGGTTTTATTGTTACAACAATTTGTTGCTTAAAAGATTTTGTATTTTTATTTATTACTAGCTGTGGCCCGCGGTTTCACCCGCATATAATTAATAAAAAAAATGGTTGTCTGTAAAGTCGGTTTACGGTCGATAGTTTAACGTGACAACGTCATAACAAAACAATCTTCTCCTCGGACGCATAGGCCAATCGAGTGAAAGAGAGAGATGCGGCGCATGCGTACAATCAGCGTAACAGGACAATGAGCGTAACGCGACAATGAGTCATCCTTTTTTGTGCATGCAGCCAGCCTTCATCGATTTATTAGACGTTGTCACGTCAAAATATAATAGATAAAAATCAGCCTAGAAACTTCCTCGATAAAGGACTATACAACACAAAAATATTTTTTAAATTCGAACCAGTAGTTCCTGAGATTCGGCTAATCTCAGGAAACAAACAAACAAACAAACTCTTCAGCTTTATATATTACTATAGATTAGTGTTCGCTCACGGTTTCGTTCGTTAGGTTAGCGTTGTTATAGAAAAAGTCGACGACGAAAGACATAGGAACGCCTAGGAAGGCTAGGCTAGAGGCTTATGTTTTCTTCATAGCAAAATCGGTTTCATGTTTATAATAATAATATAGTATAATAATTTCCATTATACTTATCAATGCGCACTAATAAAACAACACAGCAATACCTTGCCATGCAAGTGATTTATACGTACTTTCAGTGCGAAGTAGTAGTATATCTATAACATTAATTACTCTTAATTACTTTCATAAAACAATGTGTCATTATTAGAAACTTAATATGGAGGACCTTATATATATATATATATATATATATATATATATATATATATATATATATATATATAAGGCCGATTTCGGCCAAGGCGGCCAATCTCAAGAGAGATTAGCCAACTGCGCAGGAGATATCATAGTGCACAAGTATGTGCGCAAACACAGGTGCACTCTTTTCTTTAGCTCTCATAATGGGACGGCAATCCGACATGACCGGAAAGAGTTCAGGGGCAGGACCAACGCCTTAACGTGCTTTCCGAGGCACGGGAATATACACACTTTCAACTTCCAGACTCCGGGCAGCTACTGAGAATTTTTTGACAGAAAACCCCAATAACTATTTATTGGCCCGACCTGGGAATTGAACCCAGGACCACCGAGTCTGCGGCCTTATGTCAAGCCACAAGGCAGTCAATAATAAAATAAATATATATATATATAACATAACATAACAATGTAAATTAGGTTTTCTGGCGATAAATTTATTATCAATAACCAAAACCCAATAATAATTAATTAACTTTGTTAATTTAACTGACAAACCGTCACTATCGCAATGGAATCGTAATCGTTGCGGTTAAGCCGTCTTCCTATTCTAATACATCGATCCAAGTAGTAGAAGTTGGCTTGGAACCGAATTGGTAGGAATATCGTATCGTAGCCGTGTCGGATTGCTGTCCCATCAGATTTAGAGTGTGCGAGAATCGAGAGTGCCAGGCGCACTAGGGCGAGCGATAGTTGTGATGTGCTCTATAATTTGGTCTGTAAAGTTGGCTAGCCTTTGAGATAGGTTCCGTGCCGTGCCGGAACCGGTCAGGATAACACCTTAGAATATGCTTTATTTGACACTTAATGAGTTACAGAATCAAACAGTTATAAACACAAACAAAATGTTATTAATGTACAAATAGCGGTCTTATTAAATGAGCTATACAGAGTTATCATTAAAAGAACTATAATACAACTTTCTTTTGAAATTTAACACAGAAAAATATACGAATTACGTTATCGGCGGCCATTTTTTATTTTCAAACCGCGTACAGATTCTGGGCAAGCGATTAACATTAAGTCAATGCAAATATACTGATTAGTTTACATTCTACTCGGGAACCTACCGACGGACGAACATCACTATTTAAACGAATTAATTTTTGGTAATTTTACAGATCGCCTAAATTATTTAGCAAGTTAGTTCAACTTATGTATTAACCTAAACTTGCTTCTGTTATACAGGGTTATTCGTAATGACCCAGCAACCCCGCAGAACTAGTTAGCTAACATTATAAGCAACAACTTTTGTTCTACGACTTCGGACATAACTCAATGCGTCATGAAAAAAAATATGACTACTAGTTTTTGTCGTACTGTCGTGACATTTGTAGGTCTATATTTCATTCACACACATCCACGAAATGACGACGCGACGCGTCGATCTTTGCGATGCGCTTAGATTTATAAACGTTCAAGCGAGAATTATGTTAATACTTATTTTTGTATGAAAATAAAATCTAACAAATTATCAAAAGTCGTAGAACAAAAGTTGTTGCTTATGGTGTTAGCTATCTCGTCCTGCGAGGTTGCTGGGTCATTAGAAATAACCGTGTATATGTGTGTAGTAAATAATATACTTTATGCTTAATAAGGTACTGTGTGACTATTTTTTACAAGTTTTTATTTAAGTTCCATTGATTGTTAGTTTGTTTATGTCAAATCTTGCTGAATAAGAAACAGTTGTTTTTTTACGTTACGGAGATTTTTACATGTCGGTTCACTACCGAGAAAGCATTTCTATGATAAACAGCAAATGGCATAGGAAAAAGTAAAGCAAAGTAACTGCCTGTGAATGTCCTACTGCTGAGCTAAGGCCTCTTCTTCTTTCTTGAGGACAAGGTTAAGAGCTTATTCCACCACGCTGCCCCAATGCGGGCGCAATACACATGTGGCAGAATTTGAGTGAAATTTGACACATGCAGGTTTCCTCACGATGTTTTCCTTCACCACGAGATGAATTATAAACTCAAATTTGAAAAGCACTTGAAAATTCAATAGTGCCTGCCCGAGTTTGAACCCACGTTCATCGGTTAAGATTCACTCGTTCGAAGTTCGAACCACTAGGCCATCTCGGTATAGGAAAATTTCTATATATTTTTAAAGTTACAATACATTACATAAAGACATATTTATGTGATTCATTAATATCTCAAGTTCTACTATTATCTTAAGAAGCCTTGTTATATCCCATCGCTGGGCTAGGGCCTGCTCTCCTTTTGAGGCGAAAGCCTAAAGCTAATTCCACGATGCTCCAGTTTTTTAACCACCACGTACAGGTTACCTAGGGTCATAAAAAGTAACCTTGAAGTGTCAAACAAAATTTAATCAAAATCGATTCAGTAAAAACGTAATAGAGTTACAGATAAAGTTACTTTCGCATTTATAGCAATAGTATTTTTTAAAGTAGGTTTAGGTAGGTGGACTAGCATATAGTCCACCTGATATTAAGTGATCACCAACACTCAAACAAAGTGGCATTGTATATTTAAAAAAAAAACACCAATACGCCACTAACCTTGGGAACTAAGATTATGTCCCTTGTGCCTGTATTTACACTGGCTCACTCAACCTTCAAACCGGAACACAACAATACAAAGTACCTACTGCTGTTTTGCGGTAGAATATCTGATCTGGTGGTACCTACCCAGACGAGCTTGCACAAAGCTCTACCACCGAGTAAAAGTTCGGTTCATGTAAAACTAAGAGACTTTATTGTCTGTTTTAAGAAAAACATATTTCCATTGTTGCTCCACTATAAGTTGATAAAAAAGGAGAATTGCATATTAAATATTAATTTATAATTATTATTATATTCAAATAATAGTTGAAAATTAAATATTTTATGCAAAGTTTAAGCTCAATACTCTCATTATCGGAGGCGACCAAGCGGTTCAGATAATCAACGCGTCACAAAATGCATGCAACGAATTCTCTGCGCTGCGCCCGCGCATGCGGATCAGTGGCAAAGTGTCACAACCGTACCGTACCGTATTGAATATAAGATTTATTTAAGGTTTTTAGTTAAATTTCCTTAATAAGTACAATTAAATTAAAATTTAAAGATAAAAAATAGTGAAACAATTTTTTTTAATCATGACTCAACCTTGTCTTAAACTTAAGGTTTTACATTGCATTGACATCTGGAGTAATCAATGATATTCAATATTCTATGGTTGTTAGTTGTCTTCATGGGATTCTGGGTTCGTCTAGCCTGGATGGTATTCCAGTCTTACCATAAGGTAAGACTGGATTATTCCAGTGGGTGTCTGGATTCGTCTAGTCTAGATGTAAGATGGTATTCCATTATTATCATAATCCAGTAAATTATATTATATTTTAGTAAATGTTTCTGACCATACTCTGAAAGCCGAGGTAAGAAAATCATTACTACGTTAACTTTGAGCTATACCAGGAAACAAGTACACGTAACCCACGTGTTCACAAGATTTCAAAGCCGCCAAGTGTTTAATTTTTTTTCTATAAAATAGCCAGATAGGCAAACGGATCGTCTTATAGTAAGTGATCATCGCTTATATTGACATTGTTACTTTTTTTATGTAAGATCGAGCAAACGAGCAGGAGGAAAATGACAACCACCGCCCATGGACACCTGCAACATCCGAGGACTTGCGGGTGCGTTGCCGGCCATGGTGTTGTAAGGAATTATACAAACCTTCGGAACTAAGGTGCTGTGCCTGTAGTTGCACTGGTTCACTAACCATTCAGTCCGAAATACAATAAAACGAATATTAAACTATTTAATTATTTACATTGTATTTTATTTTCTACACAATTATCACATACAACTAAAACATCGTAAGGAAACCTGCATTTGCATAAATAATAAATATCCACAATCGCTTGGAATTAGTTTTAGTTTATAACTTACTTATTTAGTTTAATATAATACTACATAATATTTCATAAATAAAAAAAACAAAAACAAATAAAACAAAAAAAAAACGCAAAACAGAATTAGCCAGAGCTTAGTCTGTAATAAAACAAAGCTAATTAAATCAGTTGATATATGAATTATTAATTGAAATAATTGTTTAAAGAGGTAATCAGTGCAATTGTATGATTTTTTGCTTAAATTTCAAATCACAATCTTATTAATCTTTTTTAACAACGCGTTTGTTTAAAGATTGTTGGCTTTTATGAACTTATTCCAGTGTTATGGAATGTGGCTTAACTAAGTTTTAAACTGTTTGTGGATATAAATAAGAACTTTGTAACGATTAAGGGCAATTTCCGTAAATTAAAAAAAAAAATATCTAAAATATAAAAACTTTTTTATTCGAGTTATTCGTGTTTGCTCGTCGACGTTGGTCATGTCGGGCGAATTCGTCGCGGCCTTGACGTCGGTCGACGACTTGCGTTTATTCGCGAAATAAGACGAATGGCCGCCACTTGGAGGGGGAATGTGTCAAGAGCGAGCATGACAGATTAAAAATACACCGTCAGAATGTTTTTAAATTTTGTTTTAGCTATATTGTGTTGGTTAAATTCTAGATCATACATGTAAGAAGAATATTTTACTATAAGAAAAATAAATATATTTTAATACTAATCATTAAATTAGTATTACTTCGACATTTCGATAGCAAATATTTACTTAAGAATGTGTACTCATTTTCTTAAATAAATAAAAAAACTGCATGAATTTAACTGAACAAAAAAAAACAAAGTCCAAACTACGCTCGCCCAAGGTCAATGTCCTTAGAAACGTCATTCTTTATCGGCTGCATTTTGGCCGAACGGAACATCGAAAACTATACTTATCCCTTTCTAACTTATACTTTTTTGCATGACGATTATCTCATGCACTTCATTTTGGAATTCGGCGTGTGCGTGCTTTTGTATGTGTGAAACAAAAATTATCTTTCGCCTTTCGAGTTGAATGCGAATCGGTTGCTCGTTACAAAAATCGCACTTAGAATTTTTATGACATGCTTAGTTGTGACCTGCAACATTACCCATTATATTATAATAAATTAAATTACAAGTGACTCCATAGTTTTCCACGTAAGGCGAGTTATGCTTTTTATAATACGTATTATGTGAACTTTTTATATAAAATATTACAATTACTGCAACAAAGTCCAAGAATGACACCCTTACGTAAGGACTAAGTCTATTTCGTTGATAATTGCCATAAAACGAACAACATTCGAATTATTTTATCTGTACAACAAACACTCATACATACGCAACCGAATTGCATTTTTCATACCATTTAAAAATAGAACGTGAGTTAATGTAACGTTTTTTCGATCGGTTGAGGTAGGTCGGATATTTTATGTGTGTGCGTATTACGTGTTCGGGTTTCGGGATTCTAAATTCAAACTGGCTTTGTTTTTTTTTGTTCGCTCCAGCGCCTGTATTGGTCAATCGATTTTAGATGGGTTCTTTATGTATCGATTAGTTCCGCTTTTTAGGTCTTTACATAGTTTTTTTTTTAAATATATTTTTATATAAGTGTTCGAAAGATTTAAGGTGGTGTTGTGTTTGTATAATTTATTGAAACTACATACATTAGAACTGTAGTTCATTTATGTGTTTAAAAGTTTATTTCATAAGCCAATCAGGTTCTCGGAAAGATTAATTTGAAAATAGAATTATTTTTCGTTCAGAATAATTTTGTTTTATAATACTATAAGCTCAATTATTATATTCTAATACAAGCCTTCGGCTTGGTACAAAATCGAGGTACAAAATGAAAACTGTCATTAAATCAGCTCAGAAGCTGGTCGGTTAGGTTTTTGTACGGCAGGTGGTCGCCGCCAGCCCGACTGACGGTCAAACACCCCAGATTTTTATATTTTTAAACCTAACTGTACATTTACGGGTGGGGAGATACGGGTACTGTGGATACGAGTTACGAGTGCCGAATTGCTTTCACTGTTGTTTTTGAAAATGGAATTCGAATCGATAAAAAAAATATTTAAGTACCGTCTGTTATTTAATTTTTTAATGAGAGTTATGAATTATGAAAATAAGATTTCTTCTCGGGTCTGAGGTATTTCTTCCCGAACCGGTGGTAGCGAGTGAAGTGGTTCCTATATTGATTGAGGATTTCGATTTTGAAAGGCTTCTAAGAATTGCGGATTGCAACAGTGAATTGTAATGGAATACTAAATTTTAATTGTATTAAATATCAAAAATGACTAAGCGAACAGGGACGAAGTTTAAGGTCCAAGGCACTTTGACATTTAAGCCCCCCCCCCCATTCGGGACTGGTTAAGACAAAATTGTATTATTGGCATAAATGAAAGGCTGTAAGAGACTATTAAAGTTCAATAAGAGTTATTTTTTTATAATAAGCAAAATCAACTATTTTACGAATAATTATGAATAATTGTTACAACACTGTTAGTAAAAATATTTTCCGACTCCGGTCTAATTGTCCCCCCCCCCCCAAAAATAACGGGTTTCGCTCATTACTCTGATATACAAATCATTAAACAAACATCAAAAACACATTTCCATAATTAAAAAAAAAAGAGTCTACTTTTCCTCTCATCTAGCTAATTATTTCCACCTGCGTCTAACCCATTCACCGGCCATTAACCCTAGTATCCCATGGATTAACGCAAAAATGTTTTGTTGTACCACAAAAGGGTAGGTTTTCACTGAGCCACCGCGTTCCGCCAATCGCCACCGTAGTTATAGATAGGGGATGTTTTGTAAATAAAGCGTGAAGCGCTTCATAGATAAGGTGAAGCGCTTGAATTTTACAAATTTTATTATCATGTGTGTGGATGTTTTCAATTGTGTCTCAGTTGAAAGATGCGAGATATTTTAATTTTTCTATACTTTGATAGACTTTTTAAATATTCATACAAATATGCAAAAAACCTTGCGAGCATGTTTAATTCATAAACTTAATTAATAAATTATATGTTAAACAAGGGATCACGTTCATATAAAAGGGTGCAAGTCTCCTTGAGGAGTTAATGAAGGTACTTTGAGCTAAATAGTATATAAATAGTTTAAAGTAAAACAAAGCATCAGATATAATATACAACCTAAGTACAAACACAATTTTGTAATTAATGTTAAAAAAATAAGATAAAGATTTTAACTTAATATAAGAGGGTACAATTTTCCCTAATCCCTTCTTCCCTAAAGAGAAAACAAAACTTGCTTTGCTTCTTTTGTTATTAAAGGTGAAGTCAAAAGAAGAAAAGCCCTTATACAGTTTATAAAATATATTAGTTCCATTTAAAGCTGTATGAAATATAATAGTTGAGTGTATGTAAGTCGGTTCGTATTTTAGTAATAAACGATAAAATAATTAGGGATTTATAAGTAAATAATATAATCATTAGGTAGCTTCAGTCTACGTAATACTCTAATAACATTACGAATATCATAAATATATCCTTTTAGTTTCGTTCTTTCATTCAGCCAGTCGTGTTGATTGGCTGATTAGTCAATTACAGTTATTCAATTTATATATATAATATCCTGACTATCTTGATAAACACCAAATGTGATAGGTTCCGAGGATTTGTAAACAAAAGTATCTTTACTCAACTGAAGTTGGCTTCCAAAACAACAAGAAGTTAGCTTGAATAACATGATCGCGGTTAAAACTGGAATTAATGAATGTATAACCAATCAAATAGAATGGAATTAATGCATTCTTAAATAACAATGAATAAAAACATGTTTATGGTGTACACTGCCACAAACAAATAAAAACAAAAAGGTCCTTAAAAAAATGAAACCTTATATCAATTGAAACATAAATAAACGATGGCAACACTAACTATACCTTATAATCGTATAAAATATTACATCATTAATGTACCATATATATACTACCATTATATAAAGTGTTTTTATAGCAACGCGCCTCCAATTAGGGAGTCTGTGTCCGGGGAGCGCAGGTCGCGATCCCGAGGTGGTATTCGATAATACATTTTCAGAATTTAGTTAACTTGCTAGTAATTACCGGCACCTAAGACGACTATCCACAGATAAAAAAACATTTTCAATTAGTTTATTGAAATGTGTAAATAGTTAACTAAAACATCTTTGGAGTTACTCACTGATTATTCAGCATAAACTGGAAGGGTGCGTGTCTCCCTAAAATACTAATTTTTTCTAAAATTTATCATGTAGTACCTAATATATTTTGCGTAAAGAGGTGAATTGTAATATTTCTTTTATTTTATTTAATTATTATATAGCACATAAAGTTTTAAAGGGTGCAAGGCTCCTCGCTCCAGCTGTTTCAGTTAACTTTCATTTTAATAAGTAGTGTTTTTTTTCAGTATTTATTAATTGCAATTAACTATGTTTGCATTGAATATTTTTTTAGACATTAATTACATTTATAAATTAATCGACTGCTTATATCTCTTTTTTAATGGTGTACCCCGTGTACCTAACACCTATTAATGCTTACAACAACAACAATTTAGGGACAAAAACATAATAAACAATAAATTAATTGTTTGTAAAATGATTAAATAAAAAGTTAATACACTAAAATGATATGTGTTTAAGCAAATAGTGAGCTGCAGTGATCTATGCAGCGCTGTAGGCTGGAGGGGTGCGTGGCTCCCCTGTTCGCATCTAGGCCCATCCCAGCAGTTTGCCCACATTATTGCAGTTTGATGAATTGCCTCCGCCCGGTCATTCAACTTGGCCGATACATAGAAAAAATTACAATAAGCGGATGTGTGAACGCCTCAAGATTTTTAAATATTGACGCTGGAACGGATTCCATATTTAAATGTATGTTTTAAGAATTATTATTTTTTTAAATAACATGACAAAAGTTTAACAAAACCTTATAAAATATTTTTTATCACTATTTTCATATATATTTACATTATATCTTTCTAAACGTAACAGAAAATAAATAAATTGAATAAATAAATTTTAAAATTGTAGCCAGATATTATTTATTAGATAATGGACTCTAAACGTTGAGAATACGATTGAAATTCCCATAAAATAAAATGAAAAAAAATGTGGATATTCAAACAGGTCCTTAGGACCGTTTGGTCGTAATTTTACAGATAATTTAAAAGTGAAGCTGCTATCGATGTGGTTGCTACCGAATTGCCGCCATGAGCAAATCATATTGTCATCATGTCGGTCTCTCAAATGTCTTCGTCATTTTCACACTCAGAGTGTATGCGTTACACCTTAATCGGTTATGTGGGAATAGCTTAATATTCAGTTGCAATATTTGATCCGTACATAAACACACTAACTTTTGAAGTGTATTTAAGAAATATTACTAATATTATATGTATGCCGAGCAATCGAGTTATTACGTAAACGTACATTTAAAAATGGAAGCCATTCTATGAAAGGAAAAAATTTGAACTACGAGACACTGCACAGGTGCGCAAGCGCAGATGCACTCATTCTTCTCACTCTTATCTCGCAGGACCAACGGACACGACCAGCTTCCTGCAGACCTTTCACGAACATAACCTGATTTATTCGCTCTATACCCTGATACCGAAACTAGGACTTTGAGATCTCAAGCTTATAAAACCACTCGACTAATAAGTCAATATATAATTATATAAATAATTATCTTTTCTAATTTATTCTATCCGGAATTCAAATTTAGAACCTCAGAATCAAGTTCTACTAGCGTTTCGCCCGCGGTTTTACCCGCGTAGTTCTCGCTCCCGTGGGAATACGGGGAAAAAATTCCTATGTTGCTGGCTGATAATGTAGCTTTGCATTGATGAAAGAATTTTTAAAATCGGCTTATTTGTTTAGGCGGGAAAGCGATATATATATATATAATATTTTAAAATGTAATAATAAGAATGTACTCTATAAATAGTTCCAAATATTCGAATAATTTCCTTCTAAAATTCATCAAAAGGTTTAAACGAAAAACGTAACATAAAACGGAGTTTCAATTTCAAATATTGGGGTGGAAATGAAAGAATCGGACGGACATTGAATGCTTTTTAACATTCAAAAGACTTTTTTAATCTGTACTTATAATGAAATGATTTAGTAAAGAGGTTTATTTCAAATTGACTTTCTCAATTTTTATGAAAGATATTTTTAACTAAGAATGGAGTTAAATAGACTTATTTGTAACTAGCTGTGCTCCGCGGTTTCACCCGTGTGTAATTAATAAAAATATAACTAATAAGAATCAGCCTAGAGCCTTCCTCGATAAAAGGACTATACAACACAAAAATATTTTTTATAATCGAAACAGTAGTTCCTGAGATTAGTCGGATCAAACAAACAAATTCTTCAGCTTTATATATTAGTATAGATAATGCTAACGCCAGAAATGTTATGAGTTAATACTTACCCAACTCACAAGCTATGGGGGGCTTGAGTACGCTAAGATTTTTCTGGCAGTTCAAGTTACGACGTCCACTTAAATTAGGAGCGTTAAAAAAACAAAGCTTAATACTTAAACTAAATTGTATACAAGAACTGTTCGTGTGCTAAGTTTCAGTTGAATCGGTTGAGAACTAGTTTATAGTTCAGATGCTAGACCGACACATAGGTATTTCCTAACAGGTGTACTTATATGAAAGCTTGTAATAAAATAGATATAATAAAAAATTAAAAAATATAATCTCACGTTAGCTATATATTTTATAACATTTTTTTATATTTAGAACTAGCTGATACCCGCGACCTCGTCCGCGTTGCTTGATATATTAACAAAGTTTTCTTATGTACGAAGGAAAAGACATCAAAGAGATCGCAAGCAAAAATATTCTTTGTTTAAACACACATCACTGAACACGCAGCATATACAAATCGTTGTTTCTTGAAACTAATAACTTTTTATTAAATGAAGATATCGCAATAATTTTATTTTTTTGATAAGGTCCAAGTATCTAAGAAATAAAATTTAGAAAATTTCATTGAAATCTATCCAGTAGTTTTCCGTGATGCTGCAGACCTCTATCATTTTATTTATATATGTAGATAATAGGATTACCTTCAAACTGCTTAAAATAAATTATATGATTTTTCTTTATTTAAAGAGTTTATTCGTTAAAACGAATATGCCACTCAGTACAATTAACAATAGTGAGTACATTATTAAGGTTAAGTTAGTTATTAATTTAACAATCTACTCATAATATTGCATTATCCTTTCTATTATTAATACCGACCTTAACTAATTTTAATAATTGAGAAGCTGTTTCTGTATGGGGTACAGCCAAAATGCTATTTAAGTACCCCACACCAGATTTTAATTGCAATTTAAATGACATATTTTATAGTCCTCGTTCCGGGCACACTGCATTATAATATGGAAGGCATCTTCTACCACGTTGCAAAAAATTATATGAATAGTAAACAATCATAATTATTGACGACTAGTTTTCAGCAGCGTCTTACCCGCAGATTTTAGGTATCACAAAAGTGGCCTATGGCCTTTGTTAGGGTTCAAGATTTACTGGTGGGCTTTGTGCAAGCTCGTCTTGGTAGGTTCCACCTACTCATCAGATATTCTACCGCAAAACAGTAGTACCTACTTGCTAATCTTGCCATTGTTGTATTCCGATTTGAAGGGTGAGTGAGCCAGTGTATACAGGCACAAGAGATGAATATCTTAGTTCCCAAGGTTGGTGGCGCATTTTAAATGTAAGCGATGATTCATCTCTTAAAATGTCATTGTCTATCGTCTATAGGCGGTGACCACTTACCACCAGGGGGCCTATATGTTCGTCCACCTACCTATGCTATAAATAAACTTATATTTACAACTAATAATAATAATTACATAAAATCAAATGCGTGAAGAGATTTTAATTTACAGAAGTATTTAACGAATTTGTTAAAAACAAATCAACTTGAAGTCTCAAAAATTATGCAATATTGATTCTGAGAACAAATACATAAGTACTCTTAGAATATAATATTCTGACAATTATTAAAGTAATTTATTAATTTTCTCTGTGCTTCTTATATTAGTGGAAACTTGATTGGTTTATGTGTTATTTTATTGTTTTTATTGTATATCTGTAGCTGAACTTTCCCGAAAATTAAATAAATAAATAATATTAAATGACCCTGGTTGCTTTAAAAATACAATTGGACGGTAGGTGGCGCTGCTGTCACTATGTCAACAAATGGAAAAATGACTGAATGGAATGGAAACCTGAATGGAATGCGAGGACGACGACGTCTGCCGAGTTCGCTAGTAAATATATACATAAAGAATAATTAAATTCATTACATAATAATAATATGTTAAATTTGCCTCGTTGGTCGAGTGGCTAGATATAACGCCGCAGACCCAGTGGTCCTGGGTTCAATTCCCAGGTCGAGCCAATAAATAGTTATTGGGTTTTTCTGTCAGAAAATTCTCAGTAGCAGCCCGGAGTCTGGAAGTTGGAAGTGTGTACACTCCCGTGCCTCGGAAAGCACGTTAAGCCGTTGGTCCTGCTCCTGAACCCTTTCCGGTCGTGTCGGATTGCCATCCCATCGGATTGTGAGAGCTAAGGAAAAGAGAGTGTACTTGTGTTTGCGCACACACTTGTGCACTATAATATCTCCTGCGCAGTTGGCTAATCTCTCTTGAGACTGGCCGCCGTGGTCGAAATCGGTCTGGAGGACCTTTCTTACTTAGTCACTGTTAAATTTACCTTTTCAAATATTCTAACATATTTGTCTTCAGAATGAAATATTAACAAAACCTTTCGCTAAACTTATTTAAGAAGAGTCTGGCACACTTGTGGGATACGGGGCTGTTAGTGTTATTACTTTAACTGTTTAATAAAACATTTGAGAGATGTCAAAATATTGAAGGGTGGAAATCAAAATGGAGATAGGGTGGATAAAATATATGTATATAATATATCTGGGTGGGTGGCGGGATTCTTGATGTGTTTATTACATTGATTGTTATGTTAAGTATATATTTACTAATATCGCAACACAAACGGTAATGTTACAAAATTAATAACAAAACTTCGATGAATACTGTATAGTACAGGTTTCAAATAGTAGAAGTGTCTGTAAGCTTCCCACTGTGAGACTAACGGCCGAATACTGAAACGTCATTCAAATATTAAGTGGGACTTAATTATTTGGAACGCCATTAATTTCAAATTTAATATGCGAAATTTTAAATTAACGGCGTCACAAATAATTAGGTTTCACTTCATATTTGAATGACGTTTCAGTATTCGGCCGTAAGGCACTGTTTGGGTATCGCTTTTAAAAAAAAAAAACAAACAATTTTTCACATTTTTTAATACTAAACAATAATTAGTACTATTACAGTAACTCTTTTAATAAGTCAAAAGCAATTTCATGTAAAATTTAACTTTTTCATCGTTCGGGATATTTTTTTAAAAATTGAAATGGGACCAAAAAGTTAGTATTATTTTTATGCTATAGGCGTATGGGTACATGGGCCACCTGATATCACGTGGTCACCACCGCCCATTAGCGAGGTAAGAAATAATAATCATTCATAACATTGGCAATGCACCACTAACCTTGGGAACTAAGATGTTATGTCTCTTGTGCTTGTAGTTACACTGGCTCACTCACACACAATACTAACTGATCTGATAAGTGGATGGACCTAGGGACCTAGGGTGGAAGTATACTCTCTCAAACAAAAACAAACCGAGTTCTGAGATAACAAACTCAAATACTCTCCTTTTTTGAAGATTAAAAATGTGTGACCATAAATATTTGTCTTATATAGTAAAAGGATTGCATTATTTTTATTTGGACGTAGTTTTACAATTTATAATCTGTGCATCTGCTGTCATCAATGACATTATCTTGAAGTAGACTTAAGAATTAATAAAATTAAAAATACAGAAACACAATCGCCAAATTCGACAGATTAAACATAACCTTATTTATTATATACATATATATATATACGATGTCTATCAAGACCCGACGCGTATTAATCAACTCGAAATCCATCGCTTAAGTACACGAAAAAAAATCGTCCACCCCTAACTTAGCCACCCTAAAACTAACGAAAAAAAAGGGTTCGTTCAACTCGCGTATCGCGAATCGTCAAAATAAAATTGTATATATATGTGTGTGTGTGTTCACGTCATACAAATGTATGAATATTGTATGGTGTCGTGAAAATTATACAAAAATTATACATTATACGTTCCGCACTAACCTACGTTAATGTTTGACGGCTTGTCTGTGTTGTGTGCGTATGTGCGTGTGTGTGCGTGCATTTCGTGAGTTCGTTCACCTCGGCAGTTGGGGAAGTTGGGAGCAATACATGGAATGGAGTGGTCATTATATTTTTTTAAATTTATTGTTGCTTCTGTTATACACGATCAATATAATAAAATACAAATCAATATTACTTAACAACAAATAGAAATAAGATAAAACCGTGCGTGCGCGAATCGACTCAAAGTGTAGATTTTAATTTATTTTATTACTGTATTTTTCCTACACCATTAAGCACCTCAACGTCCTTTATATCGACCTCTTAATTTCGAACGCCCAACGCATCGCATTTTGTAAATACATTATAAACGCTATTTCATTTTATTACGTGACCTTGGGCCACTGCAAATTCACTCTACTGTAAGCCGAGCAAAATAAATTCTTTCCAACAAGTTGAAAACTCTCAAAAATCAGGCGATAATTCGAGAACAAATAAATATAGCATATAACAAACTGACAATATTACATGAATTAATTTATAATATTAATTGAATATATTTATAACAACGGCGACTCTACACATTTCCAACGCGTCCGATAGTTACCCAAGTCGCGAAGCATTTTTGCCACGCACGCACCGTCTCGTGTGCGTATACACACACTAACAACGGTATGCACATAACATAATAATGCGTGCGATAAACGATATTTCGTGTTCCTTGCGTCTAGAAATAAAAACATATTTTTTAAATTCTAAGATGTTTTCCATTTTCGAAATTTGAATTTCAATTTTTGGCGCGATTGTTAATAATAGAAATTCTGTAATGTTTATTCTTTAATTTTTTTATTTATAACAAAAATGTAATTATTGAGCAGATTATAAATTCGTTCGAATTTCGAACAATTTTGCGATATATTTATAAGTAGTGCTGATTCTTATTTTTTTTGTTTTGACAATTAAGTAATTTACTTAATTGTCTTGTCTTCATTTATCAAATCATTTAAAATTCGAAATGAAAATGTACAGTGAGTAAAATAATGTGTCTTTATTAACAGATTTCATCGACACTTTAAAAAGAAAAGTGAGTTTTGATTCAAATTTCAACATAAAAAAACCATACATTCTTAAATACATTAGTTTAATATAATCTGTGGGTAATCGCATTTTCATAATGACTTACTTAATAAATTAAATGTAAAGCAACTAACCGCCAGTTCCTAATGAAGATTCTACCCAGAAGAACTGGCATGATACTGGCATGGCATATATAGTATAGAGCATTATTTGGATTGACAAATATATTAATAATACTAGTTGACTTTGTCCGCGTTGCTTGATATATTAACAAAGTTTTCTTATGTACGAAGGAAAAAAACATCAAAAAGATCGCAAGCAAAAATATACTTTGTTTAAACATACATCACTGAACACGCGGTGCATATACAAATCGTTGTTTCTTGAAACTTTAATAACTTTTTATTAAATGAATATATCGCAATATTTTTTTTTTGATAAGGGCCAAGTGTCTAAGAAATAAAATTTAGAAAATTTCATTGAGATCTATCCAGTAGTTTTTCCGTGATGCGCGCGCTACTGCAGACCTCTATCATTTTATTTATATAGATAATGTACATGTACAATCTCAAAAACTGTTTTGAGAAAACTTCTTATATTATTTGTTATTGTTTTAACTTACCCCCCCTCCCTCTTCATACATAACGTATGTTTTATCAACAATTAACACATGGAGATTAATTATTTTTTTGCTATCCGAATTGCAATAGTAGCAAGCCTTGGTAAACATCAGGCCCCGTAGCTCGCGAGGTGGGCCCTCGAGCGGTGGGGGCGCGGGTTCAATACGACTGAGGAAACTATACAGGGCTGGCAATTATTGTGTATTTAAAAAACAAGTTTTTTTTAAATAAGAATATAAAATAGCTCATTTTATATATATATTTTATCACCACCCACCAACGCCCATAGACAATGGCATTGTAAGAAATGTTAACCATCGCTTACATCGCCAATGCGCCACCAACCTTGGGAACTAAGATGTTATGTTCCTTGTGCCTGTAATTACACTGGCTCACTCACCCTTCAAACCGGAACACAACAATAGCAAGTACTGCTGTTTTGCGGCAGAATATCTGATGAGTGGATGGTACCTACCCAGACGAGCTTGCACAAAGCTCTATCACCGAGTAAGTTATAGACAGAGCCTTAATTGTAGATCATAGGTTCAGATGAGAATTGTAATAATTATGTTATTAATGTACATATTTTAAGCGATAATTTTGTATGGAGGACAATGGAGGACTTAAAGAGACTTTCATGTGACGAATGAAATTGTAGTATTTTACATGTTATAACTTTTTAATCGTCATTTCAAACCGGAAATGCTACCTAGAAGAACTGTAACTAAATAGTCAAGTGACCTATTATTTTTACCAAAATTAAATTATTGATTTGCGGCCGAATACTGAAACGTCATTCAAAATGAAGTGGGACTTAATTATTTGGAACGTCATTAATTTCAAAATTTTGTATGCGAAATTTGAAATTAATGGCGTTCCAAATAATTAAGTCCCGATTTATATTTGAAAGACGTTTCAGTATTCGGCCATTGGTGAGTTTTTTTTTAGGTATCGCGTCGTCTGACTCCACGTATCCAATATCGTCAACGCTTAAGAACTCAAATATATTACCACCTTTGGACGAACGTGAGTCGACTTTCGAATTGAAAAATATTTTCTCTCTGTTATTTTGTAGCTCTATAAATAATACTTAAATTTCTTGATTTAATTAATATTTATAACTGTCATAATGGTGTTGACTGAACAAAAATATATGTATAAATGTATATACTTATTATTACAAACCATTATACATACATTACATACATACAACCAACATACAACCATACAAACCATTGGCACAATGAGCTTAATGAAATAAGTAAATAACAAAATGTTCATTAATTTTTTTTTAATATTAATATAATGAGCCAATTTAATATATTACCTACACAAAAATCACAGCACAGCAATTGAAAAAATATTTAAATTAGGAACAAAAAAAATTCAAAGTGAAGACTGGCAACCCTGTTCAGATCTAGCCTAAAACTAGAGTGGTATAAACTAGGGGACTCCCTTCATTATATTTCGGAAGGGTCCAAAACTACTGCATATATTTAACTACGCATTAACTAGTTCTCGACGGCGGTTCTGTCGAAAATGGCGTAATTAAACTTTCGAGTGTCTATTGTTTGAATTCCATTGCTTTATTAATGAATTATGTTTACATTCGCTTTTTTTTTAATTATACATTTGTTTATTAGTTTGTTTTTTTTTGTGGGAAGTATGTTTAAGATCTTTGCTTATACTTTTGAAGATCAAGATTAATAGTTATACCTACATGAATCTATCTTCCATATCATACCTAAGTACCTTTTATAGGATACATTACGAACTTTTGCTCCTTAATTATATAATTTGCTTTATTTGTATAGTAATAGCCTGTAAATGTCGCATTGCTAGTCTAAGGCCTCATCTCTTTGAGGAGAAGGTTTTTGGAGCTTATTCCACCACGCTGCTCCAATGCGGTTTGACGGAATACATGGTATAGAATTTCAGTGAAATTAGTTCCTCGCGATAGTGGGTAAAAAAACCCACATAAACCGGCTCCCCAAAAGGGAGGCGGGTACCTTTCTGAAGGTATCTACTGCGTGAAAAATCTCTCTCTGGTCGCTCCCTCATGGCTAAGGATCGTGGTCATCGACGAATGTGGATGGTATACACCTGGCTTGGATTATTTGTTTCCACCGTTGCCGGTTCATCGCATCTCTGGCTACCGAGCAAAACTTTATTGAAGATGGGCCTCTCACTTGATCGCTCCATCTGGTTGGGGCCCGTCCCCGGGCGCGTTTCCCTTCCGTATTTCCAACAACGATAAGTTTTTCAAGGCTCCCATCACCCCTTCTCATTATGTGGCCAAAGTAAGATAGTACACGCTGGAGACATATCGTGGAAAGGCGGGTTTGGACGTGAAGCTGTGAAAGGATCGATGCATTGGTGCGCTTGGCGGTCCAGGGTATTCTCAGCATGCGCCTCCAGCACCACATCTCGAATGCATCAATCCTTTGCCTTTCTCTGGCCCGTATCGTCCAGGTTTCTACACCATACAGGAATATGGGAAACACTAGAGCGCGTATTAGCCGGGTTTTGGTGGTGTTGGTAATACCCCTTTTCTTCCAGATGACATTTAGTCGAGTCATCGCGTCCTTAGCCATACCAATACGCCTCTTTATCTCCGGTACACAGCTGCCATCGTTGTAGACTAACGCGCCCAAGTACATGTAATGATCTACAATCTCAACCCCTGGGATGATGTTCGTTGGTCTGGGCAGTTTTTCGTCACGGTCAACTACCATTAGCTTCGTCTTGCTCCTATTTACTGCGAGACCCATGCGATTGCTTTCGATCTCGAGTCTCTGAAACAGTTCTTGCATGTCTTCCACAGATGTTGTAACGAGGACAGTGTCGTCAGCATACCGTAGATTTGATATCCGCTTTCCTCCTATTGGAAATCCTTTGCTCCAATTTTCAAGCACATTGCGGATAATAGACTCCCCATATATGTTGAACAGTGCCGGAGATAGAATGCAGCCCTGTCGCACTCCCTTTTTGATTTCGAACACATTTGAACAGTCGGTGCCGATTCTGACAAAAGAGCGGTTCTCAAAGTATAGACGTTGAATCAAGCCAATCAGATGTTCGGGAACTCCCATCTCGCGTAGCACAGTCCATAGCTTGTCCCATTGCACGCAGTCAAAGGCCTTAGTATAGTCTATGAAACACAAGATGACTGGGCAATTAAACTCCCTGCTCTTTTCGATGATTTGGCGGATGTTGAGGAGCTGTTCCCTTGTACCTTTTCCCTTTACAAAGCCAGCCTGTTCTTCCGGTATTTGGGTTTTAAGGAAGTGGTTGAGTCTCTGATTAATGATGTGCAGAAGGATTTTACTTGCATGAGAAATCAATGCTATGGTCCTGTAGTTGTCACAGGTCTTAGTGGAACCTTTTTTATGTAGGGGAATGAACATTGATTCAGTCCACTCTGTCGGCCATTCTCCCGTTTTCCACACATCATTACATATTTTCACCATTAGTGCTGTTCCTACTTCTCGCGTGAAAAATACTGGTCAATATTTCCTACAGCATCAAAGTATGGGTCTGCAGTCTGCTATTACTATTATAAGTATACTATGAAGATAGTTGCAAATACTTTTATAAAGCAATTAAAAAAAAAGTGTATTATATATTTTTTTATTTTATTTTCACTTTTATGAGTTTGTTAATTACTAAGTGCATGTTGTCCTCAATGGTTTCTATTAAAACTACAACTACATATCTTTAGGTATGGAATACCTTCGCTCTTTGCCGAAAACAAATATTCGCAAGTCGCAAATCGCGGTGAATTATTGTTTGCTGTTGAATTCTCTTGAAGTAAATTTATACTTACTATACAAACATTTATGTATATAAGTAGGTAGTATAATAATAATTGACCTAATATAATAATAATAATAATAATAATGGTCTTCCTGACCGATTTCAGCCACGGCAGCCAATCTCAAGAGAAATTAGCTCACTGCGTAGTACATATAGTGCACAAGTGTGCGTGCAAACACAGGTGCACTCTCTTTTCCTTAGCTCTCATAATCCGATGGGACGGCAATCCGACACGACCGGAAAGAGTTCAGGCGCAGAATTAAAGACTTTACGTGCTTTCCGAGGCACGGGAGTGTACACACTTCCAAATTCCAGACTCCGGTCTGCTACTGAGAATTTTCTCAATAACATTTTATTGGTCCGACCTAGGAATTAAACCCAGGACCACGGCGCCTGTGGCCTTACATGTAACCACGAGGCAGTCAAAGTAGGCAGTATTTACACAATTTAAAGAATAAACAGTTATAGGTATACCTTTTTTCTCGTCTGTTTTTCCAATAACTTTTTTATATGTGTGTTTCTTTCTCATACTAATAAGTATATAAGCTTATAAGTTCAGTCGTTATTTAAGTTTAAAATCCAATAATCGAAATTTGTTTTTTTT
Organism: Nymphalis c-album; assembly: GCA_963151315.1. Lineage (NCBI taxonomy): Eukaryota > Metazoa > Arthropoda > Insecta > Lepidoptera > Nymphalidae > Nymphalis > Nymphalis c-album. The sequence continues at coordinate 7,277,190 of OY720609.1, forward strand.
TTTTATAACCAGACAGGCAAAGGTCTACGCTACAGTACAACATATCGATAATACCTATGTTTCCATAAAACTATTCTCCAACCCCCGTCTCCCCCAAAACTATTGCATTCATCGATCCATGACATTGAAATACGTAAACTATGGTCTGCTTTTAACTATATTTCGGTAACCCCTCACGGGGCCCCATTTTTGGTTTTCCAATTAGTGTTCACTAATTGTCAAGTCAAATTAATGAAATCTCAGTTTTGTTTGATGTACTTGTTTATATTTGAATTTTTTTTTTAACTTCCGTATTAAATTTTGAACTTTTTGTTAATTGTAATAAGGTCGAATATGTTATCATAAGTTAATATCAATTTGTAATTCATGATAGTGTAACGCGTTGTTGTAAAGTGGCATTAGCAAAACTATTAATGCAGGAATTAATTTGATTTTCTCGAGGGTTTTGTACCTATGTGTAATTAAAACATTGCTATTTGGGAATTACGTAGTAATAAATTTTGAAATCTTTGTCACGAAAATGTTATAATGGTAAAACTATACAGTAAAACCTTTTTGTGACAACATATAAAACCTTTGTCGATAAACCATCAAATTGGATTGACATTTAACAAGCGTCTCTTCCATTAAGTTCACATACTCTTTGATGTCTAATAAAATATTTAGAAAGGTAATATTTTTACACGCCAGAAAAGGAAAAAAAAGGTCATATTTCAAATTACTATTTATATGTAAAACATGTACCTTAGCTTAGATGAAGACATTAAGTTTTTTGCATTTATAACATTAGCATAAATATATCTAACTTATGTTTAAAATATTAATCAATTTAGTGTCACTGTATACCCTTATACTTATTTATTATTATATTTACATATAGGCTTGTGTCGCCGTCCAATCAGTCTTCTATATTCTCCATTATACCTGACATCGGAAGAATAATAACCAGTTATAACCAGTTACATCTAATATGTCGTCTCGTAAAACAGAAGATGAACACAAGTTACTCCTGGATAAACTTCTCTCAGACTCGGGGTTGGAGTGTATGAGATCAGCACCAGAAACATTGGTATCGTCTTCAGAGTCTGGAGAAGATGAAGAAGGTTATAATAGACATTATTTGTTTAAGTTAATAAGTCTCAATCTGGTCAAGACAGGCAGACCATATCTCATGTGTTAGAAGCAGATAAAAATATATGAAAAAAAAATCTTATATATTTAGTTCCAGCAGTAAAGTTAAAATAAATAAGTAGCAATTTCCTAATGTAATGAAATCCATTTAAAAAAGACCATTTTTTCTTCAACAAGCAATTCTGACAACATGAACAGTGTCAAATATTCTGTTATCCCATGGAAATAGTAATCCAAGCGTTTGTTACAGCTCCCATAATAGAAGAGGAAGAAGAAGTAAAAGAAGAATTCGTCGAAGAAGAAACACCAGTATCGTCGGTTGAAGAAGTCCGAGAAGAGCAAGCAGCAATGTTCCCTACACCATCATTGAGGAAAATCATACCCGAAAGGGTACGAGAGATAGAAGGATATAACAGAATTCATGTTCTACCAAATGAGTTCAAAACTGACATCGATCCAGCAGCCATACCTAAAATAGACATGACACCTCAGCAAAAATGTATCGACATTTTGGGAACGATCACAGGCTGCACGCAGTATAAAAGAAGTTTGGCTGAATTTTGGTTTTTAGATACATTAGCCAACTTGCTGAGACGTGCGCAGGAAGATGAAATTGACAGATGTTTGTAGATATAAAATATATTTACTTGGTGGTAGAGCTTTGTGCAAACTCGTCTGGGTAGGTACCACCCACTCATCAGATATTCTACCGCAAAATAGCATTGCTTTTTATTGTTGTGTTCCGGTTTTGTACGGTTAGTGAGCCAGTGTAATTACAGGCACAGGGACATAAAATCTTAGTTCCCGAGGTTGGTGGCATTGGCTATGTAAGCGATGGTTAACATCTCTTACAATGTCAATGTCTATGGGCGTTGGTGACCACTTACCATCAGATAGCCCATATGTCCGCCAACCTATACTATAAAAAATATGTATAATTAGTTAATGCTTTATACATAGTTCTTTTAAATTTAAGCTCCTATGGCATCATCTCGCCTCATCAAGCAAATTGGAAATAGATTTCCTTTTTGGAGTTTATTGCTCTAGTGCGGGCATTACGCTAATTAATCTAATAATTTTTTAATATATATCAACGGATGGTAAGTGGTCACCACCTTACCACTGTCCATAGACATTGGCGCCGTAAGTTTCCCTCCAATGCGTCACGAACCTTTGGAACTAAGATGTTATGTCCTTTTTGTCTGTCGTTACACTGTTTCACTCTCTCTTCAAACCGGAACACAACAATTTTAACTATTGCTGTATGGTGGTAGAATATATGATAAGTAACTCAGACGGCCTTCACAAAGCTTTGCCACCAAGTATTTGTTTAATATCTAGCTTTGAGTCTTATTAAATGTTTCTGCCGTTTGCAGTATCGCAAGTGGTATTAATACTTTGGTTTTGTGAGTGGATGAAAGAGATACAAAACTTCGATGCAGCTGATCGTCAACGAACATTGAGAAGGTTTCGGGTGTGTTTATCTATTATTTATTACATTTAATAGTATCTAAATTTTTTTTTTAATCTCAATTATTTAGGAATTCAGAACATGTTTTGCCCAATTTAATAACTTACAACTGTGTTCATCATTTGTTTTGTCAATAATCATAATTAAACTCTGTAACTATAATCGATGCAATACAATCTAAAACTTATATTTGTACATGGAAACTAATGAAAGACCTCAGAGCTCTTTATCAACTGGGTGGTTGGGAATTCGCAACGTGGCAATTCGCCGTTTTCTTACACTAACAAAGATGAACGTACATAACATCTTATTGTTAAGGGTGTGATGTTTGGAGCCATGTAATAAATTAAAACTTTTACATACATATTACATACTTATACATACATTACAAATCAAATTGAATTTAGTTTCTTATTAAATATTAATTTGTATTTATAAATTTTAAGCATTTAGCTGTTTTTCCGAAAAATAGGCAAATTTGTACATACTTTGAAAAAAAATCTTAAAATAATTACCAGCGTCAATGGCCAGTTCTTTAAAAATTCAGGAGAACATGCTATCAGCAGCACGATTCGTAGCACAATCGGAACGTCTACCAACGCCACAAGAGGCCGGGGTGTTCTATAAGGCAGATACATCAGAGAAAACAGCTGAATCAGTAGCGCCGGAGGCGACACACTCGGTCACATTCCAGGGAGCTGCGTACGAATGCTCTTTGAAAGACCTAACCAACATCATACATTATATATTTGACTTGTAAGTACATTATATAATAAACAATCATAGTTTATTTTTATCAGCTCTTTGTGAGGATATATCACTGTTTAGACATCGTACGTTACAATGGAGCTTAAAACTATCACTAAATCCTAACTAATATTTATAAATGCGAAAGTGAGTTTGTTAGTTTGTTACGCTTTCATGCCTAAACCACTTAGCCGATTTTAGAAATTCTTTCACCAATGGAAAGCTACATTATCAGCGAGTAACATAGGCTACATAACGTCCCCGTATTGCCACGGAACAGGATCTACGCGGGTGAAGCCGGGGGGAAAACACTAGTATTATATAAATAGTATTATAATTATACCTACCAGTTTAGTTGTTAGTCTGTCTACCTATAATAAGCAATAAAAATATACTACTTATCACTTGAAACAGATTTAGCACGGATTACCAGTACGACCTCGTCCGCTCTGTCTTCACTTTCACTCCAGAATATAATATACTCGATGCTCCGTTCCAAATTCAAAATCCTAAGAAGCTGTTCGCGCCGCTGAAGCCGAGGGCGAAGAAAGAGAAGTCCCCGAAGAAGGAGAAACCGCTGCCGAAAGGGAAGAAGAAGGACATTGATACTGAGGAATATTTGGCTCTTATGGAGGTTAGTCTGGTCTTCTTGTTTTGCTTTTCCGCAGGTAGGTTGACCCTACGACCCGAGCCGAAGTTAAGCTTGTTCTTCAACGCTGCTTCTAAATGGGCTGGTTCCGCGTGTGGCAGATTTTCATCCAACACATGCAGGTTACAATTCACAATGCCAATGCCTAGTACGAGATGAATATTAACACCAACATACGGACATATTAAGCATTTGAAAATTAATTAGTGCTAGCCTTGGTTTGAATTCTGATGAGAAATGTTCTAGTTGCGGTATATATTAGCGGAGTATTCAACAATTAAGTATTATTTATCTTAGCAGATATTTCATAAGATAGATTTTAGTACCTACATTGTGTTATATTATTGCAATTTTCGTAGATAACTAATTATTTAAAAAAAATACAGCATATTACTCACTAGTAATGAAGCTCATAGGTCATATTAGTGAAAGAGTTGTTTAGTATGTATTCTAAGTTTATCCAGTACAAACAAACATACAAAAAATGAAATCTTATATAAAATTACCAATATATCTATTTAGGTATATATCTCTGTCGTACATAATAACGAGATATCGTTTCTGAACATTTCTGGACAATCTTCTACTTTAATGTATTCCCGATGCGATGTCTCATTGATATTCATTCAATTTGTCTTACGTGATGTGGGTACAGATAACCAAATAATCTACTTCAGTTAAACATCTTTTTTTTTTTTTAATTCTTAACCGGAAGCCCTGGCTGTACATACCTAGTCATTATATATCTATATAACTATTTAGACTATTCCAATCGATGAAAATGTATAGTACAGTATATCTAACTTTAGATTAATATATTTTGTGTTGATTTGTTAATAACGCCGGTTGGCGTGCTTGCCTTTCGCGCCGCAGGTCGTGGGTTCAATTCTCTAGGGCAGACAATTGTATCCATGCGCATCGTTATTTATCCTGACTTTGGAAGTAATCTATACCTCTATATAAATATATTGGTTCTGTCTGTACATATTTTGTTTTCACCTAATTTTGTGATAAATAATAATCGTTTTATGATGCATTGATTCACATTATACTATTTTTTTTGTCTGTCTGTATGTCTTCTTATAACTCAAGAACGGGTTGTCCAATCTTGATGAAAATTGTTACACACAAAGAACATGTGTTCGCGCAAATGTTAGGCCTTATATAAGATCGGTAAAATCTACGGTATCTTATGAAAATTAATTTCATATCATTAATTACGTATTTCGTTACCAGTAGCCCTATGTATGTGTGTGTGACTGTGTGTGTGTGTGTCTGCGCGCACACGTTCACGAACCCACATTTATTTATTAATAATTTTCTTGTTAGCTTAAAGCTAAAGACGAACGCGAACTCGAGGAGTTGGAAGACAAAGATCGGGAAGACTGGAACCGTCGCTCCCACATCCTACCACTCGCCTTCGCGGCGGACGACGAATTCTTCGACAAGTACTGGCCACCGCCACCACCGGAACCACAACCGGAACCAGAACCCGAGGTTAAGGGAAAAGGGAAGGGAAAGGGGAAAAAGTAAACCAATATTAAACCAAGACCGAGTAGATTTCTTACTGGACGTTTAGTAGGTACTTAGACATATATATATCAACTGATGGGCTAATATATATTTTTTTAATTTAACATTGAAATTAGTCTCACTATGTTATATGTCTTGTTTGTCCGAAGCGATTCGAATTTCAAACTTTAATTTAATAAGTTATATATAGTTTACAGTACGTCGAGATGGCCCATAGGTAAGAAAGCGTGAATATTAACCGATGATCGTGGGTTCAAGCCCAGGCATGCACCACTGAATTCCATGTGCTTAATTTGTGATTATAATTCGTCTCGTGCTTAACGGTGTAGAAAAACATCGTGAGGAAACCTGCATGTCTCAAATTTCACTGATATTCTGTCACATGTGTATTCCACCATACCGCATTGGAGCAGTGCAAGAGGCCTTAGCCCAGCAGTGGGATATTCACAGGCTGTTACTACTCTTACATGACATAGGATTTAAATAATTAAAATAAAATAATTGTGATTACAAATTGTTTTATTGGCTATCTTTTCAACACCATACACAATGTATAAGAATAACATCTTCGTTTATACAAGACAACGGAATTGTGCCGAACGTGTACAAATCAGAATCAACAGCGCTACACTTTTTCTTCTGACGCTACAAACTTATACTATCGGATAATTAAAACTTATATCTAATAATCATAAAGATATTGGAATATTCATTTATCACATTAAATAAAATTTAATTTAAAACACTTTGTACGCGAATGTAATTAAAAAAACTTGATTGATGTTTGAAAAAAATACAGTCAGCAAAAAAAAAATGGGTAAAGTTTACAAATAATTAAAACAAAACGAATATATTATTACTGTCGATACGAAATCGAGAGCGAGCGAGACAAGAAATACAAAGGTTTTTTTTACGTTTGGTTTAAAATTGAATTCTGGTTATTAATCTTAAATATTATGACGAGATAATATACTTAAATTAAATTAATTTAATACTTATAAATTACTATTATGCCATGAGATTAATAACGGCGACTATAATCGAGTATATAAGAGATTTATGTACAAATTATATATTAAATAAGAAACATAATTGATTATATATACTTCCGAAAGAGCAGAGACGTTGAAAGATTCAAGTGGTTAACAAATGATCGTGGGTTCAAACCCGCGCAAGCACCGCTGAATTTTCATGTGCTTAATTTGTGTTTATATCGTGCTCGGCGGTGTATCACCGACACAAATTGGAGCATCGCAATGAAAACCACCAAACCTCAAAAAAAGAGAGCATACCTTTGCCCGAGTTAGTAGGCCAATTAGAAATCATTTTTTTTATTCTTATTGGCGTAATGAATGGAATGAACATATCCAGTAGTAAATAAGTGCGAAAAGGACGTAACGAATTCGTTTGCCCTCTCTTCTGTTATTACTTATTACCTACGGAAGACAGGTAGCTTTAAAAACAGCTTTATCCCTATCTAAATAAGGTACAATTTTTAATGATATAATTCAGGATTAATTTTAACAAACATTTTAATCATCCAAAAGAAAAATAATTTCTATGCTGACGTTACATAATATACTTTTCATAAATAAAATAAAAAAATAATTCGAAAAAAAAGTCTTGATCGTATTTTTATAATGTTTCTATTACCTCGAATACAATCGCAGACAAATTTAGTTTCAGATATTTCAATAACAAAGCATGCAAACAGATGACGCACGACAAAACGTAAAGTAAAAAAAAATTAAAAAAAAAAAATTACAGCAACTATTCTTATACTACAAAATGTAATTCGAATTCTTAATTTGAATAATAAAAGCAATAATGGTATATCTAATTATGTAAAAATTCTTAAATCTATATACAAATTATTTGGTTGCAATCGAGTAACCAGTAACTACATTATATATAATAGAAATAAACATACGAAACCCCTTTTATGTAATTTAATTACATATCACGGCGTCAATAAAGATCATAATATCAAATAAAACTACACTAATTTTATACATTAACTGGATATCAGCGGCCTTACTAATAAGCATTGTTTAGCGTCTGTTTAGTTAAACATTTATCTCTTTCTTTCATCATTCATTTGACATACGAAAGAAAAAGACAACATTGTTTAACCAATCACCCACTAAACAACATTTATTAGTAAAACTTCATGTTTAATATTCAAATGTTGAAAATAAATGCATCGAAAATGCACCTTATTATATTGCAATACGATTCAAAATCATCGAGTTTAGTTCGAAAATGATATTTCATTAAACTATTGCACTCGTTCTTTTTTTTAAAAATACAATGTTTTAAATCAAATAATTCGCGTTCGAATATTTTTCAAATTTAAAAATAGAATCATAACATTATTTTCAATGAAATGTCTAAAATTTTATTTTTTGTTTTAATAATAATAATTTAATTATTTGGTTAGCGTTTTGAGCATTTTTGTAAAGCTAGGTTTACATACGCGGACTACAACACTATAGGCCACTATAGGGACTATACTCACGTAATATAAAGTTGGAAACGCGAGTTTTAGTAGTAAGAAAGAAGAACTATATGAGAGTGACATTTAATACGAGATAATTATGAAACTATTGAACAACAACTTTTCATTAAACAAGTTAATTAATTTAAAATAATATATTTAATAATTGCAAAGGAATATCTTATAAAATAAATACTATATAAGACTACTAAATCAAATACCTATATGTTTTTTAAAATAATTTTATCACTGGCAAGTTGTTAAGGGAATGTTATATAATACTTTATGGAAAGCTGTAAAAGACTGCATCCAGTACATTTAATATTTAAAAAAAAAGATATGCCAGTAAATAATGAAACAAAATGTATTTTTTTTTTTGGCCAAACTAATTGCTACTAAAAATTATTCATTCATTAATTACATATATATTTCTGAGATCAGAACACATATTAATTCACTATATTTTCACTGTATTTTAAATACTAATATTTTTATACTAAATGGCAGTGGTCTTGGTAATACTTATAATAAACATCATAAAGGATCAAATAGTATGAATTTAGCTAATTATTATTGTGTATTACTAAATGAGCGAGAGAGAAGTTTGACGTTTGACAAATTTTTAATTCGCAGTGAACGCAAAAAGGCGGGAATTTATTCTGACACGAACACTTTATTTTTTTTTTATAAAGAGATAACATTTGAAAAGTTATATGGCAGTGGTCATAGAGGATTTTATTATTAGATAAATTATTATTTATTTATATATTTATACTGAATATCAATTTATTTCTATTTATGATAAAACCTACATTGATTGTATGATTTTATGGTTGTGTTGTTAAAATATTTGGGATAAAATAGTAATATTTTGAGGTTGAATTAAGACCAGTTACTTGTCGCCTACGTGTAATTGTCTACGAGGCTGACCAGAGGCGAAGATCCCATTGTTGATACAAATAAAAGATAGTAGCGTTAATATATGAACATACATTTTTTTATAACTTATGTTTATAAAAAAAATGAAACGTCAATTAGAGAAACTTACTATCCGTAAGCAAAACGACTTGTTTATAACCGATCTCTAGAGCAACAATTCTAATGTAACATTTGGGTGAAACTTTCTTGTTGCATAAAATAGATATTTCTTGTTTTATTATTAAATACATTATATAACATAGTTAAATTTGTGTAGATCACTTATATGAAATAAAAGTTAATTATTTAATTGAGGAAGAAAATGGAAGATAACTAATATTTTTTGAGGCGTCTTAATTTATTCTATTTATTTATCACGTCATTTTTAACGACCAATGGGAAGGCCGATTTACAGAACTCAATTTGAACTAACCAATGAAATTGCTTCATTCTATATCAGTGTGTGTGTAATATTTAAAAAATACTACAAATTAAAATTAATAAAAAAATCAGATCGTATAAATGCGACAAAGTTCTTAATTTGAACTTATTAGTATAAATTATAATAACCGATAAGCTTTTGGAACTATATCCAATAAAGTTATAATCTAATAGACTATAACCGCTTCAGTCTTAAAAACAATGGCACAGGATCAATGCCGCTAAAAATACAAACTATTTTAAACCTTATTTCAACCCATTAAGGTTTATAATGCAACGTTAATATTGAGCCATGGAGTATTATATATCGACACAGATTAAACAGTGCACCAACCTTATTTATATATTAATCAAGCGTTTATTTATAATTAAATTGAAATAATAACAACACTTATATAACACCTTCACTTTAGACAAAGTCACCTTCCTAGTTATGTCTCTTTCTAACATCAATGATTTGACATTAGATAGAAAGAGACAGCATGTAGTTTATCAATCTATATGTGAAGCCGTAAACGTTTTTTAACATATAACAGTTGTGTGTGTAGCGTTCAAAAACACCATTTTGATTTTATCAACACTAAATAGTTTATAACGGCCCCGTCCGGCCCGCGCCCCTACAAGTGCAGCGCGGCGGGCGCGGCCCCCCCCTCCCGCGGCTACAGCAGCGCGCGCCGACACTCGTCTCTATAGGCGCCCGCTGCGCCCCTATTTCATGTTTGCCACCTAGAAAAAAAAATTACCTATTTCGTTTTTTTTTTTTTTTGTAATAAGGAATTTCTTTTTTGGCATCTTTACTGAAATGACTTACATTCGAACGAATGGAACTGACTCGAATGGGTACGCAATAGTGACGTCATATCAGTAAAAAGTAATAATCTACCCATAACCACGCCTAAAGCTAACTTATCAATATTCGATATCTATAAAATCGTTATAGCCGCATCAAAATTGAAACATGCTTAAAAATATTTCTATTATATACATTGTAATTACATAATTATCATCGCAGTACATAATATAATATTCGAATGACATATGTAATTTATATTTTCTATGTTTTATATACGCTAAGTAAAATCAGTCATTGTATCAATAGTAATATATAGTCGATATCAATTGAATATACACAATTACAAAGACAAAAACTATATATACTAACATTACAAATACATAACTGTGCCTGTCTGTTACTCTTATCACTTCAACACTACTGAACTGGTTTTGATGACATTTGGTATAAAGAAAACTTGAACCACGAGGAAGGACCATAGGCTGCTTTTTTTAGGCTTTACGTGCTCTCTGAGGTACGGGACTACACTGGCAATTTTCTGAGTTTGACTGTATAGAAAAGCCGAGATGGCCCAGTGGTTAGAACGCGTGAATCTTAACCGATGGTCGTTCGTCCAAATTCGGGCAAGCACCACTGAATTTTCTGCGCTTAATTTGTATTTATAGTTCATCTCGTGCTTAACAGTAAAGAAAATCATCGTGAGGAAACCTGTAAGTATCCAATTTCACTGAAATTCGACCACATGTGAATTCCACCAACCCACATTGGAGCAGCGTGCTGGAATAAGTTCCAAAAGTTTCTCCTCAGATAGGATAGGAGGCCTTAGTCCAACAGTGATACATTCACAGGCTGTTACTAGTATGACAGATAATTATATCAATTCTATTGAAATCGACTATACACTAGTACACAAACACTACTACGTAGATGGCAAACTTTGATTACAATATACAATGATTTTTGGTTACACACAGACTTATTTATATACTAAAATATTATGTAACACTACAATTATATACTAGGATACACCCCTGACATATGGGGAACATCGAGTGGACCAACCAAAGCATTAGATTATCTGATCTCTGAAGGAAAGCGTTCCCATAAGATCCTTGATCAAAATGACTGTATTAAAAAAATTACAATTAAGTAAATCCATAATAAATATTATAATTATGACTGTTACGCTGTTACAAGGTTATGTCAGCTGTTTATTGAGCAGATTGATATCAGGAATGCATTCCATCATTGGTCAGACTTTACATTTAAAAATATTTAGACCAGATCACCTCTGTGTACATAGACTATACAAAGCAAGATTAGCACAGAGTTAATATACAAGCTGTTTTTTTTTTAATTTATTTTAGTAAGGAAAACAAACAGTTTTGCCCAGTTTAGTTATATATCATAATTAAATTTTATGAAATTAACAAATTCAACTCGATATATTTTAAGGATTGAATAATTAACTTATCGTTCATGAACTGGGTGGAATGCCAAATAATTAAGTCCCACTTCATATTTGAATGACGTTTCAGTATTCGGCCGTTAATTTATATAATTATTATATACGAATTCCGATACAATTTATTATGCTTAGAACTCAAACTATCCTTAGTTAGTTTTGGCTATTCAGTCTTAGCGATAAATTTTATTTATAATTTCAAATTTTTATACAAAATATGTCAATTAAGCGATATTTATTACTTTCACGCTAATTTCCATATTTTTCCTTATTAAATATTGCACAAAGATTTTTAAGATAAATGGTCCTTCGAGCCGGATTTTATACATTACATTAATGATATATAATTATACAGAAGTAAGAAAGAAAACTGTTAGTCAGAAAGCTGCTAAAATGCTATTGTTTTTTTTATTAAATGCACAGATAAAAAAAAATGCAATTTTAAAATATATGATTGTCATGTTATTTTTTCTTAATAATAAATATTTTTTTCCGAATAATCAATAGCTTTAGTTAACAATCAAAGTAAGCAAAGTTCACAAATATATTTTAGTATAAAATTTTACAAGGTCTTTACAGCTAAGTTAAATAATTATCTCTTAACTTATTACTTAGAATTAATTAATTATCTATGTCGATGATGCTGCGGGGTGCACTTAGCTACGTTTTCGTACCTGGCTTTCTGCAATTCAATCTGTCCCTCCAGTGTCTTAGCGAGGTAAATGACGAAGAGCTGCGAGAGAGCGACTCCTAGTGCCGCTGAAGCGATGGTATACAAGTTCCTTTCCGCCCATGAACGGACGATTTCTATACATCCACTCGTCCAAACGCGTTTGCTCGCTTCGGCGACCTGAAATTATCAAAGATTTATTGTCAAATTTTGTAAACGTTCGAACATGTAACCTTGAATCAGTAACAGACTGTGAATATCCCACTGCTGGGCTAAGTGTCGTTACGACTAGACAACCCTAATCATCGAACATTAATAATGTCCTCCGGACCGATTTCACGCACGGCGGACAATCTCTAGAGAGATTAGCTAACTGCGCAGGTGATATAAGTGCACAAGTGCGTGATCAAACACAGGTGCACTTACACAGGCTCTACGTGCTTTCCGAGGGACCACGGGAGTGTACACACTTATACACTCCACGCCGATACAGAGAGTTTTCGTTAGAAAAATCTAATAACTTTTTACTGGCCCATCCTGGGATTTGAACTCGAGACCTTGGAGTCTGCGGCCTTATATATAGCCGCTAGACCAACGAGGACTAATCTAACCTAACATAACAGACTGTGTGTGTACTTAACTAACTCAAGGACATTGTAAAACAGCATAAAATTTCAAACCATTTCTGGTCCTCTCACACCGGAATTCGTTAATTGAGAAGTTCTTCTCATTAACGAAACATTAAATATTAAAACATTAAACATATAGCTATCCTTTTTCAACTCACGGGAAAGTTTTGCACGCCGTAACCACACATAATGTTCACGAGACCCGAACTGATGTCTGTAGCGTTGATGCAGCACGAGAACGGTACTCCGCAACGTTCGACGGACGGTGACGAGCAGTTGAAGTACTCGTTCTTGGACCAGTCCATGTAACCGTCGGACGTGAGGCCGCAGCAGTGAAACTGAAAGGTATATAATACATAGATTAATTACCGGAAACGCTGCTTGCATTCTTACCATTCCATGCGGTCATGATTGAACAATAGGTGCACAGATAACAAATTTAAGACCTTAAAATAAGTAATATTCCACTTAACTAGTTAAACGCATTTTAGTTTTACTTCCAAAGTTTCGATAACAAATTCCGCCGACATTAAAAACGTTTTTATATCACCAATCCCTAATGAAAATCATAGAAAATACTTGCTCTCGACCAACGATATCGCGTAAATTCAAGGTCAACGTTGTTTATTAATTAACTCATCTTGTAGGTATTTCTTTATTCACAACTTAAATAGCAATCGTTAAACATTACATTACTCTCGGCCGAATACTGAAACGTCATTCAAATATGATTAGGACTCAATTGCTTGGAATGTCATTATTTTTCAAAATTTAGTATGCGAAATTTGAAATTCGAAGACGTTTCAAATATTTGAGCACCCTTCATATTTGAAAGACGTTTCAGTATTCGGCCATAAATATCCTAAGTAATATTATAAATGCGAAAGTGAGTTAGTTTGTTTGTTACACTTTAACGCCTAAACCACTAAGCCGATTTTAGGAATTTTATTCACCAATGGAAATCTACATGATCAGCGAGTAACATATGATATATTTTATCCCCGTATTCCCACGGGTACGGGAACGACGCGTGTGAAACCGCGGGCAAAACGCTAGTATAGACAAAACTCCTACATGTGTACTTACGTCACTCTGGGCGAAATCGATGAAGTTCTGCAGGTCCGGGTCGTCTCTGTACGCGTGCACCACGCGCTCCGTGAAGCTGAGCTCGAGCAGGCCGTGCAGCGAGCGGGGGAACACGAACCCGCAGACCGCCCCACCCATTTCCACCAGGAACAGTATGAGCAGACAGAGGGAATACTGAAAAAGAAGTCGATATTTATTAATATTAATATATTTTTTATGTTTACTTCGCTCTTCCAATTCAGATACTACACTCAAGATTATTAAGAAATTTGTTTATATTTATGTCTGCCGGGAAGGCTGACTACTGCACCTGATGGTGGAGTCCAAACGCCAGACCACGTTCAGTGCAGTCGCGAAGAACGTTATATTATATAATAGTTAGACAGAAACTCTTCTATCAAAGTAAACAATACAACAATTTACAGTCAACACAAAAACTCGTAAAAATCTAAATATGTATTTATCACCATATTTTATTGATTCATCCAAAAATTTCGTTCAGGATATAAAAAAAAAAATCATTCATTTCAATTATTTCACAATGATCATAACCAAAGTGAAAGAAATATAATTCACAACAACAGGGTTCTTCCCGACTGATTCGATCCCAGTCCGGGTACGGGCCTCGGGGTTTCCCCCTTTACCCGGGCATCTCCTCACCTTCAGTCACAACTGCCGGGTCATTCGTTTAGATCTAAAATGTCTAGACCTTTATTGATCTGGTGGCTGTCTATTCTAAATATAATTCAGGGACATGCGAAAATTATTACAACAGTTCGCACGTAGATGGCGCCAGTTGTACATTGAATCGCGCTTACGTTTGGTACGAAAGTTTCATAGTGGATGCGAAAATTCTCTCCTACTTCTTTAAATAACTAATACAAAACCCAAATCCTTATCAATACTCTGAATTTTTGTTCGTCTAGTACTGAATAGTACGAAGACGTAGTTTGTTTATACAGGATTATTTTTAATGACCCAGCAACATCGCAGGACTAGATAGCTAACACAATAAGTAACAACTTTTGTTCTCACTACAAATAGTTTATGATTAACATATATTTATTTACGATACAACATTATTCCTCTTAACTACATATATAATTTATCGTTGAATTTTGCGACACAAAACATATATAGGATACATTTTGTGTAATATGTGAATTAGGGGATTGTCTAGCAGCTAACAGAAACTTGAAAGAAGTGGCATTTTACCATTTTCTCTGCATAATTCGTACAAATAATAAAAATAACCGGACAAGTGCGAGTCACTCTCCCCCACCGAGGGTTCCGTGCAAATTTGTAGGTACATTTTATAAAAAAATCTTCGTAAGAGACTCTCATTTATAATATTATATAGAATTTGTAAAGTTAGAAATTATTAGGTGCCACCTATAATACTTATAAAAAGTCATAAATCGAAAACGTTACATAAAAAAAAAAAATTAAAAAAGCTTGTGCCCTTTTATACAATACCCAACATGACACGGTTAACTTAATCTAAAATTTTGGACCGCCGTTCCTGGCCTGACCTGATAAAGACCCTGTTTTTTTAATATTTAATCACAAATGTATAGTTTTCAGATTATTTCCTCTCCTTGTAATATAAGACGGTGTACGGTGAAAATACCCTATAAATTTTGATTACCTTGAGTGTCGAAATATACGAATTTTGCGGCATCAACTTTCTTTACGTTAACTTAGAAGTTTGACTTTTTCACAGCTTCAAGAGACCGTACACCTGAATATATCGTTTTAATTTCAACTCGATACCTCCACGCGTTCCCGAGATAAAGGGTCTTGACAGACAGACAGACGGACGGACAACAAAGTGATCCTATAAGGGTTCCGTTTTTCCTTCTGTGGTACGGAACCCTAAAAAGGACATTTACATTTATTTCCTTTTTGTTACGTTACAGGTTAACGCTCTCGAAATTAATTGACGAGCCGGTTTGCGTGGTCGGTAAGATACATGCCTTTCACGCCGCAGGTCGTGGGTTCGATTCCCACACAGGACAAACATTTGTGTGCATGAACATGTATGTTTGTCCTGAGTCTGGTTGTAATTATCTACATAAGTATGTATTTACAAAAGAAAAGTAGTATATGTAAGTATATCAGTTGTCTGGTTTTCATAGTACAAGCTCTGCTTAGTTTAGGATCAGATGGCCATGTGTGAATAATGTCCCAGGATATTATTATTATATTATAATTACCTGTCTCTAAAAACTAAGAACACAACAGATGGACCTGTGACATAACACATATAGTAGCCAAGTTAATTGAATAATAACGAAATGTTAACGTACAAACTTCAAGAGGCAGGTGTTCTCCCGCAGCGCGCCGATGCAGCCCGCGAAGCTCACGATGAACACCACGCCGCCGAGCAGCGCGATCAGCAGGCTTATGTTTAGCATCACATCGTACACCGTATCCAGCTGGAAAAATAATAACACGAATAAATATTAGCGAGACTTAGATATCCCTTTAATTAGAGTCCCTAGGCACTTTGACATTTGGGTAGCCCCTAGGCTAGCGGGGCCTTTTGGTCGGTGATTAGCCATAAATCTGGGACTGAATATATAATATAGGTAATATTCATTGATAAATATGTATTTTTATCAGCAAAGTATATACTATGTTGGAGTTCTATGCCCAAAAGTTGCGTGGAAGGGATCGCTTTTAAACGATAACATCGTGATTGTACACCTAAATTGTATTTGAGTGTGGAGTACAGAGTCACACATATAAATGTGTTTATCAACAATATTATTATATTAATTGGACACTAATAACAAAAAGTCCATATTGTGTGCCAAGTCGTGATGTTGAAATAATAAAAATGATAAATTGTGCCATTATCAGTTGTAAAAATTTAAACTCTTAAAATTTTCTGTACAATTTTCATGTAATGCCGCTGTTAATGTTACGATTTATTTGTCCGTGCCTTTGTTTTTTTATTTTTATTGTGAAATACATTATTTTTCATGTGCCTGATTTTTTTTAATAGATTGCGCCCGCGGTTCCACCCGTGTGTTAGGTAACTTATATCCTCCTTCTCTGGATCCCTAACAAAGCGTATACAAAATTTCATGATGACCAAATGAGTAGTTCAGACGTGAAAGCGTAACAAACAAACAAACACCCCTCAGTTCTAATAAGGATAAATTCACAAATTCGCAAGTTTTCATTGGACTCTATGTGATTTTTTTTAATAACCAATATTTCTATTTACCAATTAAGCGCAGTGTTAGGAGTGGCCTTATATTATTTACATAAACTCGCATTAACACTAAGGCTAGCTATAAATTTATATTTTTTAAAACGATTATGTATGTCTCCATTTTGCACGCCACTAAACGTCTCGCATGCGGCATGACATCATCGGAAATAAATAAACTCTGTTTTCATTACTATTAGCACGCTTGCGGCCAAACCACAAACCGATTTCGATGAAATTTCGTATCAACCAAGAAACTCCAAGAATGGACTTCAATTTCAAAGACTAACCTAACCTAATATATTATTGTACTTTAATAGTTTTTTGTTTGTCTTTGTAACTATTTTGGTGTACACTAAAGCATATTCTATTCTATCATTTGTAAACTGCCCCCCCCCCCCGTTCCCCCAAACATGCGAAAACTAGTCTATGAGGCAAACATGAACCCCACTACTGACGTCATATGTTAGCAAACATGTAATCTATCAATCAATAGAATATTATAATTATGTAATAATTAACAATTATTTCTACTATTTTAAATTGTGCTTTTTCAATTTAGTACATATAATATTGTTTACCTTTATAAGACCCGTCGCCTGCCATTTGTCAATGAAAGCGTACAGTCCAACACCAATCAGTAAACCGCCGAACAGCTGAAAAAATATTATTATCATTTTTTAAACTCAAATTCCAATTCCTCAATGTCTTTCTGAACGGTTATGTTATTCGCACAAATAGCACAGATTCACTCTTTATTCCCTTAATCTCAGTCACATGGATTGAGATTACGGGACAGACCGAAGAGAGATCACACTCAGGTCGATATGCTTCAATCTATCAATCAAGTTTTCCAAAGGATATCAGGGACAACTAAGTCTGCTAGGGATTTTTAGAAAGAAAAATCCAATAACTTTTTTATAACATTTCAACAGGAAATGTATTTGAAACACGATTAAAGACTAGATAAACAGTACTTTACTCTCTATAGAAAAAGTCACTGTTTTTATTTTTTCAAACACTGTATGTAAAATATTTATGTAAGCACTTATGCCCTTGAGAAAAGACTTAGTCTATAATCCAGTCTATAATAGGAAATTAGTCTATAATAGGAAAAGATTAGAATTAAAGAGTTAGTATTGTATTAATAGCTAACTCAACTATCGAGCTGATGGATTAAAATAAATTTGATACATACATTTTTTTTATTACATAGGAAGGTGGACGAGCATGTGGGCCACCTGATGGTAAGTGGGATAATAGATAAACATTGGCGTTGTGAGAGATGTTATCATCGCTTACATCGCCAATGCGCCACCAACCTTGGGAACTAAGATGTTATGTCCCATGTGAAGAACATACATGATACCATGTATGTATCAATTTCAAATTGTAATAATACATAAATTTTATACATATACATATATGTATCTGTGTATTAATTTAGTATTTAACTTATTGAAATTATTATAATTATGTACATTTCGCATTGAAGGAGAACAGGATATATTATGAAACAATTAACAAGTGCCCGTAGGTATCATATTTTTAATATAATTTTAAGGAATTTGTGTAATAATAATTGGAATCAATATCAAAATTAGTCATAGATATAAACAATAATTATTAAACGAATATTGACCGAGTTGAGGCAATACAATAATAGCAAAGTAATTCTTTTATATATGATTATTAAAAAATATTGTAATATACTGAAGACTTATCTTTATTATTAATATACAATAATCAAAAAAATTATCAAACATTGGTAAAATGTATTAACAGTATGAATATTTGGTATAAATAAATAAACTCTTGCAGATAAAATTAGATATATTATATAAACATGCTATAAAAAAAATTGATAAGCTAAATATAAATACTGCTTTAATAATATTATCTTATTAGTTTAATTTTTCCAAAGGTTAAACCATACTGAATTATTTCGCATTAAATTAATCACACAGGAATTTAAAAATAATAATAATAAGACATTTATTTTTATATTCATTAATTCTTTTATTTTACACATTAATTCTAATGGGAATTACATAAGTAAATTAAAAACCCTAAAGCATTAAAAACCATTACAAACAAAAACATACGTGATTTAAAAAACGATTACAAAAATTCATTCGATAAATACTTATTATATTCACGCCAATTTAATTTGTATCTTTTCGTCTAATTTTTATTGTAACTTGTTGGAACTGAATTGGACAATTTAGTAATTTCGTTAGCGGAAACGGCTAGACAGACATCTACTTTTTTATATATATATGTTGAATGAACGTAATCTTCCCACATTATCGCTTCAAACAATGATTGTGATTCACACACTGAGGCTGAACAATAAATGAAAATTAAAACATGCACACAATAGAATCAAACTACAAATACAACAACGAGACTTTCATTCTTCTTCCATATGGGAAACTTAGTAATATTAATGAAATATGGTGCTTACCCAAAAAATAAAATTCAAAACAAAAATCATATATTTCACACAGCCACTAACGTAGGTGAAATTAGGACCTCTTCGACGATGCATTCTGCCTTATACGTAAACAACAATAGTAAATATTGATGTTTATTTTCTCTATCAAATCGTTTTATATTTTTTTAATATTTAAAAACACAGCATAAATCAACGATGAGTAATATACAAAACCCGTCCTCGACCGATCGTCCGTCGTCCGTCAATTCAAAACATAGACTACAAAGCACAGAGTACGTAATGACTACGTTTCTACAGAATACAGATACAAAATTATAGGTAATGGCCCACTACACAATATGACCATATTCTATACATAGCCATCCAATAAAATATTAGTTAAAGATTGTTTATGAATGAATGCTTGCAAAAAAAAACTTTGAAATAAGCTGTTACGCTGTTAGAGCTAAGAGGTGTTGCAACTAATTTTACCCTCTAGCGCCATTTTGGTAATTTATGGAATCCTTTTATCATATTATCACCCTTGCCGAGCTGGTTGTCGTGGTTGGTTAATACTTGCCTTTCGCGCTGTAGGTCGTGGGTTCAATTCCTACCCAGGACGGACATTTGTGTGCATGAATATGTTTGTTTGCCTTGAGCCTGGGTGTAATTATCTATATAAGTATATATTTACACAAGAATAGTTTGTAGTATATCAGTTGTCTGGTTTCTTAGTACGAGCTCTGCTTAGTTTGGGATCAGATGGCCTTGTGTGAATAATGTCCCAGTCATTATTATTTTATTAGATTTTGATTTACTAAACTTTATTGAAAACTTGAGTGAAAATTATTTTTCAATTTACTTAGAATTGCAAATTCAATTTTATATAAAACCAATCACATTTCTTTGAAATATAGTTTGGCATTTTTGTTTTTCCTCCGTAAAATTTTTCTTTGATATCACAGTTTCTGTGTCCATTTTGTTTATTTTTTTCGAATAAGAATTAAGAGTTCTTACGTAGAATAATACTCACGCGACGTTGCTATTGATTCTAATATAATATAGAAACAACTAATCTTAATCCGCTTGAGATTAATGTCTGCTGGGTTTTGATAGCATTATAAAGATAATCAAAATAAAATAGGCCAGATCGTTAACAACATTTCATAATAATATTATCTTTCCTTAAACTCAACTCATTCATATTTTTGTTTAGAATTACATAACACGTTACATATTTACGCACAAGTAAATTAAAATTTAAATTAACAGTTTGTGAATGTCCCACAGCTGGGCTCTTCTCCTCTTTGTGAGGAGAAGGTTTTGAGCTTATTCCACCATGCTGCTCCAATGCGGGTTGGTGGAATATACATGTGACAGAATTTCATTGAAATTTGACACATGCAGGTTTCCTCACGATGTTTTCCTTCACCGTAAAGCACGAGATGAATTATAATCACAAATTAAGCACATGAATTTCAGCGCGCGCGCGCTTCAGATTCACGCGTCCTTACCACTGGGCCATCTCGGCACTATACGCACAAGCTTATAAATATAATATTATGTATTTTGTATATTTTTCGAAGGACTTATAATTAGGGACGTCTTCTCGTTTGGGCACTCTGAGCAAGTTCCCAGGGCCCCACGACCGAAGGGGTCCCGGCCTAAGCAAAATAACTGATTTGTAGTTCATAGGTACGATTTAAAATAAATTTTCAAGTTTCAAAGTAAAGTCCCAAACTAACTATAATATTATGTATTTCGTAGTTAAAAGAAAAAGTTATCGCCGTAATTAAGATTAAGGGTAAACTGTAACCATTAAATGTACCAACAGGGCCTATCAAGGGCGAGAAACACCGCTGATATCAAGACAAAAATGTCGAGTTTTGTATACACAGGGGCCCCGAGATTCTAATGTGCCCAGGGCCTCCTATAGGTTTCAGTTGGTTCTGCTTAAGCTGCTTAAGCTGCTGCAGCTGGACACTTTTCTTTAATTTATTGTTTATTGTACACCACAAAGAAAAATAATTACAAAAACATTGAAAGGTTAAATAAATAATAGGCACACAATTTTGGCGGCCTTATCGCCACATAGCGATCTTTAAGTTTTTCACGTTTTTAAGTTTTCTACCATAAGAGATGATTCTCATTACCTGTACCCCTGTACCCTCCATAGTTTTTGTCGTACTATCGTGACATTCGTGACATTTGTAGGTCTATATTTCATTCACACACGACAGGACGACGTGACGCGTCGATCTTTGCGTTGCGCGTAGATTTGTAAACGTTCAAGCGGGAAATTAAATTAATACTTATTTTTTGTATGATCATAAAATCGAACAAATAATTATCAAAAGTCGTAGAACAAAAGTTGTTGCTTATAGCTAACAGCTATCCTGCGAGGTTGCTGGGTCATTAAAAATAACCCTGTATATAAAAATTGGCGGGTCTATATTTAGGTATTCACTAATTTTGATAACTAATTATATAATAATTTATTTAAAATATTCTTAATAAATACAGATCATCTTATTTATTAGTATGTAACTAGCTGTCTCCCGCGGTTTCAGCCGCGTATGAAATTCATTGAAATGATAGTGGTGCCATCTGTCAAATATTGGTCGTACCAACTCAGAAACCTTTGTGGGCTCATGCACAACACTTTGCTGAAGATCATTTATATATATATATATATATATGTATAGATTATAAGAAAGTATAGCTACGAAGGACCAGCATATGTGCCACCTGATGGTATGTGGTCACCAACGCCCATAGACATTGGCATTGTAAGAGGTGTTAACCATCGCTTACATCACCATTGCGCCACCAACCTTGGGAACTAAGATGTTATGTCCCTTGTGCCTGTAATTACACTGGCTCACTCACCCTTCAAACCGGAACACAAAAGTACGAAGTACTGCTGTTTTGCGGCAGAATATCTGATGAGTGGGTGGTACCTACCGAGACGAGCTTGCACAAAGCTCTACCACCAAGTTTCGAGGAGTTTATATTGTCACGCGAACTCGTAATGTATTTTCTAATTTGTATTCAGAGATATATTGAGACTTTAAAAAAAATGTTAGCTTATAGGTGACTAGCAGCTCCGCGTGGCTTCTCCCACTTTAAACTTTACTACTGCTCCAACCAGTAGGTCGTAGCGTAATGTTAGTCTATAGTCTGTTGTATACAGATAACCCTCTTTAATGGGCATTATGGGTACGTGCCTACGGCCCTGACATCGATATCTAATGCCATCAAACGATAATCAATATTAATTATTACATAGATTAAATGTGAAACATTATGCATGATTGCATACATTAAATTGGGGTGGAAATTAAAGGCCTATGCCACAAGGAATATGGATGACAGGCGCCTCTCAAATTTTGACAGGAAATATTTGATAAAGGTTCCATTTAGGGCAAGCTTAGTATAAGACGGCCCTAGTAGTTGTTGTCTTTTCCTAATAAAAGGGATATTAAAAGCAAAAAAGTTTGTTAGTTAATTATTTTTTTAAACGTAATCAATTGACTTGTTTTTCTTTACAAAATCCATACGTCAAAATAAACATTCGATATTCAATAAAAAAACAATAGATATATTAAGTGTCTGATAAGATTGATCGATATATGTCATTGTCATATTATAGATTTGGTAAGAGCACAATAGGTATTACATAAGTGTATAAACAGTACACAACAATAGATAAAATTGTATTTATTTACCTATGTGTTCTTTATATACTACAAATATTTTATTTAAAAAAAATAGTTTTAATATTGTATACATAAACTGTTGGTCGAAATTTGTGCAGATCAGCTTGGGCTGGAACATGCACGGGGCTTTTAAAAGACGTAAACTTGGCCGTTGACGCGTGATGGGGGGCCTCACGTGTCCTATTTCAGACGGCCCTATGGCAGTCATAATAGCCTCGCACTGCGACACTAGCGAAAGGTGCAGAGGGCTACAATGTTTGCTATCAATACAGATTTCGCTCACAATTTAAATAACTCTAGATTAATCTGAGGAGTATTTTTAAGAATATTCGTGATGCAATTTTATTATCACTAACTGATAACAACAATGCATTTACATAATATGATCAAGTATGCTTTGTAATAGATAAAGTATCAGAAAATCGGAAAGTTTGAGAAATCCAGAGGATTGAACCTGTTGATGTAAAGATCGAGGATTCATTGTGAATTTTCATGTGCTAAATTTGCAGGAAGGAAAACATCATGAGGAAAACACGCTCATGTGTCAGGAGATACACCGTCATACGTGTATGTTTCGCTTGGTGGTAGGGCTTTGCGCAAGCTCGTCTGGGTATGTACCACCCATTCACCAGATATTCTACCGCAAAACAGTAGCACTTGGTAGGTATTGTTGTGTTCCGGCTTGGAGGGTGAGTGGGCCAGTCCAATTACAGACACAGTTCCCAAGGTTGTTGACGCATTGGTGATGACCCCGTGGCCCGTGGTCCTTATACATAAGTATTGAAATAATAAAGCTTTTTAATCTGTTGCGTGCACTTTCAGCCGTAAAATAAATTATTCCAAATGTTTATAAAGTAATATTAACCCAACAAGGAATACAATGAAAATCTATCACAATTACGTAGATAATAAAAAATTTAAACGTTTTAGAACAATTCGCGCCATTTTTTGCGTTTTAAATTGCCGTACATAGTTAAAGATGTATGAACATTGAGCGAAATTAAAGTTTAAGAACAACAAAAACAATTGAAGTATAACGTCATAATTATGTTAGGGTCACCAACTATATTAAGTTTTCAGAACTAAAACTTAAGTGTAAACTTTTGTAAGATTCGATCGCCGAGGGACCTAATTCATGATAGTTATCTTTTTATTAATTACAGCGACTTTTCCGAACCGATACGACATAAAAACCTTCAAGAAGAGAGCGTACTCTTTCCTCAAAGGCCGGCAACGCACCTGCAAGTCCTCGGTGATAGTCACTTTCCATCAGGTGAGCCTCCTGCTCGTTTGCCCCCTATTACATAAAAAAGAAAAAAAAATACAGGCACAAGCGACATAACATCTTAGTTCCCAAGGTTGGTGGCGCATTGGCGATGTAAGCGATGGTTAACATTTCTAACAATGCCATTTACTATGGCCGTTGGTAACCACTTACCATCAGGTGGCCCAAATGCTCGTCCGCCTATCTATACAATAAAAAAAACATGTTTTTTCATGTACGAAATTCAAATATTAAGTGCGTATCTAATGCTGCACTGACGTTTTCCTGATTAATGTTCCGTTGCACGCAATTAAAGATTTAGTTAATCACACATATTGTGTATCCTAAATCATCCAATATATCTATTAATAAAAAAATAAATAACGTTATCTATCTATCTATCTACATTGATCGTCAACTGATCTTGCATAAACAAATTATTGTGCACTTGTGTAGTAATTTATATGTGAAAAAATGTACTATTATTTTTTTTTTTTAAATCTCTCACAGTTTAATATTATTAAGAGGTCCAAAGTATTGATTTTAAAAGTGTATAATTATGCTTCATGGACACTCTATTATACGAGGATGTCAGTCATGAAAATTATCTGATTACAAGATTAGTACGTTGGAGTGGCTCACACATGACGGCCGCTATATAAAGGTACTGAGGTCGTCAAGTTGGTATATGTCAGTAGCACAGTCTCCATCGATGATGAGAGTCCTATTGTATATAGGGTAAGTATATAATTATTCTCTTATTTATTTATATTTTATGGAAACAAACAGTACAGTATAAATTTTATAAATTTCAATTATTAATTATACGTTATTAATAAGTTTCCAATGCGTGAATTATAAATTTAAATCTATTATTAGCTATTAATAAATATGTATAATTAGGTGTTAAAGGCAATTGTAATATAAAATATACATACTGCCTTATTTAAATGTTGGTGTTTTATCGAAACGATTAAAATTTAAATGTTTTATTTTATTGTTGTACCTAGAACATAGTTTTGCGTAATGTGTTGTTGTTACATTGGTTGTTTTTCTAAATGGTATTTTCGTGTGATTTTCCTATGTAACATGTGATGAGAAACTTTTTAGTCTAAAACGATGTAGGGGCTCATGTATTATTTATCTAAACATTATTATGTTTTTAAAGTATAACAACTATTTCTACGTTATTAAACGTATACGGCTTTAGCTTAAAAGTAGGTATATATGAATAGCTCAATGCATGAGAATGGAACCGATGAAAATTAATTGACTAGGATATTCATAAACCGTTGGGCTATACTTAAACTACTTCAATGTTTAGTTGTTTATTCTTGTACGGAAAATTAAAGTCGTAAGTGGAAAAAATCATGAAAAAATATATATTAAGCAATTGACAATTTAATGTTTTTAAGTTGATTACTTACTAGTGCACATACGCCATTCTTCCATTGCGCGTATAACTCTTTAAGTTTTAAAACGTGAGAGTTGAATATAGAATCATGTGCACAGTGACATAAAATCTTAAGCTGCGTACCCATTCGTGTACAATGTACATAGGTATAACAATGTGACATAGCACCTTATTCCGCCTATATCTTCACTTCTTTTGTTATAAAATACAATAAAATACGCCACTGTCAAGATAGTGGCGTATTTACACAGCTGTAAACTTTAGGCTATTTTTAAAGCCGCTATTGTTACAGCCTATCTAGCCCACTGGTGAACCCACCACTGTATAAAAACAGCACAACCTGAACGGCTTTTAGTTTTAAGGACCTTATGCACATCGGATTTCCTCCACTCATACCTGTTTAATCAACCTTTTTTCTCAAATCGGACAATTTTTTTTAATAACTTGCCTCAATCACTTTAATCGAGCCTAGCATTATGGAAAATAGTCCTAAATAAATGGGACTGGTACATCTTGAGATTTGAACGAACAAACATTTTATAACATTAAAAAAGTATCAATTTCATTGATACCTTGGTTACAAAAAGTAATTAATATTATACGTAACTGAATTGAAATGGCTTGTATTTTATAAATACCGCGTCAATAAATGATGTCATTGTACATAAATGTAATATGTAAATAAGCGAATTATTTATCTACAATATATTCCAATGACTTCTGGAATAGATATGAAAATTATAGATTTACATAGTACATGCGATTTGCTAATCGTTCTGCGTTATGTACAGTGCACAATTTTCTTACATTAAAACCTTAACTAAAAACAAATAAAAAAATTAAAAAAAATATTATACAAGTCGTGACCGCGTGGAATGGTGGCAAGAATGCTAGCAGCATTTCCCCTTTGAATTGCAATTCCGATTCTCTGAGCGAAAAATGTACCAGCCCTCCTGTCACCAGTGGAGGGGAGTATGAGTAACAGTGTACTTATATACATAGTTATATATCTACTTAAATTTTACTTTTAAATATTTCGATAACAACTTCGTTGAATTTTAAAATTTCGGCGGACGAGCATATGGGCCACCTGATGGTAAGTTGTCACCAATTCCCATAGACATTGGCATTGTAAGAAATGGTTACCATCGTTTATATCGCCAATGCGCCACCAACCTTGGGAACTAAGATTAAGTCCCTTGTGCCTGTAATTATACTTTCTCACTCACTGTTCACGTCATTTCAATGTCAATGTTGTTTATTTATCTCCTCCTGTCATTGATATCGGCTATACGAATCTTAAGTACCGGGAAAAACCTTAAGTTAATTGCATATAAAGTATGTATAATTTTCCTCAATTGAAAGCTTATTATGTTTTCAAAAGTCTGATGTCTTTATTTCGCTCGTCTCATTATTCTCATTTTAATAATAAAAATTATAAAAAACATGGATTATCTATCAGTGACTAGACAAGGTTCTCTGTTAAGGTTCCAGACAAGAAAACCTCACTATACTGTACCTAGATCTACTTCGCTATTACTCCATCAATTGAGATGACGAATGGTCGTCGATTCTAAAAATTATCTTTGCACTACTCTCGTCAGCAGGGCCTGATTAATCACGTAGCAAGAGTAGCAATTCCTACGGGCCCACGCAAAAGGGAGCCCGCAGGGGCCTCTTTATGAATGAAAAAATATATTTTATTAATTTAAGAGAGATTTACTTTCATCAGATCATATTAGATCAAGGGCCTTCCGAAACAGCGGGCCCTGCGCTTGCTTAATCTGACCCTGCTCGTAAGTAAAATATTTGATCACTTAGTGCAAGTAAATACAGGCACAAGGGACATAACATCTTCGTTCCCAAGGTTGGTGGCATATTGGCGATGTAAGTCTATGGGCGTTGGTGACCTTACCATCATGTGGCCCATACGCTCGCCCGCCTTTCTATGCAATAAAAAAAATAAAAAAACATAAATAAACCATGTGGTGGTGGACACACGAACAGTTATAACAATATCAATTTTGATATCTATGCCACCTGGAAATTAAAACATGCACATAGCACGATACACCAAAGTCACGGAATACTCATAAATACCAAAAAAAAAAAAATATCCCTTGATATGCAATGGGGGGTCCATTATCAATATGTCATATTATGTATTTATCATGATAACGAATTATGATAGAGCAACGTAAGATTATTTTAGAAAAATATGGATGGATTATATTTTTATCAAGATAACATCTGAAAAACAATATGTCTGATGTCGATGACACGTCTGATATATCGAGATAGCTAGTGACATCTTTAACAAATAAAATTTTAGGAGTATCTCAGGTCATTTTTATTTTAAACTAGCGACTCGCCCCGGCTTCGCCCGGGAGGCAGAGAAAATATTCCTAAAAAATATCTGTCGTGGTATTGTCAGCTTTTAGCCACAGTAGGCGACAGCGGGGTCGCGAGGGCGCGCGGGCGGTTGCATCACGCGTTATTGTGATCGGTGTGGAGCCGCTTGAATTTATTTGGTGCGCGATAGTTTTAAAATTACGATAACTCCTAAGATCTTCATTTAAATTGGGTGGTGTAAAGTGCAATTATAATATACAAAAAATGCTTAAAGTAAAGGTATAAGTAGGTATGATTTATATATTATTAATAGTACATACATTTTTACAGTTTAATAATAGCAGGCTGCAACGCCCAGCTGAAGCAAGAAAGGCGTTTTCCAGATGATTTCATTTTTGGAACAGCCACAGCATCTTACCAAATTGAGGGGGGATGGAATGCCGACGGTAGGCACCTAATTATAATATAATAATTCTTAAGAAATACGTTTTACGGATACACTGATTGCAAGTTTATGCTTCGACTCAAATATTCAATTGGAGACTTCAGAGACATTTCAATACAATCATCCAAAATAGCACAATGGCAATACATTGATATTGACCGTAAATTGTGCAAACGCTTTTGTGCAAACCAGTGCACCAATGATACCACTTATATTTCATTTGCTCAACTTATGTTTAATGCTTCTGATCGGTATTTTTTTTTCTTATAGCACAGATAGGCGGACGAGCACATGAGCCACCTGGTCGTAAGTGGTCACCAACCTCTATAGACATTGTCATTGTAAGGGATGTTAACAAACAACATCGCCAATGCGCCACCAACCTTGGGAACTAAGATATAATGTCCCTTGTGCCTGTAATTACACTGGAATCCTCACCCTTCGAACCGGAACACAATAATACCTGAGCACTGTTGTTTTGCGGTAGAATATCTGATTAGTGGGTGGTACCTACCCAGACGAGCTTGCACAAAGCTCTACCATCAAGTAATTAGTGAAATGAATATCTATAGCTATGCTATAATATTGTTATGCTATAATTTGGTTATATAAAAATACTCTTCAAATACTTAACGCGCATTACGTATTTTTACGCAGAGTTTAATCAATAATACTATAAAATTATTATTGCGTGATTTTGATATGTGACCTAGATACGAAAGAGCTGATAGTTGATTTTACAAATATTTGTTTAAATAATAATATTAATCATTGTAATGTTATACAGGTAAAGGTGAAAACATCTGGGATCGTATGACTCACACTCAACCTCACGTCATCAAGGATAATAGTAATGGAGACATTGCTGGTGATTCCTACAACAACTATAAACGCGATGTTGAGATGATGAGGGAATTGGGTTTGGATGCCTACCGGTTCTCTTTGTCCTGGTCGAGAATTCTCCCAAGTGGCTTTTCGAACAATATCAACGACGCTGGAGTCACCTTCTACAACAATTACATCAATGAAATGCTTAAATATAACATCACGCCAATGGTCACGCTATACCATTGGGACTTACCACAGAAATTGCAAGATTTGGGAGGTTTTCTTAATCCACTCTTCCCTGAATGGTTTGAAGATTACGCACGCGTTGTTTACGAGAATTTTGGCGATAGAGTCAAACACTGGATCACGTTTAACGAGCCCAGGGAAATTTGTTACGAAGGTTATGGATGGTCTACCAAAGCTCCAATCCTTAATGTTACGGATATAGGTACTTACTATTGTGCCAAATATCTGCTTCTGGGCCATGCGAGTGCATATAAAGCTTATGTTAATGACTTCAAGGCCACCCAAAATGGTGAATGCGGTATTACAATTAGCGTCAACTGGTTTGGGCCTTTGACTGATAGTGCAGACGATGAATATGCAGCTGAACTAAAAAGGCAAGCTGAGGTAAGTTTATTATAAGAGTACTTCATAATTTACATGGTTAATGAAGGTTTCATAACTTTACGTTTTATTTTAAGTGGGGCTTATACGCAAATCCAATATTTTCTGAAGATGGTAGCTTCCCCAAGGAATTATCAGAGATCGTCGCAAAGAATAGTCTTGAGCAGGGCTACAAAAAGTCACGTATGCCAGAATTATCCGACGAAGAGAAAAAATACATTCAGGGAAGTTCTGACTTCTTCGGAGTTAATCATTACACTGGTTATTTAATATCAGCTGAAGACTATAAAGGAAGTTATATAACTCCATCGCTTCTTGCTGACATCGATGTAGGCACTTATGTACCACCAGAATGGCCTGCATCGGCTTCTTCTTGGTTAAAAGTAAGTCGGAAAGTTTTATTTTAAGCTTCAATTCTAACGACGTTCATTTTTAACAAATTATCAATAAACCCCTCGTCTTATTGCCCCTACTGCTGACAGGTGGTATATAATTAAGGTTTTAATGTAAATAATTCTGTAATAAAACATTATTTATGTAAACAATATGATTAAATAATTTTATTTATCTTCTTCCAGCTATCACCAAACAGTATATACAATAGTCTGACGCATCTCCACAACAAATATAAAAATGTAAAGTTCTACATAACTGAAAATGGTTGGTCTTCAACACCAGATAGTGAATTAGTAGACGATGACAGGATTTTGTACTATAGAACGGCTTTGAACTCCTTGTTGGATGCAATGGACGCTGGTGTTGATGTGAGAGGCTACATGGCGTGGAGTCTGATGGACAACTTCGAATGGATGGAAGGATACACGTGAGTATCAAATAGAATACATTTATGTAATTATTAAAATCTAGATACTCAACGAACGGCTAAGTCGCTACGTTTTGTATATCAGATCCACCACTCCCCATCAGATAACCACTTTGATTTTCTTATTCCTTATCATAATTAGTTCTTATCTCTCTTACATTTCATCTCATCTCCAGTAACTGTACACATTATGGACCGTTTAATTTGCTTTGCATCTCAAGGTATTTCAATAAAAGTTTCAAAACTTCCATTATAAAGAGCGCATGTATTTGGGTGCTCCCACACAGCAGTTATATAACGTTATAAAACATTGTATAACACAACAACAGTTTGTAACAGTGTGTAACATTTTGTTACAACATGTTAAGAATGTTACTTGTTATAAAGGTTCTCATACTGATTCGACTCAGTTCAGATCTGCATCAGTTTTGGGTCTGCCAATATGTATATACAACAAAACTTATAATTTGTTGTATCATGTTGTAATTAGTTGTATAACATTTCGTCACATGATGTTGTATAACATCACTAACAATTAATAACATTTGTTACAATTTGTTAAAAAAGTTCGACAACAAATGTTATGCAACTCCTCTGACGTTTTAAGAATATCAAATTTCGCCATTAAATTTATCAAATATTTCAGAGAACGTTTCGGTTTATACCATGTCAACTTCGAAGATCCGGCGAGGACGCGTACTCCAAGGAAATCAGCTTTCATTTACAAGCAAGTCCTGAAGACGCGTGTTATCGACCCGAACTATGAACCTGATACCCTCACAATGTGGATCGATGAAGGACATTAGACTGATTTTATTTATGCTAATGATGTAAATAAATTATTATAAGTGCAAAAAAACTTTTTCTTTTGAGAAATATTACCTTTTTTATAGTATAAGTAAGCAAGGGGACGAGCATAGTAAGGCACAACGCCCATAGACATTGGCATCTTAAGAGATGTAAGCCATCGCTTAGGTCGCTAAGAAAATAATTTAGTACAATTCCACAAGATTTCAACGTGCGTAATGGCCCTGGATCTCCGAGTCCGGGACTCGGGATTGCAAATTTTAAGCTAGCCACTTGTCCAATGAGGGAGATATATAATATAGATACTTAAAACCCATAGGTTGTTTGACAAATTCAAATTCAAAAAACTTTATTCAATATAGAAGTCTTACATTTACTGATTGTTATAAATCTACCACCGGTTCAGAAATAAACACCTCCTGAAAGGAACCAGCGAAAGAAACTATTCAAATTCAAATTCAAATTCAAATATCTTTATTCAATGTAGAAGTGTTACACTTACTTATTGATTGTCATAAGTCTACCACCGGTTCGGAAATATACACCTCAGACCTGAGAAGAACCGGCGAAAGAAACTCAGCGGGATTTTTTTTTTCATCTCATTTTTTACAATATTTATATAATATATAATAACAATACAATAATAATATTCTTCTTTAATTGAAACAGCCTGGAGGCGATCGTTTCATTCCCAAGGTGTGCAATCATCTAAAAAGTCATTGATTGTATAATATCCTTTAGCACACAAGCGTTCCTTAACAACTCTTTTAAATTTCACAATAGAATATTTTTGAACGCTTTCTGGGCTTCATGGGCTTATTTTATTTACAACTCACCTTTACAATAAAGGCAATTTGTACATTAACAGAATAATGTTTTTCTGGAATCGATCGTTTTATTCTATAGGTGTGCAATGACATATTATGGATACTCTACGGTTCCCATCACAACGGATGCAAAAACTCATCGAAGACGAGAACATCTTCTTTGTTGTCTTTCCGGAACATGTCGAGTATTCATAAATATTGCATTGAAACAGAAATAATTAGTTATGCAAATATGATGCATACATTATCAAGTCAATAAGCCGTCACAGTAACCCGGCGCCGGTTTTGTGATAAAATGACGCGAGTGAAGTGATTCAAGATGATCTTTGATTATCATCAATACAAATAATGTAATGTTTGTTTTTAATTATAAAAGAATACATATTATTTTATGGATATTACTAATATTTATATTTACCACTTCAATTATATACCCAAGGGGCCAGGATCGAATCTGCGACTTTTACATCGCTAGGCGGCCAGTTAACCATTGAGCTAACTGGGAACTGGCGACCTGGGAATTGAACCCAGGAACACCGGGTCTGCGACTTTATCTAGCCACTAGACCATCGAGGCAGTATATTTTGTACCCTATTCCAATCGGATAATATTCATCTATTATCTTATCAGACAATATTGGCACAAAATGTTATGTTAAATTCTCTATGAAAACTCTTGAATTAAACTTTAACAATTTGATCTGATGTGCAGCTTACAAATTGCCGTTGACAAGTAACCAATTCATAGTAGTGGAAGACTTCATATAGAAAATGAACGCCTGATAATAAACA
The DNA here is from genome assembly GCA_963151315.1 of Nymphalis c-album. NCBI lineage: Eukaryota > Metazoa > Arthropoda > Insecta > Lepidoptera > Nymphalidae > Nymphalis > Nymphalis c-album. The sequence goes on from OY720609.1 coordinate 7,310,774, forward strand.
CCGAGCAAATACATATTTTTGTGTGTTTGCGTAAGTGTTTGTGCTAGACGTTAATATTAAGCTATGTATAACTTTTAGAAATATGACAATTTATTAAAAAGTACTAAATTGTCTATGTCGTCATCCTGATATCTTTGATTAGATGACTCTGACAATTGACACGTAAATAGTGGAAAATTAATTAAACAACACAATAGTCATATAGCAACAATAAAAGAAAAACAAACTACATCATTTCATTGTTTTTATTCTTATTATTATATTTAAATAACTTTGAAATTTTAGCATCAGTCCACAGTTAACAAATTACATAATTTTGTTCGTGTCTTTATAGCTACACAAGCGTTGTAGTTTTGCGTTATCATTATCATGTAATTATTATCTACGTACATATATCGCCTGTATCTGCATTCACAGTTGTATTGCTGAAGTGATATGATGTTAACTGTGATTTTAGTTTTAATTAGGTAAGTTAATTTAATAACGATAATAATGTTTTGAACATATTTAAGCAGAAATAGTTACAAATATTTGAGCAGAAATTTTTGTTAGTTACTTAATAGTTAATTTATGGATTACAATTGCTTGTCGAGTCATGATTTTGCATAATTAAAAGTAACAGCCTGTAATTGTTCCACCGCTTGGGCGTCTCGTATTTAGAGGATTCTAGCGTATTCCATCATGCTGTCCCAGTGCAGGTTGGTGGGTGACACACGTGGCAGATTTTCATTCGACACTCACGTCCTCCTTTACCGTCAAACACGTGTTGAATTATTATTAACACAAATTAAACACATGAAAATGCAATTGAATCTGCAATCTTTATTAAGATTCACGTGTTCTTACCACTGATCCATGTCAGCTCCACTGAGACTTGAATTTTATTTTAACTATTCTTTGTTTTATCGTCATTCTGTTTTTTCTAATTTAACAGCTGTCACAACATGTTATTATCTATTTATAATTGTACTACCAAGTGGTCTTATGTTATTTTTCAGGGTACCGTAGCCAATTTTATTTTATTCTTTTGTTATATTGTATTTTATTCTTGTAAGGAAACTGTTTCGTGGTAAAGACGATAATTAACTCCATCTAGGAATTATGATTACAATAAATCCTTAAAATCGCGTAGTTCCCGTAGCCTATGTTACTCGATGATAATGTAACTTTACATTGGTGAAAGAATTAGAAGAGAAGAGAAGATTTAAAAAAAATGGTTTTGTGGTTTAGGCCTTAACGCGTAACAAACAAACTCATATTCACATTTATAATATTAGTAAGATGATAGATACTTATCTCTGAGTGTCTGTTACGCTTACACGACTAAATGACTAAGCCGATTTTGATGAAATATGGTTTGAAGCAAGCTTGAACATAGGCCGGAAAGAAGGACATAGGATACCTTTTTATACCTGACACCTGTTCTGAACAGTACATGACAGTGTTGCAGGAATAAATGGCTGGACAGACACGAAAGTGAGAAGATTTCGAGATGGATTCTTATTTGGGGCAGCGACGTCTGCGTATCAGGTGGAGGGAGGCTGGGATGTTGACGGTGAGATGTTGATACATAAGAGAAATGATTTTAAAATAATTGACTTTATTAACAAACACTGTCAATCTAACTTTATCTCTTTCTATCATTTTTGATTGCACATTAGAACGAAAAAGACACAGCAAGTTAATATATAATGGCTTTCGACTGCATAGTCAGTAACTCTTGTGAGGTAATGTATACGGGTCTACAACAGGATCCTAGAAAACATTCAAAATGCCTCAGTTGCTGTTTGCAAAAATTGTAAAGGAACGCTTGTATGTTGTGTCATACAATTAATGAATTTGTGGATGATAGCACACCCTGGGAATGAGACGATCGCCGCATTGTTGTTTCTATTTTTTATTTTTTTTAATTACAGGCACAGGGGACATACCATCTTAATTCCCAAGGTTGGTGGCGCATTGGCGATGTAAGCTATGGTTAACATCTCTTACAACGCCATTGTTTATGGGTTTTGGTGACCACTTTGGTAAGTGGTCACCAACGCCCAGTTCAGGTGGCCCATATGCTCGTCGGCCTTCCTATGAAATAAAATAATAAATAAAAAAAAACAATACATGATGCATAAAAAATTAAAAACAACGGGTTGCACTCCGGGAGTGCCGTCCGAAGTGAAAACTTGAATATTATCGTTGTGCATTTTTGATATTTTGGTATGGTTAGGGAAAAAAATTGCACGAATTGCTTTAATTGTAATTGCTTAATGATATACGATAAGATAAAACTATAAAAGTACTATCATTTATGTGATAAAATACAATATTCCTTTATTGCGCTATCGTACACAAACATGACAATTTATATTACATAAAAAATTTAACACTTCAGAATCCGTCTTACGAATTTTCAATCAGGGTCACGTGACCTGACGTGAGTTTAACATTTTTTTACCAATCACAACAAAGTACACAACGCCGCTAAAGAAGTTTTCACTTCAAAAACAAAAATCAACCCGCTGAGCTTCTTTCACCGCTTCTCCTCAGGGCTGGGTGTTTCTTTTACAAACCGGTGGTTGTGTCTAGTTTCAATCAAAAATACAATCAATAAGAAAGTGTAATATTTTAAAATTAAATAAAGTATTTTGAATTTGAATTTAGAATTGATAAAAATCATACGGAATTAATAGTAATCAAAATGTTTTATTACGATTTGCAACACTACATATAGTTGTGATTTTACATACGGAGTCACTTATAAATAAATAAATAAAAATAAATGAATAAAATCATTTATTTTCGACCAACAGGGATCATATAGACAAAGAAGTGCCAAAACTTAAGAAGCGGAAATTTTGTAAAACGCTTTAGCTTTATAGGTAAATTAAAATACATAATAATAATTAAACAATAACTACTTCCAATTTTACAACAACAGATATGTTATCTGTATGTACTAATAATATAAACATACATACAAGTAATTATAAACTAGATACTTATCCTAACTATTAAAAAATATATGTCGGCACAGAGGCTGACATTCTTCTTAAAAACACACAGCATCACTTTATATAATTGCAATGCAAGATGTGCACCGGGCAACAGATGTCGAAAGAATGACTGCTCGCTTATTTTATTTTTTTCCTGAATGAGTGTATGCTGTTGGCTCTACTGGCCTTTACAGCGTCACCGGGCGTTGGGGCGAGTACTAGACTGTGCTTTGAAATTTGAGCCGTCTCGGGCTCCAATGAGATCGCACCTCGGCTCAGGACGTAGTCGTTTAGTCGAGCGCTGCTTTTTATAGGGTTTTAGTGGTGGGTAGTTGACTGTTGCACGTGCTGCTTTTAAAACAAGGTGGCGACGCCACAATATCATATACAAAATAAACAATATTTGTACTTCTATATCTAAACATTGAAAACTACAGCATAATCTTTTCAGTAATGATTATTATTAACAAAAACCTATGTACAAACAGACAAAGGCGAAAATATATGGGACAGATTCCTGCACGAGCACCCGGGCGTGATAGCGGACGGTAGGAATGGTGATGTTGCCTGCGACTCCTACCACAAGTACCAGAGGGACGTGGAGATGTTGAGAGAGTTGGGTGTTGACCATTATAGATTTTCCATATCATGGAGCAGAATTCTGCCGACTGGTAAATAAGTATTTATATATTTAAATAAGGATTTACTAATTAATTTTGTATGTTCTCATTTTTTTATAGCATAGGTAGGCGGACGAGCATATGGGCCACCTGATGGTAAGTGGTCACCATCGCCCATAGACATTGGCATTGTAAGAGATGTTAACCATCGCTTACATCGCCAATGTGTCACCAACCTTGGGAACTAAGATGTTATGTCCCTTGTGCCTGAAGTTACACTGGCTTACTCACCCTTCAAACCGGAACACAAAAGTAATGCTGTTTCGCGGTAGAATATCAGAATCATTTAGTCTCATTACTTTAATATTAATTTGCGTTGATATTATTAATAATGGAAGTTGTCAGTGACATGGCTACCATTTTTGGGGCACAGTAAAAAAAAAGTCCCTTTACCTTATCTATTGCTTAAGCAACCTGGACTCTCAACCGTCGGAAGAAAAGTATTTGTTGAAGCATTTAGGATCTTTTTCGAAAATATTTATTGATGCTGGGGCTCCCATGAATCAGGGGGCCCCGTGTGACGTCTCTGTTTTATTTTATTTTATTTATTTATTAACACCAACAAGACATACATTAACAAAAGCGAGTAAAACATAATTAAACAACTAATATTAAAATCTAAATGTTGTCTTAATTATAGGTGTTACACACATTTCAAAGCAAAATAGACACAACATGCAGGTAAAATTACAAATTAAAAGAATTATATGATGAATAAAAATTTAATAAATTACATTTAAATTTCACAAGGCTATCACAAAATATGTCAATATCCATCTTTCTATCTAAATTCTTTTTATCTATAGTGGATGACGTAGTAGAAAGAGTACAATTATTTTTTGTTAATTTATAGATAGCATTGTAACTCAACATTAATCTATTAATTGGAGAGTAGCGTCCTTGACGTGAGCGTGTAGGTTTTTCTACAAATGGAGTATAAGACGACGGTCTTAATGTCCTCACCGGTGCACGAATATTTAATTGTTTCAATAAACAGGGACTGTCAATGACACCATTCACCAATTTATACAGGAAAGTGAGATCATGGAGCCGTCTTCGATCCGAAAGTGAATGAAGTTTAAAGAACTTAAGCCTGTCTTCGTATGTCCTAAGAGTTTTGACTAGTTTAAGATCAAAGCACAAATGCCAAAGAAATCGTTTTTGAATACTTTCTATTCTTTGTGAATAAATATTGAAGTGAGGATTCCACACAACACTGCAATATTCTAAAATGCTACGTACCAAGGCTGAATAAATAATTAATTTAGAGCGTGAATTCTTAAATTGCTTGCAGTTACGTAAAAAGAAGCCAAGAGTCTTAAAACCTTTGTTTGCAATATTGTCAATGTGGATATTATACCGAAGTTTATTATCGAGTATAACTCTGTTGTATTGGCACTGATAGACCATGGAAACTTCACTCACTTGTGCTATATAAACTCGAGTTAATTTATAAGAGCCGCTTTCCATTCATTATCAAGAAAAACTGTATCCAATGTTGGCATCATACCTTACCCCATACCTTGAATGGATCTGTCATATAATTTATTGTATTTTTTAAGGTTTTTCGAACGAAATTAATGAAAAAGGTTTGGAATATTACGAAAATTTAATAGACGAACTCCTGAAATACGATATAAAACCAATGATCACGTTGTTTCACTTCGATTTGCCGCAACCGCTCCAAGATTTGGGTGGTTGGGCCAATCCGCTCTCCGTCGAATGGTTCGAAGATTACGCTAGAGTTGTATTCGAAAAGTTTGGCCCCAAAGTCAAATATTGGATAACAATTAACCAACCCAACTCCATATGTGTGGACGGTTATGGTGGGATCGAGTTTGCGCCCGCGGTTGGATCCAGTGGTCTTGGGGATTATTTGTGTATTAAGAATGTGTTGTTGGCGCATGCGAAAGCGTATCGACTGTACGAGAAGGAATATAAAGCTAAACATAAAGGTATATTATAATTATTTACTTAGTTATATGCCTATAACATTATTTACATGATTAACAAATGAATAACTACGTAAAGCTTAACTTGCTTATAACCTTTGATAGACTACCGAATTTTATGAAATAGGCACTAAATGGTAGTTAGACCTTGAAATAAATGCTGTCTTTAATAAAATCTAATTACATATCTATAAACAGAACAATAGGCTAAAAAAAACAACAACTCTCAATAACTTAAAAACAGGAAGTTATTTAAAATCGCAGACAGACATTTAAATTGTATCTATTTGTATATATTTAAAAACACATTTAATCCGCAATCAACAGTGATTCTTTAGTATGACTCAGTTTCAGTCCTTAGTCTTAATAATTATAGAGTTATTTAGCAACTTTGCATATGAAAAAAAAATGAACTTATTATTTCATAGACAAAATGCTTGCTTCTTTTAAGGTTAAAAAGTTTAAGATTTTATTAGTGTTGTACACTAAAGGTGCGTATGTGTGTGTGTGTGTGTAAATGTGTGTTACAATAAAGTTTATATGTTAATAATAATTTCGTCATTATATTTGAATTAGGTTCCGTGGGGATATCTTTGGCGTTAAACTGGGCTGACTCATACGATAATACGACTGATAATATTGAATCGACTGATTTATACAGGGAGTTCACGGTGAGTTATCTTTTTAATTACAGATTATATTCACGCTTGAAATAGTTTACGATATTCTTATATGAGCACAGATAAGGGAAATCGGATTTAATAATTTAAAAAAAAACTGTCGTTAATTTCGTTTTAGTGTAATTATTATTGTAGTAAAGATTATCATATTTGTTTAATAAATGTGAAAATATGTTTGCTAGAACATGGAACTTAAATAATATTTAAAATGGTGTTGTATTCATAGCATGTGGTGTTAACTTAACATCAGGTGGCCCGGGTAAATACCCGCCCATACATTTACCGTTCTATAAAAAAAGCATTTTAATTAAAACTGTGTTATTAAGACATTAAGACAAGTAACGTTGCGGATAAAGGTCCCTTTGCAGCGTGGCATTGATTGGCAGAGTCACCATTTAGAATTATAATCATTTCACATGCCTCAAGGCCCCCTCACCATAAGGGCCCTGGTGTACCTCTATGATAGCTATGCCACTGATTATCACTTATACATTATTGGTTTACAATTAATAACTTGGTCATAAGTTTAAATATTCACTTACTGAACGAATTTATTAATTTACAGATCGGCTTATACATGAATCCGATATGGTCGAAAGGAGGGGATTTCCCGGCTGTAGTCAAAAAGAGAGTCTTACAGAGAAGTATTGAACAGGGTTACCGTAAGTCAAGACTGCCAGAGTTCAGTTCAGAAGAGATAACTCTTTTAAAAGGTAAGACTATTTCATTATACACAGTAAAAAATGTGATGAAGTCATAAGAAAACATTTATGAATACTTGGACGCATCGGCCGATTGAGTGGAAGAGAGATAGATGCGTCACAACCACAAGCCGAACGCTAATGCCGATCGTGCTTCTCTATCGCTTGTATCGCGCTCTCGCTTGCACGCGCGGCTTAGGCGGAACGTGACAATGAGTCATGCTTTTTCGTGCGTTCCATTTATAAGACATTATCACGTAAAAACTTTGTGTTACAAGCATTCATCAAATACACAAACTTGTCAACAACAGGTTCAGCAGATTTCTTGGGAGCGAACCACTACACGACGACATTGGTGAAGAAAGCAGAGAAACGCCTTCCGTCTCCTTCTATCGATGACGACATGGGCGTTGAACTCAGCCAAGGATCGGAATGGAAAACTTCTCAATCGAGTTGGTTAAGGGTAAAGATCTTTAAAGCCTTACCATTTCTTTTCACAACAAGAAAGTGCTTTTATCTGAGAGTTGATGCCACCTGATGGTAAGTGGGCACTAACGCTCATAGACATTGGCAGTGTAAGAAACGTTTACCATCCTTTACATCGCCAATGGGCCACCAACTTTGAGAACTAACATGTCATGTCCCTTGTGCCTGTAATTACACTGGCTCACTTACGCTTCAAACGGGATCACAACAATAACAAGTAATGCTGCTTAGAATATCTAATGAGTGGGTGGTAACTAACCAGACGAGCTTGCATAAAGCTCTACCACCAAGAAACTAATTGTTATCTAAAACATTTATTGGGGATTATGAGAAAGTTCTCTTACGTTGGTAACAATTTATTCATCAGAAATTTTATAACCAGTTTTTGTATGATGTGGTCCTTCGACTACAGAAATTGAGGCAATTTTATTTTTGTCCCAGTCAGCGTAGACTGGCTTATTCTTATCACAGTTTTCTACCAGGACCGAACGGTGACCATTATATAAGCCTTTCCATGTCATAAAACATATATTACAAACTAAGACAGAAAACAGTACGATTATCAAGCATAATGTCTATGTTGCATTTAACTTTATGTCTACCAGGAGTTGAAGAATACATTATTATTGTCGCTTTTATCTATCTATATATATATTTTGACAACTACCTATACATACGTCACCGATATCACAGGAATACTCGTTAATGTGTTGTTATGTTTTGCTACAAGATTTTCTAAGTTAAATCCAATTTATAAAAAAGAAATTTGTAATTTATAAAATTTATAAAATGTAATTTGCAATTGCTTTTGGTTCTTAATTATGTAATTCTAAGTCTTGATTACATTCCGTTTTGTGTAACTTAATAAATAAATAAATACATTTGATTGTTAGAGTAATATTGTTATGGTTTTGTAGAGCGCGCCCTACGGACTTTACAAGATGAGTCTCCACATCAACAAAGTCTACGACTACCCGCCGGTGTTCATCACAGAACACGGCTGGTCTACAACGAAGGGTCTGAAGGATTCCTCTAGAGCTAAAATCTTGAGGGATTATTTCAACGCTCTCCTATTAGCCATCGAAGACGGAACTGATGTCAAGGGTTACACGGCGTGGAGTTTGATGGACAACGTCGAATGGACGGCTGGTACCAGGTAATAATAATGATGTACTTTATTGTAATCCAAGATGGCAGCGGACACGTTAAAAAAGTTGGATCAATTTAGTAGAAGTTTAGAAGTTATACTTCTTTCATTCGATCCCATCACTAAGTCTCATTGAAAACTTAAACATAAAAATAATATATGATTTTTGTTTAATTTTAAATTAAATACTTATCAATATAAAAATAATAAAAAAAAAATTTACTTATGCAATTTTACAGCGAACGTTTTGGATTATATGAAGTAAACTTCGATTCTAAGGAGAAAACAAGAAAGGCTAGGTTATCAGCACTAGTTTATAAAAGAATTATAGAAGAAAGAATAGTGGAGGAGAACTGGAAGCCAGATAATCTGAATATTTCTATAACGAAAAGGAAAAAATATCTAAAAGTGGAGTTATGATAATGTGTTTTATAAAATAAAACCTTTTTGTTTTGAAACTTGAATTTACAAGTTGGTAATTTTAACAGGTAAAGTAAGCAACGGTGTGATATTTATAAATTTCTAAGCCATTTGTTCTAATTAAAACCATTTCATTCATAAAAAAAAACCTTTTTGTTGTAATTATTTTGTTTCCGTTTAATAACTTGACGTACTAAATTTGATTTCGTTCATGAATTTAACGAAAATTAATTTATTCGAAACTTACAAATTAAACTATCATTGCAAACAAAAAAAACTAGCATGTACTTTTTTTCGTAAAAGCGCCATCTATGTGTACTAATATTAATTACATGGTGTTCGATAAAAACACATTTTCAAGAGACGTCATTACTATTGAACAATAGATGTCACTAGTGCTGCAATATAGATTTAGTTCAGCTATTTATTAATAGATGACATTTACATAAAATATAAAAAGAGCCCATCTATAGGATTTTAATCAAAGTTTTGGTGCTTTTTGGTCAAAATGACCTACCGTCCGACCTCAAGTCAAGAGTGAAGAAGAGATTTACTTTTTATTTTAAACGGCGGACTGGCAAAGGGGTCTGCTGATGGGAAGTAGTGTTCACCACCGCACCGCATTGACATAGTCGCTGTAAAAAATATTAAACATTCATTATGTCGCCAATGTGCCAACTGTTTGCATCTGTGCTAACTGTTTGCTCTTGAGCACTAGAACTGAGCAGTCGGCAAGAATATTGGTCGTAGTGTTTAACCTAAATCCTCTCCTAAGAAATGATAATAATGGTCAAAACTGCATCAACATTGAACATAAATATTTAGCGAATAAACGGACAAATGAATAATTTTATTCTATTTAGTTTAATATAGACGAACCGTGATGGCTCAGTGGTCAGAAGACGTGAATGGTAACTGATGATTCCGAGTTCGAAGGGGGAGAGAACTGAATATTCATGTTAATTTGTGTTTATTGGACCAGCGTGGAGTAGCAAACTTTCATTTCAAAGGAGCACGCCTTAGCTCACCAGTAGGATATGTATAGACTGTTACTACTACTAAATATAAACTATATTAAAAAACAAAAAAAAAATATACCTATCAAACATTTTCATACAACAAATATAACTTAACAAGTTTATATCCCTTGCACGGTCATATGTATTACGTAACGCTTAAATAAACAGACGACACTAACAAAACAACAATAGATTATCCAATTTTTACACTCATTATATTCGGTATTTAGTTTATTTTATAATGTAAAGCAAAAAATAACAACAATAGTCGAGAGGGGTGATTGAAAAAAAACTATATTCAAACAAACGCCGCGGGTGGTGGGACACACAAACAATTATTTAGTAACACTGATTCCTTAATCATTGCCATTACAAATTGTACTTTATTACATCATAATAAAGTTGTATTTAATTATTATAGTTTTTATAAAGGACTTGAGAGTCAATGAGTCGTGGCTACCTTAACTATGGCGAGTGCACTTAGATTTGAAATCCGATCGCGTTGATTCGTTTCGGCAGACGCATTATGTTTTTGCATAAAATCCGAAAATGCTATTTATATTGTTTAAATTAACATATAAATAAAAGAAATATCTCCTTATATATTTTATATAAGTGTACCATAAATTACATAAGGAAATTTAATGTGAGATTATCGTATATGTGACTCCTGTTAGTTGTATATGTTTTAATAACAGAATCAATGAAAGTGTTCAAAATGCCTCTGTTGTTATAATGAAAAAAGCGACACAATTATTGAGTGTATCCATGATAGCCCAGTTTGCTAATAAAACGATCGCCTATTGGGTATTTGTTTGCTTTTTTGTTCTAAAAATTACATGATACTGTCAGAAAACCCGCTGAGATTCAATCACCGGTTCTTCTCAGGGTATTTTCAAATTTGACAACCAGTATGTAAGATTCTGTAGATGATTGCACACCTTGGGAATGAAACGATCGCCTCCAGGTTGTTTCAAATAAGGAAGAATATTATTATTGTAAAAAATCTATAATTGTAAAAAATGAGCTGAAAAAATACCCGCTGAGTTTCCTTCGCCGGTTCTTCTCAGGTCTGAGGTGTTTATTCCCGAACCGGTGGTAGATTGTCTTGTCTGTAGATGATTGCACACCTTGGGAATGAAACGATCGCCTCCAGGTTGTTTCAAATAAAGAAGAATATTATTATTGTGTAAATCTATAATTGTAAAAAATGAGCTGAAAAAAAACCCGCTGAGTTTCTTTCGCCGGTTCTTCTCAGGTCTGAGGTGTTTATTTCCGAATCGGTGGTAGATTTATGACAATCAATAAGTAAGTGTAGCACATCAACATTGAATAAAGATATCTGAATTTGAATAAATAAAGAAATTTGATTTTGTTGATGATATCCCGATTCAGCGTAGGAGTTATTATAGTTTTTTTTTTATGAGAGTGTACAAACTCCATAAACGGTATAATCACAGTCACAACTTCACAAGGTACATAATAGGTAGGTATATTTTTGGCTTTATATACAATTTCTTTTTTGATTTAAAATTTAGTTTAGATGATAATTCAGTATTTTCATAGTTCCTATTTATATCGAATAGTTAGACAATAAGTTTTTGTTTTTGTTTTGAAATGTTGTGTACGTCTATAATTGTCACTCATATCAGATGTAATAATAGCATTAAGTTGTCAGTTTATAAGTGTTTAATATGTGTGATGTTGATGTACCTTTTAAATAAAATCATAAAGTACATCTTAGTTTCCAAGGTTGGTTGGCGATGTAAGCGATGGTTAACATTTCTTACAATGCCAATGTCTATGGACGTTAATAACCACTTACCATCGAGTGGCCCATATGCTCGTCCGCCTTCCTATTCTATAAAAAAAACATAGGATATCGAAGTGATAACTTGGTGGTAGGGATTTGTGCAAGCCCATCTAGGTGGTACCACTCGTGATATAAACCGCCATACTGCAATACTTAGTATTGCGTTCCAGTTTGATGGATTGAAACTATTAATAAAAAATATAATAATGTAATCATAATATTCGCATATTAAGTACACATTGTTATTCAAAAACGCCGACAAAACTATATATAGATTACGTAACCTTTTATATAAAAACGTTATGTAAAACAATTGCTTGCGACAATAACAATTGTCGTTCAATTGTTTTTTGCTTGTAATACATAATTTATATTGTATTAAAAAAAAATGTCATTTTTAGTGACATATATTTTTTACTATATAATTATATAAAGACGCCGACGGCTTCTATATATAGATTGTGTCCTTTTATATAATAAGAACGTTATGTAAAATAAGTGCATCGGACAACACAATAGACGCTTGCATTTTTACCCTTTTTACCCTGCCTTTCGCGCCGCAGGTCGTGGGTTCGATTCCCACCCAGGACAGACATTTGTGTGCATGAACATGTCTGTTTGTCCTGCGTCTGGGTGTAATTATCTATATAAGTATGTATTTACAAAAGTAGTATATGTAGTATATCAGTTGTCTGGTTTCCATAGTACAAGCTCTGCTTAGTTTGGGATCAGATGAACGTGTGTGAAAAATGTCCCAAGATGTCCCAAGATATTATTATATTGAATTAAAAATAACTGTCTTCTTAGTAACGATTTATATACATTTGTTCTAAATAGATAAGTATATTATAGTATATATAACATATGTATGTTCAAACTGTGTTTTAAAATGTAGATTTTTAATCTATATAAATATAATGATTGAGGTCTGCAGTTGTGCGCGCATCACGGAAAAACTACTGGATAGATTTCAATGAAGTTTTCTTAATTTTATTTCTTAGACACTTGGCCCTTATCATAAAAATATATTGCAATATCTTCATTTGAAACAACGATTTGTATATGCACGGCGTGTTCAGTGATTTTTATTTAAACAAAGTATATTTTGCTTGCGTTCTTTTTGATGTTTTTTTCCTTCGTACATAAGAAAACTTTGTTAATGTATCGAGCAACGCGGACGAAGTCGCGGGTATCAGCTAGTTGATTATATTACTGCATTTCTGTCACAACAAAAAGCACCTCATCCTTCTTTATATCCTGCTAAATTCGAAATTTGGTAGACAGAGTATGAATCCTATTTCATTATAAGACTTTACCTTTGACCACCATTATTTCACTCTACTGTAAGACGCGTAAAGGAACTTCGTTCAAATTATATGTATGTATATGTAAAACGATCTTTTAAATAGTTAACAAATAATTAATGAAACATTTTCATATAATATCATAGTATATTATACAATAGGCGCTAAGGGCTTATTGTATAAAGGTAAATAGGTGAGGTAAGGTAACATGAAAGTCGACTGAAATCATTTATATAATATTTTCTTTTAAAATTGCCTTCAGTGAGGCGACGAGATGAAAACATATAACATAATATAATATGAAATACTTCAGTCTGAGGCTTTTATTATATTTGTTTGCGTGAAATATGGACGAGGTGATGTGACGAGAGGCTCGCTAGTTGTGGAAGAGGTTTTATATATAATTAATATTTTATTATTACTATATTCGACCGAATGTATCAATACTTTGAGCCGGTTTAAAAAAAAAATCGTGTCATCGGCCGTCACAGATGAATATTACTTTTTGGCGCGAATTTTGGGTGCTTCGAATATACAATTACGTTGTTATTTATTTAGTTGGTTTTTGTTAGCATTTAAAGCAATTTGTGGTATTGTTATTTGTTATTATTTGTTTTATTAAAGAGTCAAATAGTAATTTGTATATTCAATTTTAAAATGTATTTTTTTCTACTCGTCGGTAAGAATTGGTAATTTCATGGTCTAGTTGTATGTGAATTTGAAATTCTCAGGATTAACCGGGGTGAAGAAATGTGTGTGCCTCAAATTGGTCACATATGTTAGCAGAGTAAAGTAAGCCAAATTTTTTCCTAACGGGGAGACCATTGTCAAGATCATATTGTTTTTTTTTTAAATTGCTAACGGCCGAATACTGAAACGTCATTCAAAATGAAGTGGGACTTAATTATTTGGAACGTCATTAATTTCAAAATTTAGTATGCGAAATTTGAAATTAATGGCGTTCCATATAATTAAGTCCCACTTCATATTTGAAAGACGTTTCAGTATTCGGCCATAAGTGAGCTTAAATTATGTATGGACATCGATTATCACCGTAAGCACCAATTAGCTTTAATAAGCAAAACTCGTGCTCACTATCATCGCTTTGTATTCAGTACTCTATTAAATAATTTCATTATATTTAATTTTATAAGGTTTGAAAAAAAAAACAATACATTGCCTATAAGAAATTGTGCAGAGATCTAAGTGGCCTTACCCTCTTACATTTCAATTTCAATCTACGATTTTACGACAATTTAACTGTCTAAATGTTAATATAGTACTTATATTTAAGAAAATAAACATTTATTTTGTTTGACGTTCAATAGTTAACAGATTAAAAATCGTTACATGAATATATTAGATTTAAAAAAAAACATTTGTAAATTACAAGTGTCTAAACTGTATATACAATTTATTTTGTATGCAGTATATGAGAACATTTAGCATGACTTTCTGTCAAATATTTATCAAACAATATTTGGAGTAACTTAATATATCATTATATTTAAAAAAAAGCCATCTCCATACCAATCCAGCATCCCTCCCCTCGCCACAGTGATACATCCCGGCTATACCTCTCACGTCGCTGACAGCGCAACTCAACCTTAAGAAATCCGCTTCGAGGTTATATATATAAAAGCTAAGTCGACCTGTCTTTATGTTACTATTCAGTTTTATTACGTTAGAATACTATTAAGTTACCACCATATGTTTTATTTGTCATGTTAAATGACTTTTAATGTGTGTGTAAGGTAAAAAGATTTAGATGTCCTGATTTTCGAATTGAAGTTCAAATTTCGAACACCATTCACTTCCGTCCCGATATTTCATGACCAGACTGGAAGAGCCCTAATTGTTATAAACGATTAACTAACGTCGAATGCCCCGACGTCACACATGCTGCACCTAGACCCGCGTATGTAACGCGTCGATAATGTTGTAGTAATTTCAAGTAAAGCTGAGTCCAGACATATGTGTAACTCGAAGGGAAATTCAATTCAGTAATAACCGTGATTACTCTACTTATATCATATTCCTTTTCTGGGTCTTTTTTACTCGCGTCCTGTAATTGATTGAGGCTTTTTATGCCTTTGTCTCATAAATATATATAAAACTCTAGAAGCATCTTTATGTTAAATATTCAATTTATTTACTTTTCTTAAATAGAGTTCCTATTGTGACTGGCTCATTTGTTTTGTAGTCATCTGGTTAGTAGGTATAAAAGGCTTGAGCTACTGAGGATCTAAGGGCGAGTCCACAAAAAGTTCATGGGATTTTTGGAGAACAGTCCGAATTATGAAAGTTGCCACTGCTAACATTACAGTGCCTCGAAAAGACGGTTCTACACCTGAACTGATTTGCCATTCTATATAATATGGTAATGAGGGTTCAAATCCTACATTGGTTTTAGTTCACACACTTGTGCAATATTCTCTTGACCCTGGCCACCTTTAGGAGGAATCTTTATCTATTCAAGATTAGTATCTCTTGAGAATGGTCATTTTCCATTGAGATGCCAGGGTGTGCTGGCAGATCGAGATGACCAATTACTTAGAACAGGTGATTATTACCAAAGATTGCGAGCTTAGCCCAAGATAATAGGCATTCACGTAGGCCCAAGATAATAGGTAACATGCGCAAGCGATTCCGTGGCGCTCCACGTTCAGACAGAAAGGGTACCGCTGGTTTTTGGTGGGTATTCCTATATCGGGGCGCATTTGGTGCCCTGGACAACGGCTGGATACTCCCACTGTATCAGTGGGGGAAACGCGTAATGCGTTTTTCCAGCGATAAAAAAAGAAGGATAAAAGGCATTGAGTTAGCAAGTGGTTCATTTGTTGTTGTAATTCATCTTGTAATTAACCAAACATCGCGAGGAAACTTGTATGTAAATGTGTATAGACCCACTCTCAACTCTTTTTGAGAGGAGAAGAGGACTTCTCCAAACAGCAGCGCTTTTCTAATTCACTGCATTACTCACAAGTGAAATGTTGACAACTGACTTATAATGTTATGCTATTTTGATGCATGTATTCTTGTAATTTTATAATTATAATGGTCAATGTCGCATATCACCGTCTGACATTTCACGAAAGTTATCAGCGGTGAGTCTCGAGTTTGTTCTAAGAGAATAGCACTACAGTGTCTTTATCTAAAAAAACCGAGATGGCCCAGTGGTTAGAGCGCGTGAATCTTAACCGATGATCGTGGGTTCAAACCTGGGTACGCAGCACTGATTTTTATGTGCTTAATTTGTTATTATACTTCATCTCGTGCTTGACGGTGAAGGAAAACATCTTGAGGAAACCTGCATGTGTCAAATTTCACTGAAATTCTTTCACATGTGTATTCCACAAACGCGCATTGGCGCAGCGTGATGAAATAAGCTCCAACCCTCCTCAAAAAGAGAAAAAGAGGCCTTAGCCCAGCAGTGGGACATTCACAGGCTGTGTTCTTTATGCTAGTGTCTCACTTACCGAAACATTGCTATATATTTTTATTAATGCAACACAGGCCCTTTGGCGGTATGCTGACTATAGTGTCCATTCAGACAAGCGTGCTATTTAACTTGATCGTATGTTCGCTCAAATCTCAAGAACTTTTTTTTATAACTATAGATAGCGATGATCACAATTGAGACCACGTAATTCTGAGTGTTACATTATAGTCAATAGTGACCATGATTAACACATGAACGAGTTTATAAGTACTTATGAGACCTCTTTGTTGACCAGCGTCGTATTGTTGTTTAAAGGTAAGTGTCGCTCGTATGGCATAATCCGAACGATAATCGCATTGAGATTTTAAAGCTTTTAAGGACGTTTCACACTGATTTGTTGTTTGAAATTTTATAATTAAAATATGTTTTTAACTATTGGAAAAGTGGGTGTTTGTATTGTGTCATTTTTTTATACCACAGATGTGATTTTTTTTTGTAAAAAACATAAAAAAAGACATAACAAAATAACCCGCTGAGTTTCTTTCGCTGGTTCTTCTCAGGGCTGGGTTTTTCTTTTCCGAACCGGTAGTAGTTTCCAGTTTGACAATCAATAAGTAAGTGAAATACAGATTAACAAATAAACTCACTTGTATACAGTATTTATAATATTAGTTAGAATTGATTTTGGAAACTAATTAATATTACATATTATATGTCCTGATATATAATATGTAACAAATAATATACAGTGCAAGTACAAACGAAAATATACCGTATTGTACAATACAATACAGTTTATTTTTCATCTATTATAAAATTTAATATATTCATTATTCGTTCGACTATGATTATTTGATATTCTTTAAGAACTCACATTGTGTTTTACTCGTGCATGTTAAAAAACGATTTACGTTTATACGCTATTTTGACTCTTGTGTCATTATGTTATAATAATTATTTAAGTAAATGTCGCATATCACCTTTTGACATTTCGCGATCGTATTTTCCGGTGTATAATTTAAACAATAGTCCCACAGTATCGGTATATTAAATGAAATTACTTCATTATAACATTTTATCTTTAATTTTCATTAAAAAAAAAAGGTTTTATATTACATTGGTTATTACGTTATTAGTATATTTACCTTATATTAGTATATTATACCTTGCCTTGGAGTCCTGTTATAACGCCACCACCACAACCATCGCAATAACGGATAAATTTATGACCGGGTGGTACCCTACCAATAGTTACCAGTAAATAATATTAATGATTACAAGTGAAGTTTCACTTAAGATACATCTCGTCTGAAACGCCATAAAGCTTCGCATTACGTAACGCCATTGTGTGTTCGTCTTTGTCGGATTTAGTAAAAAAAAAAGCTCACTCCACTGTGATCTAATGCGATAAACTTACTAAGAATTACAATATATAATTCTCTTCTTGCGATTCTAATGGAATATTTCATTTTAACCGCGAATATTTTAAGCAATGTCAATTTTATTGCGTGTACATTGATGTGACGTCATTGTTTTTTTTTTAATTTAAGAATGACGACGGCTTTTGTGTTGACACTGTACGAACTTATTTAATTTTTTGAGAGAGTGATAATAATTAGTTAAATAGTGTTGTCTTCTTCTTACAGATGGCTAATCAGTAATGACAGAAAGAGACAGTGTTTAACTCTAAGCAACGTTTTTGAGTAAGGTCATTAAAGTTTATTTAAAATATAAATTTATATGTATATTAGGAATATATATTGAATGCGAAAAGAGTAAAAATTTACAGCTTGAATTGTGCATGTTTCGGTGAAATTGAATTGTTTTTTTATATTTAATTGTTATATTAAAATGTAATACATAAATAAAAAACAATTTAAGTACATACACACATATATCAAAACACTTACCGACTGTCATTCGAAACTTTAATTCCTTAATCCTACCACTTTTACTTTCAATGACGTTAAACGAAAAAAAAAATTGTCTCTGGAACTGCTAATGCCAACAAAAAAAAATTGTCTCTGATAAAGAAACCAAGTATAGTACGGCTTGGGTAATCTGTAGCAACTATACAAATGTTGTCTAGGGGTTAATTAACTAATTACAGCGTAGCACTTAAAAATGCTGTCTTCTTTTTACGAATGTTAATCCACTGATATCATAAAGAGATAAATAATTGTTTAAAGGTACATAATTTTCAAATTGCAGTCTTTACCACGAGCTTATAGAAACAAAGGTGATCATAAAAATCAGGGGCCCTAGCCAAGTTGAAGTTGTTGTCAATGTATGAGAATGACATCTCTCAACGATAAATCACGTGGTTATTCTCATACAATTATTAGTTTTCTATTAGCGTTTACAATTGTAGAATCTCAACTTGGCTTGGGCCTCAGGGTTATAGAAAAGGTCAAGGTCATACCTAACGCGGAAGAATCCGCGGATGGAACCTAGTTATGTATAAATATGTAAAAGAATAAATACAGGCGGCGTTCAGTTAGACTACACTAACTTTTTCAATCTATTAAATCTGTTTTATAATTACAATTAAATATTAATTTAAATTTTCCATTGCTATTGAAACATACATTGCCATATCTATACTGATATATAAAGCTGAAGAGTTTGTTTGTTTGATCCGGCTCAGGAACTACTGATTCGAATTTAAAAATTCCTTTTATCGAGGAAGGCTCTAGGCTTTTATTTAATTTATTAAACATTTTATTAATTAATTATACGCCGGTGAAATCGCGGGGCACAGCTAGTATATAATATAAGTATTACATTTATATAAATACGAATCGCGCAGACCATATTATAAAAGCCAAGGAATACGCAAGCGTAATGTTTTGTTAATAATGGCGCCCAAAGTGTTCGTCGTCGCACCGATATCATCTGATAACAGATTAGTATCGAATTCTATGAGAAATGCTTCAAGTGTGAGTCTATTATTTATTTTATTTGGTTCCGTATATAATTATATTGTAATTACTACATATGAAGAGTAACTATTGAGTTGTAAAGCTACGGGGGTAGATTTAAATTTAATATATCTTGTGATATTATTTATGTGTAGTTATTAATTAGTGTGAGTATGATATTAATGTAATGTTATGTTTATAAATATATATATACGTAAGTTTATCAGCAGTTGTTACAATAATATATAACTATAAAACTTACAATACAAGCGTAATTGTACCACCATTTCAGAGAAGCATGGCATGCTTATTATTGAATTTATAGACTAAAAATTATATATATGTATATTGTTTTATTTAAACCACCGTCTTATATACAGTGTTATATACCTTTATTTTAATACACAAATAGTGTTTTTTTTATTATGATAACATTAAAGCTTTGGTTTGGTTTTGATATTTTGCCTAAGGAACCCTAAAGTAATTGTCGTAAGAACATTGTGCGCGTGTCTCAGAGCGTTATCGTTGTTTACAAACTGTTTACAATTTCTCGTTTCCAGATCACGTGATAAGTACTAGAAAGTGTCCTTTGCGTCACCGTCTCGGATTACGATTTGAGTTTGAAAGGTTTTTTTTTAAAAGATAAAATCATTACAAAAGCAAAGGAATAAATACATTTGAAGTTGTTAATCTTTTTTGAGAATTGTAACTTTTAAGGATAAAATAAATATATGTTTTTGTTGTCAGGTTTTATGTAAATTTTCAATGTTTAGCTTAAGACAATTCATAGGGGATATTAAGTAATAATTAAATAATGTTCGTAATTCCGGTTCTTCCCCGGATCAAACTTAAAATATTATCTCTGAGAAATCAAATCCAAAAATACCACCATATATATTGTCCACCCATTCATCGGCTAATACTAATCTACCACCCAAAAACACATTTTTTTAATTACTATTTTCTGGTCAAATAAGTTAGTTAGCCAGTATATAACGCGAAAAGGACGTAGCATCTTAGATCCCATAGATTCAGGAGCATTAACTTATCTAATAATTTAACAATTCGATTACAATAATAAATACAATCTGTATTTCCTTAATGGTAACTAATTGCTTATTTCTTTTCGTAATACCAAAGTAACATATGCAACCTCTTTTGTAAAACCCATACAAAGGGTTAGCTTATGACAGCTCTTTATTATACAGGTCTACCAACTTAGTGAATCCATTAAAGCCTCCCCCACACGTGTCCACAATTTGCGCCATATATCAATTTTCACTCCGACTAACGACTAAAATTAGTGTGGAGGGTTATATTATCATTTTATCTGTTTGAATTATCGTTTCAATTATAATATAACGTTATGTTATGGGATATATTTTATATATTACTATATAAAAACAATTAATAGTAAAAATATTCAATATGATCAGAATAAAGTATTAAAAAAGCAATGGTATTATGTGTTAAACAAATTTTATGTTATAAATGTGACAGCTTGTGATACTTGTGTAATTTTTTTTAGGTTTGTTTTTGTAGATCAAGACGTTAATTTTAAAATTCTAATTAAATCGTAAGTTCTTGAATTATAATTGCAAAGTTGCTTATACCTACATGTTGACGTAATTTTATAGGTTAGTTAGAACATTTGTTTGAGCTTGGTTTAATGACATATATTTCTCATTATTCCGTTCGGAAACTTTTCATTTGTCTAACTTATATTCATATATTAAAAACTATATGCAATAAAAATAAATATGATATATATATTTATTACAATAAAGCTGTAATTTACAATTAAAATTACAAGTATCTAATTAATCATAAAATTAAATCAACTCTTGCCACTTTTAATCATATACCCTAGTGCATATTTTGATTCATAATAAAAAAAATGTCAATCTACACAAACATTTATAAAAATAAAATTTTAATGATAATGATCAAAATTCAAAAACAAAACCATTTACACGACAATATCACAAAACCCTTTTTAAATTTCGAATCATTCATCAATACCAGCACTCGAGTTCCCAATCATTAAATAAACCAACGATACTTCAGTTACAAACTCAAAAAAAGTAAAGCACCCACTCACCTCCACTTAGTTAAGTACTCGAATAAACGAGGGCCACGCGCCTGCCATTACCGCCTTAATTAAATACAATATGCCTGTGAGAACCGTGCCGAATCAGCTTTATGATAAAGAGGCGCGTGTGTGGAAGCCTTTATATTTTATGGTTTGATTTTTTTTTAATAAAATATTATTTCTATTGTTATAATATTGTATCATGAGTTTTGTTAATATTTTTAATTGTAACGTTCTTTAATTTTTTTTTTTTTCAACTTACTGCTCATCATAAAATATCTGTAACTTCTTATAATTTTTAATCTATATTTACGTTAAAATGTTTTTGTAATTTCTAATGAAGAGTAACAAGTTTAAAAAAACAACAAAATATGTTCTTTTTGATAAAAAAACATAATATCTCATCATTCCCGCCAATTTATAGACGCGTTGTGTTGTGTATCAATATTGCACTTAAATCTATAAGTTACATATAAAATTACAGCTCTAATCACATTTAACATAAGGTTCAAAATATATACATTATTTATTTATTTAAGCTTAATCATCAATCGTTCTTATTTCAAAAATAAAAAGGAACAAAATACAATTATTATTTTTTATAAGTGCTTACAATTATAATGGTTCTTAAAGTAAATGACATAAGGGTCATAATTGAATATTTGTATTTGTAAAACTTTTACAAAAGACCCTTATATTAAGTATTTATAACAATGTAACTATTGTGTTGATAGTTAAATGATGAACACAGATTTGTTGTTTTTTTTTTCATACTGTGTATACAATATGACTGACTATATGGTGCTAGCCCGTCTGGTTAGGTACCGACCACTCATCAGATATTCTACCAAAAAGCTATACTTAGTATTGTTGTGTTCTGGTTGAAAAGATGAGGAAGCAGTTTAACCCAATTAGTTCTCAAGACGTGTCGGTGATGTCAGGAATATTTCTTACATCGCTAATGTCATTGAAAGTTCTGACTACTTAACTTATAATAAAGAAACTATTATAATTTCATTGGTGATTTGCTGTAATTTTTAACCGACTTAAAAAAAGGAGGAGGTTATAAATTGGTATAAGGAAACACTATAATATACCTAGCAATAATATACGGGAATCCTTTTAAAACAAACAAAAACTTACACATTACAAATTAAGTTTTATTTGCCTCGTTAAGTTGCGCGTGTGTAAATGCGCAAGTACATCTCTCCTATAACTATGTATGAAGTTATAAACCCACCTTGGCTGACATCGACTCCAAAAATAACAATAATTGTAACTCCATTATCAACCACACAAGACTCGTTCCTAAATAAATATTGATGAATAGAAAAAAGTAAGTTAATTATCAAATTATAGAAGAATATACAATTATTTTTTACTTTTTAGTGCATATTAATTTGTTTGTATTTTGAAGTTGGTTTTTATTTTGTTAAAATTTTTATTTACTTTTTTAAATTTTCATCATAGTTTTAGGTAGGTTTAGGTATATCCTATTTTTTACTATATACATATAATAACGTATTTTTAAATAATTACGTTTGTTGTGGTGTGTTATTTATCGAGGTTAAGATAAATAATTACCGATGTTTCATATAAAATGGATAAGCAGCGAAAGAAAAAATAATAATTAGATTGGTCAAGGTCTTGTCAATCATCACAAAAATAAAAAAAAATATTAAAACTGAAAATAAGTTACTGGCAATTATGATATTATACCTTTGCTAGTTTATGTATAATTAAAAAATATACCTAAAATCTCTCATACGAATAAAATATTAACCGTTATTCTCATACTAGGTACATTCATAAATAACACCAATAAACATTTTTTTCAGGAGCATTTGAAATAAAACTCAAAAGGCCATAGAAACATCTATCAGCAAAAAAATTTTGAATATCGTAAAACAGAAGGCACATCCAACGCCCATTCATTTCCAATTTCAAAACGTGGCGAATTTGAAATTTGAATTGAGAATCGTAAAAGGACCGCGCTAGAGACCGTTTACAAAAAATGAAAGCGATTTTAATAATGAAAATGTAACGTAGCCTCGTTGCGTTTTACAATGTATTTAAAAATATAATTAGGTACATTATTTTTTGATAAAGAGGCGAAATCAAAACAATATATATATATATATATATATATTTTTTAAAGATATACTTCTGTGGAAACTATAAAAATGTAATTATGCGTAAAATATATTACGTTTGAGAATCGTCTGAAAGTATTTCCGTTGTGTGTACCAATTTGCACAAGCTTTTAAACAACTCAAATGAAAAGCAAGCGTGGTCGTGTTTTTTAAATTTTTCTTATAGTTTACAGAGATGTTGTGTTCATTACACCAAAATTTAATAAAATGATACATGATCATATTACGAGTATATTAGAAATCATAAATTTAAATAAGACGCTTCCTATTAAAGGAAGTCCAAATAAACATAAATTCCTTGTTCAGTAATGAAAATGCAAGGTGTTGCTTTTACTGTATTGATTGTTATTTTAAAGTAAGTTAAGACTAGTATTTGTACTAAAATCATGCTTTAATAACACAATAGAACCAATTTTCATAATATCTTCTGGTTTTCATATGTATTTTTTTATCTTTATGTATACATTGTATATTATGTAACACTTTGATATTTACTGAGCTGTCACCCAGTTAAAGAACCGATTCGATTAAATGTAAACGGGCTTTTAAATTCCGATCTTTATGGACCTCCAATTTGGCTGATTGACGCTCAGGTT
The DNA here is from genome assembly GCA_963151315.1 of Nymphalis c-album. Classification (NCBI taxonomy): domain Eukaryota; kingdom Metazoa; phylum Arthropoda; class Insecta; order Lepidoptera; family Nymphalidae; genus Nymphalis; species Nymphalis c-album. The sequence continues at coordinate 7,335,167 of OY720609.1, forward strand.
CGATTTTCAAACGGCTCAAAGACTGTTTCAACTGTACGAGGACGTTGCAAATGGGGCGGAAAAGCTGTGACGGAATTGCATTCTATACGTTTTAAGCTCGTGTACATACTGTCTATGGTGACGGATTAACCCTTGTGTACACTGTCCCGGTTATGTAATATTATGTTTATAAATCTAGAATTCTGAAACAATATTCCATAATCATTCTTAATTTAAATTCGAAGTGTTTTACATTGTATCAAATTGACATGAGTCAGCCAGTCGTAGAACAAAATTTGTTGCTTATGGTGTTAGCTATCTAGTCCTGCGAGGTTGCTGGGTCATTAAAAATAAATATATTATACACACTGTATATTATACACTCCAAGGACATAATATCTGAAATATAATAATTGGTGACGTATTTAGCAATGGCTTATATTTATATTAAAATAGATATCGTTCAAAATCGCAAGCCAAATTTAGTTCACTTTAACTATGTAAAGATGTTACCAAAGACAAACACACCACAGATAACAGAGAGTAGATTTAATCTGTAGCAACCGAACCCTTTGTCGCGGTGACGTTTGCAGAGACATTGTTTAGTCAAACTTTGTGCTGTTACTATATTATGTTTCCTTGCTGTACGTGTGTTGTGGCGTTGGTCTAGTGGCTAGCTTAAAAAGCTTCAGACAAAGTATTCCCGGGTTCAAACCTGATAAAAACGTTAATAGGTTTTTATATTGAAAATTTCTTAGTAGCCTGGAGGGTATAGTTTATATTCCCGTGCCCCGGAAAGCACGTAAAGCCGTTGGTCCTGCGCCTGATCTCTTGTCGATGCGGATGTGCACATGAGATTATGAGAATTAATAGAGAATGCACACACTTGTGCACAATGATATGTCCCGCATAGTTCACTAGACTTTCTGGTTACCTTTATTTTGGACATTATATTTAATTGTTCAAGATTTCGCACAAAGTTTTTAATTAGACTTTTTTATAGCACAGGTAGGCGGACGAGCATATGGGCCACCTGATGGTAAGTGGTCAACAACGCCCATAGTCATTGATATTGTAAGAGATGTTAACCATCGCTCACAATGTCAATGCGTCACCAACCTTGGGAACTAAGATGTCATATCCCTTGTGCCTGTAATTACACTGGCTCACTCACCCTTCAAACCGGAACACAACAATATAAAGTACTGCTATCTTACTTCTCCAATAATTGAAATAAAGATATATTAATCAAAAACGAATGTGATTCAGTAAGAACACACTTTGCTCAACGTGAAATGTCGACAAGCGACTTACGGTGATATGCTATTTTGATGCGTGTATTCTTGTAATATTATGATTATAGAGGTCAATATCGCATATCACCTTTTGACAGTTAAAGTTTTAATATGAATATAACAGACACATTTACACGTAAGTATTCATATATAGTTTATGTTTCATTTACAAGAATTAGGGGTAAGTTTATCGTCCAGTTTCTTAAGATTGAGATAACTTTGTCGTTTACATCCGGTTTCCCTTCAATCTTTCAGTTTAGAATGATTTCAAGGAATGCGTACATTAAGTATATTACAAAGATTTTGATATAATTGATGGATGCGGTATTGTTTTCTTTTTTTATACTGTACAAGTCAGTTGTGGTAGATTGCCTGTCAACAACAGACAATGGCACTTCATTGCAGGATATAGATCTCTTTCAAACTGTGCACAAGCTCCTATTCTCCATTTTCCTCATTCACCTGTATGCCGTGACCTTGAAGTTAATCGGTCCATCTGACTGAAATGGCTGGCCACTGATAATCTATACGTCATGTAAATAAGCAATTTCTGTGTCGTTGTGTTGAAGTGTCAAAATTATAAGCCAGTGTAGTTAGTGACCGTTTTTTTTCTAGCTTTCTTGGTTGACGTATTTAATATATTTAGCTTAAGTTTTCTAAAAGTACCAAAGTCTCATTTAAAAAACGGATTGTTAAAAATACATTTCGTAACTTAAACTAAAAGCTATGAAAACCAAATTATAAATACCGATAAACAATACAACAGGCTGAAATAATTGTTCTTAGTCAATTATTAAAAAAAAAAAAACAAAATTGTTGTGTATTTTCTATATTAGTCTTCTTAATTTGAAAATTCAAATTGTGAACAAGCGATACCATCTCGCGGGGCCGGACGGACCGTTAATCGTAATTAAGAAACTCTGTTGATTAGCGCTCCTTATAATTACTTAAATTTTACTTGTGACTTTCTTGCCGTTCCCCGAGGCTTGAGGAGTTGGTTGTAATAATATGGATAAGACGTTCGTAGATAATATATTGATAACTTTATTTACCAATGGTTCTAAAACTTTTATTTTCCCTTCACAAGATATGAGTACCTTTTTTATAGCATAGGTAAGCGGACGAGCATGGGCCACCTGAGGTAAGTGGTCACCAAAACCCATAGACAATGGCATTGTAAGAAATGTTAACCATCATTTACATCGCCAATACGCTGCCAACCTTGGAAATTAAGATGTTATGTCCCTCGAATTTTATTTTGTTTTAATTTGTATTATTTACAACATAGCTATATTCTTTGATAACATAGATAGAAATCTTTAATTATTTTGAATGTCTTTATATAATAATAACAATAATAACTTGGGACATTATTCACACATGGCCATCTGATCCCAAACTAAGCAGAGCTCGTACTATGGAAACCAGACAACTGATATACTACATATACTACTTTTCTTCTGTACATACTTATATAGATAATTACACCCAGACTCAAGATAAACAGATATGTCCATGCACACAAATGTCTATCCTGGGTGGGAATCGAACCCACGACCCGCGGCGCGAAAGGCAGGTATCTACCAACCACGCCAACAGGCTCGTCACATCTCTTTAATTAATTATGGAAATAATTAATATTATTATTAGTGTAGGCTTCGTGCAAGACCGTCTGAGTAGGTACCACCACATCACATTACATATTCGACTACCAAAAAGCAACATTAAATATTGTTGTGTTATGGTTTGAAAGTTGATTGATGTAGTGTGACCACTCGGTACATAACATCTTAAATTCCAATGTTGGTATACACAGCCATCTATAAGCGGATATGACCAGGCATCCTATCTACCAGCTTGCCCACCTATCATTTTACTGATGGTTCGTATCCACACGAATCCATCGTCGTCATACACCCACTATGATACAACATTTAGTGTTAAACAGCGCCGGCCAAATTTGCGGGAGACAACCATCTTAGCTAAAACACGCTCGGGAAGAAAAGTGCTATATTAATATACAGTATTATAATACTATTTAAGACCATATAAATACTACTCTGCACCAATATATAAAAGCTGAAGAGTTTGTTTGTTTGATCCGGCTAATCTCAGAAACTACTGGTTCGAATTTTAAAATTATTTTTTTGTTATAAATAGTCCTTTTATCGAAGAAAGTTCTAGGCTGATTTTTATTAATTATATTTTTACTAATTATACGCGGGTGAAACAGCGGGGCACAGTTAGTCAATTATATTTCTTTTCTCGCGTTTTCGATATGATATATAATTTGTTCATTAATCAACTAAATATATATATATTATTTTTTTTTATTGCATAGGAAGGCGGACGAGCATATGGGCCACCTGATGGTAAGTGGTCACCAACGCCCATAGACATTGGCGTTGTAAGAGCTGTCGCCACCAACTTTGGGAACTAAGATGTTATGTCCCTTGTGCCTGTAATTACACTGGCTCACTCACCCTTCAAACCGGAACACAGCAATAACAAGTGCTGCTGTTTTGCGGTAGAATATCTGATGAGTGGGTGGTACCTACCCAGACGAGCTTGCACAAAACTCTACCACCGAGTAATAAATTAATTAGTAGTAAATTAATAAATAAATTAATTAATAGTAATTATTACCACTGTACCGGTCCGTACTGTACTGTACCGGGATTGGTACTGTACTGTACCGGAGCCTGGTAATCTGTAAAACAGTTATCACTAGTATGGATACGTCTCTCAGAAAGGAATATGAAAATTCTGAACCTTTTAATACAAGGTACTGATTAATCCAATTTTCTTTTCCTTTGTGACGAAAAAATAATATCATTTATTTTTTAATTTCTCACGAGAGTTGACGTGTAAATCTTGCAGTGACGCTCGAAATCTTACGTCATTAATTTCAAAATTTAGTATGCGAAATTTGAAATTAATGGCGTTCCAAATAATTAAATCCCACTTCATATTTGAAAGACGTTTCAGTATTCAGCCATAAAACTCTCAGTTTACCCCTAACGTTTACCGAGCGCTAGCTTACACATCAACTACGTCATCATATAGGAAGCATTATGTATATATAAGTAAATAACAATTAATCTACCACGAACGCTAGTGTTAGTGTATATGTTTGTGTATGTCGTATTATATACAGTAACAGTAAAGTAACAGCCTGTGAATGCCCCATTGTTGGGCTAAGGCCTCTTCTCATTTTCTGAGGAGGAGGTTTAGAGCTTATACCACTAAGCTGCTCCAATGCGGATTGGTGGAACACAGAAGTAGCAGAAATTCAGTGAAATTAGACACATGTAGGTTTCCTTACGATGTTTTCCTTCACCGTTAAGCGCGAGATGCATTTTAATCACAAATTAAGCACATGAAATAATTGTTGCTTGTGTTGCCTTTTTCAGTATTATATTGCTCGTGGACTTAATTTTTTTCTATTCACATGAATTTAGAGGCAAAATGATTTTTAATATGTAATGTTGTTTATTTACTTTAACTGGTATTACATAGCTTGTTATGTATAAATATATAAGTGAAATATATTATATTTAGGATTTATGCGCGCAAATGTATCTCATATTGTAACTTAGCTCTACACCTTTGAGATATTCTTCTAAAGAGCATGAATAAACTCTTATACTTCGACCGACGCCACTTGATACTTGATCATATAAGTTCATTATATTATCTATATTTAAATTAAATTTATAAAACAGAAAAAAATAGTAGTTTTGGATAAGCTTTGCCAGCATACTTTAAAATATTAATTATAACAATAAAATTAAGCCATCTGTATAGGACACAATATAGTGCACAAGTGTGTGCGCAAACACAGATGCATTCTCAAAATCCAATGGGACGGTAATTGGGGCCGTAAACGGAAAGAGTTCAGTCACAGGAACAGTTTGACTGATTCCAATGCCCAGGATTGTACACTTTCAGTTTCATGACTGCTACTGAGAATCTTAGACAAAATAACTTAATAAATCAATAAATAATAATAAATTAAGATGCCAATATTTTTTTATCGATCCAACCTAGGGTTTGAACCCCGCACCTAAGGATTTGAGCCCTTATTTCTAGGTAGACCAACGAGGCAGTTTATACATACCATTATAGATCGAAGATATTTGATACTAGGTTATTTTTTTTGTATATGGATGCGATCCATTGAAACGCCAATAGACAATAGCATTGTAAGAAATGTTAACCATTGCTTACATCGCCAATGCGTCACCAACGCAACCTCGGGAACTAAGATGTTACGTCCCTTGTGCCTGTAATTACACTGGCTCACTGACCCTTCAAACCGGAATACAAAAATACCAAATACTGCTGTTTTGCGGTAGAATATTTGATGAGTGGGTGGTACCTACCCAGCCGAGCTTGCACAAAGCTCTACCACCGAATAAAGAGTAAATTTATATTTACATCAATAATTGCATCAGTTTTTATTTAAACATTACGTAGCTTAAAAATTAAATCAACTTTGAACACATGTACATACAGAAAGGAAACGTTCTCCTTGAAAAGCGTTCTATGAAGGAGAAAAATCCCATTAAATTTTATTTCAAGTATCAAGACGATCCCATGCGCACAAACCCCAAACCTCTTAAATGAAGGCGAGTCGTCGAAATAAATAAAGTTGCGTTTGCGAGGGACTCGCTAATTACCTATACGAGATGAGAACAGCCGTCGCTGGGGAAGAGACATAGCTTGATCTAATATATTAGGTAGTACTCAGTATTCGTCCCACCGCTGGGCAGTGTTAGGTTAAATAGGTTTTGATTTAAGAGATAAATGGCCGAATACTGAAACGTCTTTCAAATATGAAGTGGGACTTAATTATTTGGAACGTCATTAATTTAAACATTTTGTATGCGAAATTTGAAATTAATGGCGTTCCAAATAATGAAGTCCCACTTCATTTTGAATGACGTTTCAGTATTCGCTGTATTCGGCCGAAAGTGACTAACACTAACCAGCCGTACCTACTAGACAGTGTCTACTTAGGTTAAGTGGGTTTATCTTCGCCCCCTGAGGAGAGCTCCGCCGAGCTACTAGTGGAGCTCAGCACGGCAGGGGCCGCGGATGCGTATATCAATACGATCCCGCAACCTCTATGATCCGTGCCGAGGACGGCCATCGCAGTGGTTTTAGTGGGTAAAAATCAAACATAACCCGGTTCTCCCCCCCAAGCGAGATGGGTACCTTTCTGAAGGTTTCCACACGTAAAACAAAAGTGGGCTTGGAGCGTGTTTATGTTGTACTTTCAATCCCGGAGTTTCATGTGCTAAATTTGTGATTATAATTCATCTCGTGCTTAACGGTGAAGGAAAACATCGTGAGGACACCTGCACGTGTCAAATTTCACTGAAATTCTATTACATGTGTATTCCACCAACCCGCATAGCAGCGTGGTGGAATAAGCGCCAACAAAGAGGGGAAGAAGCCTTAATCCAGCAGAGGGCTGTTAGATACCATTATTAATAGTACCTAACAAAATATTCTCAAAAACATTCGATTTCTAACACATGATATGCTTTAATATACACAATAACTTTTTATCAGGACGACCTGGGCTTAAACCTGGCTACACTGGCCAACAGACCAACGAGACAGTCATACAGTAATTTCACTATTTTTAAAAATGTAAATAAATAAATACCAGCATTTATCGATAGCATTTCCTCTAAGCCATCTGTTCCGTGGTCACTCGTATTCCCATCTCTTTCATATCTTTATGAAGACGTTCCCTCGCAAAGTTTAATATAGAAGGGTAAAAGATAAAAGATTGCTATCATTTCGTCTTTTAAACTGTATATAAGATTATTCCTTTTTGAGGAATCATCTTAGATTTGAAGGAGTCTTATCCTGGCTAATATTTTAAATTTAAAAAGGAGTTTGGATGTTTATTTCTTTTGGCATTTCGCTTTCGACGTTTGCTGAATTAAAAAAAAACTAAAGAGGAATTTTATTAAACACTAATTATAATAAAGACTAGTATAGACACGCTGTCCAAAAATTATTGTCCTGTTGCATTGGACCCAGGGTGCTGTCGGTGTGCCGTCTCTGAACTGGGTGCAGTCTCTTAGTAAGGACCAGTTCTTCAGTTATCAGATATGTGGATAAGTTTTTTTTTTATATTTTTTTATGTAAACTTAGAAGTACGAAGTTCTGTGGAGTTTTTGTGTTTATTGTTAGGTTTTGATTTTTTTCTTCTATTTGCACTATATATTTAGAAAATATTGTTTGTTTGAAAATATTGTTTAATTCAATGTAATACTAAGATGCTTTTTTCCCAAAAACTGATATTACCACTTAATAATACTAATAGCCTTACGGTCGAAAACTGAAACGTCATTCAAATATTAAGTGCAACTTAATTATTTGAGACTCCATTAATATAAAATTTCGCATACAAAATTTTTGCAGTGGGATATTTACAATCTGTTACTTTACTTTGCTATAATATCCTTGTGTGGCATAGCACGATAATATATATCATTTCCTAATAAAAGAACTGTCTGATATAGAAATATTTTTCAAAATCGCACAGATCTTAAAGCGCGTTCGAAAACGAGGTAAAGATTGTATAGATTGTATAGATTTGTTTCAGTAAGTTGGTGTATATTTCGTATATTTTTATTATTCATATCATATCAATACAATTAAATAAATTAATAATATATATTTGTATCCGATAATCATAACCGAACAATTACTTAAATATTTTCATTACCTATATAAAAACTTTTTGAATGGCACATTGACAATTTTATATTTTCAATATACATTCGAAAATTGAACATTTGAAATTCGAATATAAATTCCACGCTTTGGAAGCGTTGATCGGGCGCGGGAAGGAAAGGGCGGGAAATAATTAGCCGGCCCACGTCCCGCCCGAGGCTGAGGAAACTCGCTATACAAAGTCAGTCTAGTACTCGTTCGAGTTATATCTTATTCAATTTATGTAAATATTATAATTTTCAAGTTGAAATGTTGTTTTTTTTTAGATTAACGGCTTCGGTAAATGTTATTTACGTGGTTAGTCATATAATGATCTGTCTTCTTCTTTTGAACGTAAAATCAATGGTGATAGAAAAAAAACCCTGTTTTTAATTAAACACCAACTAAACGTTTATAAATGAAGCAGGTAGAGCTCTGTGCAAGCTCGTCTGGGTAGGTACCACCTACTCATCAGATATTCTGCCGCAAAACAGCAGTACTTTGTATTGCTGTGTTCCGGTTTGAAGAGTGAGTGAACCAGTGCAATTACATGCACAAGGGACATAACATCTTAGTTCCCCATTGGCGCATTGGCAATGTAAGCGATGGTTAACATTTCTTACAATTCCATTGTCTATGGGCGTTGGTGACCACTTACCATCAGGTGGCCCATATGCACGTCCACCTTCCTATACAATAAAAAAAAATATATTAAGAGTCTCTATAATCTTATCACAGTTGACGAGGTTAAAATACAATTTTGACAATATTTTGTATATTTTCGAACTGTATTGTATAACGCTCCATTTTAAGTAACCGTAAACTCAGTTGTCAAATTATTATATTTTCAACTCTACCAACAAATAACTGCAAAAAGGGGAGTATATTCAACGCTTGCGTTAATTTTGGGACACCCTATATTATATAATTTCTTGGTCATAGGACACTGAGCAAGTTCGTCTGGTTAGGTACTTTTCACTCATCATATATTACATATACAAGGAAGACTTTCCAAGATTGGCGATATATGGATGATTAGTATTTCTAACGGCACCCATGTATATGGTCGGTGGTGACCACATACCATCGATGACCCATTGATTCGACCGTCTACCTATGATATACAAAAAACTTTTACTAACAAACTATTTTAAACATCATTGTCTCCTGACTGATTTCGGCCAACAATCTTCCAATATACCATATCTTTTTATTGGCTCGACCCAGGACTTAAACTTTGAACTTTGCAATCTTATAGGCTAGCCAATAACTGAACGAGATTTACTTTGTTTTGTACTAAGACTCTTAACCAGTCAAGGAACTTTCTCAAATGTTTTAAACTACATTATTGGGATATATTCTATATCTAGAGGTACAGTAAGAACTAGGGTACAAGTTAAGAAATGCTTTTATGACACATAACTCTTTATAACTTAATTGAAAAAGTTAAGTTGAATATAAAAATATATTTCAGATACCTATGTAATCAGTTAAATACAAACTTCTTATTCCTCATGAAATTAGATTTTGACTTTATCGTTTTGTCATTAAATTACAATTTGTTAAACTCAGATTATATTTTTTAATAATATACTTACGTATTAATTGCAATCTATTATATTATAATGTAGACTATTACAGCTATCCCTTTATGACAAAACAACAAGTAATACAAGAGATCCCCAAACGAATTGGTCACGTAACCACTCCATACACATTTACGTCACTTTCAATTTCTCATGTGGCAACACAGAATAACGAAGAAGGGAGTAGCAAAATGGCGTTATTATCTGAGCTAATAAAAATTCAGCGCGCGAAAATTCCCGCGCCGTGATTCGCCGGCGCTCCCTCGAGCCCTTACTCCATTGGCCGGTTGCTGTTTATTCCATTTTCAAATTAACTTTCGCTGTCGCTCGGTTAGCCCTGAATTTATTTATTTCATCCACATTTTATTAGACGCTAGGAAAGTGTTGATTGTATAACAGGCTCCATATTATACGTGGGACGAATTTAAATATTTCTGTTTGTTACAAATTTCATTATATTAATGTTTGTTTTGTTTTTAAAATTATATCATAAGCAGATGATATTCCCCCAACAAACAATTGATGTTATAGATTTTTTATATGAGTTATTGTGTCTACGTATATGTTTAGAGGGTTTTATTTACATATGCTAGTATATAGCATATTATGTATAATAATTTTCTGAAGGCATGTCGATAGTCGTAACTATAATAGCAGGGCCTTGTTAGCACTCACTTATGTATCGTGTTGATGATCCACCTACGGTGACATGACGGTAAGTGGTTACCACCACACAAAGACATTAACAGCATGTGTCTTGTGCCTGTCGGATATACTGGCGCACTCACTCCTTAAATCGATACATAACAATACTAAGTTTTGTGGTTTGGTGGTAGAATATGATGAGGTACCATCCCAGACGGACTACCCATCAATCAAATGATACATACAGTAACGAATGTAACTTAACCTTGGGAATGAATTATATAAGTTTGGTGTTTAATTGAGAAATTAAGATAAATCACGCAACTAAAGACTTCTAAATGCTATAAAAGCAGACAATACAATAATATCTACACGTAAAAAAAGAATATTTGTCTGTACGTACTTCGGCTATAAAATAACACCTCAGATTCTCCTTAAAGCCGGTACATTACAGACTAAATTGGAACTCCCCGTGATTCTTGCCCCCATAGGGGGAGCCGTCGAGGTAATTTGGCGAGCCAAGCTGGCAACACCGTTAAACTCGTTTTTTATTACCTAAAGTAAATCTACCTTTTTAACTTGTTTTTTTTTTATTATCAAAATATAACGTTTTTTAAATTGGTGTTTGGTATTGAATTAAATTGATTAAAAATGTAATCTTATTAAATAATATTTTTTTAAATTATATTGACATTAGGTTTTTTTAATAATTTAAATAGTAATTAATTAAAATTATATAGTAAAATTCAAAACAAATTTATTATTATATAATTACTCTCGTGCCTAACGGTGGAGGAAAACATCACGAGGAAACCTGTACGTGTCTTATTTCAATGAAATAATTGCCTCATGCCACCAACCTGCGTTTAAGAAGCGTGGCGGAATAAGCTCCAATCCTTCTTTTCAAAGGGAGAGGAGGCCTTAGCCCTGCAAGTAGAACAATTATAAACTATTAATTTTAACTAAAAAATAATCACAACTTATATAATTAATTTATTATACTTATAGGCTCTTTCGTCATATCTTTATTATTTTATTTCCTTAATATTTGTATTTTCATAATATTGAAAACTATTATTGGTTTATATATGTGACGGCGCCGCCACCTTGTTTTAAAAGCAGCACGTGCAACTGTCAACTACCCACAACTAAAACCCTATAAAAAGCAGCGCTCGACTAAGCGAGGATTCATTCTTACGACATTAGTTGCCCGGTGCACCTCTTGCTTTGCAATTATGGTGTTATATAAAGTGTTGCTTTGTATTATAAGAAGAATGTCGCCGACATATGTATGAATATATCATTTCATTCAATGTTATTTAACTGTTTGTTGCCATAACAAATAATTAATTTACCAATTGTCGTTGCGATCGATCGTAAAGGCGATTTAATTTTTGGTGATTGAAAATTTTAGTATATTAGCGTAAACGTCTATTTGAACTACCTTATATAGCGATAACTGATCTAAATACAATGTTTCAAATCGATAGATCCGTTTCCTAAGACCCTAGCCAAGTTGATATTCTACAATTGTAAACGCTAATAGAAAACTAAAAATTGTATGAGAATGACCACGTGACTTATCGTTGAGAGATGTCATTGAGAGTATCGGGATACGCGAGATATGTATGCACGTATGTTGAACATAATTACTCACTTGATGTTATTAATAATAATATTTTTTTGTGAAAAATGTAGATAAAAAAATAAAAACACAATTATGAATTAAACACAAACAATAATCTAATGACTCCTAAACTAGGCAATGTCTCTTGGAATGATCATAATAGTCAAAATCATTTGAGCACATAGCCTATGCATACTATCTATCATAAAGTATATAAGGTCATCCAGACAGATTTCGGTCACGACTGCCAATCTCAATAGATATTAGATATCTGCGCAGGAGATATTATAGTGCACAAGTGTGTTCGCAAACACAGATGCACTCTTTATTCCCTAGCTCTAAAACCCAATGGGACGGCAATCTGGCACGACCGGGAAGAGTTTAGGCGCAAGATCATAGACTTTACGTGCTTTCCCAGGCACGGGAGGGTACACACTTCCAACTTCCAGACTCCGGGGTGCTAGTGCGAATATGCTGTCAGAAAAACCCAATAACGTTATTGGCCCGACCTAAGAATTAAACCCAGCACTTCCGGGATCTGCGGCCTTACATCTAGGATGCTTCTAAGGATGCATCTAAAGTGTGGACTTTCTTAAATTCGTTGGGAATTGGCAGATCGAAGACAAGTATTCCTCCATTCCATTTAGATTTAAACACTCTAAATGATCATTTTTCCAAATTTCCCTCCGGTAATCCTAATAAATCTAATACTATCTCTTCCCTTAATGCACGCTTAAGACCTGATTTCCCACCGTTCTATTTTGCTTCTGTTACTGCCAGTGACGTTAAAAAACAAATGTCTTCCATTTCCTCTGATGCTGTTGGCAGTGATGGTATAAGCCGTAAAATGGTAACAATGGTTTTAAACGAAATTGTGCATGTACTCTGTCATATTTTTAACTTTTCTCTTTCATCTAAAACTTTCCCCAATGCTTGGCGCACTGCTCATATTATTCCTATCCCTAAGATCTCTAATCCTACGTCACTTTCACACTATCGCCCTATTTCTATCCTTCCCTTCTTGTCTAAAATTCTTGAACGTATTGTCCATTCTCAACTTTCCCTATTTCTATCGCAAAATCACATCTTGAGTTCATTCCAGTCTGGCTTTCGAGTTGAACACAGCACTGTGACGGCACTAACGAAGGTTCTTGATGATATCCGTTTTGGAATGGACCAGAAACATGTCACCATCTTAGCATTATTAGATTTTAGTAATGCGTTCAATACCGTTGACTATGACATTCTCCTAGCGGTTCTAAAATCTATAAACGTATCTACGGACGCTTTGGCCTGGTTCCAATCCTATTTGCATGGGCGACAACAACGTATCCATAGCGGAGAACGGTTTTCTTCGTACTGTCGTCTCAGTGCTGGAGTGCCTCAGGGTAGTGTGCTATCTCCACTCCTGTTTTCCATTTTTATCAATAGTCTTACTGAACTCCTCACTCTTTCTTTTCATCTTTATGCTGACGACTTACAAATTTACTTGACTGCCCCAGTTGAGAACATTTCTGAAGCGGTAGGTAAATTAAATACCAACCTAAACATTATTACCAATTGGAGTAAGTCATTTGGTTTGTATGTCAATGCAAATAAATCGCAGCTTTGTATTGTAGGTACCACTAAACAGCTATCCAAAATTGACTACGCTGGCCTACCGGATGTTGTTTTCAACGACTCGGTTTTACCTTACAGCGACGCTGTTAAAAATCTAGGCGTCATTATGGATAGATCTCTTTCGTGGCGACCTCACGTAGCTGAAATAAGCCGCAAAATTTTTTCAACAATTCACTCATTAAAAAGATGGAAAAATTTCTTACCTATTAAAACTAAAATAACACTTGCCAATACTCTTCTCCTTCCAATTTTGGACTACGCGGACTCCTGTTATCCTGATTTAACGGAGGACCTGATTCATAAACTGGAACGACTACAGAACCTATGCATCCGTTTTATTTTTGGACTCAAAAAATACGATCACGTATCCCAGTATCGATCTGAACTCGGATGGCTCCGAGTAAAGCATCGCCGCAACTTACACGTCCTTTCGCTCCTTTATTCCACACTATTTCATCCTTGCTCTCCGTCCTATTTGAAAGAACGTTTTTCCTTCCTTGGTAACCTTACTCTTCACCTTAATCTTCGCTCTCAGAGTGATAATAAATTAAGCGTACCTTCCTGTAACTCCCATTCCTACATGAATTCGTTCACGGCAAAGGCGGTTAGATTGTGGAATGCACTACCAACTCAAGTCCGTCAGTCTCCATCACTTCAGTTATTCAAAACCCGTGTTAAATCGCATTACCTGTCAATAAATTAAACCTCCTCTAACCCTTTCACTACTAGCAGCTAAGTATGCTCGCACCTATCTGTTGTATTGCCTATTGTATTTTGTGTGTATGTATATTTACTTTTATTTGTTAATGCACTAGCCCACTATGTTTTCTCTTGTAAGTCTCTTTCAGTAGGGTTGCCTGGAAGAGATCACTACTTAGTGATAAGGCCGCCCTTTGCATACTTTTGTAGTGTTTTTGTTTTTAAGCTTTTTTCTTGTATTTTGTTTATTTTCTGTGTGCAATAAAGCTGTTTATTATTATTATTATTATTATCTAGCCACTAGACCAACGAGACAGTCATAAAAGACATCGACAACATTCGTCAATTGACCTCTAAATTATCTCGATTAATTTTGATTTTATTGAAGGGTTTGTAAATCCTTTTGAGGGTGCTAAAAGCATATTGTTATTTGATTTATTTTATTTTAATACGTGCTGTTAAAAATCGGACGGAGGGGAGCTTGAGATAGATTTGCACTTACATAAATCAGAATCGAGATGCCCAGTGGAAAGAATACGTGGAATTAAATTGAAAATAACGAGTTCAAATCTAAGCGATCTCACAGAACTTTTGGCGTTTTTTTTTTTATTTCTATGTGTATGGTGCTCTGGTATAATGGTATACATTTTTCTAGCAATTATAATATATAGTCGGTGGTGACCACCTTGCATCAACACCAGTTGCCAGTCAGACACTATTACAATAAAAACATAAAATATTTTTATCTATAACTTATTTACTCTATTTTTTTCAATCTGGCAATCTCAATTTCCCATAATAAATAGGAAAAGAAAACAAAGGTAGCGAACAGATACTGGCAGTAATTAAAACTAAGAGTAAGAGAACTAATTATATACAAACAGTATTATCGGTTTTAATTTACAATTAACATTATTCATGGAGGTTTTAGGATTCGAGGACACTGTTTGGATTCAACAGACGCATTGTCCTTAAACAACATTTATGGATAAAGGCGTAAGACTAAAATAATCGTAAATAAATGTGCCTAATGGTATAATCATTAAATTATTGGGCAAATAAAATAAAAAGAAAACAAGTTACTTCCAATTTCAATTTACACTATTTTGGATCCCCAATATATGACACACAAACACACACTGACCCACAAGGACAGTCTCAATCCATTTGTGCATTATAATTTATGAAACAATAAAATATATATTTTTTTATTGAATAATAGTCATTATATGTATGTATATACATATTATATTCTATTAATAGAAAATATTTTAGATGCACCTCCTTACTATTCAAATATATTATGATTAAAAGTAACATTGTTTTCTTTTAATATTTTAATGTATAATTTCGACGACTTCTTGACACACGTGCACATTAAAAATAAATTCAGCAATTTTATTACAATGTAGACTAAGAATTAGAACAATTATTATGATAGACAAACTCCTAAAAACTATAGAGCGAACTTTTATTCAAACGAACAAAACGTTTACAAAGTGCCCATTGATTTCTAGTAAAGAATTCATGACACACTTCTGTCAGTATATTTAAACAGTAATTCATCTCTTTCAAAGCTTGGAATTAATCACTGGATAAATCGTACTCGAATCAAGAAACCATTAAACAACCAATCCGTATTTTATACAGCAAAACAATTTGCCGCCAAAACTCAAATGACATTTCAATTTATACTCTACGTCACGTGCCACAGAGTACACACGAAATATTAGGGAATGTATTTTGACAGTACGCCATATTTAATCACCTACAAAGGACCTCGTTGAGTTCAGAGCTACATACACGCATTGAAAACTAACAAAAGAAAAAAAGCAATCTTCTCAGATTGGCATTTGGGGGCCACTGTACAAAAGGGGCCCTTTTGGGGGAATATTGTTAGTACTGATTGAAAAGCATTTTGTCGTCAACATGTTATTCGGTAATTTAGTGTTGCCCGATCGAAATAACTGGGGTTGTAATTGGAAGAGGTTTTAATGCATGTGTCTGATTGATTGCTTTTTGCATGTTATGAATAACATTACAGATGAACATTTCTTAGATAGTTACGGTACGAAGAGCTCCGTATTAAACAGAAGTCATGGCTGTTCAAGTAAATGCAACTAAATTTTTTTTTCGAAATATATTACAATTACTAACAGAATGTATTACATTTTGCGAATAAAAAGGTTGTATTTAAAAATGTTTTTTTCTCAATTTACATAAAATTAAGATTGGACTACAGAAAAGATTAAATTAATTAATTTTAAAGATCCACGTGGTCACGACTTTTACAGTAATTGTTTTTAATTTTTGTTTGTATTTATTTACGATTTTAATGTAAATAAATAATTTAACTACTTACATATTATCCTATGTTATTATCCGTCAATCGTTATGGGGCATAAACAAAGTTACTTTTGCATTTACTCGTATAATATATTTAAACATTTGTTTTATCTGCACGTATGGACGACGACCACGCCAGTAGATTTCCCTTATTAGTGATATGACGAAGTAAATATATATATATGTCTTTTATAATTCGTACTTAAATTCACACTGGCATAACTTAGTCTTCATGACCATTGTTCAGCTTTTCTGTAGTTCAATCTCAATTTTATTGATTGCCAATATATTACATATTTATTTATTTATTTCGTTTAATTTAATGTGCTTGATATGGTCTCCTATAAATGAAGAAACACATATATCTTAAAACATATTCAATATAATCGTAATTGTATCCTTAGTTGGACACCTATAGTAATACTATAAATGCGAAAATAACCCCTGCCTGAATGTTACGCTTTCAGAGTTAAACGAATGAACAGAATTTGATGAATATTTGTATGAAGCAAGTTTGAACCCCTGGCCCTGCCGCCTAATGTGCAGGCAATGCCCCAAAAATTAACCTCAATAAACAAATTAAAATAAGGGCCTCCAGACCGATTTCGGCCACGGCGGCCAATCTCAAGAGAGATTAGCTAACTGCGCAGGAGATATTATAGTGCACATGTGTGTGCGCAAACACAGGTGCACTCTCTTTTCCTTAGCTCTCATAATCCGATGGGACGGCAATCCGACACGACCGGAAAGAGTTCAGGCGCAGGACCAACGGCTTAACGTGCTTTCCGAGGCACGGGAGTGTATACACTTCCAACTTCCAGACTCCGGGCTGTTACTGAGAGTTTTCTGACAGAAAACCTCAATAACTATTTATTGGCCCGACCTGGGAATTGAACCCAGGACCACCGAGTCTGCGGCCTTATATCGAGCCACTAGACCAACGAGGCAGTCAAATTAAACTAAAATAACAAATTAAAATAAACGAACTACATCACTATCAGTTCTGAAATGTCTATCTCTCACTACATACGACTTCGTTTATCTGGTTATGTGACGTAGTGCATAAAACTAAGTCCCCCATAATAGGGAGAGAGGTGGAAATCCCTCGGATAGCTATGTAAATCCGGGGCAGATGGAAACAAAATATTTTAAGCCTTAGATTTTTTTCAGGACTTAGAAGGTACATTTTTATTTTCTTGATATTATTTTGATTTTTTTGTTTTAACTTCTACGTCCGCAAACACAGGTGAAATGATTTGACAGAAATCTGTCATGACTGGATTCGTCCAAACTCCGGATTAGGCAAGGCAAGTGTCAGGGTTTACATTACTAAAAAAAAATTGACAGTTTAAAAACAATCCGTATTACAGAAATCCGTAATTGTAGGATAGGTAAGGAAATTAGAAACTCATTAGATCTGTTATAGATTGCACAACACCGTCAGCTTCTCAAATGTGATAATATTTTTTTATATATTTCTGATTCGGAAAAACCACCTTTACGAGCTTAAGATTTGCTCTTGTCACTACATCTATAATTGAAGATAGAGGTAGAATGTTAGGACGTATTTTGAAACTTTTCATTTGAATCAATGAAAACGTTCATTACAAATGATGGACCTTCAGCACGCACGTTTAAAATCTTTAAGAGCTTTAAACGTCATGGATTGTTGGCTTATGTTCATGAATAATTAACTCAAAAACATAGAACTGTCTATTAATTAATATCATATTATTGTTTCATGACATCTTCGGCTTATATGACTGGATTACTTGGTGGTAGAGCTTTGTACAAGCTCGTCTGGGTAGGTACCACCCTCTCGTCAGATATTCTACAAAACAGTACTTGGTATTGTTGTGTTTCGGTTTGAAGGGTGAATGAGCCAGAGTAACTACAAACACAAGGGACATAACATTTTAGTTCCCAAGGTTGGTGGCACATTGGTGATGACAGCATTGGTTAACATTTCTTACAATGCTAATGTCAAAGGGCGTTGGTGACCACTAACCATCGGTTGGCCCATATGCTCGTCCACCTACATATCCTATAAAAAAATAAATAACGATCAAAAGAAATATTTCTTGCAAGCGGTTCCTTGTCTCGGACGCATCAAATATTTTCTAGTAATTCCTCTAAACAGCAACCTATTATTTAACTTGCCATGTTCGTCAGTTTGTTGTCACCAACGCCCAAAGACATTGACAGTGTAAGAAATGTTAACCATCACTTACATCACCGATACGCCACAAACCTTGGGAACTATGTTATGTCCCTTGTGCCACTTGAATACTAAGTCCTGCTGTTTAGCGGTAGAATATCGAATGAGTGGAGTACCTACCCAGACGAGCTTGCATGAACGCCCTACCAGCAAGTAATCTGTTAAGTTTTAAGAATTTCTAATATTAATACAAAATAAAAATATTTCTATTAATAACAAAAACTCACAGTTTTCACAGTTCATTTTAATAGATAATGTTATGTATAACCTAGGGGATAATAGATTTGATTCAAAAATCTCTTTTTTTTTCTTCAACTTCATTCCTTCAATATTTCACTCGGGAATGCCACGTCGCATTGGACAAGTTTTAATATGAAAAATGGTATTATCATATACCACAACCAACATTTGTATATAGAGAACAAAACTCATTTGAAACTGAACCTTATTTAATCGAAATAGGGATCATTATTAGTTATATCGGATTAACTTTCATGCAAAAGTAATTTGTATTTGGACATTGTTATGTCAATGTATTTGCGTTTGTGTAAACATTTTGAAGACCTTATGTTCAGGTGTATAGGTCCTATTTTCGGTTGTGTTTGATTTCGAATGGTGTTACAGAATAATCTTTCACCTGACTTGCCATGTAACAGTGGAATTGTTTAACATTCGACACGAACAGTTTTTTCAATAAATATTAATGAGTTTCAGATCCTATTGGATTATTCGAGTTTGTTTTCCCTTACTTTGATTAATAAAGTTTCGTGACTGTTTTTTTTTTTCAAACAAATTTTCTTATATTGGGTTTGATTTTAATGAATAATTAGATGAGTATAGATAAAACATATATTATGTTTCTTTTCAATGTTTTGTTTATTCATTTTAATTTTAAGAAATACATATGTATGAAATAATTAAGATTGATATTCTTTTGTACATAAGTATGTATTTTGTTTTTAAGCTTATTAATTGTATGTCAACAATGTTATTTCCAAAGTCGATGTTTACGTAATATCTGTCATGTAAAATTTGTTTTTTTTTTCAATGAACGTTGGCGTCTTTGTTTATTATATTGTTATAGAAATTATACAAATAGATGTGTCTTTTACTTAGTATAATGTCTTTATTTTTCTACAAAAATACATATTGATTTAGCAACATCTAACGATTCAAAATAATAATTTTCCCTCACTGAACCCAAAAGACTTGTATCCAAAGCTTCAATCAAAAATGGCGCGAACGAAAACAACATTTTTTTTTTCACTCCACTGCGACAAAGGCACAGCCGTCAAATGCCATTGCTCAAATGAGAACGCAGTCATTCGCGAGTGTGGTGAAACGGAAAAATCATCGGATGAAAAAAAATGCCATCACGAAAATAGTCGGATTGAGATGTGTGACTTCATAACTACCATAAAATTGTATTATAATAATAATATGATTTTTATACAAATGGCTTCTATTATTTTTATAATGTGTGTTAGATATTTGTAAAAATTCTTGTTAGTTAACTTAAAAGTTCATTAGTTTTATATTTGTATATACATATAGCCTTTTGCGCCGCAGGTTGTGGGCTCGATTCTCACCTAGGACAGACATTTGTGTGCATGAATGTGCTTGTTTGTCCTGAGTCTGGGTGTAATTCTATATTGTATGTATTTACAAAAGAAAAGTATTATATGTAGTATATCAGTTATCTGGTTTCCATCGTATGAGCTCTGCTTAGTTTGGGATCAGAAGGTCTTGTGTGAATAATGTCCCAGGATATCATAATATTATTATTATACGTTCAATACTATCTATAATAATGAACATTAAGAGACAAATGTAAAAATAATAAGCAAAAAAAGGGATAGAAAACTTGATGGTACATAGTTACCACTATAAAAATATTATTCTCTATATCGGCGATGCACCACCAACCTTAGAAGATAAGACGTTATGTCCACCAGTAGTTACACTGTCTCACTCCCACAAAATAATCCTAAGTATTGAATATCTGATAAGTAGGTGGTACCTACCATGACGTGTTTGCTCAAAGCTCTACCACCAAGTAAATATAACACAAGAAAAAAATGTGTGAAATAGTCATATACCACGTTTTCGAATACACGAAAGATTTATAATAGCATGTGATAGTATTCAATGAGATTTATATCAATCGAGATTTTATAAATAAAAGAATATTTTGTATTTAGAACAAACATATCATAGACACAGAGAGAGACAGAGATAGAGAATGTGCTTGAAATAATCGATTATTGATGATTGTAAACTTAGATTTTTTTTATTCGATATTACGCTTATTTTTTCGTATTAAGACGCTGAGCAAAGGATTCATAGATTTGACATTATATCACAAACGAATTTTCAACAAATACCTTCAGCTTCAGGGAATTTAATGTGTAGTAAAATTATTAAATAATTAATTAACTAAATCATATTTTAACTGATATTAAAACATCATAATGTCTACATAATTATGTATTAAAGGATAAAAATATAAAAAGAAAAGATAAATTTGTATTGTTGTGTTCTATTTTGAAAGGTTAATGAGCCAGAGTAATTACAGGCAAAAGGAATATAACATTTTAGTTCCCAATGTTGGTGGTGCATTGGCGATGTAAGCGATGGTTGGTGACCACTTACCATCAGATGGCCTATATGTTCGTCCGCCTACCTATACAATAAAAAAAGAAGAACACTTCACCAAAGTTGCATCACAATTGGATTAGTAGGACGCATAGACAGCAAATATACAAGCATACAATTTTATTTATGAAGTACATTATTACATATATATAAAAAAAAACAAAATTTATTAGTTAGCATAAATAAATTCAAAACAATACATAAAACAATTTCTTTATTCGAAAGGAATTAAAAAAAAGAATTAAAAAAAGTATAAGTCGAACATATACAACCTTTTTGAAGTTGGTTTAAAATCACTACAATCATCTACCATGAGATCTAAGACGTTGTAACCGCTGAAGTTGTCCTGTCTTACTTGTCCTTTGAACTGCAAACAGTACTTTGTATCACATACGTACCTACAGTAAGTGGTACATAAAGATAAACAAACACTAAGTGTTATTGCCATGAATGCGTCACAAATGAATTAATGGATTCGCCTTTTTCCATTTCTGATATATTTTTTGGCTTATCTGTAAAGTATATATACTATGACTAGCTATGCCGAGCGGTTTCACCCGCGTATAATTAATAAAAAATCAGCTTAGAACCTTCCTCGATATCTCTTTATTTATTTTCTATTACTTAAATATTATATTATTTACGTTTTTTTTTTAAATTATTTATTGAAAGAGTGTTCTTATATTATATGAGTAATACGGTGACTGGTTATCATTATACACGGTTATTTTTAATGACCCAGCAACCTCGCAAGACTAGATAGCTAACACAATAAGCAACAACTTTTGTTCTACGACTTTTGATGATTTGTTTAATTTTATTTTCATACAAAAATAATTATTAATTTAATTTCCCGCTTGAAAGTTTATAAATTTTTTAATCGTTTATATATGAGTGAGCCAGTGTAATTACAGGCACAAGGGACATAGCATATTAGTTCCTAAGGTTGGTGGCGCAATGTCTGAGCGTTGGTAACCCATGTGTTCCATATGTTCGTCCTACCTATACTATAAAAAATAATATATAATTCGTAGCCATAAAAACTATATTCAGTTAAAATCTGCTATATTTATTTAAAAAATAACGTTACTACATTTAATTAGGATTCATTATAACATTATTAGAATTACAATTACTTCTTCATAGATTAATAAAGTATCATATTTTATCTGATATTTTTAATCTGTTTCTTTTGAAGCGAAATTTAAAAATCGAATCACATAGACAGACGACGGTGATGCTTGGTCATAATAGAATCGGAGATCTCTGGATCTGTTGTTCTAATTTCAAAAGTGACATACGTATGTTTCTTAATTCGGAATATAGGGCGCGGGATCGTTCGGAGAGACACCTTTGAGGTGGTTGTTGATTACTGAGAGCTGGATTAGGGGTCAAGGTTGACACTAAATTTACCTCTAGTATTTTGATCAATTATTTTTCATTATTTTTTTTCAACTACGTACATTATTTAATATAGGTTATTTACAATTAGTGAATTTATGGAATCACATTGGGAATGAAACAATCACCTCCTGGCTATTTTTTTATACTGAATATTTGGGTAGCTTCTTAGTTCTTCTCAAGTCAGTGTAATTTATTTTTCGAACCGGAGTTAATACGTTTAAATTCTTCTTCTTCTTCCTTGAATGTTTTAGTATGATTTAATGATAACCACCAACCCGCATTGGAGCATTCCACCAACCCCCATCGGAGCAGCGTGGTGGAGCAACCTTCTCCCCAAAAAAAGGAGAAGGGGCCTTAGCTCAGCAGTGGGACATTCACAGGCTGTTACTTTACTTTAATGATAATAAAATGAATTAGGAAGATATATTATATCGTGTTATCGTTACAAATGATAATATGCTATCAAATATATACCTATGATAAATATATAACGCTGTACATAGTGTACATGTACATTTTGTCTAATGCTTATGTGCATTAAAATGAAACTTTAAATATTCGTATTGATTTGACTTTATATATATTTATAATGAATACGACGAATAAACTAACATTTAATCAAACCTTTAAACGTAAACAAAATAAAAAACGTTTAAAAAAGGTATTCGTATAAAACCTCTTTTTTATGTTGTGATTAAAATATTTAAAAAAAAAAGTAGAGTCAGCCCTATTACGGGGCGTTGTGATTGGCGCGTCGCGTGCCTCTGGGAAATCAACCGCGGTTACTCTGTAGCTTGACAAGCAAGCATAGACTATAAACCACTGATTATGATAAAGAGAACACGAAAATTCAATATACAGTCTAAAATATAAGAAAAGGTACGTTACTTTTATTACCAAAAATTATTAAAATTACAATATTATTTGTTTAATTATTTTATGAACGAATACATCAATTACATTATTTTATTATTATATATTCGATAGTAAATAAAATAAATGCAACTCCAAAATTAAATTCAGTCTCAGTTCGCCTGTATGCCTGTATAGCCTGAAGCGATTTCGCGACATTAAAATAAATAATTTCGCAGTCTGTAGAAACATGGCATTAAATTGTTTATTTAAAGATTTAAATTTCGAACAGAAAATCACAAAGTAAACTAATTTAAAAATAATTAATTTAAAAAAATATATTATTCGTTTTTATTTAGTTTTAATTCCAATATTTCAATTCTGATATCTTGTTATACATTTATATGTTATGTTCATAGATTCTCTGAATCTAACATCCACTAAATATTGACATAATATTCTGTATAAGTATTATTTTTATTACAAATGGCAAATTAACTGAATTAAATATCATAAAAGAACCCACCAAAATAAATATGGTCTACATCACAAGAGAACACAATTACATTACAAATAGAATCAAGCTTAGCTTCCATTTACCCTCCAAATCACTATCGAATAGACATCTTAATACACATGTTAAAGATACACAGAATTCTGAACCTTATAACTAATGAAATAAATGTGATAAAGGCCTGATACTTATATCACACAATCACAGAAATGTATGGAATCCAAATGAAAAAGGTGTCAAAGATCGAATTTACGATTCATTATACTTAATCCGAATAAAATCGAGGGAGACCTTTGAATTAACCACATGAAATTGCACCTTAAAATCATAACGAATAGAGTCTTTTTTAATTTAAAGAAGAAAATGACATTCGATTTTCAAAAAAGCATTCCAAGTGCGCATGTAAGTGCCCATTGTGGCGGCAGATGGGCCGTTCGAATTCCGAATCGGAAGGTCGCATGTGATCACACAGATTATACGCTGTAATACAAATGTATAAAACCTCTTTTCGCGATGTTTTACAATGGATCCCTTTGACGGTGGCTATTTTTTTAAAAGCATGAAGATCGTCGAGTATTTAAAAAAGTAATTCGTTGTTAAAACCCGCTACAGCGAGGGTGGCGCGTGTAATTAAGTCTATATGAATCAGTTTCCGTGTCAATTAGTGTTTATGAATAAAATTACTACTGGCCGTAATGTTTGGGGTGTGTCTGTTTTTTTTTTTAAAGTAATGACATTAAGCCCATTACAAGTTAGCGGTAAATAAATGACGTAACGTTGAAATTAATGTCGCAATTAAGTGGATGTGTTTTTTATTCTCGTAACGTATTAAATTCATTTATTATCTCATTTGTTACTTTTAGTGATAAATTATACTGTTGTTTGAATTTAAATAAAGAACTTATAAAATTATGCGCCAGTTGCTACTAAGGATATTTAAAAAAAAAAAAGAAAGCTATCGTTAGAAATTTACCGTATCTCATAAAGATTCACAGTTTATAATCTTGTGCTGATAAAATCAATTAAAGTATTAATTTTTAGCGGTAGGATAATCGATCAGGCGGTGTTAAATGTTACCTACCTAGATTGGTTGTAGACTATCTCCCAAACGTCAGTGAATATTAAGGCACACCCTGAATAGAAATAATATATTATGTTTTAGATTATATTTTTTGACGAACTCATTCTTGTGTACATTGGTGACGTAGATGGTAATATAAAAACAGATAATAAAGTCACTTCACACACACATGAAAATATTACTTATCTGTAATATAAAACCTCAAACCATAGACAATATAACACAGATAAGATAATCGTAAAGAATTGATCCGTTATAATAAAGCCGGAGCTAGACGACCGCTAATAGGTCGGAATGAATTGAAAATATGTGTTGGGGCCATTAGTGGGGCGCCATTATGCGTCCCGCGGGCGCTCCGGCCTAATGCGGCATAGACTAAACGATAGAAATGCTAAAAACAAAATTCTAACAAAATTTTATTTCTAAGATTATTACAACAAAAACTAAGATTTTATCATAATATAAATTATAATGTAAAATCGGTCAGTGCGCTCATAAGCTACTATGTCATAGACACATAATAAAAGGGGGCTAGACCTCAAAACTAAGCCATACATAAGGCACTATAGACTTATAAACATTAAACTTAAAGATTTAATTTAAATAGAATACAGGCTATGACCTAAAATAATTGCTTCATAGTCTATGGCGCGCCCGCCCCAATGTTTTGGGTTCGGCCGGGGGTCGGATTTCGCGCCATTTGGCCAACCGGTCGTGTAATAGTCCCGTTAAGAATAACTAACACTGAAATACTTCTTAGATTAAAATACGCTCGACGTGTAGAAGATTTGAAAAATGTAAAATAAATAAAGTCGTTGATAACAAACTTATTAGTTATGATCGAACTGTATTTTTTTTTAATAGTAGTTATTTAAATAGGCCTTACAATAAATCGTTTTTGAATGGTCACAATGTTTACGCCGGTAAATGTTTTAGGGAACTCGCTTAGTTCTGTTTTTGACTAATTGTGATTTAGTAAAGTTTTTAAATTAGTTAAATTGTTAATCTTTTGTATTTTCCAGTATTTTATTAGATATAAATCTCAACCAACAGCATCTCCAAAGAGTGTTGGGCATTTCACAGGCAGCCAGCTTTTAATAATAAATAAAGGTCGCTTGCCTCGATGACTATTGAAAATTAAATTTTGGCAATATATGTGCATAAAATACAACAAAAATAAAAGAAATTCAAATGATCTTAAAGAAAATATAATGTAATAAATTTTTTAATTTAAAATTATTATTAAAAAAATATCAAACCTTAGTGTGCGTTGCCGTTTGAAATCTCTAATGTGCCTCTTTAGCCAGCATTGTCTATTTGAATTTAGAATAAGCCCGCTCGAAATTTGAATTGAGATATTTGTTTACGATTCGATGGTTACGGTTTAATTCGACTCGTCGAATTGTAACAAGTTTTGATTTCTAATTTGAGGTTTGGAATCTGATTGATTGGAAATGTAATAAAGCGATCAATTAACATTTATTTCGAAAGTAATCTTAAATGTTGATTATATTTATAATACAGATGAAAGTAATATTAGTAATAAATAATATTAGTAATAAAATATATTTTTTAAATAATACAAATTTGTACCAAATATAACTTAAAACTAGGTTTTTATTTTTATACAAATACTTAATCAAATGATAAACCAGTAATAATAACAAAAATTAACGATATAACTTCATACATCCGGCTCGAAGGACCGAAAACATCAAAGCGGCACATCAAAGGGTATACGTGATATTAAGTCGCGTAGTAATTACTCTTCGGCCAATAGCATAAGAGAGTTTTTGCGAGGGAGGATAATTGGACGACTAGTGGCGCCCCAGGCGGGGGCTGGTATGTCTTAGATGTTCTAGAAACGAATGCAATAACAAAAAAAACAACGTTTTGATTATTACTTTAATATTGTTTTATGATGCGATACCAAATATATTTATAATACAACCAAAAGTAGTTTTCTTATGTATTTAATTGAAAAAAATAGCTAATGTATTTCAAAGTTAAATTTAGTAAACTAGACCTCAATAAACCTCCATAAACATATTGAAATGATTAAAACCTTTTTTGTATTTTTACACAAAAACTATCTATTCTAACTACTATGTAAGAGACCGCAAATGAGCAGGAGGCTCATCTGATGTAAAGGGACTACCACCAACCCAAGGACACTTGCAACACCGGAGGACTTACAGGTGTGTTGCCGACCTTGAAGGAATGAGAACGCTCTTTTCTTGAATGTTTGTTCGTCATATCGGTACAGAAAAATCGCCAGAGAAAGGATGGAAGTTAGAATTCTGACGCGATGTCCTGTGGATCCATCAATTATTTTTTATTAAATATGTTACAATATTACATTTAATATTTCTCTATTTTTAATTATATTCTAGATTACACTATGATTAACATATTATTACAGTTGTTATATTGACTCGTTTATGAATAAAAAGAGACGGTCAATAGTATTACGGGTAATTTAATTGTAGACTGTCGTAGAGTTATTGAGTAAGGGTCAACTGGTATAAATGAGTAAAGGAACTCTTTATGTATTTTAATGTAAAAGGTTTATATACTATATACTTTGTTGTAAATCACCGCTCACTTGGTGCTAGAGGTACCACCCACTCATCAGTTACAACAGCAGTAATTGGTATTGTTGTGTTCCGGTTTGATGGGTGAGTGAGCCAGTGTAATTACAGGCACAAGGGAGATAACATCTTAGTTCCCAAAATTGGTGGTGCATTGGCGATGTAAGCGATAGTTAACATTTCTTACATTGCCATTGTACATGGGCGTTGGTGACCACTTATCATCAGGTGGCCCATATGCTCGACCACCTACCTATACCATAAAAAAACACCACATCAACGGTCATAGCATAAATAATTTATCAATCGATCGCCACGACAATTGGTAAATTATTGATGTTGAATATAAACGGTATATTACCATTGAATTGAATACATAGAAATATTTAAATAACTTAATCAATACTTAGTACTATTATAATTTAAAATCTAAATCGTTAACTTTTTATGGTTAAACAAAATATAATTCATAAAAAAAACAAATCTATTCCCCATCCCATAGCAGACATAAAGAACCACAAGCAAAACCCATATAGGTATTGCTTAAACAACTGCCAAAACATGGCAATTTTATGGACATATCAGATGCGTGGTCCCGCGGGATCGCGATGCGCCTCGCGGGATTCATCCGGGATCGCTCGGGATTGCTAGGGGACAAATCCGGGTACTTAATGACTATAAACACTAGTTAAATGATTGAATACATTTAGGGTGTTCGGAGTCCCATTGTTCGTGGCACTTAAATGAAGGAGATATAGAGATTCATACTACTTCGTTGGAGATTACTTTTTTGTGATGTCTGCTTGTGACAGGGTTCAATTTTTAGTTATTTTATGATTGGTAGCCGATGTCTTAATGTTTACCGGGAACCTTAAGGACTCAAATCAGTAAGGCTATCACAGATTTTTCATGTATATGGAGCCTCCCCTCGAGATCTTATGCTGAGAAATCGTAAGCTAGAATTAAAAAAATGTTTTCTGAATTTGTCTTTGTTTTCTGAATAAATGCGTTATATTTTTCAATACCAAAATAAACAATATTAATTAACAAAGCACCACGTGTCAAACAAATAAATCGGTTACACACCAACAACAACAACAACCCGACGTTTGAACGCCGACGAATCGCCAGCGAAAATGGTTCCACAGATTTGTTGTGCAAGGCAGAAAATAAAAATAAATAAAATAAATTTAAGTGAATTGAATTAAAAAAAATTATATAGGCCCTTACATAGAAACGTTGCTTAGCGGCTGTTTAGGTAAACACAGATTTTTCTCTTTCTGGCATTATTGATTTGACATACGAAAGAGGAAGACAGCATTGTTTAACCAACTTTTTATAAGTAAAACCGTAAGTTTTTTCATCTAAACATCAAACTGAAATATTAAAACGAAACAAAGTAATGGCGCTTATTAACTATAATCTCATAACCCATTATCCGCACTCGAACACCACACCCTCATGGGGTTACTTGATTTTCCAATTACCCGCCCCATAGACAACAAACCAAATAATGTCTCATAATCTGTTTTATTTAGGGTATGTGGTTGAAACTTATAACTATTCTTAAATAATTTTTATGATACGTCTTTGAACGTAAATATTAGACGGAAATATTTTCTGAAGTTAAATATTTCAGTATTTCCAAAAATAAAATGTACATACCAACTGGATTTTTATATTTCTGATTTCACTCATACTACTAATCAACTGCAAAACAGCAGTACTTAGTATTTTTGTGTTCCGGTAAGTGAGCCAGTGTAATTAAAGGCACAAGGGTCATAACATTTTAGTTTCCAAGGTTGGTGGCGCATTAGCGATGTGATGGTTAACATTTCTTTCAATGACACTGTCTATGGGCGGTGATGACGTCGCATTTGCTCGCTACCTATTCAATAATATTTTTTTTTTTATTACTAATAGTAATATATAACATTCAAAAGAAAACGATTGCTCATAGGTTATTATCATATCTAACTCTTTTGCAATTATTTTTAAAATCATATTATTTACTTTGTAAAAAAAACGTCAATTATATTAATAGTTTTAAGAATGTTAAGGCAGAATTATCTCGAGTTGAAGCTGAAGTATCAATCGCCATGAAAGAAAAAAAAAAAGAAATAAACTGTAAATTAAAATATATACCCACACGTGCATGCACATAATATTCTAACTGTCGAAACAATTATAACACTTCATTAAACTACAATGAAATTGTCAACAAATTGGCAAATACCAAATTACCGGCATCTGCTACCATTTGACATTTCCCAAAGGGTTTGGCGCGGTTTTACATCTGTCAAGCGGCCATCTTTGTGTATAGATAAAATTTGCGATTTTCTAAGCCATTGATTTCAGTTTGGTGAAATTAAGCGTACATGATCCGTTTATTTTAAAATTATTGCCGGCCAGTGTTTTTCTTTAGAATCCGTTATATTTTTTTTCAATAACTATTATAAGTTCTCCGTTTGTTTCGATTTCATAAGGAATAACTAATATCAATTCCTTTTTTTTAATATATAGAAGGTAAGTTTGGTTTTCAGACTTTAGTATTAAAACCACAGATCTATTCTAATCAAAGATAAGACATCATAAAAGGTCATAGATGCTGATCGAACTTAAGTTTTACAATTAAAGCTTTTTATATACTTTTGGCTAACAAAATAGCCTCAAAAAACAAACGAAAAAAAAACTATACAAGTTAAAAATCATAATAATTTTCCTTTACACTTAAAAATTATAACATAATATCTAACAATGTTAACAAATAGCACTTAAAACGAACGTCGGTCAGATCTGATCCGTGCACTCCCACACGAGACCAGCGATGCGTGAAATATAGAACATCGACAAAGGAGCTAATAACTCGTATGAAACACCCTTAGCGCACCCTCTCGTGAGCGCCACGGGGTGAGCTGACAGCGGGTATGACGTCACTTAGAGATCAGTCTTTAGAATTCCTATTTCATTAATACTTGCTAGAACTTGTTAAATTATCTATTAAAGTGGTTTCCCGTGGTGGGTGTGGATCTGTGTATTGTTTTAAGACTGGAAGCCATTTTGCACGTTTAGCACGTTTGAAGTTATCAATATTTGTTATATTTTAAGATTAATTATTTTTGTTAACTTACATTAATAAAAAGTATTAAAAATATTTTAATTGATTTTATTTTAATTAAAACAAATTTATACCTTCAATATTATACTAACTCTTTTATTAGAAGAATAAAATCGCTACAGCCTTCCTCAAAGGCCATACATAAACAGTGGCTATGAAAAATATTATTTATCTATAGTACCATCGGTAATTCCTTTGTCGGGTATAAAGACTATTGTTGGTCATAGACAAGCCAATTTTTTTCGTGGCGTCTGCCATTTTTTTTTTGTATTCGATACCGCCTTGAAATTCAACGTTTGTTTTATTTTCGCCGAAGCGAATGAATTTAAGGTATTATTATATGGTTTTTATGTATAGTTATTGACATAAGTAAAGATTGAAAGATAAGGGATTATTCAACTCAAAAGTATGTCAGTGAGCAAAAAATTTATTGAATGTTATAAATGCGAAAGTTAGTTTATTTGTTACGTAATAAAAGCCTAGATGGTCCAGTGATAAGAACCCGTGAATCTTAACCGATGATCGTGGGTTCAAACCCGGGCAAGCACCACTGATTGTCAAGTGCTTAATTCAACTCGTGCTTGACGGTGAGAACAAAACATCGTGAGGAAATCTGCATGTGTCAAATTTCATTGAAATTCAGTCACATGTGTATTCCACCAACCCGCATTAGAGCAGCGTGGTGGAATAAGCTCCAAAACCTTCTCCTCACAAAGAGGAGTAGAGGCCTTAGCCCAGCAGTGGGACATTCACAGGCTGTTACTTTTAATCAAGCGATTATCTTGAAATTTTGCTTAAACGTTGTTCTAACACCTAACACACATTAATTAATGTCCTACGACCGAATTCGGCCACGGTGGCCAATCTCAAGAGACATTAGCCAACTGCAAAGACAGAAGATATTATAGTGCACAAGTGTGTGCGCAAACAGAGGTGCACTCTCTCGTCCCTAGCTTTCACAATACGATGGGACGGCAATCCGACGCGACCGGAAAGAGTTCAGGCGCAGGACCAACGATTGAACGTGCTTTCCGTGGCACGGGAGTGTACACACTTCCAACTTCCGGACCAGTCCAGTGGCTGCTACTAAGAATTTTCTGAGAAAAAAACCCAATAACTATTTATTGGCCCAACTTGGCTATTGAACCCAGGAAGATCGGGTCTGCGGCCTTATCCAGCCACCTGACCAAAGAGTCAGTCACACCCATATACACGGGTGAAGCTGCGAAAACTGGTTATACATACATACGTCTCTTGTTAGTTCTTTACTATGGAAAGGATTAAGACTATCTTGCTTGTCTAGTTGCTAACTTGTACGGCAAATTATGAAGTCCAAGGTTTATTTGAGTGGACGAGAAGGCCCAATAAAATGCAAGCTCATAATAGGTGATGAGTGACGCCCTATCCAGACTGCCTTTCACGAACCCTACCACCAAGTAAATTACTCATCGGTTATTATAATTGAAGTTATCAATTTTTTTTTTTATTGTATAGGAAGGCGGACGAGCATATGGGCCAGCTGATGGTAAGTGGTCACCAACGCCCATAGACAATGGCATTGTATGAAATGTTAACCATCGCTTACATCGCCATTGCGCCACCAACCTTGGGAACTAAGATGTTATGTCCCTTGTGCCTGTAATTACACTGGCTCACTCACCTTGCAAACCGGAACACAGCAATACAAAGTACTGCTGTTTTGCGGCAGAATATCTGATGAGTGGTTGGTACCTACCCAGACGATGATATCAAAATGGAATAGAAATATTAATTAATTCTAACAATATTTCTGGTACCAATATCTAGATTTTTCGTAATCCGAACTCAAAGCCTTAATCACGTTACTTTGACGGTTTTCAGCTTTCGATTTTTTGCAACCCATTTGCAGCGCGCCACTTTTTAATTCTTTTGACGATGGGCCTGGCACGCGTTCGTGTGTCTAGGGATGGAGGTTTATCGATATGATTTTTTTTATTGAACCGATTCAATCAATAAATATATATATTATGTATATAAATAACTAGTTTCATTTCATAAGGCTATAACTAGTTTCAGCTCAAGGTTCGCCCGCGAATTAGTGGGAGGTATAAGTACAATAATGTTTCCTTTCCTGCTCTCCTGACAACGTGTTGCAAAATTTAATAACTATCAGTTAAGACGTTGCCGCAACGGACAAATAAATAAAATAATTTTCGTTATGCCCGCGGTTTCACATATTTGTAACAAACAAACAAATGAACAAAATCACTTTCGCATTTACGATATTAGTAAAAATAGTAATTTAATATTTAACATCGTTGAATCGTCATTAATGTACATCTCACAAATACGTCACAAATACGTCACAAACAGCGATCGTGTCACTCGCGGATAAAAACGCGCACATTCATGAGAACTACCATTCATGCATATTACTTCTCATTCTCATCTCATTTTACAATCCCGAAAGTAAATATGTAAAAATTACACTCACTGCCACTAAGTGTGCCTGTTTTTACATCCTCCCCCATTTGACGTGAGGGGTACGTGGAGCTCACCGTCGCTAAAGGCGCCAGAATACCCACTAAAAAACCAGCGGTATCCTCTCCGTCTGGTCGGGGAACGCCACGGGATCGCTCACTCAGTATGCCTAATGCAAGTTCTTATACTTATTCGATAACTATGTAACTGCGATTTGGTTTTTTTTCGAATGGACTTGTTGCTGTTGGCCAAAGTATGCTCAACAGCGTCACCGGGCGGGGAGCGAGTCCTTAAATAATAAGCTGGTTGCGATTTGTATTGAATTAAAAAAGCGCCATCTTGTGTCAATAATCGGAATTCCACGTTGAAACTATTGAATAAGTTAAAAAAAAACTCAAATTAAACACACTACTTGCCAAAACTAAGTGTTATCAATAGTTAAACACTTATAATTAAGACGTCATATAATTCATATGTTGATATTATTTGCATATCTATATATCGATAAACTTATGTCCCATCACTAGCGCCTCACTCGCATCGAGCTCCGAGCCATCATATTTCATTTTTATCATTTTATCCAATCCTTTGCCGAAACCATACTTTTAGAAGGCCCGCTTTTTAATTCGTTTTGCTATGATAACTACGGCTGGCTTTTTATTCGTCGAATATTACTTTTGACTGCTGCACGGCTTCAGTGTAATGTGTATTCGTATTAACGCTATATCATTCGATACTAATGCTAACGTCGAAATAATTTCTATCAAACGGTAAATGAAACAAAGGAAGAGCTTTTCCATGTTCACACAACTATATCATTTATTTGATTTGATCAATTTAACAAAATTATTTTCACACTACATAATATATTCAGTAGCTAATCTAGACTCGCGGTGTTATTCTCATGACTCTGACTGAACTGACAGATTCAATAAACGCCATGTATCCCTAACGGGCTAGCCTGTTAATGTTCCACTACTGGTTTAAGGCCTCCTATTGTTTTTTGAGGAGGTTCGGAGCTTACTCCACCATGCTTCTCCAATGCGGTTTGGTGGAATACACATGTGAGCGTACTCTCTCCTCAAAGACCGGCAACGCACCTGCAATTCCTCGGATGTTGCAGATTTCCATGGGCGCTGGTAGTCACTTGCCATAAGGTGAGGTTGACAAAAGTTACAGATTTAAAAAAAAGCAATAACTTCAAATTAGAAGTGTATTATTTCGTATTAACAACAGCATCGAATACACGAACCTTATTAAGAATATAACTTGATGAAAGCGCGTAAATATCAGTTATACAGTCATTACTGGAACGTGTTTTATTTACGACTACGTACTCGTAACGTTATCGTAACGTATGACGTCACATATTTGTTTTCGTTTGCTTCGCGGCTAATGGTTTAATATTCGTATGGGGGGATAGAGACGAATTTTGTATGTCACTGAGCTTTTAACCGGCGTTAGTTATTGGACGGAGCGTTCCGTGTGTTTGTGTATTTGTTACATTTAAACTGACATATAGCATATATACCTTCTAAGAGAAACACACAGTTCACTTCCTAGGAGTAATTTAATTTTCGTGTTTGAAGATTGTAACAGGGTGTAGCTATCGTAGGGCAAAGCGGTGCAGTTCACCAGGGCCACTAAGCTCAGCCCTCTAACTTAAGCTTTGAAAAGAGTGGTATAAGAAAAAAGAGAGAAAAAATATATAAGTTCAAGCTACGTGGATAGAGGGGGTGAGAGTCCGATTCTTTTTCTATACACCGGGGCCCTTGTCCACCTAGCTACGCCACTGGTAAGCCCAGTGTAACTAAAGGAACAAGCGCCATGATGTCATAATTTCAGAATGTCTAAGGGTGGGTGGTAATGATCATGTAGCCCATTTCTCGTATTTGGTTAGTACCCAGATACTGCAACCCATCAAGTAATTATTGTAGTCAATATTGTATAATTAGCATATCTGGTATTTCATGGTACTCTACGTCATGTTTCGAGTTTGTTGATAAATAATTTACTGAAAAAGGATAGACCTGAGTGACAGCCAATTAAAATTCAAATATCTTTATTCAATGTTGAAGTGTTACACTTACTTATTGATTGTCATAAATCTACCACCGGGTCGGAAATAAACACCTGAGACCTGAGAAGAACCGGCGAAAGAAACTCAGCGGGTTTTTTTTTTTAGCTCATTATTACAATTATAGTTGTACACAATA
Source organism: Nymphalis c-album (assembly GCA_963151315.1). Lineage (NCBI taxonomy): Eukaryota > Metazoa > Arthropoda > Insecta > Lepidoptera > Nymphalidae > Nymphalis > Nymphalis c-album. The sequence goes on from OY720609.1 coordinate 7,370,811, forward strand.
ATAATATTCTTCCTTATTTGAAACGGCCTGGAGGCGATCGATTCATTCCCAAGGTGTGCAATTATCTAAAAAATAAATTGATTGTATAATATCCTTTAGCACACAAACGTTCCTTAAAAATCCTTTTAAATTTCACAACCATAGTTGGTTTACAAGGAATGTCCACCCATTTGAGTTTTCTCCCTAATTTCCCAATTACCCGTAAATGCGGTAAAATGAAAACAAATCACTGCTATAATTCCATAGAAGAAAGTATTTTTTATCGAATAATAATAAATATAAGTCACAAATTCAGGCTATTTTTATTACGTTAATAATAACCTCTTCTACCCATCATTACTCCCTAGAAATCTGTCAAGCGATTTCCACTATATTATTTCGATAGGAAAAAATTCCCAATTTCCCCCCCTCCCCCAGCAATTTAGCAACAGTGTGCAATAACCTTTAGTACACATTGTAACATAATTATTGTTCATACACCTTTCATACACACAACATTGTATCCCCAATTTAAAAAAATAAAATTCCAAATTCAAAAAGCTTATCAATTATCATACGCATAATACGATGATTCATATATTATACGCGTATGTTTGTATGTAAATATACTAATATAAAACGTTTTTATCTGTCCATCCTAACGTTATTTGAATAAAAACACAATTAGACACGCGCTGTTTTGATCGCAACGTGTTTGATTAATTTTGTTTAACTGATAATGGGTTAGTGTACGATAACTTTGAACTTGGGACAATTTTTTATATGTTAGTATTTCATAGTAAGGTTGTTTTTTATGTTGATGTGTTCGATAAGTCATTATAGATAGAAATAAATGATTGAACAAATGAAACCTAATAATGATATGTCATATAATTAATAATATATTTTTCACATATACAAAATTTGACATCCTATATAAACTTTAAAGTGGATATAATCGACAGGAGGAAAATATAAGTGACTTCTATTATCTGAGATTTATTTGGTAACATATAGTTCAAGATATAACATGAAATTTTAATTACGTTTAAACTATACATAAATTAAAAACTACAACAAAAATATATACGACGACATATTATATACAAAAAGAAGGCAAATAATATTAATTTAAGGTTAAAAGCAATCACTTTATTTTCTACGTTAGTAAATTAAGTTATCCTAATTACATTAACTCGGTGGTAGAGTTTTGTGCAGCTCGTCTGGGTAGGTACCACCCACTGATCAGATATTCTACCGCAAAACAGCAGTACTTGGTTTAGTTGTGTTCCGGTTTGAAGGGTGAGTGAGCCAGTACAAGCACAAGGGACATAACATCTTAATTCCCAAGTTTGGTGGCACAGTGGCGATGTAAGCGTTGGTTAACATTTCTTACAATGCCATTGTCTATGCTCGTCCGCCTAACTAAACAATCAAAATGTCTCACTATAATTTACATCATCTTAAGCACTTAGAGCCTATTCCAATATTTAATCAATAACGACAAATTCACCCTAATCATTAAAACTTTATCAAAGCGAAGTTCGAAGTGTCAGTGGTCTCACAATACACGGGGAGTGTAGATTGTAATCGGATTTTCTTGTCCGAAAATTAATCGTTATAAACTCGATTCTCGGAATTTAACATTGCATTAATTCTAATTCAATTACTTGCTTATTTTAATATTACACTTTATTACGTTTTGCGTGCTCCAAAAACCTTCAAATAAGTTCCTAAACCTCAAAAAATGGAGAAGAGGCCTTAGCTCAGCATTGGGACATTCAGAGGCTGTCACTTACACTTACGTTTTGTATGGAAATAGTTATCATAGCTTTTAGCACTGTGGGCAATATTAACTATTACCATAAACAAGATGATATGTTCTTTGTGCCTGTAGATCTTGGCTCACAAACACTTAACACTGGAACACAATAATACTGCTGTTTAGAGGCAGATTGTCTGATGTGGTGGTACCTACACTTATACAATGCCCTACCATCAAGTGACGGTATGTAAACACGACTAGCTAACTTCTAAATTATAAACTTCAAAAGCTAGAGCGCCCGTCTAAGAAAATTGATATTATTTATCCACTGCTGGACGAAAGCCTCCCCCAAAGAACCCCAACCATTAAAATTGATATTATGACAGTTTAATCACAATATATAATTATGTATGTATATAAAATATCCTATATATACACAATACACATATATGTAATATTAATCATTATATAAAAAAGTGACATAAGCTCGCGTCAATAGTGCAATGGTCAATACACCGACTTTAAAAAAAATACAATTAAGCATTATAAACTTGTCACAATGACTCGATTAAATTATTTTATTTTTTTAATGCGGTAGATAAATAATAATTCGTTTCTATCATAGTCATAGATAAGGGTAGGTCGCGATGGACAATTAAACCCTTAGGAAATGGGGTTGTCACATTTAGTTTAATTTTAATCGTGACTTCCGACCATCTGCCGTTGGTGTATCTTTTAAAAAGTATATTTGTCACTTGGTTCAGTTGCTTTCGTTTAGGTCAAGGGATCTCTTCCAATACTATTTTTATTGTTAGCCTTAGTGAAAGTACAGTGATCACTGAGTCACTCGGTGGTAGAGCTTGGTCTGGGTAGGTACCACCCACTCATCAGATATTCTACCGCAAAACAGCAGTATTTGGTATTATTGTGTTCCGGTTTGAAGGGTGAGTGAGCCAGTGTAATTACAGGCACGAGGGACATAACATCTTAGTTCCCAAGGTTGGTGGCGAGTTGCCGATGTAAGGAGTACTGAGTACTTTTACAATCTCGAAACTATACATAAAGCTCATTTGCCAAACTACCTTTTTTAAATAAAATAACTCTAAATTATAACTTCCAAAACAATAGTAGGCTAATAATTATTAATTAAACATTATAATTTTCTTTTACACACAAATACATACATTACACACAAATATAAGACAAATTATAAAAGTTATTTATTAAGAAACAATGTTCCCCTAACACATTTTATTTTATTTCGCATGCTTAAGCTTATTATCTAAATACATTTTGATTTGTTTTCCCCTTTATTGGAAATTGAAATTTACGTCATACGTATTAAAATCTATAATTCTATAAATCAATCATTCCCAAGCCTCTTATATTAAACGCCATGCAATACGACCCGATAGTATTTACCTATTCATTTTTCAAAAAGGAACTTAACGCCCAAATCGACGCATTAATACGCGACAAAGAAAAAATAAACGGCTTTGTATGATTCGACAAACATAAATTCATAACTATAAAACTTTTATATGTTCTATGTATTTGAAAATAAGACGCAAAATCGCGTATTTATTTTAAGTTAAGGCATGTTAAAGTTTGCGCCGTTAACAGAAGCAGAAAAGAAAAAAACAGCGCCCTTCTTTTTTTAAAAATTGTAATTCGTAGGTTCAAGTTGCGAATGCGGCGTTCTAATTTCAAAACATCAGTAGATGTCATTGAACACTCCCTCCCGGGTGCGGCAACAAGGAAGTATTTGATTCAATATTTTACATTATATTAATAACTTTTATATTTTCTTCTAAATTAAAATAAATATGATAATTAATATTCAACTATTAATATTTTTAAATAAACCTCTCTTATTTTATGTAGCAAACAATATTATGTTAATAATATTATAAGGGTCTTTAATTTAAATATAAACGTAAATAACATTAGTGCTGAAATACAATTGAGCACTATTTGCTGTTAATTGAACCGGTATTGTGCAAACGATACTGGAATTAAATGTGTATGATCAAAATAATTGAGGCAGACAATATTCGACGTCGATTTGATTAAAACCGGCCGGTGAAAAGGCTCTATTGGAAACCATTTTATATACGATGAATTGATATAAATCCTGTTTGTAGAAATACTATTAAATGCATTATTTTAACACATTAAATTAGTGCGTATACCTAAATATGTTATTTAGTAGCAAAATTTTTAAAAAAAGTATTAGCTACACAAAAATATGATATTTACTATGCTTCGTATTATTGTACACGGAGACAATATTTTTCTTTTTTTTACAATATATTTGATGATAATTTAAATAAATATAGAAACTTTCTTGTTGTCGTACTTCTCAAAAACTTGAAATTGGAATCGAATGTTTTTAAATACGACGCGTCAACGGCGTTCGAATTGTCGTCACTAACACCTCAAATTTCAAAACGTATTAAGATATTACAAAAAAAACATTTACAGTTATCATAAGTCTTTTCCCTTTGAATTAAAGTCCATTTTACTTTAATGTTATGTTATTTTGTAATAGTATATTTTGATTTCTCTTTATATTAATGTGATCTTTATCATCTGCGAATAGAGTTATTTTTTGCTTATTTTATTCAATTGAAGTGTTTTTTTATAACCATTGTTCGATAGTTAAAGCATGATATTTTGTTTAGTTTAAATATCTTCGATGACAGGACATTTATAATGCTTTTTAAATATAGAACATAAGGCTAAGGTTATGCTTATACTTATTTTTAGAGACGATTAAAAAATTATGCATTCATTGCGTATTAATTAAAAATTAATTATAAAAGCATAATATATAAATATTCATATTATTTTCTACGAGAAACATGATAAAGAAGCGTTCTATAGAATTACAAATTATAATGTGAACTAGAGACAAATGAATTTTATTATTGTTGCTTGAATTAATACGACGCAAAGGTATTGAAATATTCAACCCTTTTTGTGTTTATGAAAATTAGTAAAACATAAACAGCTGTGTTTTTATTGATGGTAGACGGTGAATGGCACACTTGGTAGTAAGCTACAACCCGTCGGGGGTAGATATATCATATATTCTTATTTAGCAAACAGCAATATAACAATACTTTGTATTGTTGTATGCGAGTGAGCCAGTGTACAGGAACAAGAGATATCTTAGCTATCAAGGTGTCAGTGTCAATGTTAGTGACCATAAGTGACCGATTTGCCAGCCTGCCTACCTATTTTAAATTGAAATAAAAATATGCCCTCTATTTTGACAACAAGAGGCTAAAACCATTACCAATTATATGAGAAACCTTAGCGTATGTTTAGTTAAGAAGCGATTTATCTCTTTCTGTCATTATTGATTTGACATAGGAAAGAAGAGGACAGCATTGTTTAACTAATCACACGCTAAACAATAACAAGTGTAAAGAAAATCTTTTAAACTTGATAAGCATGTGTCAAATGAATATCTGCCACCAACCCGTAACAGCGCAGCGTGGTGGAAACTGATCGAAGACTCTACTCTTTTTAATATTATAGGTAGACGGACGAGCTAATTGTCCACTTGATCATAAGTGGTCACTAATATATAATATAATAATAGACTTTGGCAGCGTAATAACACCAAGTATTGCTGTTTTGCGGTAGAATATCTGATGAGTGAATCGTACCTACCCAGACGAGCTTGCACAAAGCTCTACCACCAGTAAAAAGAAAGGAGGGCTTACTCCAGCAATCATTCATTAACAAAGTGTTACCATACTATAACATACATGAATTGTTATATATATGTAAAACATATATTATCTTAAAGGTTTAAAACCATTCCATGTTACGCAACGGTTCGCTCGATCGCGGCTCAGTAATTGGATTTGACTAATTCCTAGTGAGGACGTGCGCTTTACATAAAATAAACATTAGTGAACCGATCGCCCTCCGGCTTCGACCACACGACCGCACAGAGTGAACCCTGAACTAGTTAAAAAGTATTTTAAAAAGTCTCTAGTTTTTTTAATATGATTCGAAATTCAATTTTTAGGTATTACTGTATACTTAAAGTGCGAGAGAGAGATAAAACGTAATAACTAGACAATGATAACAGATAACGCTATGAATAGCTTATAATGTTAAATTAATAATAAAAAGTAAAGTAAAAATAGAAGCTTTTTTAAATAATTTCACCTCGCACACAGCGTCGTAACAACATTAGAATATATTGTTCGAATGATTTGACAACATTCAAACTAAGCTATATACTTGATTAATGTTATAATATATAGTAATATTAATATAGTATTTACAAGCATAACATATAAACGCTACATAAAAAAAATCATTAAACTGTATATATAATAAATTATTTATTCACAAATTATTCCGCATTCCATACATAATAAAAGTAAAGTAAAGTGGTAAACTTCGTTAAATATGTAATTAAAAACAATATTAAAGTTTTAAATGAACGAGATTTTTTTTTAATTTACACGACGTTGTTCCAATTTTATATCAACTGTTTATTAATATTTTGTAACACCGCGATACCAACTGAACTGACAGACGTCAAAAGCGAATTCTGACAGCGAATGTTCGAAATTCAAAAATATTCATCGCACCCGTATCCGTCGCGTTCGTATTACGGCTACCCACTCAACATTATCGCTTCGTTCATAAGGAAGTAAATTTATTGCCTAATTACATCTGTCTGTTCGTCTGTGCGATAAGCTAATGTATGAAAAGGCAAAACAACATTATGCAATTCGTGTAACACATATTAATTGTTTTCATGTTAATTATCGAATTAATTACTGAATTTGTTACACATAGTTTTGTGATTGTGTTGTGTCAGAAATTTACCTATGTCGAATTGTCATAAATTATGTCGTGGGTTTATGGGTTGTTGGGTTTTCTGTCGAAGATTCTTAATAAACCGGTGTCTGGAAGGTGGAAGTGCTTACACTGTACAGTCCCGTGCTTCGGAAAGCACAAACAGCTATTGGTCCTGTGTCTGAATATACCCAGTGGTAGGGCTTTGTGCAAGCTCGCCTGGGTAGATACCATCCACTCATCAGATATTCTAACGCAAAGCAGCAGTACTTGCTATTGTTGTGTTCCGGCTTAAAGGGTGAGTGAGCCAATGTAATTACAGGCACAAGGGACATATCTCAGTTCCCATGGTTGGTGGCTCATTGGCGATGTAAGCGATGGTTAACTGTCGCATATACATAGTTATCTCTTACAATGCCAATGTCTATGGGTGTTGGTGACCTCGTCCGCCTACCTATACTATAAAAAAAATGGTTGTCTGTAAAGTCGGTTTACGGACGATACCGAGTGGTACCTACCCAGACGAGCTTGCACAAAGCTCTCATATATGTACTTGATATTATTAAACTTCTGAATCTATATAACTACTTTTCTATATATAGAACACTACTATGTAGTAGTGTTGTTATAAAATAATAATTAAATATAATGACGATATCTTAAAATGTCGCACTAATGGTTGAAACGTGTATCGCGTGCAGTTCATCCGTAAATTAAACAGCATAACAGTTCATATTCATTCCACGTTCGATCATTAAAATTGGGGCGAAAGCCGAAAATTATGCGCGTGCGCAGGCCCCGAAAATGTGATAATTATCTACATATAGATCTAACCGAGATAGGAATAACGGTCTTCTGTCTGTTTGTATTGTCATGTTAAATACGCTTGGTAAGTAATCATTTTTATTATATATATTTTGATTACATAAGAAACGTGCTACGTCAGAGAGTTGATGACGTCATAGTTACCTCAATTAGTTTTAAAAATGGCAATTGTTGCTATTTTTTCATTACGTTGTACTGAATATCAAATTAACAATCTAATTTTTTTTTATTTAAATTTAAATCTAGACTTGACATTTAATACTAACTAAAGCTAATAATTAAATTAAAATTCGATATTAACATTCACTTCTTTACATACCACCTTATACTGAACTACCCCACATTAGCATAAATATCTTTACTCTATACCGCGTTATAGGGTAGTACCGCCATTTGCAAAACATAATTGACAATTAAAGTAATAAACTCTTTCTTAAAGCAATAACACGATTTAAAGGGCAAGTATCCGCATCAAAAAGGATAGTCGCCCTACTTACTTTCGTGGATAGTTGCCCCTAGAAAGACGAAACATTCTTTTAAATTTTTTTATGTTTTTCGAATTTACTATGACTAACTTGTTGTAATCAAAATAAATATCTACTTAACTGTTTTATATATTTATTCTAGATAAGCAAAATAATTATAAGCGAAAACCAGGCGTGGTGCCACGCAGCATCAACTGGACAGAAGATAGCTTAACACTTACTCTGGAACAATTGAGACAGAAAAAAGGTATTAATGTTTCTCGAACATACGGAATATCCTCTCGAGCCATAAGAAGACTAATATCCGCTAATATCCAAGGCATGGCTCTGACCAGCTGTATCCGCCAATGCAGTAAGTGGTTTTCGTGACACTAGAATCTACCCAGTCGAACCAGATCCTCTATCAAATGCTTTATTAGCTTTATCAGATCTAGCATTGGGGGAACTTGAGCAGGAACGAGAATCTAATCCTCTAAATGATCAAGTACCAGGCGTTTCTGGAGTGTCTGCGTTAAAGAATCGAAGAAAGAATAACTTACATAACTTTAAGTTTGAATAATATTTTTAAAACTGAAACCAATTTAATAATGTTAATTAATATTTCACATTGTACTTAATAAAAAATCTCAGTAAATTATAAAGACTGTTAAATAAATAATAAAGACCACTTTAATTGATATAAATGTAGTTCTATCTAAAATAAAAATCATACCGAGGTTACTATCCCCGCACGAGGCAAGTATCCCTCGAAGCATTTTCCACGCTAGGCTACTATCCGCCATAGTTGGCAACTATCCCTTTTCTGAGAGGTGAAATAAAACAGTATTTATTCAAAACCATTGTTAATTATATGTACAATATACGTAAAATATCTTATCTATATGTACAATATAATTAACAATGGTTCTATAAAAGCCTATTTCTTTTATAGAAGATAAATGGCCTATGTTTTGAGATGCATACTAAATCATTTTCTGCAAGTTTATATTTTTTTTTAAATAAGCTTTTTCGAATAGTGGGGCAACTATCCGGCTTTTACCCTAATACTTTAGAATCAAATTGAATTATATAGATTATTTTGAATGATTTCTATATTCTCAGCTAAAACTAGTTCATATTAATCTTGTGAAATGACAGAGGACATATTATAAATTCCGACCCGCCATTATTAATAATAGAAGATTTTATTTTAAGCTTAGATAGAGTATATGAGAAAATGACTACTTTTGACCATGTCATTAAGCATTATTATTTCATCTCTTTCTCTCATAATTGGTTTGACAATCGAAAGAAAATAGCATAGTTTAACTAATCACCCGCTGAATAAAATTTATAAGTATGTATTGTAACCACAACTTTAAATAATATTCAATAAAACCTGTTAATAATCATTTTATTTTACTTTTGTTTAAAATAGCAATTACAATATGTCCGCGTGCATTATCGTATAACAACCAACTGTTCCTTTTGTTTCTGTCTATTTTAAAATTAGAATTTAAATTTATTTATAAAAAGTCTAACCAAGAAGTATCTATATAACATTTAATAAAAATCTGTAATTTAATATAATTTTACAATTGAAAGAATTTTATACAATCTATAATGATTGTTTATAATTAATTATTTACAAATATGTTATGAATAAGTCAAATAAGCTTGACTTTTGTAAGCCTTTGTAAGCCTATTTATATTTATGTGGTTAACATTTGGACATATATATGTACTTTAATTAAAAACCTTCAAAATAATGATTAGAACACGACCACCCCACGGCAAATGTCTGACTTGCGAAATTTATTACCGATTAACATCTGATGGTGCGATTTGGTTTCGTAAAAGTAATTTGAAAAAATATTAAAGTGAGCTAGTAAAAAGTCAGTCAATATTGAACATATTGGCTGACTTTTGTGTGTGTTTGTTAATTGTAAATTGATCGATTGGAGATTTCAAGAAATAACTTTGAAATCGATTTATTTCGTTTTTAAGAAAATAATTAAGCTTAGGCTTTGGAAGATTTAAATAAAGGTACAACGTTGGCTTAATTTAAGATCAAATCTGTCACGTTTATATTATATATCTCTAGATTTGAGCTGCTTAGAAATTAAAATATATCAATTTTTCTTTTTAAGAAATGCTGGCGAGCTACTCTTACTCGTTTCTTCAATGAATCTTAATAAATAAAATAAAAAAAAAGCTATACAATTAGCCATTAAAAACTACCGACCCTGCATCCTACATATATGTAACTACATACAAACAAGCGTATATGTAACAATACAAACATATAAAGTCACGTGATTCTACTAATCTAACATGTATTATGAATCAATAACTGTTACAAAAGCATTAACTATCAACATCTCTTACAGCTATATTTGTGCCCACTTTGTGTTATTAGAATTGCCTTGTTACATAAGGGGAAGACGGTTTTAAAATAAAAATAAAATTTATTAATATCCTGTGGCCACACATAGTGGGTGACATTTTTTTAACAAATTAAGAAAAAAATAGAAACAGCTGTGGAAGGTTTGATTCCCAAATTAAATTTGTTTTGGAAGTACAGTAACAGCCCGTGAATGTCCCACCGCTGGGCTAATGCCTCATCTCCTCATTGGAGGGGAATGTTTGGAGCTTATTCCATCACGCTGCTCAAATGCGTGTTGGTGGAATACACATGTGGCAGAATTTCAGTGAAATGAGACACATGCAGGTTTCGTTCCGATATTTTCCTTCACCGTCAAGCACAAGATGAATTATAATCACAACTTAAGCTAAATTAATTTTTTTTAACATTAAATCAACGGTGCTTGCCCGGGCTTAAACCCTCGATCATTAGTTAGGAGTCACGCGTTCTTACCACTGGGCCATCTAGGCTTAGCCAGCTATGGCCAGCCAATAAATGTAAGGGCATAATGCGGTATTTAGCAAAGGTCTCCTGTTTAGTAGAAAATCTTGAAGATTATTCCACCACACTGCTCCACTTTAGTATGACGACTGAAAATAGATTCATAACCCAAAACACTCATAGAGACAATCATTAAAAAACCAATAAGACTACATCATTTCTTTTACTTTTATATTTATACAGAAAGAGAAAATAAGAATTACACTTGTACAGATTAAAAAAAACTCATTTTTCACCCATTCTAAATTAAATAACACTTTTGCGTGATATTTTTGCACAATTATAATTAAAAAGTTAAATGATATTGTTAACTTTTTTTTAATTTATATCAATATATTTAGCAAAGATCATATCAACCTAACCTTAACATAAAATTCTTATAAACGCGTCGTAAACACGCCATCAGATCGTTACATTTTTCATCTATTACTGTTATTTTCTTAAATAGTATTCCGTTATATCACTTGATACACATACAATTATACATATATTCAAATCCATAATAAAAATCAATGTAAAATTCACTATTATATTGTTTTAGAATGTATTTATTAGTTCTGATTTTATATAAAATCTAGCACGGCGGCTTCACCCGCGTATAATTAATAAAAATATAATATATTATTTTAATACTATAATAACACACGCACACACACACACAAACACACATACATATGGCTGTTAAAGAAATACGTAATTAGCGATTTGAAATTAATTTTCATAAGATACCGTAGGGTTTACCGATCTTTTATATGGCCTAACATTTGCGCCATCAGATGTTCTTTGTGTGTAACAATTTTCATCAAGATACAGACAGACAGACAAAATGAAAAAAATAGTATAATGTGAATCATTGCATCATAAAATGTTTATTTATCATAAAATTAGGTGAAAAGAAAATGTACATACAGCCGTAGCCGTAAATGGCCGAGATAGCCAGTGGCTAGAACGAATCTTAACCGATGAACGTGGGTTCAAACCCGGGCAGGCACCACTGAATTTTCAAATGCTTAATTTGTGATTATAATTCATCTCGTGCTTGACGGTGAAGGAAAACATCGTGAGGAAACCTGCATGTGTCAAATTTCATTAAAATTATATCACTAGTGTATTCCACCAATCCGCATTGGAGCAGCGTGCTCCAAACCTACTCCTCAAAAAAGGAGAAGAGGCCTTAGCTCAGCAGTGGGACATTCACGGACTGTTACTTTACTTTACTTTACCTTCAATATAGAAGAGACTTCCTTATTGATTGACAAAAACCGCCGGCACCGGATCGGTAAAAATACTCAGACCGGAGTAGAATCGGTAAACATGAACTAGAAGAAAATCAGCGGGAACTTTTTTTAAGTTTATTATTATAATTTTAAGGCCTCCCAAGGAAGTTAATAAATATTTCTAATGAAAATGGCCTCGTTATAACATTGCACTAAAAAAAATAATCAAATAGGAGCTTTACAAGATTAATTAAAAGTAAAACAATAACCGTGATAAACTCTATTGAATATTTTCTATTACGTATTTAGATAAAAAAAGCTTATCAAAATAAATGTGGTTTAGGTGTGAAAGCGCAAAACTCACATTCGTATTTATAATATTAGCTAGTATGTATGTTTTAACGTGATCTATAACATGGGAGCTAAAGAATCCCTAAGACAGAAATTTAAAGAAAATAAAATATTAACTGTTGCTTCTCAATACATATTATGTAATGTTATGTTTGTACGGAAAAACATTAATGATTTTGTGAGAAAATGTGATACTCATAACATTGGTACAAGGAACAAACACAAATTAATTACTCCCGTTACTCGACTGCATAGAGTCAGTAACTCTTTTGTGGGGCTATGTGTACGTTTCTACAACAGGATCCCAGAAAGCGTTCAAAATAATTCAGTTGCTAAATTTAAAAAAATTGTAAAGGAACGCTTGTATGCTAAAGGATATTATACAATTAATGAATTTATGGATGATAGCACAGCTTGGGAATGAGACGATCGCCGCATGGCTATTTCTTTCGTTTTTTTTTTGTAAAAAACATAAAAAAACAAAAAAGTTAAAAAAAAAAAACCCGCTGAGTTTCTTTCGCCGGTTCTTCTCAGGGCTGGGTGTTTCTTTCCGAACCGGTAGTAGTTTCCAGTTTGACAATCAATAAGTAAGTGTAATACTTCAATATTGAATAAAGTATTTTGATTTGATTTGATTTAACAACCTCTAAATGTCTTACTATTGGACTTCTTTTGAGCTTGGAGTTGTCACCGTGTAGCTCCAAAGCGGATTGGTGGATGACATGTAGCTTTTTTTTCAATATTTCAACCAAACATAAGATAAATTCTAAACACACATTAAGATCATGTAAGTTAAATAGTTCCAGTTAATGTTCGTTTTGTATGAATGTATAGGTATTAAGGCTTCGTTTAACAAACGGACTCAATTAAACTTCAGTTAAGCAACAGTAAACTCAAATAAATGAAAAACTCAGTATCACTAACATACAAGAGTCATTAATCCATTTAATTACTCCACTAACATAATTGTAATCAAACACATCATTAACTTTTATGTTACCAATATCATAAAAAAATAAAAACTAAGTTTGACAGAAAAATCGTTTTTATTATTATCACAATAAAGACCATTATCGGATTAGTATTTTTCTAAAATTTAATAAAATAATTTATAACATATAAAATTGTGAGATATTCAAAATTAATTCTTATATACTCAGTAAAAAGGTTTATATTTGATTAAATAAAATTTCGAGAGTCGTAATGCGAGCGACACGCGTCGAAAATCGATTAACGTATCCATACGCATCTGCCGTTCGAAATTTGAATAATTACATGTTTAAAAAACAAACATAGTTGACAGCGAGCCGACCATTAGCGGCCATTTCGCTTATCTGTCACGTGAATTGACAGCGGACGTATAGGATATTTCACATTCTAATTACTCTGTAATTAATTGAATATCGTTTCGTTGTTTCAGACATTACGGAAGTATTATCTGAGAATATATTATAATAATTATTATAATTAAATTGATCATTTATACAAGTATTGATTATTTATACAAGTTGAATCTTATAATTGTAATAAATTTTCGAACGCATTCAATGATTATTATTATTGCCTAATAATTTCTAAGTTTATCTTGATTTCATATTTTTAATTTTAATCTTCAATTAGTTTTGTAGTGCAGATTATTTGTGCTTATTGTTTGAGTTGTTTTTTCTCTCTGTACTGTTTTATTTTATGTTCTATTTTTAAAAGAAAACTTTGATGGTTTGATTGGAATTAATTGATTTAATGAAATCCAGGTCCCAGTCAAATAATGAGTGCCCAGGTCTAAAAAACGATTAGCAGTTAATCATCATCACTGAGCTATCTCGGCTTTCATTGCGCAAGTAAAAACAGGTATAATGTACGTAAAATCTTAGTTCCTAAGGTTGATTGCCCGTTAACGAAGTAAGAAAGGGTTAATATAACTTACATCACCATTTTAAATATGTACTTACTTAAAGTTGTGTGCCTCAGATAGCACTAAGATACACAACTTTAACGGTTGGACATATTTCGGTAGTGTCGGATTACCGTCCCATCATATTATGAGATTGGGTGAATGGAGAGTACACCTGTGCTTACGCACACACTTGTGCACTATAATATGTGCTGTATAGTTGGATAATCTCTCTTCAGAGTGGAGGCTGTGGCCTAAATCGGTCAGCAGGATTCGAGTATTTAATCTGCAGTACAATTTATTTTGTTCCTACAGGAAGGATTCCTGTACATAAGATTTATCTTAACTAGTTACCAAACTGTAAGCTAACCTCATTCAAAAGTACAATTTATTTTTTATTTTGTTTATATTTTCACATTTTTTATCTATGCTTCAATTTTTTTTAGGTAGTAAAAAGAGTTCGCATATATATTATATACAATTCAAACGTTTATTTATTTATTTTTCATCTCTAACAAAGAATACACTCAGTACATTAACATCAATGCATAATATTTTAAATTTGTAAGCTCCTTCAATTATAGGAGACCACATCAAGCACATAAAATAATATGTAAACAAAATAAAAAAATATTTTACATAAACATAAAACATAAATATTTACACAAACACTCAGTTAAACGCTACTTAACATTGAGATTAGTATGCGAAAGTTTAAATTAACGGCATCTCAAATAATTAAGTTTCAATATTCGACCGTCAGTCAATTAAAAAAGGAACAACAAAATGTTGTGCAAATATGAGTTTACGTACATATTAAAATATAGCTCGATTTGATGTTACAATTAAAATTTGCCCTTATGAAATGCTAGTATATTTAAAACAAAAAATCTTACTAAATACAAAACCAACAACCAATCAGATAACAGCGACATAAAAAATAACCCACAAACGTTCCAAATTCAATTCCAATAATGAAGTGACAGTTGAATAACGACAAAAATCCGTCGTGTCGCGTGGCAACACTTGGGGGCACGCGGCAAAACGTTCCAATTTTAATTAAATTAACATTCCGGAACGAACTAACTCGATCTAATGTCCGATAGATGACACTACATACATTTTTACTCGCTGTTCAATTTAAAATCTTGTCCCATTAAATTTAAAGTCAAATTTCCTTCAAATGAAATTGTTCAAGATTACTTGATTAGAATCTTGAAATGTGATTAGAAAAATGTGCTCTATGTTTGGGATATAAGATTGCTTTTACATTGTATTTAGTGGGTGGCGTGCTAATGCTTGTATGCGCGGCAGTAATTAGAGGATTGTTGTGATAAACCAATGTAATCTCTATTACCGAACGATAAAATCCAAATTGCTTTATGGCATGGCGTGTTCCGTGACGGCACGTCGTTTGCGCGGCAAAAGTCTGTTTTATAAGTTTTTACGAGGAGTAATAATCGAATTAATATCGCGAATCGCTTAATTAAATAGATATATTTACAAAAGGGCGATGAGGGCGTTTGATTCATTAACGTATTATTGGTAAGCATTTGTTGTCAAAATGTTTTGATATTAGTTATATTAATAACAGAAGATAAAGTTGATTGGGAAATTAATTATAATGAAGCAATTAGATCAGAAGCACAAATAAAATATTATAAGATATGATATTAATTACTGTTTCATATTTTTAACGTAGCTTCCATTGAATTAGTAATTCATGTATAAAAAAAATATAATATGTGAAAGTGAAAGTAACTCTGTCTGTATGTTACGCTTTTATGACTAAACAACTGAATCGATTTTGATGATATTTGGTATGAAGCAAGCCTGAACCCCGTGCAAGGATCTAGGCTACCTCTCACTTATTCCTTACCCTAACACACGGAGCCGCGAGTGAAAACTAGTCGATTATTTGAGTACCTTATGTTACTCGGTGGTAGAGCTTTGTGCAAGCTCGTCTGGTTAGGTAATATTCTACTGCAAACAAAAAGCAGTACTTTGTATTGTTGTGTTCCAGTTTGAAGGGTTTGTGAGCTAATGTATTTATAGACACAAGGGACATAGTTAGTTTTTTAGTTTCCAAGATTGCTGGCGCATTGGCGATGTAAGCGATGGTTAACATTCTTATAATGCTATTGTCTATGGGTGTTGGTGACCACTTACCATGAGGTGCCCCATATGCTCGTCCAACATTAGGCCGATATAAATATCAAATACTCAACTGACCTCCTTACCTGGAGAGTGACGTTGACTCTCTATGTTTGCTCTACCATCTCTATACTGGAGAATGCTCCAAGGCTTTGACGCCCTTCATCACTGGATGATTGCCATCCCGCTAATGTATCGTCAAGATCATTACTTCCGCGCACTTGCAGGTTGTGGCCTACCTCCTGAGCTTTTGTATATAATGTCGACTACCTCGTTGGTCTAGTGGCTACATGTAAGGCCGCAGGCATGGTGGTCCTGGGTTCAATTCCCAGGTCGGGCAAATAAAATGTTATTGAGATTTTCTGTCCTGCCATGTAAGAGTTTCTGCCCGGAGTCTGTAAGTTGGGAGTGTGTACACTCCCGTGCCTCGGAAAGCACGTAAAGCCGTTGGTCCTACGCCTGACCTCTTTCCTGATAGTTAGGGAATAGAGAGTGCACCTGTCTTTGCGCACACACTTGTGCACTATAATATCTCCTGCGCAGTTGGCTAATCTCTCTTGAGATTGACCGCCTTGACCGAAATCGGTCAGGAGGACCATACATATATAATGCCTGAGGATATTATTATTATTATTCATTTATTGTAGAGTTTTCTCGCATAACTGTCTGGGTAGGTACCCGTTAGTACTGCATTCTCTAGCTATTCTACCAAATATTGATACTGCATTGCGCTGTTTCGGTTTGAATGAGTGAGCCAGTATACTCGTGATAGCAGATACAAAATATGCGACATCTTAATTTTTTTTTACACACGATCATGTCTGTTTTATTGGTAACAGCCGACTGATTTATATATCTATATAATATACACACCCAAATTGATGGGAATCGAACTCGCAACCTCGGAGCGGGAAGCAGAGTCACTGTCAACTGTGCCAACGAGCCAGTCAGTGTTATATCTCATAACTACGTAATGCCGGAATAAGGAATGCTTGGACGAAGTGACGTATTATTCCCATCCGCATAACTGTATATAAAGAAAATGCTAATTAAATAATCCAAGACACATAATATCTTGATTAATAAATTAAGTTAATATAAATATAACCTCAAATATTAAATCGTTATGTTAAACGCTAGCTAATCAGAGCACGTGTAAGCCGACCCTCACTTCCGGTCCGGACGCGGGTGGTGTTGACCGGAAACATTGGTTTGGTATCAACGCGTGTATGGACACTTAGCCCTTTGAAACATCCCTTTATTAAGTTCATAGACCAAAGAATTATAGAAGTGGCATCATGTATACATCAATCACATCATTTAAAAAAAAGAATTGCTAAGAAAATGGAAAAGAGAGTAAGGTAGTCTATGATTTAAAATAATAGATTGTTTTTTCCAAGTTCATTCAAAATTACTAATTGATAACTTACGAACTTAAGAAACATTCAATACTTAAGGACTTCTTTATTTTTATTTCTATCTTTTTATTCTATATTATAAAAAAAGTAGAAAAGATGAAAAGAATCACACCTAACAATAATTTATTTTAAGGTAGATTTGAACCGTATACCTACTTTCCAAATTATGAAGATATTTTTTTTAATTGTATTGTTTTGTCATAGATAAATAAAAAACTTTTTTTTTAAATTGCGTGATGTCTTTATTCGCCGCTTCATCTCAGCATTATTATAATAGTTGTAATTTTAAAGATAGTCCACTATCAATAACATTAATATTTAGAATCAAGCATTAGGCTAGCAATTATAGTAGTACACTGACAATTTGAACACTTTATACAAAACAAGGACTACTTCAACTGGGTTGGCTAGCGTTGGACTTAAAATTCTAACATTTTTGAACTTTTTTTTACACATTAACGAGACAATTTAATTTTGTTATTATTATTATTATTTTTAATTTATTTTTAAATATAGAAAATAAATATAAGTGTTTATTGCAAATAATTTAAAAAAAAAAACATTTACGCAATAATAATGTTGAAACAATAGCACGTCGCAACAAGCGCTCCTATCACCGATTCGCTATGTCTATTTACAATATTAGCTAGCTTAGCACAGAATAAATACAAGAAGACATTAAAAACATTTCTATTTACAATAATATACAATGTGGAATGACAACGATTTTGTACGTTACATTTAATTCTATAATTTAACTACTCACAACTAAATTATCAATTACAAAATACAATTATGATTCATAATTTGGCATTCGACAGCTATGACACTCACTGTGTCACACGGTATGACTAGTCCGAGCCGTTTAAATGTAAAAAATCACGTTCCATTTTTAAAAGTGTCCATCGGCCGCGTCGTTTCGTCGAGCGGCTTCAAGCGGACACTACACTAGACTGGACAGCGGTGCTCTAGACGTGACCGGCGACGACGGAAGCGGTTGCAGCTGCTGTGGCGCTTGAGGGGGGAAGTAGACACCGGTTTCGTTGGAAAACTGAGGGTGGAGCGGCATCGGCGTGTGTGGCATCGACGTAGGTCTGGACTCGTGGTATAGAATCGGTACGCGTACCAATCTTTGAGCCGCGTGCGCCATATTAGCGGCTTCCAACTCCGCGGCCAATTGCCTCTTCCATTTATTCCTGCGGTTTTGGAACCAGATCTTCACTTGTGTCTCGGTGAGGTGAAGGCTAGCAGCGAGGCCGGCGCGTTCGGAGCTGCTGAGGTACCGCTTCATGTCGAAGGTGGATTCCAATTGGAATACTTGTGAACGAGAGAAAACAGTTCTAGTTTTCTTCTTTCTCTTTCCGAGACTGGAGGTTGGATCCCGTTTTTCGTCTTTGTCGAAGTCGTCGCTCTCATCAACATCAGGATCTGAGTCCTGGACGTCTGGTTGTTGAGGATAGAGCGCAGGGTGGAGACGTGGAGAGCGGGGTGATGAACGGGAGGGTGACGGCGGGGAGGGGGCGCGGGGTGGACTGCGAGGTCTTGGTGAGCCACCTGCTGAGCCTTCCTCGTTGTGTATGGAATCCTCTGTAACAATATGTTTAAGTTAGGCCAAGTTCTAATAACACAAGTCTATATCTAAGTACCTAAAGTAAAATAATTATCCTTTACCGTAAAATCTTACATTATATTATTATTTAATATACGCAAATATATTTTTCTAATATTATCTTTAGTCATATCTTGTCCATTATAATTAATATGCAATCGTGAAGAAACTGTATAAGCCTAATAATCATTTCATAGCCGCCGTAATAATTATGATCGATAAAAATATAATTAATTTCTAATACAGTATTAATTTCTGTAAAAAACGTTTATTAAGGAATTATATATTTAAACGCACGTCACACGTCATATTAAAAAAAAAAACAAACACCTCTTCGATTACAAAAGTCGCTTAAACTAAGATACGGAACAACAAATGTTCACCTATATTCACAAATAACCTTAAATAACTTAACTATTTAAAAGGTTTCTATTAAAAAAAAAACAAATACACATTCATTTCGATTACATTTCCGATCCAATTACAGTTAATAATCTAATCGGGATTTTACGCCATTACGCCCTTGATTAGGTAATTTGGCGGGTATTTCTTGTTGTCCGTTTAATAGACATCGAAGCCATAGAGGAATAATTATAATATAATTAACTATCTGTTCTATACGGAATCGGATTTATAAAACAAATAAAATATTCTATTTGTTAAATAAATGGAAAACCTTTTTACGTTTGGATGCATTTTTTGCAATCTATGCCTATTAATATTATAACCAATCACAATTCACAATAATTGAAGAAACATGTGCGTATGCAAATTCAAAATTCGAACGAGTCTCGAAGGCGTGAAGTCAAATGTCATCAACGCTGTTGAATGAATCACTACAACCGAATCGGGAACACTCCCGTTACTGACATTTTATTTTGTTCTCTATAAACAAAAAAATAAGGCATAAATTAGCTTGTTCGAAGTTAGTCACTTTTAGGATCACCGAACAGTATAAAATGACCTCTGTTTTAACGTCTAGACTTCGATAAATTGGTTCAAATAAAATGGTTGGACAGCAGTGATTCGCATTGATTTTAGAAGCCATATCAAGTAATCCTTTGTTACCGTTGGCTTGCTGTTTACACAAACGCTTACTAGTTAAGCAGTTTATGAATACTGAATTGTTTAGTAATTATTTAATAGTTTCTTGCGTTATTTTAAAATCCTAAATTAAGTACCTAACTCGTAATAATTTCTATGATATTCTATTTTCCGTGGATTAGTAATGTAAATGACAATATAAGCTTTTTAACTTCTACATCAAGTAAAAACATTTTAAATGAAACCAGTCACATTTCAATTACAACATAAGTATACAATATACGGATAGAATATCGTTTACAGAGAAAAAAAATCTATTTATTTGGAGCGCTCATTCCTGGTAGTCAACTTCGATCACCATAAAAAATAAAAGAGGCCAACAAATGCACTCACAGCAATCCGAACAAACCGCATTCGAAAATTAAAAGAACCGCATGCGACATCACCGAACGTTACATAGCTTTTGGTGCGAATCGCGATAAGCGGGCAACCTGCGCGTGCGAGCGAGACGGACGTACGTTTGACAATTCGCCAGTGTTGCTATACGTATAAATGTAGGATGCTAGAAAAGCATTGTTCGGTCGGTTTGGATCGCGTGAAATGGCGCTCGCTTTGTTTTCCCCGGAGATGGGTTTTGGAAAATTAAAGCGAAATGAGCGGGGTTGAGAGAGCAGACGAGATGACGATTGCTTGTTTACCATAAATATAGCCTGCTAACATACAAATGTGAATGTGAGAAATATTCGCCTGTCGTACAGACAATGGGACGCTCGGATGAATTAATGAAGAGTTTGTATACTTCGATTTCAATCGATAGTTTGTGTATGAATCTTTGGAAAATATAATGGAAATAGTTTTGTTTAAGACTTGTTCGTGTGGAAGTTTTGACATGGTTTCGATGTAAAATGAATATCTTAGATAACTTGTGTGAAATATTAAAAGGAAATGTCGATTGATATTTGTTTGCAAAAAAAAATTTGAATTTTTTTTTGTATTTGCATTTTTAAACGAATCTCCTTTGAGCGCAATGGTCTATTATTTGAAGCTAAATTAAATCGCAGTTTTTTGTATGAAATGTTTTAAAACAAAACGTTTTAGACGCTGACTCTAAAAGGTATTTTTGTATCGCTATTGAATTTATTAAATTATATATTGTGTCGGAAGAACCGGCTAGATGCTACTAAATAATTATTCGTACTTAAATAATAATATTGAGCATAGTGTGTTATAACATTTAAGACTATATTATAATACGAATACACCCAATTAGTTGCCTGTGCGTGTGTGTCTCTGTGTGTGTGTGTGTGTGTGTGTGTGTGTGTGTGTGTGTGTGTGTGTGTGTGTGTGGGTGCGTGTGTGTTTGTGTGTGTGTGTGCTTACGACATAATTATGCACATAGTAGCTTCCGTTCATCACGTCAAGTTAAATCACGAGTTTATATAAAATCGATGATGTCTTTACATCAGCTGATACTAACTATAATTATCATTAATATTTATTACGGTTTACTTTTAAACATTTACAATACTTATTGTGTTTTTTAAAGATTATTTTCAGCTTATTCCCGACTTTAGGTATATAGTCTATTCAATCCTGTAGTTTTATTCAAAAGTGTTTATAAGATTTGAATAAGGAATATTTTGATTTTCAATGTTGGCGTACTGTTTAGTAGTACTTTAGTGTTACAGTGCACTATTGCAACTTTATAGCCTATTCCAACCAGACTAGAGACAAATTAGTATATTGACATTCAATTGTCACAATATCATTGGACTTGAAAAATGTATGTCGTGATGATATCGGGACTGGAAGTAAAATCAAAATGAATTTAAGTAGTAAGGTGGAATATATGACATATAATTTTGAATTTGTAGATAATATAACAGCTATTAGCTGTATATATATTATGTAAATCTAAGGTTTGTTTATCTGTACAATTTTGAAGGAAATAGGCAATTCTTATGTGCTTAGACCAGTTACTTAGCTAGGTGGACAAGAGTTGGTGCATAGTGAAAAATTGGGCCCCAATCCCTACATAGCTTGAAATTATATTGGCCTTCAAAGTTGGGTTAGATTAGAGAGCCGCCTGAGCTCAGGGGCTCAGTGTTAGCTCTGCGTTAGCAATGCCAGGGGCTCAGACTGTGTGTGTGCTTAATTCGATTCATTTTACTTATGAATAATAGTTATCAGGTCATTCACCTTAACAAAACTTAAGACTTGCATTGTTTGCTTGAAAATTCCATACAGCCATCTCTCCTTTTGGAAGATTAATGGAACACACAAATATATGATTTTCCGCCGACACGAATACCGAGATAAATTATATATAACTAGCTGTATCCTGCGGGCGTTGCTACGCTACTTATTAATTATCAAAAGATTGGTCATACCAACTCAGAAATCTTTGTGGGCTCATGTGTTGTGCATGAGCCCACAAAGATTTCTTGATTTTTCTGATTTATATATATATATATATATATATATATATAGATTAAGGTATATATTCGCAATCGATTCTGATACAAATGTTCTATCTGATAAATGTCAGTTTTAAAATATATATTGAAGTGAATTCTGGCTCCGAAACGGTAATCCGAGCCTCACAAATCACAGTGTGTGACAATTGATTACTCGGAAGCCGTAGCGATGGTAATCCTTGTAACGGTGACATCATTCACAGCGTTACCGTGTTCCGTGGTGACTGTATCGTGCGCGGTAATTATTATAATATTTTTTTTCGTTCAAACGTCACTCTAAAAAGGTTTACGTTTAAGGTTTTATATGTTTTTAGTATGTTTTTTCGTCTACTAATCTAAGTACAATTACACGGTGACTTATGACGGCTTATATAGCATTTTTTTTCGTAAATTAGTGTTGTATATTTACCTCTAGGTGGGGTCCTTTCGTGAGGCCTCTGCCAGTACCAGGGGGCTGGAACGAGGCCTCCGTACCGACCAGCTAATGCACTCCATTGCGATATAAGGCCGAGTCTGCAACAATATTAATTTTTGAAATACGATAAAAATGTATATGAACTACGCTAATATTTACGTTATGAAGTCCTTCCAACCGATTTAACCCACGGCCTCTAAAGAGCATAACCAAAATATTATCGTAGACAATTGTTTACGCAAAAAGTGGCATTCTAACTCTTATACCCGTAGCAAATCCAGCGAGACCGAAAACTGTTCAGTGCTATCTGAGGCTCGAGAGTGTTCAAACTACCACCTTTCAATCTCTGAACTGATACCGGAAATTTAGAACTCATAACCTCGGGTTACAACACGGAAAATACTAGCAACTAGACCATTCAGTCATCTTAACTATTTCTTTATCAAACTTACTATGTTCCAACATTTTTCAATACTATTTTATCTGTTACAACATTTGAAAAAAGAACTCATTCTATTTTCAAACGCAAAAGGCGGAAAACGTCAAACTGAACAAGAACAGAACTGGCTAAAGTAGAAATAAGTGTGTAAGTAATAAATCACTAAAGGAAAATGTTTTTTTTTTTCTTCGATATAAATTAACCAGTGACATAAACAAGCCCGCTCGCTTACGGGCCGATCAGGTATCGATGTATAACTATCGATTGTTGAGAACAAAGAGGATTGGAGCGCTCTTGGGAGTGTTGGCAATAGTGATGTAATATAAGTTGATTGTAAAAAATATCGATAAATTATGTTTTGGTGAATTGCTTTTGATAATTTTATTCGATATATAACTGATATTATTATGTAAATAATAATATCAGTTACACAACAAAGATTTATGTTATAATAGTTAGTTTCTTTTTTATTTCCAAGGTAGAGGGAATTCGATGATATAGAAATTATAAATAAAAATAGCTACTGTATTAATCATGAGCGCGAGGTACGGCTTAGAATGTTGGCAGCATCGCTCGCGATTCAGATTCTACGTAGGTAGGACGTTGAACAAGCCCCTCTGGTTAGGTATCGCTAAATAGTAATAAATCGAAGGGCTGAGTGAGCATAACTTCAAGCACAAGGAACTTAATACCTTAATATGTGTGTGTTATCGTGATTATTCCTTAAGATAATTTTATTCCAACAAAGGGTGGCCCATTTGACTGTCCTCCTAGCTATTAATAATAATAAATGACAGCCTGTGAATGTTCCACTGCTGGGCTAAGGCCACTTCTCCTCTTTTTGAGGAGAAGGTTTAGAGCTTATTCCACCATGCTGCTCCAATGCGGGTTGGTGGCATACACATGTGACAGAATTACAGTTAAATTTGTCACATGCAGGTTTCCTCACGATGTTTTCCTTTACCGTTAAGCACGAGATGAATTAAAATCACAAATTAAGCACATGACATTCAGCGGTGCTTGCCCGGGTTTGAACCCACGATCATTTAAGATTCACGCGGGCTTACCACTAGGCCATCTCGCTATATTAAAAATAAATTTTACAAATAGGTTGTCATAAGTCTTAAATATTTCAACAGCAAACAGTACGAAGATATAATTAGTATATCTATAATAATAATGGTCCTTACCGATTTCGGTCACGGCAGCCAATCTCAAGAGATTAGCCAACTGCGCAGGACATATTATAGTGCACAAGTGTGTGTGCGAACACAGGTGCACTTTCTATATACCCTTACTCTCATAATACGATGGGACGGCAATCCGACACGACCGGAAAGAGTTCAGGCGCAGGACCAACGGCTTAACGTGCTTTCCGAGGTACGGGAGTGTATCCACTTCGACACTTTCGATAGAAAATCTCAATAACATTTTATTGGCCTGACCTGAGTATTGAACCCAGAACTACCGTGTCTGCGGCCTTAGCTGTACTAGACCAACGAGGCAGTCGAGTATTTCTATATTCTTATAACTAAATTAGTGTCACTTGTGCGCTTCAGTATTTATGCGGCCGCCAGCCATGTACATTTCCGCTGTTAAAAATATTGTATTATTTAAAATAGATTTGTATTCATTTTCAATTCAATTAAATTTTCTATAAACGGTTTCGATGTACGTTACAATTACTATTTGATTATCATTTTAAACAGTGTTCGATTTATATAATTAATAATTCTCATTTTATCTAATTATTTTTAAATTAATAATAATTCAATTAAATTATGTTACTACTTATTATTATTACTATCACTTATTTAAAAAACAAAACAAGTATATGTACAAAATACGACAGACTCTTTAAACAGTCTACGAAGTCTACGAGCTACGACAATGCTACGGAATCTACGCCGTAGATATCTTTCGTAGCCGAAAGTAAGATATGATAAAATTTAATCAAATATTATGGGATAGGTTTTTAACACTAAATATATCTTATATAAATTTTCGATTAAAGATATAACATATAATAAAATTGAATAATACTATATGTTACTAAATTTACTTTAAATTGCATTTGATCCGTAAGTTTCAATTATATATGTAGAATTGAAAATCAAAACTGACATTTTGTGTTAATATTTATTATTTTAAATCATGTCTTAGCGTGGAGTTTATTTCAACTATATAGCACAATAATATCGAGTAACTCTCATCACTATCGCCCCATTGTCTCGCTCTGCACCGAACGCCCCATTTATCGATATTCGAAACAATAACGATTGCGGCCTCACTATTTGTTTATCGACTATATTTTAGTCAGTCATGAAACTAATGGATTATATTTTAGCATGAAGATATGGCTTTGACGTTTCATTGCATCTTGTTTAAATACATAAATGTTTTACTAAATAAAATCACATAATTGTCTTGAAACGTTTTTATATATTTCAATGTTATAGAGAATATTCTTTATTTAAAATAATGCGATCGTTTTTAATAAAAAAAAAGTATTAATTTGTATCAATAAAAGATGTAAGACGGCAACTTTTTTCAGTCGATTTATTTTGCTTTTTTTATAAAGAGATGATATATCCAGATCACTCAAATTAGTATCGATTTAGTGACTAGTCGATTAAGTTGATCAACTATATATCTTGAACGCGGCTATGAGGCTTTTTTTTGTAATCCACGTCTACGTCGGAGAAGGAGTAACTGTGACAAAATGCCGCGCCACATGAAACTTGAGCATACAAATGACATTCCAAAAGTGTAATTAAGTGTAAATAAAAGTTATATTGTTAAAATCAAATCCAAGAACGGAACTCAAAGAGTCAATAGCGTACAAAAAAAAAAGAATCGGGACATTACCAATTTGCATCGGTCCCGCATTTAATCCCCGCAGAGAAGTTCCAAACTGAAATTCCATTACTCGATAAAGTACTGCTTCCTTTAAAAGCGGAAAGGAAGAAGCCACGCCGTGATTGGTCGGCTCACCGCGTTCTGATTGGCCGGCTCATGACCCCGCCTCTCTTGAGGGGTATAAAAATCGATGCGCGTCACCCGCTCACTCTTTTTGCCGCGGCGCGTCCGCCCGACACTCTACGCTTGTTACTAATAATGGCGTTTGTACTTTCTTTTATAGCATAAAGTGTTTAGTTGTATCTGTTGTCCGTGCAAGCGACACGGGAGTCTTTTGTTGGTTTTACAGATAGGGAGGTATTCTCGGACGCGTTTAAAAGCTTCTCAGAGATATCTTTTCACTTATTTCCTAGGTTACAGACGACAATACGCCTCGTAACGACCATTCAACGGGTGTCTACAGCTTTCATTGCTTAAATGTCAATAGAATGTAACTAGTATTCTTTTACAATGAAACATTTTTATAACATTGGAAAAATGGAATTTTATTTAAATTTTAAATAAAGAATAAGAACTTTTAAATTTGGAAGATTGTCTCGGTCGTTGAAAGATATTTCTTTCTATATTACCAATTAAACTACTAAAGCAAATATTACAAAATTTTACACAACTAAGTATTAATTTGCTTATTCATGATTCCTCTGACGGAAACCATCATAATAATTATTATAATAAACTTACTAAAACCCATTAATAATATTCTGATATAAATAATATCCATCACATTTGTACCCACCTACTAACTCTACAGCAGCTATGAGTTACAAACCATCTCCTCAAAAGGAGAGAAGATTTTTACATAGCTAAGGGACATTTAAAGGTTATTATTAAACTTTTAAGTATTAGATATTTTAAGTAGGAGTTATTTTACGTGGCAGCAGTGAGTGCCTCATCCTGTATATTAACTATACAAACTATAATTATCATTCATCAAACAATAATGAAAGTAATAAAAACTCATTAGATCTTGCACAGATTTGAACCTACAATTCGTTAAGATCGACATCTCCATCAGTACTTTCATAGCGTTCTTAGACATATAAAATAAAAAACAAAAAACGCTAACATTACTTCCGCATCTTGAAACTTCGGTTACATTTGTTGAAACTAAGTCAACGCTTCATAGATTCCACAATGGATTTAGACTTTTATGTTTGATATAGAAATGCACGGAGGCTTTATATTCTTTTGTACGGGACATATATTAAAACCTCTTTGTGTTCTCGAACCTCTTCGTAAGCGTTTCCTTTTTACTCGTGTTGTTAGTGTACAATGAAAGCACTTAGTTTTTTAGTTCTCCGCAGTACAGTTCTCCGTGGTAAAGCCGTACCGAGTTAATTCTCTATCTAGTATAGAGAATTAACTCGGTACCTTCGGTACCTTTAATAAAACATTCCGTGAGATTGTTAATTTATATTTTTTTATTCGCGTTAACCTCTGAAATAAGAATTAGCATAAGTTTTTTAGTTTAAAAAAAAAATCTTAAAGCAAGTGGGTACTAGCTTGTAAAACATTGTTCGGTGATTTTCTGACATGATATTATTAGACTTTATTATATTGGGCATACATTGTTACTATTATATTTTTAATTTTATTAAATGTATAAGTATAGTCGCATAGTTAGTTCAGTTCAGTAGTATATATATATAATATCCTGGGACATCACAGAAGGCCATCTGATCCTAAACTAAGCAGAGCTCGTACTATGGAAATCAGACAAGTGATATACTATATATACTATTTTTCATTTGTAAATACGAATCTTTTGTAATACGGACAAACAGAAATTTTCATCCACATAAATGTCAGTCCTGGATGGGAATCGAACCCACGATCAACGGCGCGAAAGGTAAGTATCAACCAACAACGCCAACCCGCTCGTCTATTGCACAAGAACAGAGCTACGCATAAAAACAAACAGATACAATAACATCTCCTAAATATCCTACTGGGCTATCATCTTCTCCTGAACAGCATTGTTAGATCTCGTGAGTATAGAGAAAGTAGAATAAACCTTTTATTAACCGACTTCAACAAAAGGAGGTTATTTTAAAAAAATAGTTTGTAGACGATAGAATCGGATATTCTTAACAGGAAAGTTGACCTTTGAAGAAGAATTTATCACTATTTTTGTTTTATATTTTTTTAACTACTAGCAACTGAATTAAATATTTTATCTTTAACTTACATACAATAATTATTATTATATATATATATTAATAATCTGTATGAGATTTAACAAATAATGAACCTAATCTTTTTTTTAATTTATTATACTTATATAGAGTAAGTAATATACTTTTATTTTATTGTTAATTCCTTAACAGAACTTTTTATTTATTTAAGGTTTGCTAGCGGATGTTACATAAACTGTATCATAATATATTATGTACTAAAACTAGAAACAACTCATAGACATCCATTTCATAGCAAACTCTACATACATAGTGTTTTAGTTTTATTAATTGATGTCTAGAGTTAGATAAAGAACACATACCATCAGTAACTATTAAAAAATGGTTGTCTGTAAAGTCGGTTTACGGACGATAGTTTAACGTGACAACGTCATAACAAAACATTGATGAAATGACTGCAATCGAGTGAAAGAGAGATAGATGCGGCGCAAGCGTACAATCAGCGTAACGGGACAATGTGCGTAACGGGACAATGAGTCATGTCATGTTGTCACGTCAAAACATATTATATAACGTACCAGAAGCGCATAAATATTTATAAAAATTGATCACTAAATATTAATTCATATTTACTTGACTTTATACATATATATATATATATATATATATATATATATATATATATATATATATATATATATATATATATATGTATAAATATTGAATGTCAAAAATAAGAATCTTTGTATTATCAGTCAATCATTGGATCGTCGATATTATATGTCTCACAGTATTCTTAAATTTTGAGAAATTAATAGTAAACTTATGAAGTAAAATATAATACCAAAATCCCCACATGAATGTATTTTCTTACCCCATAAATATAATGGAATCTTTTGATAAACACCCTTATTTAAACACCTAATAACAGAAAATATGCTGCACCCCAAATCTTGGCATCTTTAGGGTGAGTTACTTGCCCCTCTTAAGTATAAATAACTTAACGATTATTGTGGTATAAGTTATGGGATTAAGCGATCGTATAAATTATATAAAACGCACATATAGATTCATATAATATGTTAAACAACTCATGTTATTTATAGCGTGGAGTTATTTAACGTATAGTATATAACATATTTACCAGTTTTACGATATGTATAAATATATAATTATATATACATTCGGAAATCTACTTATCACGTGATCTCCACTATCCACCTGATTGACTGGGAATTTGTCACAGTTACTTCTAACTAACTAACTTACTACACTCTCACTAAGAAAGGATTTTACGCAAATCCTATCCAAAATACATCTTTCTTATTATCTGCCCTTGTGAACCCGGGACTTTTAAAAGCATTTAAATAAATTCTGATAATTGACAAACAAACAAATGTTTTCGTCTCCGCTCCGCTTATGTTCTTAAACCAAAATATCTCGACTAAGTATATACAGAGGGTAGGAACCCACTTTCTTATCCCTTAAGAGAATTTCAGATACCATTTTTGTTTCTTACTGAATGCCTACATTTTTTTTCTTTTTTAAGATAATATTCTGTAAGATGATATGGGATTAGATGAAAGTCAAGTAAATATGAATTAATATTTAGTGATCAATTTTTATAAATATTTATGCGCTTCTGGTACGTTATATAATATGTTTTGACGTGACAACATGACATGACTCATTGTCCCGTTACGCACATTGTCCCGTTACGCTGATTGTACGCTTGCGCCGCATCTATCTCTCTTTCACTCGATTGCAGTCATTTCATCAATGTTTTGTTATGACGTTGTCACGTTAAACTATCGTCCGTAAACCGACTTTACAGACAACCATTTTTTAATAGTTACTGATGGTATGTGTTCTTTATCTAACTCTAGACATCAATTAATAAAACTAAAACACTATGTATGTAGAGTTTGCTATGAAATGGATGTCTATGAGTTGTTTCTAGTTTTAGTACATAATATATTATGATACAGTTTATGTAACATCCGCTAGCAAACCTTAAATAAATAAAAAGTTCTGTTAAGGAATTAACAATAAAATAAAAGTATATTACTTACTCTATATAAGTATAATAAATTAAAAAAAAGATTAGGTTCATTATTTGTTAAATCTCATACAGATTATTAATATATATATATAATAATAATTATTGTATGTAAGTTAAAGATAAAATATTTAATTCAGTTGCTAGTAGTTAAAAAAATATAAAACAAAAATAGTGATAAATTCTTCTTCAAAGGTCAACTTTCCTGTTAAGAATATCCGATTCTATCGTCTACAAACTATTTTTTTAAAATAACCTCCTTTTGTTGAAGTCGGTTAATAAAAGGTTTATTCTACTTTCTCTATACTCACGAGATCTAACAATGCTGTTCAGGAGAAGATGATAGCCCAGTAGGATATTTAGGAGATGTTATTGTATCTGTTTGTTTTTATGCGTAGCTCTGTTCTTGTGCAATAGACGAGCGGGTTGGCGTTGTTGAATGTTGAATCTATATGTGCGTTTTATATAATTTATACGATCGCTTAATCCCATAACTTATACCACAATAATCGTTAAGTTATTTATACTTAAGAGGGGCAAGTAACTCACCCTAAAGATGCCAAGATTTGGGGTGCAGCATATTTTCTGTTATTAGGTGTTTAAATAAGGGTGTTTATCAAAAGATTCCATTATATTTATGGGGTAAGAAAATACATTCATGTGGGGATTTTGGTATTATATTTTACTTCATAAGTTTACTATTAATTTCTCAAAATTTAAGAATACTGTGAGACATATAATATCGACGATCCAATGATTGACTGATAATACAAAGATTCTTATTTTTGACATTCAATATTTATACATATATATATATATATATATATATATATATATATATATATATATATATATATTAATTAGTTGAATTCTATTTAATTGTTAATTGCCAATTTTATTGTCTTATTTTATTAATTTATTGTATTTGAAATTTAATTTTAATTTATTTTATCATTAGATTATTGTAAATATAATTTTGAGTTGTTAAATTATTAATAACCTAACTTATTTTTAAAAACATGCCGTGTACACATGTGTTGGAATGTAATTTGCAAATTTTTTAATACTTAATTCTGTAATTCTAAGTCTTGATTACATTCCGTTTTGTGTATCTTAATAAATAAATAAATAAATATATATAGCTCTACAATATACATCAATGGGAATATGAGCTTAATTTCAACATGGTGTCATAAAACATACCTTAAAGAAAATATAAGATACCTAACAAAGACGTTATGTTTCCATATCTCGTTATAACTAAATAACAAAGCATAAACATATAATACAACAAAAACTAATTAGAAACGAACTTACAAAAAGACAAAGACAGTATTTCTGAAAGAAAACATTCAGAATCATTTTTCAAATCCCTTTTTTTTTTTTTATTGCAAAGGAAGGCGGACGAGCATGTGGGCCACCTGATAGTAAGTGGTCACCAATGCCCATAGACATTGGCATTGTAAGAGATGTTAACCATCGCTTACATTGCCAATGCGCCACCAACCTTGGGAGAAACCCAATCAATTCGATCTATTATTTAAAGGCTCTTCTTTAAATATTAGATTATTTACAAAAAAACTACCCTGCGGCCTGTAAAAGAAGCATCTTTATAAACTCTTTATAAAGTTAATCTAAACAATATCATCAAAAATAAAAAAACAAAATGACTCTAATCCTTTTAATCAATTTCTTTTTCATCTTAAATTACGTAATTAGCTGATTTGAAACAACGCTAAAGGACAAGAGTGTAAAGCTTTATAAAAAAAAAAGTTTACGTCAACAATAATGGCGCGAACAATGACAGATTGTTTACAACGCTAAACAAAATGTCCGCCGTCACTGTAGGCGTAATTATGACTTGAGGGTGGAAAATGAAGACAATTTTCTTTAACTTTAAATGTTTAATTCTTGCCATTTATACTGTCGGTGATATAATTAATGATAATTGTTTCTCGTTTGTGTTAATTTGCTTTTATAATTTGTTATTATAATCTAAATTTTCATGTTTTTATATCTATTCAATAATTTTTATGTTTAACTTATCAGAATTATTTAATAATGACACCTAAATACTTTAATGAAATTACTTGATTATGTTTTTAAGTACACAAACAACATACATATTCCCAATGCGGTTGTTCTTAAGATATAATAAAATTCAATTGGTGTTCAGTGAATCTAATGGGGGTAATGCCCTGCATTGGAATTTGCTCCAAGCCTTCTGCTTAAGGGACGTTGTGCGGACTACAGAACCTCCAACAGCTTAACTTTCTTATTTCATTAAAATAAATCCTCCATCATAACCAATACTATGAACAAAATATCCATATAATGATGAGTATAACCCGCCTAAATTAAGATGCTATCACAACCTATATTTTATTTTTTTTTATTTCATAGGAAGGCGGACGAGCATATACTACTTAGCACTTGATGGTAAGTGGTCACCAACGCCCATAGACAATGGCATTGTAAGAAATGTTTACCATCGCTTACATCGCCAATGCGCCACCACCCTTGGGAACTAAGATGTTATGTCCCTTGTGCCTGTAATTACACTGGCTCACTCACCTTTCAAACCGGAACACAACAGTACCAAATACTACTGTTTTGCGGTAGAATATCTGATGAGTGGGTGGTACCTACCCAGACGAGCCTGCCACCACCAAGCCTCTACCACCAAGTTTCACCTGGTGGTAGAGCTTTGTGCGTTTTGTGTATTCTTCAGAAACAGTGTTAGACTTACTTCACTGCTACTTATACTACAATTACAATTACAGGCACAATCGGAAAAGGCCGGAGCCAATCGCTTCATCAGGAAATCCATTAACTGCCTAATTTAGCACTAGAGTATACTATCTGTGTTGCCATAACTATATCTAAAAAAAATATATTAAAAGTGACGATTATATTATTCAGTTTCTTTATTCGTATTATATATCATAAATAAAAGTAACGAAATGTTGCCAGTCTAAATAATCAAGAGAAACAGTCAAACCTCCATCAAGTTGTTTACAAGGCCAATTTGTAGTCATGTCGGCCACTGCGTAAAACCAACTGCGATTCTACCTAGATAAAAGGTCCGTTTTTACCCCATAAAAGGGGGAAACTACTTGTAACCCTTGATTAGATGGGGTAATGATGTTTCATACGGATTAAATGGATGGTGTGTTTGTTTTTATACGAGGGTTACGGAGATTACGAACTTCTTACACGGGAATACCTTGTGTGTGTGAGGGTTCTGTGATAAGAATAGTTTTGACGCATTAAGATTTCCAATAAAGCAATAATGTATTTTGTATTTTTTTTTATAGGCAAAAGCAATGACCGATTGGGCCTTGCATTTTCTTGCAGGATAAATAATAATAAAATTTTACTTATAAGCAAAACTTTGTATTTTTTTTATAAAATACGTGGTTGTTCTGCCCGTGTACAAGGGGGTTGAGGTATGACATTACATGGTCACCATCGCCCATAGACATTGGCTCCGTAAAACATAATTAACCATTCCTTGTGCCTTCAATATGCCACTTACATTGGAAACTAAGCGGTTATGTCCCTTGAGCCTATAGCTACACTGGCTCACTCAGCCTTCACACCGGAACACAACGCTACTAAGTATTGAGGGGGAGAAAGAAGACCCTTAGCACAGGGCAACCTAGTTTGGGCTCCTGACTTCCACATACAAATGTATTTATTATTAACTTTTTTAAATTTACTGAATTTAATTAATTCGTTATAAGCTTATTAACATTAGGTACCATTAATTGTTCATAGATTAATAAAGTTTCTCTATCTGATATTTTTAATCTGTTTCATTTGAAGCGAAATTTAAAAATCGAATCGAACGCTTTAAATAATTAACCCTCCACTAACTGAGGGGCGATTTGAATGAAGTTAGTTGTAAAGTTGTAGTGGTGTACCATCGGATCATGATCGGACCGACCGACGCGGTCGCTACTCGGCTTAATCTACCAAATCGATCGCGTACGTTTAAATGGGCGAGTGGCTTGGTCGAGTACTGAATACATCATATATATCGAATTATTTATTGGTATATTATATTTTAAATACATGCTACTCCATACCATCGTTATATTTTCGACGTGTCCACGATGGGAGCACGAAATATATTCTTATAAATACAATGTAATCCGAAATAATTAATAATAATTTTATTTATCCTAAATGGTATTTATTTTTATTGAAATGAATGTGTAACTCTTGTATATAATATATATTAAACATAAAATAAAACTTACACGTTTAATATGTACAACTTTGAATAGAACTCGCAAACTTTACGACACAGTAACTAAAAACACAAAATGTCTACTAAATCACAAATATATAATAATTAATTTTAATTATTTATTTGTAGACTAAAATATAAACAAGCACTTCTCAATTTATCAGTCTATAAAAGTCTCTTATATAAAATCTCTTTGAATTTATTTAGTCATGACAATAGAACCCTTGAAGCGGTCAAAATTTAAATTTTAAATAAATTATGTTCGAATTTCGAACACTGGGCGATCATTAGTATAAATTCTCATTTTATGAAATAGTATTATTATTAGCTAAATACCAAAGATTAGGTCAGCTAGACGGTAAACTAAGCTTAATCTATCAACTCGCTCGTGCACAATTAAACAGCCTTGTAATTTGAGCAAGCTGAATCGATTTTCAATTCTGATTGAAACAATAGAATATATTAACTTGAATCCAATGAGTTCATTGACCTTTAAAGAATACACAGATACTTGTACTATTAATTGATAATATGCATAATGTCGGACTGAAATTCGAAAGGAAACATGAAGTTTGTAAGTGAATTTGAATTTATCTCGTGAGACCCTGTGCATTGTGCAGGGCTATATTTTAAGCACGCTCTTCACCGAGTTTTTGGTGATACAGTATTTTGACGCGTGTTTGCTTGAAATTTTAATACGATTACGGTCAATATCGCATATCACTTTGTGACATTTTATGACGTTTCTGCATTGAGTTATATACTGGGGAAAATATGTTTAATAATTATAAAATTATTACTTTTACTTCAAATTGAACTAAAATGAATAACGATTGATAGATTGAATCTAAATTACCAAACGATACTTAACTGTTTTACTGAAACAGATAACTCATTTAGTTACAAAATTATCCATACAAAATCTAAACGAGCCATTTCGGTAGTTTATTTGCAGCCAAGTAGTCTAAACGAAGCATATTCGATCATCGCAAGATGCTTCTCGACTAGATGACAATTACCTAGGCCACAGTATCAGAGAATTTACACTGTATTAGCCTGCAGCTTCGCCCGCGTCTTAGGGGATATTAGGTCAAAAAGTAGCCTATGTCCGTCAAATATTTTTGATATTAAAAATGAAAATATCATTCCAAATTCAAAATTATTTGAAATTTGACACTGTGAGAAATATATTCAATAAATATAAAACACATGCTTTTAAAAAAAAAACTAACTATTATTAAGCTTGAATTGAATAGACCACATGTTATAAATAATAAGAGATATCCTGAACAATATGAGATAATAATTAACAAAATATAAACACGTCAACTTCAAACACGATCGTAAAGCAAAAAAATTTTTTTTTTTTTACAAATAGTCGAATGAATTATCGTACTATGCCATAAATTGCAACACTATTAACCGCTCAATACTAACAGCCCCTTCTTAAAGTAAGTTTAAGTTACCTTTCTTAAAGTAAGCTAAGTTAGTTAAGTAACTCGTAGCCGTTTCATTCGCTTAATAGAAGATGAATATAAATATTGAATTTCATTTAAAGTTAGGAGAATTATTAATTAAACATGATTATAAAAAAAAAAAACATTTTTTTTTTTC
Source organism: Nymphalis c-album (assembly GCA_963151315.1). Classification (NCBI taxonomy): domain Eukaryota; kingdom Metazoa; phylum Arthropoda; class Insecta; order Lepidoptera; family Nymphalidae; genus Nymphalis; species Nymphalis c-album. Next base: position 7,407,597 of record OY720609.1, read on the forward strand.
ATAATGGCGTTCTTTGATCGATTTGGTTACGAAGGACATAGAATGACTATGGAGTCTTAACTTACTATCATTTTAGTATGGTAGGCTAATGGTGCTTTCCGAGGCACGAGCCTACCTCCTCAAGGTTGTGTTTTTCAAAGCACTATTCTACTAACTACTAAATTTTTACTCGGTGGTAGTGTTTTGCATGTTAGGATAGGTACCACCCACTCATCAGATATTCTCCCGCAAATTAGCAGGACTTTGTATTGTTGTGTTCCGGTTTGAAGGGTGAGTGATCCAGTGTAATAACAGGCACAAGGGACATAACATCTAAGTTCCCAAGGTTGGTGACGAATTGGCGATGTAAGAAATGGTTAATGTGTCTTACATCGCCAATGTCTATGGGCGATGGCGGTCCTCCAACCTTAGTTATAGAACTTCACGATAAAATTGACGTCATACCTTCCAGAAACTACAGAATCTAGCAACATTATACATATCAGAATTACTGTAACTTACATATTGTTTCTACTGGTGACAGGAGGGCTGGTGCATATTTCGCCCAGAGAATCGGAAATGCGATCCAAGGGGGAAATACTGTTAGCATTCTTGCCACCATTTCACGGGTTCACGATTTGTATAATAATTATTTTTAATTTATATTTATTTAAGGTTTTAATTTACTTATATAATTATATATCACATATATTTACATACCTTGATAGCATGGCATCATTCGCGCTGCCGAAATGATTAGCTGCTAATGCTGCTTCCAGAACATTCGATTCTCTTCTAGGTTCAGCACGATTAAGTATCGAACTGATGGAGAAGCTCGTGTAAGGAGCACTGCCAGTGGCCTTCTCTTCTTTATCCTTCTTTAAATCATAAAATGGACTCTTCTGGTCTCTTCTAGATGGGGATGATGGGATGTCGGGGCTGCTCGCTCCGGATACGACGTTCACTTCGATGTCGTTGTCCTGGGATGAAACTGGGGAATCCATTTTGGATCTCAGCGCATCGTTTTGTTGTGACCTGTAAGATATATTTGTTTTTACACTGATTTCAAAAAAGGAATGTTATCTGTTTCCCCTAAATATATATATACTTGAACAATAAATTGATTCAACAAACATTATATATTTGTAAGCCATCTCAAATATATCACACTTGGTGGTAGAGCTTTGTGCAAGCTCGTCTGGGTAGGTCCCACCCACTCATCAGATATTCTACCGCAAAACAGCAGTACTTGTTATTGCTGTGTTCCGGTTGGAAGGGTGAGTGAGCCAGTGTAATTACAGGCACAAGGGACATAACATCTTAGTTCCCAAGGTTGGTGGCGCATTGGCGATGTAAGAGATGGTTAACAGCTCTTACAACGTCAATGTCTATGGGCGTTGGTGACCACTTACCATCAGGTGGCCCATATGCTCGTCCGCCTTCCTAAAAAATAAAAAAAAAAAAACAGTATCACAGTTTCAAAGATGGATGGAAGATAGATAAAGCTCAGATGTTTGAAGTTGCAATGGAAGATGGTATAACGAGACCAGCCCTGCACTGCATCTTATCAAATCATAGACATCCTTTAGGAGGAGACTAATAAAGTGTTAGAACAACTGGAACCGTCGGCATGTACAAAAGAATCGAGAATAACGTACACTCTCTATTCCCTTACTATCATAATCAGATGGGACGGGAATCTGACAGGACAGGAAAGAGTTCAGGCGCATGACCAACGGCTTAACGTCCTTTTTGGGGCACGGGATTATAAACTTCCAACTTTCAGACTCCGGGCTGCTACAAAAAATCATCGACAGGAAAACCGTCATTAGTACCCGGCCTAGGGTTTTAACCCAGAATCTAGAAACTTGCAGCCGTAAATCCACTAATCATACCAGGACGCTTACATTTTACTCTTGGAGCCTTGACATTAATCTTACCTCATAAACATATTAAACAAACGCAAATCCATTAAAAAGCATAATATTTTTAGCAGCTGAGTTGTTATTTATTCACGGCGAGGGATCCGGGATCCTCTTTATATAATCTGTGCCCGTGGGACATCCCTAATAAGCTAAGAACAATAACGCACTTAAGATACTGAATTATATATCAGTTAAACGTCTCGAGTTAAGATGGCTACCCTTTTTGGTCAATGAGTAGTTTATATTACATTTTTAGTTATATATTCTATATTTATATATAATTTGCACTTTATTTAAAATAATAACGTGGAATTCATGTCACGTCAATAGTCAAAATTTAACTCATTTTTAACTATCTTTTTCAAAACTCTGGTATAAGTTTTGTTTATGGGTTAAGTATTTTTTTTCAGTTATCACAAAAAAATCTCATTATTTATTGGTGATGTCATCCTGACAGCTGTCATTGTGGTTGGAGGGGAAGACGTACCAACTGCGCGAGAGATATTAAGAGATAGTGTGTGCGCAAACACATTTACACTATTCTAATAGATGTGTACGCCTTTACGTGCTTTCTGAGACACGGAAGTGTCCAAATTCCAGACTGAGCTGCTACTGAGAATGTTTCGACAAAACTCATTCAAGACTTCATTGGCTGAACTAGAGCTTAGAGTTTGAATTTCGGACATCGGAAGCTGCGTTACTGATAAGGACTGACTAATACTCCTTACAGCACGATTTTGGACAAAGGTGATACATTACTCAGACTTCAGAAAAAAAAGAAAAATATACCGACTCTATATTAACTAAAACCGGTAAAATAAATCCACACAAAAACCGTAAATCTTAAGAAGAAATTTCAAGACGTATTCAATGCAACACAAAAAAATACAAACTCAAATCTGAGACATGAAAACTTTAACAAAAAACCGAAACATACCGCAAAAAACCAGCAAGTCAAAATAAACGATTCAATCCGTTAAAAGTCCGGTAAAGGCTTCACGCAAATTAATGTAATAGTTGTAATTTTAACAAGGGCGGTAGATTCGAATTTTGATACGTTCGTCCGCAATAATATTCGTCGGAACACGCTTTTCATTGGGAAAGCGTTCGATTGCCACTTTTGGTATTTTAAACATGTGTATTTGAACGGACATTTCGCTTAAATTGTCGATGTAATAAAATATATCGTGGATGAAAAATGTTAAATTGAAATACGGAGTTGCGAAATGTTTTCGACTATGAAACGAATAAAGGACCGATTTATATAATTATACATTTGCACCAATGGTTCAGCGGATATATCTTGAGATGGTTCAAATCCGAGCAGTTGAAATTGGTTTATGATTTTTTGCTTACATAAGGAAATTTGAATTAAATTCTGTTGCTTATATAACACAGTTTTTCCTTAACACGCGAGGAATCCTATGCTCTTGTGAGACATTCACTAGATGTTAGTATTTCGCATAGCGTATTAGAAAAGTTTGCGCTAATAGTGGTTTACTTGAGTTGTAGTGCTTTGTGCTAGCCCTTCAGGGAAGGTAGCACTAACTCCTAGCATATCCTAACGCCAATCAGCAATACTAGTGCTTCATTTTTTTTATTGCATACTTAGGCGGTAAGTTGTCACCAACGCCCATAGACAATGGCATTGTAAGAAATGTTCCAAATGTAACTACACCCTGGAAGATGTCGCTGGAATGCTGTTATCCTGGCTACACCAGTGGGACTCTATCAGCTGATCTATAACACCGGCATTCATATCCCAAAAAACGTTATTTTTCTGAAAGAAAGCGCGTAAAGCCGTTTGTCCAGCAGCGGAACACTGGTCCATTTGATAATTTACTGTCAGTCACTAATTATAGAGTACATATTTGTTTGCACATATTCTTACGCAGAAAATTTCATTACCATGTTCATTACGTAAATTTTCAGCAGTGCGCCGTCACAGATTAAGCTGCAAATCTTTTAATTAGGCATGATTTGACAAAACATTAGAACATTACCAAGTGTTACGAACCACAGATTATAAATAAGGGATGTTTATTTGTAATATGATATCGTGGTAATTCTAAATCGATACCCAAATATTCGGTGGAGTGTGAAGTATGTAATCGATACTTTTTGTAAACGATTTCTATCGCGCGATTAAATTTTCAAATCGATTTTTTTATAATTTTTAATTATGAAGGTGTGTTACTTTTTTAATATGGTGTCAAAATATTTGATAAAAGATTTAATTAAAGATAGATATTTGATACTTTTGTTATTTAACCGACAGCAGAGAGTATTATTATTTTTCATTGTATAACTTATAATCTACATATGTTTATAATAATTTTAATTATCTATGGTTAAAAGAAGTAAAATTTTGTTAATATGTTCATACTCGGTAAATCACCTCAGTGAATTATGAAAGATGTAAAACACCATAAACTTCTGATTCCTTGATAGTCTATTCCTTGATAGATAAACTGAACTATTGATTTTTTTATAATTAAACTCGTGCCTGTGAAGGACAACATCGTTTTTTTTTATTGTATAGGTAGGACGAGCATATGTGCCACCTGACGCTCAAAGGCAATGGCATTGTAAGAAATGTTAACCATCGCTTACATCGCCAATTCGCCACCAACCTTGGGAACCTGGTACTTACCACTTACAGGGACATAACATCTTAGTAGACACTAACAGGCACAACCCCACCACCGAGGATCGTGATGTAACATCCATCCGCTAACTCTCAGTAGCACCACCCTCAAAACTGCTGTTTTAGTCCAGAATTACCATTTACAGAAATATTATTTCTCATTGTGCCAATATGGGTAGAAACGGATGATTGACGGGTATATGCTGGGCATGTTTAACTTTTTTTTTTTTTTTTATTGTATAGAAAGGCGGACGAGCTTATGGGCCACCTGATGGTAAGTGGTCACCAACGCCCATATACAATAGCATTGTAAGAAATGTTAACCATCGCTTCCATCGCCAATGTGCCACCAACCTTGGGAACTAAGATGTTATGTCCCATGATGATGATGACGATGATGTTGTGCCTGTAATTACACTGGCTCACTCACCCTTCAAACCGGAACACAGCAATACAAAGTACTGCTGTTTTACGGCAGAATATCTGATGAGTGGGTGGTACCTACCCAGACGAGCTTGCACAAAGCTCAACCACCAATTAAACCGACACACAAACTAAGTATCTTATATACTTGTTACTATATAACAATAATAAAGTCATGATTGATTCATTATATATAAATAAGTATCCTAAATGTTTAAAACGATGTTTTGGAGTAATTAATAAACGCAAAGGCCGTAACTCGACAAGATGACGTCACGACAGATGGCCACTTGCCGATAGCATCTAACCCGTAACTTTACGACGCTCTAACCCTCGGATGCTAATCGAACTGTCACGTCCGCGTATCACACCGTTTAATGTGTTTTAATAATAATTTATAAATACATTATAAGGTAACCAAGATTATAAGACGAGTAGAATTTAATTTAGTGCGATTTCGAATCTGAACATAAAATATAAAAAATATAATAAATTCATGTATATTTAAAAAAAAACAACAGCTTTATTCTTAGTACCCACTACGTATGCATTCGACACGTCACAGAAAGTTGTAACTCAATCGGCCGAATACTGTAACGTCATTCTAATATGAAGTGGAACTTAATTATTTTAGACGCCGTTAATTTAAAATTTCGCATACTAAATTTGAAATTAATGGCGTTCCAAATAATTAAGTCCCACTTAATATTTGAATGACGTTTCAGTATTCGGCCAAATCTGTGATAAGCTATTTCAATGGTTATATTCTTTAAACGTAATAATAATAAGAGTCAATGTCGCGTTACGCGTATCACATTACGATATATCACATAAGTATCTTACTTTCTTAAAACTTATTTAAATAAAATGTTATAAGAATACACTACAGCTGTAATACATAAAATTGGGTATTAAATTAAAGCTTCTAACTAAAGAAGTAGCGACTCAGTAAACATGACAAAAGAGCAACGTTTTTGTGTCAGAAATCAAGAGAAGCTACGTAAAAATTGCACTTGATTTCGTATGTAATTAATGTGCATAGTAGACTCTAAGTTGGCCTATTTGAAGTAAGTCACTTAAAGCTTGCTCTTAAGCAGTTTTTACATTTAAAAATATGCGCTATACTAAGGCTGTACCACGAATAGCCCTATAAACACGTTTTATGACATTTTGCAATTATTTAATTATTATTTATCAATATATTCTTTATTACATTTAAAAAACTAATATCAATATATAAAAATTTATAATAACAATTTTCATGTTTTTTTAATCACCTTTCTAAATCAATAAACACGGCAACGGTGTAACGGGCGGCCGGACCATCTTAACATAAAGGGTTGAATTAGACTTTGTAATATTTTACGATTTCGCGTGGAACTGTTAAAACTTCATTTAGTTATTAAACGCGTTGTTACAATGGAATCAACTATTTTATTATCTGTTATCCTTTATTTTTAATCTATATTGCTCGCACATTAATATTACATTGTATAAATAATGGCAATTTTTATTAGTGGCCAGTAATTATGTTGTATATTGGAAGGCCTTTGGCTATTGACAGCATAAAAAATATATAATTATAGCTATATTATGACTTGCGTAAGTCTAAAATAAAGCCTGGTAGTAGATTTGGTCCAACTCTTATTAAACTCATAAATACTCCAGCACCAAATACAATAATCATAATTACATTATAATTCACAAGTTTATATTTATATCAAAATTCAGTTATTTATTTTGTTATTTAAGTTAAAGATATTTGATTCTTTTGTAGTTTTTCATCATTTAGATACTTTTAAATTTTAGTCATAAGTTAGCCTATAAATGTTATGTATTTTGTTAAAATATGTTTATATGAGCAATAAGATAGTATTTTTCTAATTATAAAAAGTCAGCTTTCCTTATTAATAAAATAAATAAACTTGGTATTGTTGTGTTCCGTTTAAACTGTGAGTATGACTGCAGACAAAAGGGACATAACATCTTAGTTCCCAATTTTTTTGACATTTTGGTAAATTAATTAGTAGTTAAAGTAAAGTAAAGTAACAGCCTGTGAATATCCCACTGCTGAGCTAAGGCCTCTTCTCCTTTTTTGAGGAGAAGGGTTTGGAGCTTATTCCACCACGCTGCTCCAATGCGCGTTGGTGGAATACATATGTGGCAGCATTTGAATGAAATTTGACACATGCAAGTCAAGCACGAGATGAATTATGAACACAAATAAAGCACTTGAAAATTCCGTGGTGCCTGCCCGGGTTTGAACCCACGATCATCGGTTAAGATTCACGCGTTGTAGCCACTGGGCCATCTCGGCTTTTAATAATTAGTTAACATTAAAAAATAAATATTAATTGAAAACCGAACTAAAAACAGTATATTAATAATATATTCCTATACGTATTTCAATCGTATCGGCCAATTCCAAATATCGCTACCTCACTTGCGTTTCTCAAGTGTTCGTCGCTGATATTGCCAATAATCTGCACAGCTGTGAAGCCTTAGGCTACGTTTCGTGTTTCTACGAATACCGACGATTCTATAGACGTACATAAGATATTTAACGAATCGTTATTGTCTTAGTAATCGATCGTTTTTGTGTAACAGTATAGTAATAGCCTGTGAATGTCCTGCTGGGCTAAGGCCTCTTCTCCTCGTTTGAGGAGAAGGTTGTAGAGCTTTTCCACCACGCTGCTCCAATGCGGGTTGGTGGAATACACACGTGGAAGAATTTCAGTGGAATGCGACACTTTCATTTTCCTCACGATGTTTTCGTTCATCGTCAAGCACGAGATGAATTATAATCACAAATTAAGCACATGAAATTTAGTGGTGCTTGCACGGGTTCGAACCCACGATCATCTGTTAAAATTCACGCGTTCTTACCACTGAACCATCTCGGCTTAAATTAGTTTTTGTATTATTACATTTATATTTAAAGTAAAATAAAAGTTACCGACCGAAATAATTAAGAATTACTTGATCATTCATAATTATGTAATGAACATAGCAAGTATATGAAATACAGAGTGCAACTTAACTCTAAAGTATATAATATAAGTTAGTAAATAATATAATTATATACTAAAAATACCTGCTCGGAAAGTTTTATTTTGATTGGTTTATTAGTTTTTCAATTAAAAACAAACAAAACGTCAAGTCATTAATACAGATTATAGCCTTATAAATATGTTATTAGTAAAAATATAATTATTATATAAAAGGGTTCCAATCATATATATTACGTAAAATAACGATTTTATCGCATGCATTTTTTTCGTCGTCGTTGCGTGATGTTATAAGCCTAGAACCTTCCTAAATAAATAGGCTACCCAACAGAAAAATAATTTTTAAATTCGAACCATCCTGAGATTAGCCGGATCAAACAAACAAACTCTTCAGCTGTATAAATTAGTATAGATTTAACATGTCAAACACTAGTTACCATTAACAGTTATCGAGTAATTGTGTAGAGGTCCAGTGGACACACGCGAACTCGAAGACAGCTGGTTCAAATCTGAGCAAGTATTACTATTTATAATGTATTTCATGCTCAACGAATAAGACACATCAACACGAATGTGTGTACCCAACCCACATTGAATCAACTTGTTGGAATAGACTCAAATTCCTCTAGCCCAGCATTGGGACACTCGCAAGCTGTTGGTACATCAATACGTATAAAATACCGTTAAAAATAATTTCATTTCTGAAATAAACGTATAATTATAAAAATTACCGCCTAACATAAACTAATCTTTGGCTATTAAGCAAAGCGATATTAATTAATATAAGTGTATTCAAATTAGTTAATTACACGAAAATATAAATTAACATGCGACAGTCTGTAATTTGTAATTGAGGCCTATGGGATTCTGACCTATTTACAATTAACAAAAATAGCATTTTCTTTATGTATACATCTAATACCACTTTTATATATATCTATACTAATATATAAAGCTGCAGAGTTTGTTTGTTTGATCCGGCTAATATCAGGAACTACTGGTTCGAATTTAAAAAATATTTTTGTGTTGTATACTTGTTTTATCGAGGAAGGTTCTAGGCTGATTTTTATTCATTATATTTTTATTAATAATTACGCGTGTGAAACCGCAGGGCACAGCTAGTGTTAATATAAACATGTATTTTTGCTACTAGCTTACTTTCGAATGACAGCGGTTGTCTAAATTTAATTTACAGAATTTGTCCTGGAATAGAAGACAAGAAAACAAACACTTACAAAAGAAAATAAGGAAGTAAGAGTTCCGTTCATATCCCGCAGATTTTTTTAAATATGAGGGCGAAAGTGCTGATTTTCCTGGTGGTACTCACCATCGCCTTATATTGGTTGCTTTAGGAAATATTAACCATTCTCCTTGTGAACTACGATGTCGTGTCTGAAGTTATACTGGTTCACGCAATATATTCTAATAACTAAACCATATTATGAAAAAACATTTTTAATCTATAGAAATTTTACTCATTTCTATTAACATCAACCAAAGAATGTTATAATAAATATTGTCCTCCAGACCGATTTCGGCCACGGCGGCCAATCTCAAGAGAGATTAGCCAACTGCGCAGGAGATATTATAATATCTCCTATGCACAAGTGCACAAGCGTGTGCGCAAACAGAGGTGCATTCTCTTTTCCTTAGCTCTCATAATCCGATGGGACGGCAATTCGACACGACCGGAAAGAGTTCACGCACAGTACCAACGGCTTATCGTGCTTTCCGAGGCACGGGAGTGGAACACTTCCAACTTCCAGCAAACTCCGGGCTGCTACTGACAATTTTCTGACAGAAAAACCCAATAACTATTTATTGGCCCGAACTGGGAATTGAACCCAGGACCACCGAGTCTTCGGCCTTATATCTAGCCACTAGACGAGGCAGTCAAAATGTTAACAGTTAGTTTGTACAAAAACTATAAAACTGTCGGTACCTATTCGTATAATTAAATTGTAATGTTTGTTTTAAACGCAAAACTAGTATATGTACAAAAATATTTATTTAAAACTTTATAATATAATACATGCAAGTAATGTAGGTACTAATTATTTAAATAACAAAACTAAATATTAATAGCAAGATTACTGTAACACATTTCTATCTGCACAACTGAGACCGAATATAGAATACTTTTTTTTATTATAGGTATGGACGACCGTATGGGCCACCTGATGGTAAGTGACCAACGCCCATAGACAATGGCATTATATATTTATTTTAAAAAAAACATCGCATGTGCCACTAACCTTGGGAACTAAGCAACATATACGGACAATGTTGCATATACTAAATTACACTATATCTATATAAATGAAATGATAGAGGTCTGCAGTTGTGCGCGCATCACGGAAAAACTACTGGATAGATTTCAATTAAATTTTCTAAATTTTATTTCTTAGACACTTGGCCCTTATCAAAAAAAAATTGCGATATCTTGATTTAATAAAAAGTTATTAAAGTTTCAAGTAACAACGATTTGTATATGCACTGAGTGTTCAGTGATGTATGTTTAAACAAACTATATTTTTGCTTGCGATCTTTTTGATGCTTTTTCCTTCGTACATAAGAAAACTTTGTTAATATATCAAGCAACGCGGACGAAGTCGCGGGTATCAGCTAGTTTTATTATAAATTTATAAAAAAAATAATGATTATATTTGTAATATATACTTTTTCTCTCACATCCAATCTAGAACACATAGGTCGGCGGTTCCTTCAAGTCATAGTAAGATGTTATAAAGCCTTCATAGCCGTGCCCGTGGCTTCCTCCTCTTGTATTTCAGGAGCAGAATTCTGCTAAACTATATGTATAATAACCGAATCGGTAGTTAAATTAAATAAAAGAAAAACGGCGATTTGATTGCGACAATTTTTTAGTAGAATCGGTCCCCAGTTAACTTGCACACAACCATTCATCCTTAACTTTTTACCTCCTTGAAGAATTAAAAAAGTAGATTTTATCCGTTCTTCCAGCTTAAGCTTGCTTCGTAGCACATCAAAATGTGTGCAGGGTTTAGCGGTAAAAGCGTAACAAATAAACAGAGTTACTTTCGCATTTATAATATTAGTATATATAATCCTTAATAAACAGGCTATGTAGAGAAAAAAATAATATTTTTAATCGGCATAACAAAAAGGCATTATGCCTTACTTTTAGAGAAGTAATTATTTAAAAGCAATGCTTTGCTCTTTTCTTTCAAATGTGAGATCATTGATGATAGACAGAGATAAATAACCTAACTTATATACGTTGTTTAGCGAGTGATTAGTTAAACAATTCTGTGTTCTTCTTTCAAAATTCAAATCAGTTGTGACAGAAAGAGTTAAAATCCGTGTTAAAGTATACAGCCACTAAGTATCTACAATATAACCAAAATCAATATTAATATAATAATAACGATCTTACTTATGAACGTTGTTCAGTGGACGTGTGGCTTAACACTATCTATTTATCTCTTTCTTGCTCATTGATTTAACATTTAAAATAAGAAGAAAGAATCTTGTACGTTTAGCTATTTAATTAAAATTAATTAACGCACTAAATAGATACATAAGCGCTTTAAGCGATAGAAAGCTATAAACGTAATTTTGTTTTTAATAAATCAAGCGAGATTGTAAGCTGATGAAAAGTTGTGAACAAATTCAATAACATTTAAAACAGTTAATTGTTAATATCTCATATTAACTAAATATATGATCGCGTACTAATATTAAGAATCTAATAAATGAGTCAATAGATTCTCAATTCTTAATAGTTTTGATTTACTTAATGTAACCTTAGTTAATTATTTAATATACATATGTTTAAGCTAATTGTCTAACCCAATTTTGGTTTTAGTTACATATTATATAATACTTAATATAAAAATATATTTATATGTAAATAAATAAATAAATTTTAAAATATATTAAAGTGCGTTCACGTCGACGGAATGTTGCCATAAATAATAAATGTATAATTAGTTATACGAGATGATTATAAATGTATATTTGACATTATAAATTTGAATTTATTTATAATATATAATTTTGCTTAGAATAAAACAGCCTTAATCATAAACTTAACGGTTTTTCAGCTAAACACAGATTTATCTCTTTCTGTCATTAATGATTTGTCATTCGAAATAAGAATACAGCTTCGTTTAACAAATCACCCGCTGAACAACTTTATTAGTAAGGCCGTAAATTTATATTAAAGTTATATATTTAATTTTTAAAATAAATTAATCATTTTGTAACGTCTTTGACCTTTAAGTATACGTTATTTATAATATTATCTACATTTTAATAAAATATTAATTATCTGTCATAATTTAAAACAAAATATCAAATCATAGATAAATAATATTAAAGACTTCTTTTTTGTGACCTTTTTATGAGTTGTCAAAACGATTTAAAAAAAGAATCTTACCTCTCAACTGAAATCAGTTATCCCTCATAATCTCCAATTTTTCAATATATCAATCCACAGCACTATTATCGATAAAAATGTTTTAATCAAAATCAATATCACAAACAGTTCATACCACGTAATAAAAAAAAAACTAACGCTTTATTTCGACGATGTCGTGGCAGGTACACCGGCTAAGGAACACGCGTCGGTGTCTAGAGCACCCGTGTGACTGGCAGCTACCCTTACAATTTGGGGCGTCACAATACGAAGACCACCCCTCGAAATAACCAACCATCCCCATATAGCCGTCCCTTTCTAATGAAGACATCCCTTTTACGGTAAACCGACCCTTATAATAAGTACGTAAGGGTGTCGAGGGTGCAAAGTGAAATTGTTGAGAAGTAATCGATCGGTAAGAGTAAGTACAGTAATAGTGAGTGTCTAACAGAATTAAGGGTTGGTACTTTCGATACTGTGGACTGGAGGTATGCGGTATTGAAGCTTTATTTCATTTGTAACGGATTTAATATATACGTTTTGAGAACATTCTATTTTTAAATTTGTTTTTTTTTCTTTCTGCTATCAAGTGATTTGAAAACTCTATAATCGTTTTTTAGAATATTATCGGCGGCCAGTTCTTTTTGTAATAAAATTTTTGTTTATTTTTTTTAATGTAGAATTATTTGCCTGTGATATAATACAATTTATAAATATGGAATGGATTATAAATAAAAACAGCCAGTTACAAAAACATCATACTACGCTCTTGGAAAGAAATAAAAAAATACAATTATAATTATAAAATATTTTATTATTTTAAATATTATTTCATTAACAACGTCTCAATACAGATTTATTGAAAGAAGATATCTTGCCCAACAGTGGGCTATAGATATGGTATTATTTATGGTATAACCAGAGATCCGATCCTGAGATATACAAGTGAACCACAAGACGGAAATACATATTAACAGTAGGTATAATATTGTAAGCTTATACGTTTCTATGAAAAAATACTTATATTACTTTATTTACTAAGACATTGTACTAATGAGATTTATACTTATTATGTACTTTTCAAATATAGAGGTAAGAACATGACTAATGGTAAATTGATTTTTTTTTCTTTTTTATTGTATAGGAAGGCGGACGAGCATATGGGCCACCTGATGGTAAGTGGTCACCAACGCCCATAGACAATAGCATTGTAAGAAATGTTAACCATCGCTTACATCGCCAATGCGCCACCAACCTTGGGAACTAAGATGTTATGTCCCTTGTGCCTGTAATTACACTGGCTCACTCAGCCTTCAAACCGGAACACAGCAATACAAAGTACTGGTGTTTTGCGGCAGAATATCTGATGAGTGGGTAGTACCTACCCAGACGAGCTTAAACAAAGCTCTACCACCAAGTATATCAAGTGATTTGAATATGTAAGTTATATTCGTGGGTGAGTCAATTCTACCGCGAAATAGCGATACCTTAATTTTGCTGTAATCAAGTCAGCCAGCTAATCCTAAAAATCCTAAATCTTAACTAATAATATAAATACGAACGTTAGTTTGTTTGTTTGTTACACTTTCACGCCTAAACCACTAAACCGATATTTAAAATTCTTTCACCAATGGAAAGCCACATTATCAGCGAGTAACATAGGTTACATCTAGTCCCCGTATTCCCACGGCAACGAGAACTACGCGGATGAAACCGCGGGCAAAACGTAGTACGTAACGTACTAATGTAATCAATGTGAAAGTGTTTGTTTGTTACGCTTTCACTTCTTAACTACTCAACAGATCATCGTGAAATTTTGTATACACATTGTCAAGTACAGAAAAGGACTTAGGATACCTAATATCCATCACGCCCCTTAAATACGCGAAAATTCACAGATGGAATGATTAAAGATTCGATATTGAAAACTAGCAAGAAATAAAGTATAAGCGACAAAATCTAGCTCATAAACGATAATAGAGTATTTTTTTAATTGTGTACAATTTCATTTCAAAAAATGTAAAGCCTATTCATTGATAGAATATTTAGTTATCTAGCGTAGTACACGCTTATGAGAGTTACTTTTAGAGATTTTGTTCACATCCAAGAAAAATAAATTTAGACAGAGGAATGAGAATTCTCACATCTAATCAAAAAAGGACGAGTAAGCTCAGCTTACAGGTGAATTATTTAATTATTTTCTTCCAAATCATCGAACAATACAAAATCGCACACTTAACACTTATCAATAAAAATATAATAACTGCTGTCAAATTGCTTAAAAATAGTAAAACATAACAAACTATAAATATTTAATGAAATTTATTTATTTTTAAGAAGACAAACAATTACGAAATACACAAAATATTAATATTAATATAACATTAAAATAAATCACAAACCAATCAAGTCTTCACAAACAAGACAACAAATCAAAAATCATTACAGAGCAGATTGCTGAAATAGAGATTGATAAATTATTTATTATTATATATATAAATATTGTCTGTACATTTGTATAATCAATTATTTGCTTAGTTAATTTAAATGGCCAATGTCGCGGTGTTCATAATTCTTCTCGTGCTCAGTATCACGAGGAGTGCATGTGTCTAATTTTAGGAGCAGCGTGGTGGATGATTTTCTCAAAAAGAAAGGAAGCCCAGCAGTGGTACATTCAGAAGCTATTTCAATAGTATGGAATAAAAATGTCTGTTAATTGCTTACAATGCTGGAGGATATTTTCCACCAACCCAGAATGAAGCAGCGTGCTGGAATTAACTCCCAAAAAAATTTCTTTATAAGAGATGCCTTCATCAGCAGTGATTTAAAAAGCCTTTCCTGATAATTACTGTTCCATTCATTATCAATGAGCTTATATACTTAAAATCAAAGTCAAAAATCTTTATTAAATGCAGAAGTTGTAATTGCGTATAGTCAAATATCTATCATCAGTTCGGAAATAAACAAAGAAACACAACGAGATTTTCTTTTCGTCTAAAACTTTATAATTTTAATTAATAAAATTATATTTTTTATCCTTTCCTGGAATTCTGGGATGGGGTCAGTCATGGTCCCGAAAAATACTTACTCTGTGTAATGGATTAATAGTAGTTACAAGTTTATGCTTGTTCCAAGTGTTATGTGTTTTCCATATATAATTAACATTATCTAATACTTAATATATATTGATATCATGAAATGAAACATATAAAGTTTAAATTATTGAAGCTTTTCGGCCCAGGTTAAAATTGCAGTTGATTTGTACAGAACATAAATCGTATATAATCGTAAAGAATCGTAAATAATTGTACTATAGGCTGCATCACACCGGAGTAGAATGTCATAAGGTATTATATAACGTCTATACATGAATGTGAGAATGTTCTTACATACTCCGGGGATTCTAAGAGTTCGTGGACTGAAAAAACGATTAATAAGTGATCCGACCCAGGGCTTGGAACCAGGACTCGATATACGATACTACGGGTAAATACTAAGCTAAGTATTGGACAAGTAAACAATCAAGGCACATATATAAATAAAAAAAACACAAATTCCATTTAAATAAAGATCTTATACCTAGATATAATATATGAGATAAAAAATTATACGAAGATGATAAATTAAATTTATAAATTAGCCAAAACTTCCTAAATAACGTTCTCACAAACAAACGGATATACGGAAATGTGTCTTCACGAGGCCCCTTAACCATTCACTAATACCCTTTAGCCCTTAGGCGAAATGAAACCTCACCCTTACCAAAAAATACCAACACAACAAACTTACAACACATACCGCGACCATTGCGCGTTAATATCGAATACTTAAAACATGTATCAAGTAAAAGTGGCAATGAATGTTGACATATTAATAAAAGCAGAAGGATTTAATAATAAAGTATATTTATAGTGTGGCAGCCCCGAGCGTTTCCGAGTGTCGGTGCGTATTCGCCCTAATGACTAATTTACTCCTATAATTGCCCTTGTAGGAATCTTTAGGGGCTTTTTATATCTTCATTGGTTAAGTAGGGACTTCCATAAAAGTTTGGTACTTTTTTCAGCCTTATTACTGCTTTTATTCAGCGATATACGCTTGATGTGATTACACGTGTCAAGTATTGAACACGCTTGTCTTGTAGATGCATTATTAAACTCGATCAAAGGAAATCTTATCTAAGGGATACTTAGCTTATAAAAAACTCGATGACAAAGCATTTATTACATTTAATTGGAATATTCAAGAACTAAAACTGTGTTTAAAACAGTCTCAACATTCAATCTTTGAAGAGCTACCTTCAACTTACCACGGTGTGTGATTCTGACCGACGACCACGGACAACCACGCACCGCGCTAGGACTCTTCCAAAGTTACATATCGGGATTTGAAAGCATTTTATCATTCCGAAAGTACCGACTCGTAGCGGAACCGACGCACCGCTACGGACTTGCCCGCGTTACCACAGACGATACACTCCCCATGGTGTGTCGGTGCGGGCTGGTCCGCGTCCGACCGTTATATCCCCACCGATTACAATTTCACAAAATTAGAAAGTGTTAGGGATATTTAAAATTGAATGTATTTGTTCAGATAATGTTTTTATATTTTAACTTTGAGCCAGAAAGCTGTATAAAGTTAATGTCATGGTTAACCCACCCACCACCATGACGGTGGTCACCGTGACCGTCAGGTGGGCCATTTATCCACGAACTTTTTTTAAATTAAATTTTATTATTAAAAACAGCATACAATACAGTTGAATGAATTACTAACATTTATAAAAGAAATACCAGTTACAACTAAATTAATAGCACAAATAAAATATTTGGAAAATCACCAAACGTCTGAACATATTATGTATTTTCTTCTACATGATTATAATTTCAAACAAGTTCAAGTAAGATTTTTATCAAATCCTTATATGGAAACGTTAAACTATATTTATTATATTATTTACATACTATAACAATATAATTATTTTGAATATAAGTCTTTGCCTTACGAATATAAAAGTAACTCTGTCTATCTGTTACGATTTAACATCTTAAACACTAAACCGATTTTGATGAAAGTTGCTATGAAGCAAGCTTGAATCCCGAGGAAAGCCAGGGCTAATCTAATATAATAATAAATAAAGTCGTTAAAGTCGTTATTTTAGTTACAATAAAAATAAATTACCGACACTATAAAAAGTGCCAGTTATCATTCAGGATTTAAAAAAAACCGTTCATAATAGCGCAGCCGATTTTAAGTAGAACGTTTACTTAAATTGTAATTAAAAACAGTTAACTAAGTAACAGCCTGTGAATGTACCACTGCTAGGCTAAGTCCTCTTGAAAAAAAGTTTCAGGAGAAGTTTTGAAGCTTTTTCCACGACGCTGCTCCAATGCGGGTTGGTGGAATACACACGTGAAAGCACACGAAGCACATGAAACTTCATTGGTGCTTGCCCGATCATCGGTCAATATTCACGCGTTCTACTAGGCCATCACGGTAAACGATAAATAATTTAGTACGTAATTCCTCTTGTCGGGGCGTCGCGGTAGTATGCACAAGCGATCCCGTGCCGCTCCACCAAAAACGATAAAGGTACGCTGGTTTTTTAGTGGGTATTCCGGAGCCTTCAGCACCGGCGAGCCCCACATACCCCCCCACTCCATGTGGGGGAAATGCGTAAATGCGTTTTTCCAGCGAAAAAAAAAAAAAGTTCGTAATTCCTCTTAATAATGCATATTACAAGCTGTAGATCCACATTCCAAAATATATACTAATGAGTTGAATAATTGTGAATGTAACGTAAAAAAATATAAATGTTCGTTATAAAACTATTAATTGTTTGTAATTTTATGTTCAATTAACAGGTTAATACCTGCTCACAAGCAAATTCCAAAGTATCGTTTTCTAAATCGTCGAATCAACAAAATATTATTTTTTCTTACGATCAATTCTCAGTAGTTATCAAGTTAATAAGAATATAGAAGATAGAAATTCTCTTACGTTTACAACTCCGTACCTCGGAAAGCACGTAAAACCGTTGGTCATGCGTCTCAGCTCTCGCCATGCCGTCCCAACACCAGCTGGACACCATTATCATATAGAGCTATGTTATAATAACATGTAGTATGTAAAATAGATCGTTTTCGCATACATAACAATCATAGATGGTTTAAATAAATTTAGTTAAAATTAAAAAATACAAAAACTAATTTTACTTTTTCAAACTTCACCGTTAGCAAGCGCCATCTAGTATTGAAAAGTTGAGTAAAATTAATTTACATAAATGTTCATATGGGCAGAGAGGGAGACCTCGAGGCCTGTACCCGGACTAGACTAGAGCCAGTCAGAAAGAACACTGTTATTTGTTCATATTACGTAATTATTAGACTATTTAAACGATTTTTCTTTCTTCGTAGAGATAATAAACAAATACATGTAAATTATTGCGAATATTAAATTTCATTATTTTAACGCCATCTCTTATTGAGCAGCAGTAAAAAACTCCGAATGTGATACTTGACAATATAGTTCACGCAAAATGAAATAGATGGTGCTGTAAAAACAATATGAATAAAGATTTTTTTTATTATAACATGTATTTTTATTAGATCACATTGTAATTTAATATTTATATTAAATAGATATATCAACAAATAGAACTACAAGAAATGGAAAATGACAATTATATTGTTAAGTTTCATATCATTTGTCTAAGATAAAACAATTTATAATATAATTACAATCGCTTTACTAATAAGTTACTTTAACAAACAATAAGTGTTATAATATTATTTACAAACAAATTATATATATATATATATATATATATATACATAACAATTTTTTAATGAAAAACAATATGTGTTCAAAATACTTTATTCTCAACAACATTACGTATAAAACAACCTTACTGCGTCCGACGAATGCACATACAGAAGTCACGGATCATTTTTACAACTGAATTCTTTATACACGTGTCATTTCTAAGTGATTCCAATTTTTTTTAACTCTATTTTATGATTGATAAAGTATATTTTTTATTACATGTTATATTTATTTACATAATTCGTATTCAATTCCTATTAAACGAAATTTAATTTGTAGCTTACTTCAATAGAATTTGTATAGTTTAACTCGGCTTTTATGAGTACATACTTATTGTTTAATTTTTTTTTATTATGTGCAGGGCAAGGTTTGTAATAAATGTAATAACAGAAATAAAACTGACTATTTGTCATTTTAATAATAACATTATTTGATAATTTTTTAGGTTAGTAGTTTATGAGAAAAAATGCCTTTAGCCAGTCTGACCATTAATTTCCGTAAGTGTTACCATTCATAAATAGTTTATCCAATGTATTGGTATATCTGTATTATTACTCCAATTAATATTGAATTTTTTAAACTATATTTATATAAAATTATCAGAAGTTTTTTATTTTGAATTGACGTGATCATCTCATGAAGTACCAGTCCGATTTAAATAATTATTTTTGCGCCTTTTTGTTTATATTCCGTGACAATGAGAAGCAAGAACAAATATTAAGTGTGCCAGTGCATGAAATAGCACATCAAAATTTAACGATATACTGCAGTGTACAGGAAACGAGGTCCCTTTTAATCTAATTGAATAGAAATTGAAATTTAAGAGTTTAATTCTGCGCATACCTTTATTTTTAACATTAATTTATGAACATAATAAAAAAACAATAACGCAAAAGTTGATGTATGTAATGTTTTAATAAATAAAATAAACATTTTGAAAATTTTAAATATTTCAAATTTTATTTTATTCAAATCAAATTCTATTGAAGTGGACAATTAACATCCTTATTATTAAAGTTAATAATAATATCTATGCCAATCAGAAACATAATTAATCTTATAAATAAACGCATAAAACAATTATAAATGTTATGATTGACATAATCTGTGTAATTGTTTCCCGCGTAAATGTATCGTTGTTGTTATAAGTAAGAAAAATATATTTCTTTTTAATTTGCAACCGAAATAATGAAAGATAAAATAAATGATAAATACTTCATGAGTTTTTAAAATGTTTTTTTTTTTTAAATTATTATTATGAGTATTAAGTCTTTTAATTATTCTTTAAAAATGATAATATAATAGAGTATCATTTAATAATACCTAAAACATCATTTTAAAGAACATTATTAAACACCATTTTTTAATATTCAAATAAGGCTGTGATTTCTATTTATGTTACATAATATATATAACGTATACAAGGCATATTATTATATTTTAAAGTTAACGAATACGTTGCCAAAGGTGATCGAGCAATTAATTTACGTGGCAAATCCTTTCAAAAGGTCTTAAGTGACTTAATACAGTCAATAACAGATAGAATATATTTTTAAAAACTATTTTACTGCTATAAAATAACTGATATTTTATAGCCTTTCTTAAAATTAACTTTGTATAATACAGAAAGTGTTGCCAAGTAAGGTGTAAAAATGAAACAAATCTCAGCTAATATATACGAATGGGCTTAAAATTTATAAACTTAAAATCATATTTAATATTATAATTAAAATAAATATCATCACAACGAGAAAACACAATATCATCTACTTACATTGACTAGGTTTTCTTTTTTTTTTCTCCATACAATTAACGCACAGATAATATTACACAAACGTCAATGTGACATTTGAATTTTTCAACTATTGGTAAAGTCCACTTCAATGTTATTTGTAGTTTTACAAAGAAATGTCATTAAATTAGTTTTTTTATTTGAACATGACATAAATTGAATCAATATAAAAAGTTTAAATTTCTTAAACAATTTATTTTGTAAAAATCTGAAGTTTTTTTTAGCAGATTGGCTTATTTTAAGATAACATTGTATAATAACACGGTTTGTTTTTAAAACTTTTATCAAAACCGATAGGGGTATAATTAGATTATATTTATTATTATTTCTTTTGTAAATATCTAAAAAAAAAGCGAATCGCTATTCAAGTCTATGCAGTCTGTATTAGCAGTCTTTAAAAGCGGCATTTATAACTGACGACACGTGTACTATAAGAGAGCGCACATTCGAGTTTTAATCGGCTGATAGTTTATTTTAATGTTTATTTAACATTAATAGTTTAAAATATTTTAGTAGAATTTATTTAAAATTTAAATAAATCTTCAGAGGCAAAAGGACAAGATTCCATTTAATACAATTAATATTTGTAACTTTATTAACGAAATAACCGTACAGTTTATTAGCGGTTCTTGGAATAATTAATTTATTTAATTAGCTGTACATAACTTTATTCTAGTAAAATTGTGGTTCAAATTCTTCAAGTGCTTGTAAAACATACGCGAAAAGAATATATTTCGATTTAGATATTGTATGACTGTGTGTTTTTCTGAATATGTAACATTGGCTACCTATTTGCAAAAATAAAATAAAACAATATTGTTTTATTATTAAAAGGTCCCAACGTTTACATATTAATACATCCGACCAATTTTTTTTTGTATCTACAGATATAAAAAAAATGTCTGAACATGTATATTATTACGTATTTACGAAATTAATTGAACTATCAAAATATATAAATTATTTCATCTGTATTTAGATTAGAAGAGTTTTTTTTTTAATGATAAATAATTCAATCTTAATATATAGATACTCCATACTCCGGGATAAGCATAAAGGTCTTTATGCAAACAAAATATAAGGCACATATTATTTTTAAAGTTTATTAAAATATCAGCCGATAACCCACGTTATTTGCTTATAACATACATCAGGAACAAAAAGGGCAGTATTAAAGCTTGATTTTAGGTTGTTCGAAAAATAAAGCTATTATTTAAAAAAACTGGACATCTGTATATAGAATAAAAAGCGCAGTCTATGGCTGAAGTGATACTTTATTGTCTATGGGTATAGATTTCATGAATGCAAAATATATTTTCATTATAATTTACAAAAAATATGCATTGAAGCTGCCTATATATAATAACCCCCCATTAAAAAGCTGTTATAATTTAAAAATAATTAGGAACAAAACAACTTTTGGCACTAGCATTAGCATTGGAAGCATTTTGTTCTTCATTTTTACATTCTAGCTACCATTTACTTTTTTTTTTAAGATTTGTTTTAAAAAAAGGTTTTTATTATAAACTATTTTTTTTTAATTTTGCATACTTTTATTCCTTGCTGGATTTTTTTTTACATAATCTGTACCACAGCTTGGTGGCTAAGTAAATGATACATTGTAAGTCTAAAATAACTAGATAAGCTACGAGTTATACACTTACAGATAATATTTACATAAAATTCGTAATATTCATACGATTAAGTTTTTAAAACGAAAATACAACAATTGTAATAATTAATCGAAGGTAACATCGCCGTGAATTTATTCAAGCGAAACTAGATTTAGAAATTTAAAAAAAAACACAATAAATCATACAAAAGTCGAATCCAACTGTTTTGTTAGTCTAAAAATGTACATGAGCCTCTATGGATTTTTCCACAAGATATTGCTATGATAATTATAATCAAAAAACATTTGTTTTATTTTTTTAAGTTAAACATACATCACGACAAACAAAATTTAAAATTTTCTGATTAAAAATAAAAACCAAAAAAAAAATTAACAATGCCAAAATTATATGTACTGTTAGACATAAGAGGTAGCGTAATCATCGTACATAAAACTATGTACGGTACTAAACTACTATTTACAAAAATAAACCAGTAAAGAAAAAAATGTACTAAAACAATTTAACTAAAGAGGTACGTTGAGAGCACAACAAATCAAAATGTCTTTTCGATTGCACAACGGAACGCATCATTAACTTGACATTGACAGCCGTCAGTCAATGAGCGAAAACTTTAAACGTCAGACGTCACTTTGACAAGCGCAGGTAACACTGTCAACACTACACGGTTAATTGAAATGATGCTAAAATTAAGTAATCGTCAAGCCGTGTTATCATCGTGTCGATTTTTATCACCTTTCCGTTTATTTAATTTCTTTTTTATATCTAGTAACATTTGTTCGAATGACATATCGTCGTTTCGACGAATCGGTAGCGCTGCTTGGCCGTGAAATGCGCTCTCAGTGTACTTAGCTTCTAGACCATCTGTTAAAAATAAAACGTTGTATGAGTCGCTTTCAATTTTGCATACTAACATAGATACTTTATCAAGAGTACAGGAACATATTAAGTTATAAAAATATCAGACGACCAAAGTCGTGTTATATCAGGATCCTGTAATATGATGTTAACTCTAAAACTACACTATACAAGCGACAACATTCACGTCAGAAACTTCAAACTGTAAGAACCTGCAATTGTTGTATAAAACTTACCAAGATCCGCGTAACTCTGCCTGCAAAAAGCTCTGCGGCCTCCGAAGCCCACATCGTACTGTGGGAACGAGCTTGCTGCTTCCACTGCCGACCAAGCATCCCTTGGCCTTTGGAAGGTTACGAAACCGTAACGGGTTCTAGAAAACGATAATCTATTAATCTGTTTCATATATTTTTTTATTGTATAGGTAGGCGGACGAGCATATGGGCCACCTGATGGTAAGTGGTCACCAACACACATAGACGTTGGCTTTGTAAGAGATGTTAACCATCGTTTACATGGGAACTAAAACGTTATGTCCCTTATGCCTGTAATTACACTGGCTCACTCACCCTTCAAACCGGAACACAACAATACCAAGTACTGCTGTTTTGCGGTAGAATATCTGAGGAGTGGGTGGTACCGATTCAGACGAGCTGTACAAAGCTCTACCACCAAGAGAAGAGAGAGAAAGAGAAGAGAAGAGAAATGATACAAGGCACAGATAAATAAAAAACTTTCACCTTGAATTGAAATGACATCGAGATCTGTATAATCTGTTGCATTCATTGTACACTCTTGAAAAAATGGCGTTTTTAATGTACGCGAACTAGTCGAACATGGCGAGTGGATATAAATAGTTACATATAATTGTATTGCCTTATATATGTTTGAAGTCATATCAGTTAAAAACTATTTGTTCAGAAT
Organism: Nymphalis c-album; assembly: GCA_963151315.1. Taxonomy (NCBI): domain Eukaryota; kingdom Metazoa; phylum Arthropoda; class Insecta; order Lepidoptera; family Nymphalidae; genus Nymphalis; species Nymphalis c-album. Next base: position 7,432,005 of record OY720609.1, read on the forward strand.
TACTGAACATAACTATGTTCTTATTTTAATGATAATAATTTATAATTAATATGCACATGGACGTGAACGGTAGAAGGAGCAAATCTTTGAGCGAAAAATTGGAAGGTAAGAACTTATAATGTAAGCTATTTGTCTCTCTGACTGAGCTGTATAATAAAAAAATAAAAAACAAATATCTTACCCATCCTCCTTAGAATGTAAGCGGACTTCGCTGACGGGTCCGAACTTAACGAATTGTGCTCTTAATGCAGTTTTCGTCACATCCTTTTCTAGCCTTCCCACGAAAACTATACGTCTCTCTTCAACGGGCGTGTTGCTCTCCCTAAAAAAACATACCTTTCATAAAACATATGATACGCATTCATTCCATCTATCGCCTACATTTCTTTTCAGAATGTTTTAAAGGTATCAAAAAATTTATAAGTATTCATTATTAAGTTAAGTAAAAATTTGCTTGATTAAATGATCCTAAGATATCGCCGTGAGGACCTAGGTCCTAGACCATGTATTCCTCACCTATCTTCTGAGCTATATGAACTTCGGTAACTCTTCGCCCTGTACGTATCGTCATTTCTGAACGAACTGCATGATCTTCTTGACTTTGACGACGCCGACGAACTACTTGATGACGACGAACTATAAATTCATATAAACATTTTAAACTTACTTACTTACATTGTAATATTATAAACATCGTATTAAATCACATGTATTTGTATATTTTGGATTCGTTATTCTAAACTTATTGAAACGTCACAGAATAACAAAACCACGGAAAACTCAGGTGTTTGAGAACCTCTGGAAATTAATAGGGAGGGGAAAAAGATACGTAGGCAATATTTTCCCCCTTATTTCGCCGAAGTTAAATACGATTTCTTACAAACCTGGACGATGTTGACGATTCTGAACTCTCAGACACAGTCGGCTTTCGTAACGGTGGCGTTAAAGATTTTGCGGGCTTTTTCTCATTATTATTTACATTGTATTGCGGACTCGGCCGTTTCTTAGGAACTGGACTTCTCGATTTATTTTGGTCGACGTGCTTCGACCTCGAACGTGACCGGTTCGATCTGTAGTCTCTCCTGACTGACGGGGAACGACGTGTCGAGCGATACGGTGACCTCGTCCTTGATCGTCGTTTCCTTCTATAGGGCGAGTCTGACCGTCTGTAGCGGCGGTAACGGCCACGAGATCTCGATCTATTACGACTAGGCGAGCGTTTCCTTCTATGACCTCGAGAGTGCGATCTGGACCTTCTATATTTAACGTCATATCGATCTCTTGACCGAGACCTTTTCTCTTTACATTGAGATTGCTCAGTCTGTCGTCTAGTTTCTGTTCTCGGTTTAACAGCTGGTACTCTTTCATCCGACTTGGTCGGTGTAACGTTCGGAACCTTTTTAGGTCGAACTGGACTACCTTCACTGGACATTGACATATCGCTATCGTTTCGTTTCCTCGGCGAAGCACTGGGCTCTTTTCGAACTACTTTATCAACAATTTTAGCTAAACCAGTGAACTCCGAAGTTGAATCGGTTTGTATGTCGATTGTAACATGGTCCGGTTTCTTTCTGTTCTTTTCCAAGTGAAGTATAACTTTATCTTCACCGTGATCAGCATTAGTATCGTATTCCCTGACGATGGTCGTCTTTGTATATTTGAACACTTCACGTTTCTCTACAGGAGAGTTTAATTTAGACGTTTTGTGATCTCCGTTCGATGTTGAAGCAGAGGTTGTCGGTGCCTTTTTCATTACCACATCTTGTATACTAGCAAATAATGAATTGCTTAAGATTTTAGGTTCGACTTGTTTCTCTACACTTTTAAGTGTGGCAGTAATGTCTTTGAATCTTTCCTTATCAATTTTAATATCAGAACGATTTTTATCATCAGAAAGATTTCTATGGTGTTTAACAGAATCGAAAACGTTATGCTTTAATACATGATCAGATTTCTTTATTTTGAAATTAATTGTTGCTTTGTTTTCTATATGTGTTGGCGACTCTGATTTTCGTTTTTTACTCTCAGATACTTTTTCCATTTGTTTCATTAGATTTTCTTCCGTATTAGTTCCTACGCTAACTAAAACAATTTCATCGTAATCTTTTGGTTGTTGAATTTTTTCTTCCCTAATAGGAGTCGCTATTGGTACAGGTAAAACTTCTGGAGTCATACCAACAATTTTCATCATTTCCGCATCACTAATTAATGGTTGCAGTTCCAAATTTTCCACTTTCGGTATCTTGCTCATAACAATATCCTCATCTCTTCTCCTCATTGCTTCAGCTTTTTGCTTTTTATTATTCATCAATATTTTTCTAGAAGCATCTCTGATAGGATCGAAAATAGTAGAAACTTCAGCGTTGGCATGCTCTTTAGGAAGTAAAACATTAGTAGAAGGTCCTTGAAGAATCACACTCTTGAAATCCTTATCAAAATTAAGATTACAAGATATGTCCGGAAATATCGCTTCTGGACTGACTTGTGCTGAGCTATTATTTGAACTAACACCGCGTCTTAACTTATACTCTTGGAGATTCAGCTTTTTCTTTTTTTGCGGTTGTTCAATTTCGCTTACAGCTGGGATATCAACCGTCGCTTTACATTCTTCATCGTTGGTTTTAATTTCGTTCTTTACATCAATTGATAGGGGAACTTGAACATCGTGTTTATTACTAAACAAAGCAGTATAAAAATGTTCCGGCTTTGAATTGACTTCTTGTTTAACATTTAATACGTGCTTGTCTACACTACTCACATCTTTATTTTTATTTCTATCTAAGGATTCAACACTTTTAACATTGTTTATATTGGTCGGTAATTTATTCGAACTACTACAAGTGCTACTAGTTTTAGGTTTTTCAATAGCCGTATCTTTATGTATGTCCCTAGCATCACAGTTTTTGATTATAACCTCAGATTTATTTTTAATAGTTAACTTAATGCTACCGTTAGAATTTTGACTACAAGGAGTATCACTTGCTTTACAAGCATTTTTCACCATCACAGAACCGTTACTTTTATCAATACCATTATCGTTCGAAACATTATGGGTGTTTGATATTTTCTTACGATGATTAGAGTTAACTGGCGGCTTAACACTTAGCTTTATACTAGATTTTTTATTTGTTTTAATGTCACTTTCATCACTAGCACGATTGTTTATAATTTTATTTTTCTTTGCATCACTTGACTCACTTTCATCATCACTGCTAAGATGATACACGACTTTTTTATTCTTACAAGACCTATGCCTGGAGTTTAATATCCTGCTGTTGCTGGATAAAACCTCAGGTTTTAGTAAACTTTGTCCTCCCTTCAGATTAGGAAGGCTGTGTCGCTTTTTCGACGAGCAATAGTCATGATCAGAGTGAACAGGGCTGGGTGATCTCCTGATCACAGTATTAACCTTCGACGGCATCTGTAATAATTATAAGGTAGGATAACATCCCCTTTAAAAAGACCTGAAAATTACGTAAGTGTATTGGTACTTACCAGTATTTGTCGCATTTTGGTTTTGTTAAGTTGAACGCCAGCATCCTGTAATCGCATACCACTTGTCAAGTTTGTGTAGCTTTTAACCTTTGGCTCGCTCACATTGACAACTGGTTCTCTATGTTTTATGTTAAGCTTTTCAGTCGCTTCAAACTGTTCCAGAAGTGAATTCAAATTATTAGCTTCCAAAACCGGTATAACAGCATCATTGCAAGATTCAACATCAACAAAATCATCTACCTCTACTTTTATATCTGGCTCTTTCTTTACAGAAGTTTTTTCTATGCAAAATTCCAAGACGTTAGGCGCTGGTATTGGTGTGGAAGTACGCTTTATGTCAGGTATTGCAATAGGAGATGCAGGATCAACATTGCTAATTATTGAATCAACAGGACGATCAATATCCATATCTTGGGGATTGAAATCATCTTCATTTTTAACAACTTCTTTTGATCCTGATTTATCAGTTATAAGGAAACTGTTAACGTCTTCTTCTGTTAGAGTACGCGGTAGGTCATCGCTTTTTACACTCGTCCCTGACTTCTCTTTGTCACTTTCAAAAGTAAGATCCGACAAATCGAGGTTGAGGTCCTCAAAACTTAAACAAGTTTTGGCATCTATATCCATACAAATATTATGCATAGGCGAATGAGGAAGTGACACTGAACATGCCTTTTGCGCATTTTTCAGTTTTGTATATGGCATATCTTCCAAAAGGTAACGCTTCAAATCTTCGATATTTGGAAGCACTTCCAAGTCAGATTCGTTTATTGACACTTCTGCTACAGGATCCGCATGTTCATCGTCAATTTCTTCAATTTCCTGTTCTTTTACAGCAGTAGAGCTATCAATAACGAAATATTCATTAACATTAGGAACAGTCTTTGATATCCGAAAATCAGTCTCTTCTGGCAATTTTTCTTTGACAAAAAAGTCATCAACATTCGGAGGCTCTGGTTCGGATTTTGGTTCTTTATTGTCTTTAATGAAATATTCATCGACATCTTTGACAATGGGCTCATCCTTAACCTCCAATATGTGTTTCTCATTATCTTTTATAAAATACTCATCGACATTTGAAACTACAGGTGTATCAAAATTGATTCCTAAGCTATCTTGGCAAATAATGTTTGATTGATTTTCGGGTCTAGGAAGATTTTCATTATGGATTTTATCTTCTGGTACTATATATTCACCATCATCCGAATCATTGGCATCTTCATTTATGCTATAATCTTGTTCTTCATCAGATGAAGCCTCAAGATCTAAATCGGGATCAACAGCGAAAACCTGTATGACATCATAATCATCGCCTTCAACGAGCGAATTCTCTTCCATGTTTTCAGCTTCCAATAAATCCATTTGGTCATTGGATTCTGAATTTTTATCATCTATAGACACTTCTTGGATCTCTATATTTTCATCCTCATCTATACTCGTGTCTTGATTTGATTGAGTTATATTAACCTGAAAATTAACACATTCATTATTTAACTTTAAGAATAATCAATAAGCTTACCATATTAAGATATTTTCTTGTATGTTCTGTGTGTGCATACAATTTTTGTTACCTGGAGCAATGTGATTAAAAACTCACATTTTGATTTTGACTCCACACTCGGTGGCTTTCACTGTGGTTCCAATATTCACCCTCATTGCTCTCATCCTCATATTGACCGGTTTGTTGGTTCTGAGAGTATTCCGGGCTATTTTGATTACAACTGCTTTCCGATGAAAGTGATTCACTCGTGGAGCGCATTATCTTATGCCCAATACTTCGGTATGGAGCTTGATGGTACATATTTAATATATGCGACTCCATTTCTGCAAAGATACAAAATATTATTACAAACTTTTAAAGTTAAAAATATTATAATTTAAATATAGCTTATTAAGTTATCAATAAAGACAATAAAAAAATATTGTTATTGAAATTAACATTACAAAAAGTACTGGCCAAAAATAAACAAATAAGAAATGTCAATTTGACATAAAACAGCTGTTTGATTGAAATTAAAAGAAAATACAAAAAAAATATATAAACAAGAAACCAATAACTCATTTTTGGCAACAAGCAAGGATATTTTAAGGTACAATTGCGTTGAATATTATTTACTGACATATTAAAATGACATTGAGAAATTCTTGGCAAATAATCTTGACTAGGTTAACATTACTTAGTTAATTGTTTCTTATACTTTGCCCTTGTCCTATTGTCCCAACTTACAAAAATATAGATACATACTTAATAGTATATTAATTAAGGTAAGCATAGGCTTACCTGTGCTTTTAAAATAAATGTATATATATTATATGCGATATGCAAGCCCGAGTAATGAAGCCGAGATGGCCCAGTGGTAAGAACGCATGACTTTTAACAGATGATCGTGGGTTCAAACCCGGGCAAGCACAGTTGATTTTAAGTCCTAAGTTTGTAATTATCATTAATCTCCTGCTTGATAGTGAAGGAAAACATAGTGAGGAAACCTGCATGTGTCTAATTTCACTTAAATTCCATCACATGTGTATACCACAACCCTCATCGGAGTAGCGTGGTGGAGTAAGCTCCAAACCTTCTCCTCGAAAGTGGGGAGGAGGCCTCAGCCCAGCATGGTACATTCAAAACTGTACTGTCCTGTGATATGCACACTGCTGTACAAATTCAGGAGTACTCTGATCTTAGAAACATATCATAGAAATGATACAATACATAGAAAATCTTAATCATAACATATTAATATTAATACAATATTTGATTTTCCCATATTCTGTGCATTCACCCGATAATCTTAAAACATTGTATTTATCTGTTTACACTTCCATAAAGGTCTCTGATATAGTACCAAATATGTTCAATAGGAGTCGCACAATTTGTATTGATTTATCAACTAAAAAAGATATTGCATCACTATTTATTATGAAATCTTAATTTCCTTTAATGATTAGGCATTTAATAAAACAAAGAGATTTACTACGGAATAGATCATGATAAGTATTGATACATTAAATATACTCACAATGTATGTGTCTTCAGTCACAATATTACATTAATAAAATGAAGTTTCCGTAAATATATATTTAACGCCCACAATAATTTTTTTTTTACACAACTAAATATAATTACTATGAGTGTACAATTTACAAAAACAGTAATATTTGTCTAAAATAGTCATATGATTGAATTTTGTAATATTATTTAATAATAGATAATGTTCTCATTGATTTACTAAAAAAATAACAGCCAAACTATTCATAATCTTATACTGCCTGTCGAGTAGTGGCAAGAAGTTTGTATGCGACCCTACATTTTCAATGTATTTTTTTTATATCGGATAATACATGAGAAACCTGATGATATGTAATACTAACACCATATACATAATGACAGTAATATTCAGTTGGTAGAGCTTTGTGCAAGCTTGTCTGGGTAGGTACCACCAATTCATTAGATATTCTACAGCAAAACAATATTACTTGGTATTATGGTGATCCGGTTTAAAGGGTGAGTGAGCATGTGTAATTACAGGCACGAGGGACATAACATCTTATTTTAAGACATCTACAATGCCACTGTCTATAGGCGTTCGTGAGCACTTACCATCAGGTGGCCCACATGCTTGTCCGCCTAACTATACTATACATATAACCATTCCTTGTGCTGTCAATATACCACCAATCATGGCTGTTGCTTGGATGTTATATCCCTGTGCCTATAATTATTCATTTAAAATGAAACCAATTGGCATACTTATATAAATATTGAGTTAAATATTCTCCAAATAATAAAAAAGAAAAATTAGGTTTTTAAAATAAAAATGAATACATGTTCCATTAGCTTTGCCCTTATGTATTTTCAACTCAAAATATTTATAAAATTATGTCTAATACTGTGTGATATAAAAACAAACACATCACACAAACATACTTATGCGCCGCTTATTATGTTAAGTGCTATTTTATATAATTTTTACATTTAATATTGAAACCTTATAAATATTCAAGTTTTATTTGTATAATTTTTAATTAACATTTTACTCTACTCTTATACCTACCTACTCTACTTACCGTTTATATTATTTATTGCTTTGGAGGATGTTTTTATGTTTATACTTCATTTTTAATAGAACACACACTTTTTTCAAAATAAAATAAGGTTTATATTAGAAAAAATGTTGAGAAAATTGCAATATTCTGCAATGTTTAGTTTGGCACATTTTATTTGTTCATCTTGAGATTGATTTTTAAAACCAATCGCATTAAATAACAAATTTACAATTTATCAATTGATGAACATAATTACAAGATTAAACAGTTTATTTAAATTGTTATGCAAATAACTATCTCAATTTTCACTATTATCTCATAAACGCGTGTAAAATTGGTATTTCTCTGTTATCAATCAAGGGCCGATAAGTGATACTGTCAAATGATACGCTTTTAAAATTACATCGAAATGTCAAACTATGAGGAAAAGCTTTGGATCATGTGACACAAACATTATATTCTTGCCAAAAAAAAAACGCCATCAAAATACCACAAACCGACTACGACTCCCGCACTTACAGTGAATAACGGTTATCTTAACAAAACTCATTGAAACTCGTGAAAAAAAATAACATGAACGTGTTGAGGTTAAGTCCGAAAAATCATAATAAGTTTTGATGTAATGATTTTAATTAGAAATAAAAATGAATACCACCATTTTTTGAGTAATCTAATATTGAAATGATACATTTGGAAGTTGGAACAATTATGTAAAGCAAAATAAACATCAGCGGAATGACATAAAACGCGCGCACTCAATCCTAACCTTGATAACGAAAAAGGTTAATACAAGTTTCTAGTTCAAGGTCTCATGAAAAAATTGAAAAGTCACATGAAGCCGTTACACAAACAAATCTGAAATATCATTGCAACCCGCACTGAAATCTATTTTAAGACAAACAACAGACGAAAAAAGCACTAACCTTAACAACCTCAAGTGACGGCTTTATCCATGTAATATTATTTTGATACAATGACACTATTTACACTATTCACAAGTTTTGAAGCACTAATAGTTATACTTTCATAACACTTTCAGGCACAAAACAGTCCAATATTTTATTAGTTTTTCGTAAAAAAATTAACACTTCATGAAACATCACATGCTACAAACTTCACGCACGACAGCAAACTCTTATTTATGATGTTGCCATCCTTAACATTTTTGACAGATGCAATTAACACATGGCTGTCATAGAAAAAATAATTTTAAGTGTAGCTTATTAATAAAAAATATATATATTTGCTAGTTTTGTGATGTTAATTGCTTCACAAACATATAAATAATATGTAAAATTAATATTTAGCACAGAAAATACAACGAATAAGGCATAAAATACAGTTAATAAGCTTTTTACCCGTCCAAAAAATTTCAACAAAAATCTTTAAGTTTGTTAATGCTGATTTACCTAAAGCTTAAAGTATTAAAAACAAGCATTCTTACACTAAGATTTTATAATAATAATCTGTGCATGCATCACATTCAAAAAAGTGCAATGACCTAATTTTTTTGCGTAAACAGATATAGCAACAACGGTGAGTTGGTGACGGTGTGATTATTTGGAGTTAATTACGGTATGTGCAAAAAGTAGAACGTAGGTTGTTCAACTTATTACTACGCACACACTGTTATGCAAAATATTTGAGAAAAATATTATTTAACCAAATGATATTCAGTAATAACACCAAGTAATGGGCAAAATAAAATCTATAATGTGAACCATATCATTTTCATAGTAAAAAAAATATTTTAATAATTTATTACTTTTTTTTAATAACCGAAACAATAAGAATCATTATATATAAACAGTAATGATATTCTGCTCATATGCGGTACCTATAATAATTTCTACGTATTCTGAATAAAAAAAAACACCAGAGAGCACTAATTACTACAACGTTACCACGTGGTTCTTTATGTCAAATTATTTTTTTAAAAGATAAAAGACACATCCGCGCTTGTCTTCAAATTTAGCACACTTTATTTTTTAATTCTATTTTAATACATCAGACACCACACCATGAAGTTTCCCTTATTTATAGAAATAAAAAGATTTTAGGCAATATAGTTTTCATAAGAATTTGCTTTTAAATACTATCAGGTAATAACGGTGATATTTTTTTATTTTATATAGAAAAGCATGTAATCAAATAATTATCAGTCATTATAAAGGTTTATACTCCTACCAAAGTTAGAACTTAGTTAATTAATTTAAAAAGTAAAAAAACTAAATTATTTAATAACATAATATTTAATTGTTATAAGTGCTTAATATCCACCTACATAAATACATTTAAAGGAAAAATCTTTATGTGCGTCATGTTGTGCTCTGACGTAATTTGAAATGATTACAGTGTAGCTTTCGAACTTGTAGCTGCCCACGACAATTCAGAAAGCGTTCGAACGCGTCATATGAAATGGTTACCTACGCATACCTTTTATATCTATACTTCTATATCTATAACTATACTAATATATATCTCAGAAACTACTGGTTCGAATTTAAAACATATTTTTAAGTTGAATAGTCCTTTTATCGAGAAAGGTTCTAGGCTGATTTTTATTCATTATATCTTTTTTAATTATACGCGGGTGAAACCTCGGTTCACAGCTAGTTAAATATATTACTTATCAATTTCATAATATATTATATCTACTAATGTACATAGTACACAACATAAGGCTAGTGTTTGCCTGTCATTTGATATATGAGTATGAAATGTAACATTTATATAACTAAGTCAATAAAATAATTTAAATAAAAATCTTCACTCCAGATGTCTCTTCACTCGAGCCCCGAACGTATGGTAAAAATGGCAGATAGCACAGATGCTTTGGAGGTGATCCGCGAAGACCAATCTTCTGTAACGCCTTCAATGACCATCAATGCGTCTGGACTACCTTCTGCCCAAAAAAATGAAAACAAAGATGATGAAAAAAAAGTTATATTTTGTCCATGTAAAGGTATATATAATTAAGAATTTCTTATATTCTCTTTAAAACGTTATCGCTAAATCTATTATATAATTTTAAATACCTACTCAATAAAGTGCGAGAATCTAGTGCGTCCTGAACAAAAGTACCTTTATGATATAATTTTATTACGAAACGATTATGTCATGTTATATTCAAATTCAAATATCTTTATTCAATGTTGAAGTGTTACACTTTCTTATTGATTGTCATAAATCTACCACCGGTTCGGAAATAAACGTCCCAGATCTGAGAAGAACCGGCGAAAGAAACTCAGCGGGTTTCTTTTTCAGCTCATTTTTACAATTATAGATTTACACAATAACAAATACAATAATAACATTCTTCTTTATTTGAAACAGCCGGGAGGCGATCGTTTCATTCCCAAGGTGTGCAATTATTTAAAAAGTCATTGATTTTATAATATCTTTTAGCACACAAGGGTTCTTTAAGAATCCTTTTAAATTTCACAATTGAATATTTTTGAACGCTTTCTGGAATCCTGTTGTAAGTGCGTATACATTGTCCCATAAAAGACTTATTGTGTAATCTAGTATATATATATATATATATATATATAAGGTCCTCCAGACCGATTTCGGCCACGGCGGCCAATCTTAAGAGAGATTAGCCAACTGCGCAGGACTTATATTATAGTGCACAAGTGTGTGCGCAAACACAGGTGCACTCTCTTTTCCTTAGCTCTCATAATCCGATGGGACGGCAATCCGACACGACCGGAAAGAGTTCAGGCGCAGGACCAACGGCTTAACGTGCTTTCCGAGGCACGGGAGTGTACACACTTCCAACTTCCAGACTCCGGGCTGCTACTGAGAATTTTCTGACAGAAAACCCCAATAACTATATATTGGCCCGACCTGGGAATTGAACCCAGGACCACCGCGTCTGCGGCCTTATATCAAGCCACTAGACCAACGAGGCAGTCAATCTAGTATAATATTATATTATATCTAATATAATTATTTTAAATAGTTTATACATTATTTTGATTTATTCCAAGTTGCCATAGACGCGGAACGTGAACAGAAATACGCTGAAGAATTTAAAAAAATGTTAAGCGAAAAAGAAATTGAAATGGAGGAAAAAATGCAAGCGCGGCTCAAGAATGAGGTGGAACATCTGAAGGACCGATTCGAATTCATTTTGCAGTAAGAAAGTATTATGTATTCGCTCATAGAATTGCTTATAACTATAGTTGGAAACATTATTTCAACAAAAAATTGCTTATTTACCAAACAAAATATCTTTATGTTACGAAAAAGGTTTGAATCTTTTTCTGCTTCAATGCAGATTGGTGGATATGGTTTATCTGATTTGAAATTTTTCAAACAAGCAGGAGGCTCACCTGATGGAAAGTGACTACCGCCGCCCATGGACATCTGTAACGTCCGAGGACATGCAGATGCGTTGCCGGCCTTTTAGGAAACAGTACGCTCTCTTCTTGAAGGTTTTTTTAAGTGGTCACTAACACCCATAGACATTGTAAGAGATGTTAACCATCGCTTACATCGCCAATACGCCACCAACCTTGGGAACTAAGATGTTATGTCCCTTGTGCCTGTAATTACACTGGCTCACTGACCATTCAAACCGGAACACAACATTACCTAGTACTGCTGTTTAGCGGTAGAATATCTAATGAGTGGTGGTACCTACCCAGACGAGTTTGCACAAAGCTCCCAAACCACCAGGTAAAAATGAATGATTAATATCACCTATATTATATATATGTATGTATTATAAATAACCCGAGATATTTGAGCGGTAGGTGCTATAAGGGCGGCAGCCTAGGCGCCTTTAAGGATCATTTTTTGTCATTTTGATTTGACTAAAGAAAATTGGAGAAAGTACTCAAGAAAAATCAAAAGTGTTGTTAAAATTATTAGTTACCTATATAAGGTACTAGATCTATACTTTTAATTAAGCATTAACAATAATTAATATTGTAATGCGTCTTTCTCCCTAAAAAGTGGCGATAATTTTTGTTGTTCTCAGAGCGCCGAAACATTAAATACGCTGCATCAATCAATGAAAAATTACTTTTTTCATTATTTTTCATGTCCTCAAAAGAAATGAACAAGTGAGAACTTCATACATGCTTCGAGAAGCACACAGAGAACGCAAAGAGAAAATATCAGCTCTTCAAACTCAGCTGGAGTGTAAGAATTTGGCTGGTTTGATGTACATCATGTGCTCCGAGAGGCGGAAGAGCAAACTTGAAAAGATGAGGTTAACTGAAGGTTGGTGAGGATTGTCACAATATTTGCGTTTCATCTGCTTATATTATAAACTAGCTACACGTACCGGATTCGCACGAGTAGAATAAGGGTCTACAAAATAAATTTGTGTCCTAATATACATAATGTAAAACCCTGTCCGAAGCCCGACCCGTGAAGTGGTTATTAGAGATGAGTCGGTTCTATTTATAAAGTAATTTTTAAAAATCTAAGCAAAAAAAATATAATTTTAGTTATGTATACAACTCGACTGTATACAACTCGACTGTATACAACTCGAATAGTTTCTGAAGCTCGTCAGTAAGGCGTCATTTATTGTCACATTTCAACCGATTTTCAAACTTAAATGAATTAAAAAAAATAATTGTCCTCATGAATTCTTTCGTTCATTGGTGAAAACCATACGAAAAACTGTTCGCTAGTTTATAATTATCGCGTTCATACAGACAGACTATGGGACTTCGTTTTATTATATTATGTAGTGATGCAATTTACTTATTTGTTGGTCTAGTGCTTAGCTTATATTATATGTCAATTTTTAGATTTTATTTGGTTTTACTTTCAAGAAATGTATTTGTTCTGAGTTAGTTAGTTAGTTACTTAGTCTGGCGCGGAGTTATATTTTTACGCCTCAGGCAACATATTCAATTTTTATTAAAATATGCATAAATATATGCGAACAAGATTGCTATTATTGTTTATTTCTATTTAAAGTAAAGTTGCGAATTCACTGGTTTTTTTTTTCACAGAATATACAAATTACATACAAGGCTTACAGAATATTCTAGCAGAGAGCCAATCACTAATATTGCGTCTCTCGCGAGGCTACAAAACTGCCGCTAGAGTTGATCACGAATGGCGTGGGAAGCTGATGAAAGTCGTTAAGCATGTATGTACCTACTTACTCAAATTCTTACAGTCTAAGCGGTGACCGCATGGTCATACAATATAAGTACAAAAATATATAAAACTCCGAGACTATACTCTTGCACTATAATAGTCCGAGAGTATGTATACTCTTGATCCTCTTATTGGTACTCTCATAGTCCGAGAGTATTTCTCTACTAATAATGTATACTAATAGCAAACGCGAAAGTAATGATGTCTGTTACGCTTTCACGGCTAAACCATTGAAACGATTTTGTTGACATTTTTGTATGAAGCAAGCTTGAAGCTTAGGAAGGACAGAGACTGCTTTTTCTATACCAAGTCTGACCTTTCCCCTCAACACGTGGGCGATAACTAGTAATCAATATATAATTAATTAAATCGATATATAAACAAAAAATTCACAATATCTGATTTTAGTAGTTTATATTATTATAAGCTTTTTATGTTTATTTACGTAAGTATAGTATTTAGGCTCTACCATGCTATAATGCTTTCAATATGATCATAATCATCAAAGCCCATGGTTATCCACTACTAGACATGGCATCTGGCAACTAACCACGAACCATTTTTGTTTGTCACCACTCCACCAAAAATTTGGATCTGCCAATGAGATGGAATAAAATAACCTTACTTTAAATATTATCAATATATTATGTATTTCAATTTACTGTTGAGTAGACAAAGCGCCCTGAGTTAGAATAAAAATATTGTGATACATTATTACCCAAAAAACTATTTGGCAGCGGTGGGATTCGAACCCACGCCTCCGAAGAGACTGGTGCCTTAAACCAGCGCCTTAGACCGCTCGGCCACGCTACCCGTGACGATAACCTAAAAAAAATACAACTAGTTTGAAATGTCTTCCCGTCTATTTGGGATTTAATTTTATTTGATCCAGATATATCGTCGGTTTCATTCATTGTTTAATTATTAAGGTACATTTCCATTGATAATAAATATGTTGTAATTTTATAGTAAGTTATCAAGTTTAGAATATTAAAATTGATTAAATGGTTTGTCTACCTATTCCTTTAATATTTACCGCTTTAAAACGTAATTTCAGAATTTTGTTAAATTTGTTTTGTTAATTTTGTCATCATGCATACTGACAACACAAAATGTTGCAAATCACAATATTACTAGTAAGAGGTGTTTAAGCGAAACAAATGAGATGTCAGGTATAAAATTAAAAAATTATCTCAATCGATATATTGAGGTCAAATAACGTATAGATAAAGATACCCTTATCTATATGTGATGTTCTGTAATTTAATAAATCTTTCTGAATTACAAGCTATGAAATTTTTCCTTATTTTATTTTATTTAGCGACCAATATCTCAGTTTGACAACAATAATATCACCAATCACCAACACTGCCCATCGCAAAACAAAAGATAAAATATATCATTTAATCGGGATATCTATTCTGCCGTCCTAAGAAAAAAAGACGCATCTAACATTTTTTTCAAAATTGAGTTTTTCCCATATTTGGAATCAGGAAAAAAAGACGCTTCTGCCAATATTTTTTATATTGCTCTAAGACTTACACAAACAGAGTTAGCTGTGCTTAAATAAGACGTATTTGCAAAAAACATTATCAAGAACTAAGAAGAAAAAACGTTTTTGATGGTTACTAAGTTGAAAAGACGTAAACACGTAAATGTGTTTTTTTCACATTCAAAAAAATAACAAGATCATACAATGAAAAGTCGCATCTGCATTTTGACAGATAATAAAGACGCAATTACACTGCCGTGATCATTATACTAAGGAAGAAAATCGCATCTACGTAAATATGTCTTTTCATCGTAGTTTTACCAAAATCAGTATAACGCAAGTGCCAGAAGCGTCTTCTCTCCTTAGTATTGCTCAATTTGCGGGGTGCGGTTGGAAGACAATACTGTCAGTTGCGCCCAGGCAGTCGACTAGAATACGTGTATGTGTCTGAATCACTCCGCCATTAACTCACATAAAATAGATATTAATTGTAATATGTATTTATAAATTTAATTTAATTAGTAGTTAAATATTATAATAAATAATTGTTCTTTGTAAAATAAACATAACAAAAATTTATCATAGCATAAGGAGGAGTAGTTTCTGTTAGTTTGTTCCATTTCTGATATATGAATCACAATGATTAAAGTATACGTGATTAAATTATTATGCACTTCATTGTATTATTTTTGTAAATTCTGTAATTTATGTTTATTCAAAGTGCAGTAGCATACAATATTTCGAAGCGTATATAGTGCTTATTTTTTTCAGTGTTATAGAATAAGACATAACCGCACCTTTACAATAATTTTAATGGCCTTGCCATCGAGAAACTCTTCGTCAAATAGTATAATTGGAGAGCCGTCTCAATCTCATGCAAACGAAATTATCGGTTTCAACCAAGCCGATTTTCACAACAGGTTAGCATAGTTCCTCAGATTTAGTTTTTGATTCCGATAATTCATAATTAGATAAAGATTACGATGAAGACACACAACAATATTTTACAAAAAAGGGTACAATTTCTAAACGAGAGAAATAATATGACTTATCTAAAGCACAGAGAAAATAAAAAAAAAAAAATATATTTAATCTATATACACACAAACCAGGTACACCCTTGTTTGTGTGTTATATCAGTGTGAAAAAAAAATCATACTAAGTTTTACTATACGCAAAGTAGCTGGCAGCAGATGGACATCGATAGCTGAAGACCGAGCTCATTGGCGTGCCATTGGAGAGACCTATGTCCAGCAGTGGACGACGAATGGTTGACGATGATGATGATGATGACTAAGTTTACAGAAGAGAACCGTAAAAAAATAAACATATTTTTCAGAAACGTATCCTGGAGAGAGCAACAATATTATATATTAAATAAAACGTTGAAAGTAGAACCTAGAAGAAAAACTATAATACGAACCGATACCAAGAAATATGAGCATATCCTATTTTCTATTAAATTAATCTGGAAATAAAGTAAAAGTATGCAAAGTATTTTTAAAGAGACACTGGGATTTAATAGAAAAATTTCAGTTCAGTGATTCCTCTCTGAATGCTTTAGAATTACAGGTAGAAGAAATTGACGAGGTACCAATGCATATCCAAATAAATTTGATGATACCAAAACCATAGAACATATATTGCAATTAATCCTACCATATCTCACTACAGACGAGAGCATGCGCCGAATAAAAAATATCTTCCATCTGATATTTCAATTACCAAAATGTTTAAACATTTTTGCGAACAACAAACATATTACGAACGTTCATGAACAGATTACTTATGATTATTACAGAAAAATTGTTAAAAAACAAAACATATCACCCGCAAAATTAGGGCACGAAGACTGTGAGAACTGAAAAGTATGTTATTCATAATTCCATTCACAAGGAGCTAAGAAATAGACATTGTAAACAATGTCGTGATTATGAAAAACACCACGAATCAAAGCAAAACTACTAACACTACTACAAATAATTATAACAAATAGCTAAGAAGAAAAGACGTTTTTATAAATTGCTAAATTGAAAGAACGCATATGCCGTAGATGCGTCTTTCTTACGTAGTATTTCTTATTTTTCCATATTTTTTTTACTAAGATGAAATAGAAAATATTATTTAATTAATATTTTAAATTGTTTTTTATATATTTTTTTAATACACTCTGCTAGATAAATGTATATTGCATAGTCTCACAAAGAAAAAATAGCATTTTTTTAATTTTTCTTCCCACAGCAACTGTTTTAATTTTAAAATTACAAAACATTTATTTTCTCCATGTTTTACTTTTTGCAGATGCGTCTTTTTTTCTTAAGACGGCAGTATTATATAGACGCAAATTAACCCAATCTATCATTTCACGTATTCATCTATATAAAGAAAATGATAGAGGTCTGCAGTTGTTCGCGCATCACAGAAAAACTACTGGATAGATTTCAATGAAATTTTCTAAATTTTATTTCTTAGACACTTGGCCTTTATCAAAAAAACTATTGCGATATCTTCATTTAATAAAAAAGGTGTGTGTGCGATTCACACACGATAGAAGTGAAACTTGCACAAAGAGGAGAGACCGATAATATAAAATAGTATGTATATTTCTGTCTCATTCTTTGCTGGCTTCATCCTACACATTTTTGTATTTGTGTCTCTTACCTGTCGTTTTTTCCGTTGCATCCGGTTTGAAATCACAACGATTCTAAAGAAGTTTCACTTCAAAAAGTTATTCAAATTTCAAGAAACAACGATTTGTATATGCACTGCGTGTTCAGTGATGTATGTTTAAACATAGTACATTTTTGCTTGCGATCTTTTTGATGTTTTTTCCTTCGTACCTACATAAGAAAACTTTGTTAATATATCAAGCAACGCGGACGAAGTCGCGGGTATCAGCTAGTAATATATATTTTGATCTGTATTTTCAATTGTCTTGGTGAGCTAATAAGAATGACACGAACGTATCGATTGAACAATATTTATATATTTTGTCTATTTAAACGTGACGCGTCAGGTGTCTTAGTCTTGACTTTTAAAGAAACACAGAAAAGAATGATAAGAAGTCAGAGATAGAGGAGATATAACTCCCATTCAGAGGCAAAGTCGTATTACAAATTATATATAGCAATTTTTTTTCTACAAATTTTAACTCAATTTATTACATAATAGATGATTAAACAATTTCGAAAAATGAGGGTAGTTGTTTAAGCTAATTTTTGATTAAATGCGGTATGTATTTAAGAATACCTAATATCCATGTAAAGTATATATTATATAATAATACATAAAATATCTTTTATCAGTTCCAAAATTTCGTAAATAATTTCGTCGGGGGAACTCCAGAAGCGAACCAATTCTTGCTCGACTTACCAGCCTTGTTTAAGATCGATGCACCCATAGAAGATAACCCACATGAAGATCCATGCGAGGATGAAGAAGTTCCCAATGAAGAAGGTAAATAAATAAAGTACAGTTAACACTATTGATTTTGGTTTATTTATATTATAATTATAGATATTTTATTTTGGGCTTTACTGAATGACAATCATCTTGGTGGTAGTGCTTTGTGCAAGCTGGTCTGGGTAGGTGCCACCCACTCATCAGATATTCTACCGCAAAACAGCAATACTTGTTATTGTTGTGTTCCGGTTTGAAGGGTGAGTGAGCCAGTGTAATTACAGGCACAAGGGACATAAGATCTTAATTCCCAAGGTTGGTGGCGCATTGGCGATGTAAGCGGTGGTTAACATCTCTTACAATGCGAATGTCTATGGGCGTTGGTGACCACTTACCATCAGGTGGCCCATATGCTCGTCCGCCTTCCTATGCAATAATAAAAAAAACTTAAAAAAGTCGTTTGACCACTTAGTTTTGTTACCAACCGTTAGTAATTAGTCACCACCATAGATGGTGGCCATGTGAAATATATTAACCTTACTTTATATCACCAATGCGTCACAACCTTGGAATCTATTATTTGTTATGAATGTGCTCAGTGGCGGCGCAAGACCGAAATGAATTTAATGTGGGCGCGATACATTTTGCGAGGCCTGCATCGTTACCACTATATGAACTTCTCGCGTTCACGGCTCTTAAGTAATGCATAAGCCTACGAAGCGCGAACCCCCAAACTGCGAGGCCACAGCGCCCACGCCGTGCGCCGCCTCTGGTTGTGCTTATACTCTGGCTCACTCACCCTTCAGACCGGAACACCGGTTCGATGGTAGAACATCTGATGTTGATTTATTAGACTTGTATTATAATCGTTTATTTTTACCAGAAATTGAGCCAACTAAACAATGGTGGGAGATGGTGGACGGTGATAAACGACCATTCCTCATGTTTGGAGACATGGCTGACTTTAATCCACCGCAACGAAGAGAAGTATTGAGATCCGTGAAAGCTGCTAAAACTGCACCAAAGAAATGGAAGGAATATGGTACATAAACAGCAGTATAGATGGATAGAATAGTATATTGTATACCAATTTTTTTTTTTACAAAAGACAAGGTGATAAGCATAGAACTGTGGCGGCCTTTCCGCTATATAGCGATCTCTTTCAGAAAATCAACGGCGTAAAGAACCTAGTATAGAAAGTTGGTACCTACTTATTTGATATGAAGTAGGGACTCATAGGATATGAGGTAGGTAGGAGATGAACAGTAGTTGTATTTAATAAGACTTTAATTCGCGAACGCTAAGGATAATGAAAATAATAATAATAATAAATCTTTATTGAAACAGTTTTTGTACGTACATTCAAAGTAAACCTGGTACCCTGACTTAGGGGCCGGTGCCATCTCACACAATGACTACACTGTACATAAAATTACTATGTATACTTTTAAAAAAATAAAAAAAATAGATTTAATAAAAGAAAACCGGCAGTCGTCATACACAGTCGATGAAAGCCTCCGAGTTACTGATAGCTTTTAACCCTTTACGTCTTTAATAAGCTCATGAAAAAGGAATCGTTTTTTTTTGAGACAAAGCTACTCTACTTAAACCTCAGTTATGCCTTATTTGTTAATTCGATTGACTATTCACTTTTTGACAACGGGTTAGTTGATAGATCATGAAATTAATTTTGTAGATATTATAAAACTTTAAACAGCATTCTCGAAGCTTTGAAGCAGACGTGCTTCAAATAATGGGTAAAGACACATGATTTGTTTTATGGCGTTTTTTTTTCTATGTTTAATACATTTTTTATTTAGTTTTCAATGACATGTTCCTGAAATCGAAATGTCCACACTTGGATGTCATCAAGAATGAATACTTGAAGCGAATGCCATCATCTGGAAAGTGGGAGTGCACCCAAACAGACCATCAGCCGTTTTCGAATATAGTTAGTGCATTTTTTTTCATGGCGATTGGGATATCGGTAATAGTTTAAGCTGGTTAGTTTGATCTGAAACCGTTAGTCTAGTCATCCTCATCATCATCATCATCAACCTTTAGTTGCCAACTGTTGGACAAAGGCCTCTCCAATGGCACGCCACTGAACTCGATCTTCAATCATATACGATAATCTACGGAAAGTCTAACATCTTGGTTCCCAAGGTTGGTGATACATTGGCGATGTAAGCAATGGTTCACGTTTCTTACAATGCCAATGTCTATGGGCGTTGGTGACCAGTTAACATCACATGGCTCAGATTCTCGTCCGTCTACATATTCTTCAAAAAATGTAATACGAACTTTCTCAACTTATTATTTATTATGTATACAATTACTTAGACATAAAATTAATTAATAACGTTAATGCAGTCCCAATCATCAAGCCTTAAGATCCTTGCTGCAGAAAAAATATTGATTAATAAGTGTTCCCGAATATTCTTGAGTTTCTGTAAACTTTACTTGTAAAAAACGATATAGATAGTAATAACTCTAGCAGTTTTGCTTATAAAAATAAATATATAGAACAAAGTTTACACCAATAGACATTCACAACTTGTAACGCTACATTTACACACTTGGCAAGTCTCGACAAGCGTCCACAGTGTGAACGCGTGTGGTGGGTGTTTGACTTGGCTTGCATGAGCTCGCAGGAGCATGTGGCCGATCCAGGCCAATGACGGTTTTTAATATTAGTTACATGTTTCCAGTCCGAAACCAGCCGACGAATAACTACTGCTTCTGTTGATATCCGGGGTAACATGGGGTCTATCTTAAAAATGATGTTAGTGTTGAATATGTATTCATAATATTAATTTATTATCGTTTTACACAATAAGTACATCGTTACTGGGGCCTTTATTCTGCAATGTGTAGTGATATATTACTACATATTACAAAATAAAGTCCACAGTCAAAAATTAATAAATAGATTTTTATATCGATCTTGATAGTAGTCCAACCTAATTACGCCTCGTAGATAATTTTACTGTCCGTAAGAAAAACTTATATATATATTTTTTTTATTACGAAACGAATTGAATATCAATAGATCACCAAGACATGAGACTCCAAAGCATGTGGGCTCTTATCTACCTGGATTGTTATATATTATGTCCTTACATAATACGAATTTAGCGTTTTGTCGTACTGACCACTTTGATCTAAAATATCTCCTCTTTAGTTAAGAATTCCAAAATCAAACTTATAAATTCATTTAGAAAGCTGACAAAACAGCTACAGCTTTCTAAAATCTGGCCAAACGATTACGGCAGATATCTATTGTCAGCAACTGCAAACCATGAAGGAAGAACTAGCTGCTAAACAACCGATATTGGTCAATCGCTCTGCTTCACAACAACCACTAAGTTAGATGAGCTACAATTGGAATGTCTGCATCCACCGTTCCCCCCGGACCTTGCTCCAACAGATTACCATTTTTTCCGGAATTTGGACAACTGAACGGCAGTCCAAACCACCTTCAAAAGTTTATTGATTCTCGCCCCCATGGTTTTTTAGTAAAGGGATCAATAAACTACCTATGAGATGGCAAAAGTGCATAGATAACAACGGTGCATACTTTGATTAATTTATATACATTTTACAAAAAAAAATACGACTATATTCCTCCCGTATAAAACGCCAATTTCATATGTACGGAGTACGGACCTTATATTATGGCCCTTATATTATGAAATACTATTATTTAATAGTAAATGCTGTACACAGGGTTTTTAGATTAAAAGTTAGTAAAACTAATACAGATATTTTATACATCCTCAGTACGTCAAATGGAACACCACAAACACATAAAAATACACTACTCGGAGCAAGGGATTCCATGGAAATCGCATCGACCACAAAATTGGTAACTATTTCCTTCACTTTTTGGAACACTAATCGTTTTCTAATCCAAATTTTTGGAATACCATATATTATTATTAATACTATTGTTAAATTTGTTCTAAAAAACCCCATATTTTACTCCGAAAAAAAATAATATTTTAACTAAATAACGACAATTACATTGCAACACAGGAGCGCTCGATAGCTCGTACCTATCGGGTAGCTCGGACACGAGGTCATGACCTCAGTTGTCTATGAAATTTTTGGTCATTTACAATTGAAAATGACAATTAATATTTTGACAAATATTTTTTTTATGGGTAATATTTTTGCATAATATTTTAAAAATGTTTACATAAATAGAACCGACTCACGATACCTAATAACCACTTCAAGGGTCGGACACGTGTTTTGTTACACCCTGTTTATTTATCCTTTACATAACGATTATTTTAATATAGAAATTAAATGGGACGTAAGAAATTTATAACCTACGTTCTCTTTCAGAGGGAAAAGCAAAGGCAGACGATCGATCATGGAAAAGTTGTGCTAAACATTGGAAACAAAGTTGTAAGTATTCTGGTATTAGATGACGATGGTTAACTTTATGACTTAGGACTTATAAGGAAATGATAGTTTCTAGTTTGGCTATCAATGTGTATATGTTTCAATTTTGAATAAAGGATTTTGATTTTGCAATAATCCATGGTAATCAGTCAAAAGAAGTCGAAGTATATGCCTCATCAAGTATAGAACCTCAAAAATGTCAATATAAACTTTAAAAGTAAAGTGTCAACGTAAACTTTTAAAGGACTACGCACAAACAGGGACAGGACAACACAAAACTATTTTTTAAATTCGAACCAGTTGTAGTAGTTCCTGAGATTAGCCGGATCAAACAAACATACTCATCAGCTATATATATTAGTATAGATAAGATCAGGCCTTTTTTTGTCAAGTCTTTTTTGGGGGGCAGGCTATAAAAGTTGTAAGTCCATTAGTTTTTGTACTCCCTCCCCACCCCTTGCCACTGTTTAAGGAAAAAATCGAAGTAAATTGCTTTTTTTTTGTTTAAAAACATAATATTTTTGGAAGTAAAACATGCGGGTGAGTAACAATATAATAAAGTTTCGTTGTCAATATAGTTAGCCAAAGGTACATACATTTTAAAGCAGTCTCAAAATTGTTGAAACTGTTATGATTACTATGGACAGTATTGATGAGGCAAGTTAAACTTTTTGGCACCTTTTTGTTTACTAAATAATCGTATAATGCTCGGATAATATTTCGTTCATTCAAATGGAACTTGTTTGTCAACTTACGAATCTCTTTTTCTACAAATATAATGTTCTTTTCAACTTCATTACGCCATATTCGGATATCACAACCATCGCCCCCGCGTGCCCACACAAAAAAGCCCTGGATAAGATTATTATTCGAATGTAGTCTATTCTTTATTTCATCTATTTAAGAGATAGTTTTGGCGCTGGTTACCATGTTCGTCTTAAATATTAATAACTTTAATTTAGGACTCAATCTTCAATGAAATGTATTCAGAAGTAGAACCAGATCATGAAGAGGTTGAAGAACATGAACCATTACCGAGGTAAGCTTTTCTGTTTAGTTATATCCGTGTTTTTTTTATAGTATAGGTAGATGGACGAGCAAACAGGGCAGGTATACCTAGATGTGTCACTTAGATGTAAGTGGTCACCAACGCCCATAGAGATTGACATTGTAAGAAATGTTAACTGTTAGAAGTGTGTAACTGCTATAAGAAATATATAAATCGTACATTACTTCGTCAATGTGCCACCAACTTGAGAGCTGAGACGTTGTGTCCTGCCGATGTCATTGTGCCTGCAGTCAAAGTGGCTCACTCACCTTTCAAACCGGAACACAAAAATACTAAGTATTACTGTTTGGCGGAAGAATATATAACGTGCGTGGTACCAACCCAGACGTCTACTAAGTCTTAAAATTATTGAATGAAATATTCATAGTAGTTATTTTAAAACAGTTTTAAACACTAACAGGGAGGCCAGGGAGTCTAAAGTGGAAGATGATGAAGTAGCTGATGAATCAATGTCAACTCTAGGGTATACATATTTTCCTATACGCAATTGTAAACTAAGAGTTTGTGGGACTAGATGCCGTATCTCAGACTACTCACCAAACAATAATCAGTGGTTTCCGTCATGGCGTCTATTTCAAACATTCCGTCATTGATATTAAAATTATTTTAAGTTAAGGACCTCCAGACCGATTTCGGCCACGGCGGCCAATCTCAAGGGAGATTAGCCAACTGCGCAGGAGATATTATAGTGCACAAGTGTGTGCGCAAACATAGGTGCACTCTCTTTTCCTTGGCTCTCATAATCCGATGGGACGGCAATCCGACACGACCGGAAAGAGTTCAGGCGCTGGACCAACAGCTTAACGTGCTTTCCGAGGCACGGGAGTATACACACTACCAACTTCCAGACTCCGGGCTGCTACTGAGAATTTTCTGAAAGAAAACCCCAATAACTATTTATTAGCCCGACATGGGAATTGAACCCAGGACCACCGTGTCTGCGGCCTTATATCAAGCCACTAGACCAACGAGGCAGTCGAAAAATTATTTTAATCATTTATTTAATAAAAATAGGTTAAAAAAATATTTTAATCAAAGGTATATACCAACAGTACTTATAAAGGTGTTTTTTTTAGATAAAAATACAAAATCATACAAATTCTTCTTAACAATCTAATAAAATAATGGAACATATTTAACAAATCATAAGTCGGGGCAATAATTAATTAATCACTTTCCTTATTATTCCTTTTGTTTCGACAAAATGGTAGTTTGGAATTAGTGCGCGTTAAGTCTCCTAATTGTAAAACAAACGATGAAAAGATTATGATAAATGTCACTTATTTTTTTAATTTACCTGTACGATAGCACAACTTTACTGCAATTATGTTTAACGTATTTTTATTTAAACAACAGAAGCGTCCATAACGACAGCTTGCAAATAATTTCGCACGTACCAGACCTAGATCACAAGATTAATTACGAAAAGGTTAGTTTAATCGACGTACTCGTATTTTATAGGTATTAAGTAACAGCTTGGAATGTCCCACTGCTGGGCTAAGGCCTCCTCTCCTTTTTAAGGAGAAGGTTTTGAACTTATTCCACTACGCTGCTCCAATGCGGGTTGGCGGGATACACATGTGACGGAATTTCAGTGAAATTAGACAGATGCAGGTTTCCTCACGATGTTTTCCTTCATCGTCAAGCACGAGATGAATTATAAACACAAATTGAGCACATGAAAATTTAGTGTTGTGCTTATTGGGCCATCTCGGTGTACTATAATCGGGGACATTATAGTACACCGAGATGGCCCAAATATTGTACTTACTAGTTTTAGATATTGGCTATTGTGTCTTATGATAACGGGTAATTTATCATAATAGGCACATAGAAACGTTATCAATCAAAACGTTTTATAAAAAGGAATGATTAAAATATCTTGACAACCGGCGAAGCTATCAAGTAAAATACAAAGAATTGAATCGAATTGATTGTCTCTCGGAATATAGAAATAAGTTTATTTTCATCATTATCAGATTTGTCCAATGGAGAAATGTCAGAAGTTACAAGTGGACTCGTTCATACGGAGTCTCCCAGCGTACATGCGCGCCAGTCCCTTCACACACATCGAACAGACATACGACGAATACGAAGCTTGCTCACCAGGTGACGATTTTGTTTTTTTTTATTGTATAGGTAGGCGGACAAGTATATGGGCCACCTGATGGTAAGTGGTCACCAACGCCCATAGACATTGGCATTGTAAAGAATGTTAACCATCGCTTACATCGCCAATGCGCCACCAACCTTGGGAACCTAGATGTTATGTCCCTTGTGCCTGTAATTACACTGGTTCACTCTCCCTTCAAACCGGAACACAATAATATCAAGTACTATTGTTTTGCGGTAGAATATCTAATGAGTGGGTGGTACCTACCCAGACGAGCTTTCACAAAGCTCTACCACCAAGGAAAACGCATAAAGTAGCATTTTATTTTACTGCTTAATAAATTTATGGATGATAGCACACTTTGGGAATGAGATGGGCTATTTCTTTTTTTGTTTTGTTCACGTAAAAAATATGACAAAAATCAACCTGCTCAGTATCTTTCACCGTTTGCCAGGGCTGGGTGTTTCTATTCAGAGCCGGTGGTAGTTTCTAGTTTGACAATCAATAAGAAAATGTACTTCAATATTGAATAAAGTCATTTGAATTTGCTTAAAAATAAATTAAACCATCTATCCTTTGAAAGAGAGCACTCTTTCCATCATCAGAAATTTGACATTGAAAAGAAAAAGATTCGTCTTAAACGAGCGCGCAACGTAAAATAACATTTAGTTTAATTTCTATATCAATTTGAATGCAGAACAACTGGAAATCCTGAAAAGTAGAATAGAAGAAAAGAAAAAGAGAGAAAAGGTCGATTTCGACCTGACAGAGGATAATCCCCTATTATCCTGGACGCCCAGTCTAGATGGAGTAGCTGTGCAGACATCAGATATATCAATGTCGTTGCCACCTTGCACGTGTCGGGTACCGAGTCCATCACCAGCGTCAAGCACACAAAACGTCTTTACTGGTGAGTATATTATTGTTACAATTTGTCTTTAGTCTTTGTATATACACCTAAATATATAGAATAATAACGCTTAGAAGGATAGTGTCATATAAAGTTTCGCACATAATTGAAGCTTTTAGAATTAATGTGTGCGTACACGTGACTTACGCACACACGCGCGTGTCACGTAATTACATATACCGACACGCAGACATACGCCCGAATTATATTACAAGTTAATAGACATTTCCCCTATAAAGCGAGGATATTAGCGATATTGCTTTTAAAATGAAAGCAACACAATGTATAATTATAAAAAATATGTTATTTCATGAACAGCTAATGTTTTATATCAAATTAAAAAAAGTTAAAATATTCCAAATTATATTAAATCGTGGTAAGTATTTTTTCCATACCTGACAACATTTTTTATGTAATGCCGGGAAACGTATTCCACCTATTTAGGAGGAATTGAAATGGCTTCAATCCGCTTGGGCCTACTTTCCTTCTAACGGCCGAGTACTGAAACGTCACTTTAATATTAAATACAACTTAATTATTTGAGACGCCGTTAATTTCAAATTTCGCATACTAATTTAGGAGCTTCTCAATGTTAAGTAACGTTTAACTTTGACTTTTGAGGGACGTTTCAGTATTCAGCCAGTTTCTGTATTAAGAGTTATTATTTATGCCTATATACTATTAATGTATTAATTATCACAGCCTTGAGGCGCAAGTTGATATCATAGACAATTTTTATTACTTTTTATTGTTCTGTTATATTGCTAACGATAAATAAAAATCGTGGAAATGTTCTCCTGACATCTATAAATAGTCTTATATTAAATGGGTGGTATATGTAGGTAGGTAAATATTAATGACTATTTTAATATTTACTTAAAACAAACCAGCGGGCTCAACAAAGTCACATAGCTAATGTCGATTTCATTTTTAGAAAAGACCAAAATAAATAGAAATACAACAATAATAATGTCCCTCAGACCGGTTTTGGCCACGGCGCGGGTGGCAATCTTAAGTGAGATTAGCCAACTGCGCAGGACATATTATAGTGCACAAGTGTGTGCCGCAAACACAGATGTACTCTCTATTCCCTAACTCTCATCTCTCAGGCCGTGGATCTAGCGTCACATGACGTCAGCGTAAGATTTGTTATTGTTGTGTGAGTGATATCGGTACATGAACTCAAATATTTACACATCAATTCTTCGAGAGAGAGAGAGAGAGAGAGAGAGAGAGAGAGAGAGAGAGAGAGAGAGAGAGTACCTTGGCACTCACACCAATTTTTTTGAAGTGAATACTTCTTTAGCTTCGTTGTGATTTGAAAGTCGATGAAACGAAAAAGCGACAGTAAAAAGAGACAGACACATACATTCATAAGATTTAACGTGGGAGAAAATGAGAGTGTTTCTTATGATCGTGGTTCTCTTTGTGCTCTGCTTTGTACCCCCTCCACTCGTGTTTACCAAGGCATAGTGACAAAACGTTTGAAGGTGTCACTTCTACCACGTGTGAATTGCACACATGTTTTTTTTTTTTAAATTAAAGGATAGGTTTGATTATTGCCTGAAATAAAAGGTATTATTATTACTTACAGTGGCAGATTTGATTCCCGTAAAACAAAAAGTGAACGATATCCAAGCGGAGTGTTTCTTCGATCAAAACATTGAGTTTAATCGATTCAAAGTTATTGGACGAGATGAAAGTAGAGATTATACGTAAGTGTATTAAATTTTTTCTTTAAACTTATTGCAACTGGCAAACCTACTGGCGAGTGATATTGGTGAATTTAATCAATTGATACTCACATGGCCGAATACTGAAACGTCATTCAAATATTAAGTGGGACTTAATTATTTGGAACGCCATTAATTTCAAATTTAGTATGCGAAGTTTTAAATTAACGGCGTCTCAAATAATTAAGTTCCACTTCATATTTGAATGACGTTTCAGTATTCGGCCGACAGCCTTATAAGCTTTGGTTAACGAATAATGTTTATTCTGAATTTTATGATGATCATTTGAGTAGTTGAGACTTGTAGGGGAACAAATAAACGGACCTACAAATGAACAAACTCACTTTAAAACATATTAGGATGAGTAAAACTGAGCAGCAGTAGCAGCAGCTAGAAGATTATAAGACTACGGCAACTAAAACAAATTAATTAAAAATAAAAGCATCCTTAAAATGTTACATGAGTTAATTTTTGATTTCAGCTATGATAAGGTTAAGGATTGTACGAGAAACAGATTGCAAGAGATCAAAAAAATATTGAAACAACACCCAAGCCTTTACGACATATTTCAAGCAAATGTTCGTTGCTAATACCATTTTAAACGATTTGAAAAACAAAAACAAAAAACAGCAAAACAATAAACGTGAATTTTTAAAACTTTTGTATATTTTTATTTCTAAATTAAATATAATAGCTAAATTATCAAATATTGAAATACAGAGATCTTTTTATCCTAAATTAAACAAACTGTAAAATATAGAAAATGTTCACGATTATAATTCTATAAGATAACATAATTAGATTGCAATTTATATTTACCCAAATACACATCTATAACTGTAAATACGCAATGGAAATCTAAGTATTTTCGTGGAAATTCTCACAATATTTATTTCACTACGTCTTGTACATCGTCTCCTATATCTACAGATTCTTTGACTCCATTCGAAAAATCTTGAGTATCCTGGAAACCATCAGAACTTTTCATATCTGTTATTTCGATTTCTTTAAAAACGTCTGATTTAATCTTTTCAACATTAACGCACTGATCCTCGGAGAAGTCTTTCGACGTGACTTCAGTTATACTTGGCTTCGACTTGGTTTGATCTGATACAGGGATGGGAATTCTAGATTCTTCTTTAACTAATCTTCCTTCGGATTCAAACGATTTTATAGATAATGGTCGACTCGGTACGTTCACAATCTCGATTAATTTAGGAGAAGGTGGTTCTGGTTCAAAGGGAACTGACAGACTGTTTTGAAGAGCTTCAACTTCTTTACGTCGCGTTTGTTTCCTTTCTAATTGTTTTTGTAACTCTTCTATCCTCTCTTCTTTTAGTTTAAGTAAGCTATCCAAATGTTCAACCTATTTTAAAACAAAGCAATGTGAAAATACTAATATAATAACAAAATATGCTCGTTTTCTTTTAAAAAAATTATTGTCCACCAAAATATAAAGTTGGAACAAAAGGCGGGCTTAATGCCTGAAGGCATTCTCTGCCAGTCAACCTTTAGGCTAAGCAGAAATCCGTGAAGGCGGTAATTAGCAATGTATATTATCAATAGTGTACAAATATATATATTCACTTTGTAGTAGATCTTTGTGCAAGCTCGTCTGGGTAGGTACCACCAACTCATCAGATATTCTACCGCAAAACAGCAGTACATGATTTTGCTGTGTTCCGGTTTGAAGGGCGAGTGAGCCAGTGTGATTACAGGCACAAGGGACATAACGTCTTAGTTTCAAAGTTTGGTGGCGCATTAGCGATGTAAGCGATGGTTAATATTTCTTACAATGCCAGTCTATGGGCATTGGTGACCACTTTCCATCAGGTGGCGCATATGCTCGTCCACCTACCTAAACAATAAAAAATAAAAATAAAAGTATATAAATACATAATATCTACGAAATAAATACATAGTTATAACATATGGAGTAAAATCATAAATAATATATGTCACAAGATTACAAGAAATAGGATCAAAATTTATCTCAAAAATTTATTTTCAGAAAAAAATAATATGAATTCTTATATACCTTCTGCTTCAGGACCTCAGAGCAATCTTTAGCGTCTTTTAGCTCTTCTTTGATTGCAAGATATGAATCGTGACTAACAACTTTCTTTTGAATAGTTTCTAGTACACCATTGACTCTTGTTTTAACGGGAACAACTAATATGTGTTCTGTAATTAGGTTTATATTGGTTTATTTTCCAACTCTAAATGATCAACAATTCTACTAATCTTTAACGATAACGATATTTTCCTGATTCAATTCCAATCCAACTTTGACTATTCTATATTAATTCGGATCGTACCTAGACGATATAGGCCTCTTCTCCTCTTTGTGAGGAGAAGGTTTGAAGCTTATTCCACCACGCTGCTCCAATTCGGGTTGGTGGAATACACATGTGACAGAATTTCGGTGAAATTTGACACATGCAGGTTTCCTCACGATGTTTTCCTTCACCGTTAAGTACGAGATGAATTATAATCACAAATTAAGCACATGAAATTCAGCGGTGCCTGTCCGGGTTTGAACCCACGATCATCGGTTAAGATTCACGCGGTCTTACCACTAGGCCATCACGGCTTTTTTTTAGACGATACGATATTAACATATTATATTATGTCAAGACCAAACTTAGTAGATAATTAAATTAAAGAATAGGAAAGCGGATAAACGGCAACGATCATGCTTCGATTCGATAACGATAAAATGAAAATTTGTTAGCAGAATTTTACCTCTGTCGCTAAATTAATCCATTCCTAATATGGAACAACATTTTCATTTATTAAATTTGATTTTTACGTATATTACATATTTAGAGATTTGTGGAAGCTCGCCTGGGTAGGCGCATCATCAGATATTCTATCGCAAAATAGCAGTATACTTGGTACTGTCGTGTTATATTTGAAAGTGAGTGAGCCAGTGTAATTACAGGCACAAGGGACATAACATCTTAGTTCACGAGGTTGGTGATGGTGACGCATTGGTGATGTAAGTGATGGTTAACATCTCTTACAAAAGTTACAATGCCAATGTCTATGGGCGTTGGTGACCACTTACCATTAAGTGGCCCATATGCTCGTCCGCCTATACCTATACTAAAAAAGTACCGTCGTCTCCGCAGGCTTCGTAGTAGCTGCCACCACTTGATACGTTTTGATCAGCTTCTTTTAAGCTTTTATTGGCATCTTGATCTCGTTGGATTTTGTCCCGAACTAGAAACACAAATAAAATATAACTATAATAGTCAGTCAGCGATTCTCATCCTGTGGTACGCGTACACCTGAGGACCGCGTGACGATTAAACCTAATCTCATTAATGATTAATTTTACTTAATATAATATTAAGTTCTCAAATTGATATAAATACGCTGTTGTTTTAATGTATGAGATCGAAAATTGTAGAAAGACGAGCCAGTACTAACTATATTTTAAAGTTAAGATTGTCAATAAATATACCTTAAGAGAAACGAGACACATACATACCTATGTGTCAAATGTGTCTCGTTTTCTCGTGTTATCGTACCCTGATAGTTATCACGGGACTCCATAGTTATCAGGGGACGAAAACGAAAAAAAGTTGGGAAGCATTGGTAAATAATAAAATTAAGAAATGAAGTTCTATTTTTAACACGCTTTTATTAGCTTGACCTGTATGTATCTATGAAACGGAATCTTTCAACGCAATTATCACCCACTTCAAGACGTCCAATTGATTTGAAAATTTGCATACGTATTAAAGACCGATGACAATACAAAAAATTAACTGTCTAACCACCCTCTGACAACGCCCTCCCCCTCCTCCCCATCCCAAGTGCGTTTTAGTGCAGCGTTATAGGGCCGAGGTCGTGCCGCGTGTTTTTTAGTTTTTTAAACCATAATTTATTATGATGTTATATTGTCGCCTCACCCATAACAAGCACCCGCTCAATCAGCCCTGGCGCGCAATTAGCCAGCTGTGCCATCGTGTTGGTGCACAGATTCAGCTTCAGTTTCTTGAGCACCTTCCTATTTAACGTCATCCAATTATTCAGTTTCAGTGAATGTCGATTCCTTGGCGGGTAATTGTGCATTTCCACCAGCTTTGGATAGTGTACGCTTAGGATTTCAGCCAGAAGAACTACAGCAAACAATTATCAAAAGCGATTTATTACGTATAATTGTTACAAATATATATTTATCATTGCTCAATAAACGGATATTGATTTTAATTAAAAATCTTTAAATATATTATTCTATTTTGGTTAAACTAAAAAGGACGAAAAAGATCTCTACTATTGCTAGACTATCCTCACGTATTTTTACTGTTTTATCAAATACTAGCTGTGCCCCGCGGTTTTTATAATAATTTTAATATACTTAATAAAAAAACAATGAATAAAAATCAGCCTAGAGCCTTCCTCGATAAAAGGACTAAACAACGTAAAAATATTTTTCAAATTCGAACAAGTAGTTCGGATCAAACAAACAAACTCTTCAGCTTTATATATTTTATAGAATATAGATATATATTGTTATTTAGGCATTTCATTATTTGATTTATCAAAAGTTGTTAATATAATATATACCTAAATATAAAAAATAAAATAAAAACAGTACAAGCGTGATTGAACTATTAATATTATAATATCTACATCATTTGAGATTTTTCTCAAAATAGAATGAAACGCAATACTTTTGATTTAAAGCACATTTTTCTATGTATTTAAAAGTAGTACCTAAGTAAATCAAGTAGTTAATTAATAATATGAAATAGTACCAGCGTCAGAAAAATCTCTGTTAATCTTCCTTGTAGGTCTGGATAACTTGTAAGTGTCGACCCACGCTAAAACTGATTCTATGTCCGTTAGCGGCATAGGTAAATCTAGAGTGGACATTTTTTTTTTTATTTTATAAATTGTGGACTCGTTTTGTTTGACAATATAAATTTCGCATCTTCCCCGTGTTCGTTATGTCATTTTTATATCATTTAACTGACATCGCCTTAACGGCCAGCTTAATTTTATAATTAAATATTAATGCTTTTTCTTTTACCTATATTATATGATGTATGGTATATGGTCACGAAACCGGTCAAAGCTAGTCCTATTTTAGACACACAAATAGGAGTATGCACACTTCTATTTTGACGACTTTTATATTTGTTATGCCATTAGCCCATAGATGGCGTTATGCTAAATCATCAATTTCTGAATCGCGGTGTCCAGATTTACCGGACCGATCTCCCAAGCATTCGTTCAAATTCTGTTATCGTTATTCTTTCGTCACTTACTACTTAAACTTTTATAGAATTATTAATTACAAACTTATTATCTGAGTGAAAACATTAGTAGAAAAACTAAAAAAATAGTCCGATCTGCTTGAAATTTTTCTTTGATAAACATGTATTCCAAAATTTTTAGAAACTCCAACCAAATGGGTAGCAACTTTTTAATTTTTGTTTTGAAGAACGTTCTAACGTTAGTATGTACATATTAGCTACGCAATATCTCCTAAGGAGGTACAAGTTGAACTTGTTTTTTACGAACTCTACTATGTTAGTGAAGTTTGAATGAAAGAAAACATATTTCATTATTATCATGTGTACCACTTAATTGGTAGTCTCTAAACTTTACAACTTTTAATTAAAGAATAATAATAATAATAATAACTTGGGACATTATTACGAATACCCTTACTATACTTTTTTCTAACTAGAATGACATTTCAAGCTTCTTGCTTTAAAACACAGACAAATCCAAACAATCATTTATCCTTCACTTATAATATATATAATAGCGAAGCCGCAGGCAACTGCTAGTAGATTAGTATAATTGAGGAGACTCTCAACGATGCGATATTTTGTATTGCATCCTCAATGTTCCACAACTTTCCAAATCTTGTGTTTCATTTCATTCACATTTTAAGTAAACATATTTAGTTTCACACTAATAGCTGTTATCAATGCCAGTCAGGTCGGAAACTGTATATAGCAATTCATGATTTAGCGATAACACTAAAATTAAAAATGGCGTTAATCTCACTCGTATAATTGCGAGAAAGTTCTTACTGTATCTATTAAATTATCACTCAAAACTTTCATTATGTTTTTTCATCATAACTAATTTTATAAATACGAGTCAGTTTGTGTGTTACGCTTTCGCTGCTCAACTACTCGACTGATGAGCATGATCAGCTGGGGGTTGGATAAGGTACCCTATTTTGGGTCACAGTGCATGCGCAAGCGATCCTGTGACGCTCCTCGACAAGCCGGGCAGGGTACCGCTGGTTTTTAAGTTGGTATTCTGATGTTCCCGTGGGGAAAACGCGTAATGCATCCTATGTTTAATATTATGCATTAAAGTTGGCGTATACGTTTTTAAAAAAAGGAAACCCCAACTCACAGACGGACTAAGCCGCAGAACTAGTATTAATATAATCTTCAAGCAAATATCTTGAGTATTATTGGATGAAATTACGTTTGAATGTCGGCATGTATCTTACTCGACATCATAACAATCAAAACGTAATCTTAACTGTGAAAACAGTTTTTGTCGTTTGTTGATATCACGCTTTCTATAATCGATTTTAAAAGGGTTATATTACTGTTACCTTACCGTCGTTCTTATGAACATTGTTGACAATGCTGTCCAGTGGCGGTAAATAGTAATAACAGCCTGTTAATGTCCCACCGCTGGGCTCAGGCCTCTTCTCCTTTTTTTGAGGAGAAGGTGGAATACACATGTGACAGAAATTCAGTAAAGTTTGACGCATGCAGGTTTCCTCGCGATGTTTTCCTACACCGTTAAGCATGAGATGAATTATAATCACAAATTAAGCACATGAAATTCAGCGGTGCTTGCCCGGGTTTGAACCCACGATCATCGGTTAAGATTCACGCGGTCTTACCACTGGGCCATCTCGGCTTTTTTGTGTGGACAAGTTACATCTTGCGAGGCCATCGCTTTTAAGCGTTTCCACCATATGGATGGAAATGCGGCTGACTTGCGCTCCCTACACTAATAAAATATGTCGATTCATGACGAGTCCAATTTTTCCTCGCGCTCACGACTTTTAAGTAATGCGTAACATGCTCCCGAAGCGCGAGGCCCCTAGACCGCTAAGCTCCCAGGACCGCGAGGCTGTTAGGTCGTCCACACAGCCCACGCCTTATGCCGCCTCTAGCTGTCTTCTTCTTTCGAATATCATATCAATAATGAGAGAAAGAGAAAAATCTTTGTTTAAGTATCGACTCCAAATATCATATAGGTGGTAGTTCTCCTGACCGATTTCGGCCACGGCGGCCAATCTCAAGAGAGATCAGCCAACTGCGCAGGACATATTATGAGGTGCACTCTCTATTCCCTAACTCTCATAATGCGATGGGACGGCAATCCGACACGACCGGAAAGAGTTTAGGCGCAGGACCAACGGCTTTACGTGCTTTCCGAGGCACGGGAGTGTTCACACTTCCAACTTCCAGACTTCGGGCTGCTATTGAGAATTTTCGACAGAAAATCTAAATAACATTTTATTGGCCCGACCTGGGAATTGAACCCAGAACCCCCAAGTTAGCAGCCTTAATCCTAGCCACTAGACCAACGAGGCAGTCAATATCATATATAGAGGGCCCGACCCTCACATACTAGTAAATAAAGAATAAATCTGTGGCGAAAAAACTTTGCGCATATTCACCCATAATGCTCAAATATGGGTTGCACGACAGATGTTAAGTACATGACAATTAAATGCGTGGATTTGAAGTCTGGACTATGTCGCATCCATTTATATTATCTTAAAGAATAAACATATTTTCGTCTATACTAATATATAAAGCTGAAGAGTTTCTTTGTTTGTTCCGGCTAATCTCAGGAACTACTGGTTCGAATTTAAAAATTATTTTGGTGTTCTATAGTCCTTTTATCGAGGAAGGTTCTAAGCTGTTTTTTATTCAGTATATTTTCGTTGACTATTCGCGGGTGAAACCGCGGTGCACAGCTAATATACAATAAATTTAATGATTATTTATCTATGACAATCTTCTCTTTTGCCATTTGAGCAAATTGTTTTATTTATTGTATAGGCGGACGAGCATATAGGCCACCTGGTGGTAAGTGGTCACCAACGCCCATAGACAGTGGCATTATACATTTCTTATGTCCCTTATGCCTGTAATTACACTGGCTCACACACCCTTCAAACCGGAACACAACAATACCAAGTACTTTTGTTTATTGTGCTATTTTGCGGTAGAATATCTTATAAGATGGTGGTACCTAGACGAGCTAGCACAAAGCTCTACCACCGAATAAATTTTGTAAATTGGGCTAGATGCTTATTTCAATCATTAGTACAATTCCGTCAAAACAATTGATTCCTTGTCAATGACTTCTAACACGAGTATTGATAATTAATTAATTATTTATTCATCGATTGTCGAAATAGTTTAATTGTGGTTTTTTTAAACCTCCATTTACATGTTTTTGCTTTTAAAATACCTTATGACAACACATTGCAGAAATGTATGTCAAAATGTCGACATACAACAAGTAACCTTTCGTTTGTCTGTCTGTCTTCGGAGATAAACACTTTCTATATTTATGCCTATTTGCATACACTGGCAAGCAAAAGTTCGCAACACGAACAGACGTAAGAAATTACTTTAATCCATAACAATTATTAATCAAGAATAATATGTAATATTATGTATTAAGAAACGACAGAAATATCTTGAATATGAATGACATAAAAAACAATTATACAAAATTAATTTTATTGATATTAGCTACCCGTACCAACTTCCTACCCTAAACCTAGAACCCAATCGTGGTGCCACCGTCCGGATCGCAAATAAAATTCATCATAATCGGACTAGCCGTAAAAGAAGGGCTCAGTGACGTACAATATCTATACTAATATATAAAGCTGCAGAGTTTGTTTGTTTGATCCGGCTAATCTCAGGAACTACTGGTTTGAATTTAAAAATTATTTGTGTGTCCTTTTATCGAGGTAAGTTCTAGGCTTATTTTTATTCATTATGTTTTTATTAATTAAACGCGTGTGAAACCACAGGGCACAGCTAGTATATTATATAAATAAAGATAAAAACCTTTCGCCTTGAGTGTACGGATGTAACATGTGCAGTTATGACCGACTTTGCAGTATTGAAGAGGAAATGCACTTACCTATCTCACTTAGATACATACATGTGAATAATAATGAAAATCGATTGTGAGATTTAAGTGTATTGTAATGACGTCATCGGATCTAATATGGCGGACTGTAGCCTATTAATCGTAAAACATATTATACTTACACACTTTCATTTATAGTTATAGAAGATGTTAAATTGTAGTTGATAGCTTATAGTTCGTAAGCAGTGATAACGAATATACCTATAAATAAGACTAAGAATGTGCAATTGCACAACAAAATAAAACAATTTGTTTATATACTTATATATAAAAATCAAAGTATATAAATTATTCACTACCAAAAAACTAGGTTTTCAATTATGCTTCCATTGTCATAGATAACAATTAAAAAAAAACTATTGAAGTCAGTAGGAAATTAAATTAGATATTTTTTTCTATAAATAAAAGTTATTTGAAACGCGAAAACTAAAAAATAACAATGGCTGGCGAGCTAATGGAACTGGTTACTCAACAGAGAAAACAGAAATTTTCAACTCAACCACTAACAAAACACAACCACTAAAGAACAACGTAAGTGCAAAATACACCGTCAATATTATAATTTACTAGCTGTGCACCGCGGTTTCACCCGCGTGTAATTTATAAAAATATAATACATAAAAATAAGCCTAGAATCTTCCTTGATAAAAGAACTATCCAACACAAAAGTGTTTTTTAAATTCGAAGCAGTAGCTCTTGAGATTAGCCGGATCAAACAAACAAACTCTTCAGCTTTATATGTTAGTATAGATAAGTATTTATGATCATTATTATCCTTAGGTTGACCCTTCTATTTTGGGTTTGTTTTTTTTTAACCGGCTTCAAAAAAAGGTTGAGGTTATCAATTCGTCTGTATGTTTTTTTGTTGTTGTTTTGAATGTTATCCATTGGACCTTATACTTGTAATTAGAGATAATAAAATTTTAAACATGTTAGATTAAAATTTAAAGCCTTTTATTAATAAATTATACTACATTTACAATTACCATTTTGTATTGGCTCCATTGAGAAAAGCTCCGACTGATCGGTTGTGTGAAAGTGTCTTAAAATTTACTTACAAGATGTAATTAACTCATACTTGAAAAACTCAAATACATACAAGCTTTCAAAAGTTATCTAATTTGCGATTAAAACAAAATGTTACGTAACATGTACCAATATTAATATAAAATACTATTCAATATTATAATATTGACGTGACAACGTCTTATAAATTGGTTTGCCGGGTGACACTTCAAGAAACTGCGTTACGCTCCGCTCACGTTATGCGCTCACAATGAGAGCGAGTGAGAGGCACGCGTCCCTTCCACTCGGGCATGGTTAGCCCGCCTAAGAGCGAGAGAGACAGAACGCTGTTTCATTGTACGCAAATGTATTGCAAGTTATTGTATGTATATTTGTATATAAATACGTATGTATGTGTAAAGGTAAAAATAAAATTTTGTTAATATGAAATTCAGTGCGAGATTCTTTGTATAAATTAATGTTTTAAATATAATTCTTTGTATAAATAAATGTTTTAAATTGTTACTATTATTTCATCCTTCTTCCTACTATACGAATGAATATTCACATTAAAATTATTTTACCACTCAAAGTCGTTGTCACGTAAAACTTTCGCCCGTATACCGACTTTACAGGCAACCAATTTTTTATTTTTATTTATTGGTCAATTTGAAGTCAATTATCAAACGGCAAGGGGAATCCCCTTTATTATAATAATAGCTATATGGAGATAATTGTCACGATTTAATTCAAATCGTTACTAAACTCGCAAACAATTTGTTTGACGTTTTAAAGATAAAACGTTTAATTTATATTTCTGTGATTCATATTAAACTGTATGTAAGTAATACTGTAATGTTTGACGTAAAACTTATGACAATATTAAATAGTCGAGTGTCAAACATATCGGCAAATATTCATCTGGGTAGGTACCACCACTACCACTTACTTATCAGATATTCTACCGCCCAACAACAAGTATTGTTGTATTGAAGGGTGAACCAGTTTTTCTACAGGAACATGGACATAACGTCTTAGCTCTCAATGTAGGTGGTACCATGTCGATGTCGCCATTTCGACATCGCCAATGAGAGGTGGTAACCACTTACCATCAGGTTGCCCATTCACCCGACCTATGTAAAAAAAACTTCAAATGTTCTAAAAACAATCCGTAGATCAACTAAGAAACTGCTTTATTTTAAAATAGTGTTCATAAAAATCAATTACATTTTACAGACTCAAATATAAAAAAAGTATATATGGCATGTCTATTCTAGATTCGTACTTTGATTTAAATATGTTTTTAAATTGTAAATACATATATATTTAAAACGTGAATATTAGAGATGCGCCGAATATTCGTTAGGTATTCGGTATTCGGCATATTCGGCATCTTTTTCACTATTTGTATTCGGCCGAACTATTCGGTTTTGGTGCCGAATATATTCGATTAGCTGGTTTGAGTATTTCTATTTTCTTGGCTACACAACACAATATAATATTAAATCAGCATGTATTTTTCAAACTCAAAAGAATAATTATTTCGTAAACTATAGCAACTTTTATTTTTTAACCTTCAACAATACTCACAACACTCTTAAGTGGCAAATTGACACTAACATAGATATATAGAGACAGAGAAACTATAGAAATTTAATAGAGATCAGAAATAAAATAAGAGATAGGCAAATAGACCAGAGTCGATAATTTTTAAAACCAAAAAAAATAATAGTAGGATGAAATCCATTAGAAAAGGAGAGGAATATTATAAAAATGAAAGGAAAAATAATTTACGGGCGATCTGAGGTCGGGAAGGGGGTGGGGGTGAGTTTTTAAGGGTAAAAAACGGTTTTTCTCGATTTCCGGCAAAAATTTGGAATTCGAGCTATTTTCGATTTTTTGCATTTTCTGAGAAGATTTACTATGGTAGCATATATATTTTTTTTCACCATCGGAAAGTAGAGATTTCAACGAACAGAAAACACACTAACTTTTTGAAAAAAGCTAATATTTTGACGGGTGAATTTTCGATTGAAAATTAGGGTGCTTTTTCGATATTAATTCAAAATAAGGTGAAAAAATATTTATATATTTTTAATCAAATAAATTACAGCGTATTTGAGACATAAAAAGGTAAGTTTCACCAAATTTCGTTAAAAAAAAAATAATTTTTGTAAAAGATAAAAATAAAAAACCAAAAACTTGGTTTTTGAATTTTTCACATACATTTTGAGATTATGTGAAAAAAGTATAAATACAAAAGTTTTAGATCTTTTTATTACCTACAACTTTGCGATTTGACTTTTTTCGATAGGACTTTTAGTTTTGCTGGAAATCGAGAAAAACCGTTTTTTACCCTTAAAAACTCACCCCCATCCCCTTCCCGACCTCAGATCGCCCGTAAATTATTTTTCCTTTCTTTTTTATAATATTCCCCTCCGTTTCTAATGGGTTGCATCCTACTATTATTTTTTTTCACTTTTTATTATTTTTAAAGGCTTCTACCCTAGTCTAAAAACCAAAGGTAGATATTCCAATATTTATAATTATTAATTAATTAATGGTAAATTATGGTGCAGAAACAACAAGCGAACGGCCCTCTTATAGGTTCACAGCTTACAAAAATAATCGTTCGCTGTACACTCATATCAGGAGCACTCAAAAGACTAGCTAAATTAGTTAAATGTGCATATTTACACTTATGCTTTGCCCACCAATCAAAAGGGCTCTGGGTTCTTGGTAGAAGACTTTCAGCTGCATAATTGTCCAATTCCACACC
The DNA here is from genome assembly GCA_963151315.1 of Nymphalis c-album. Classification (NCBI taxonomy): domain Eukaryota; kingdom Metazoa; phylum Arthropoda; class Insecta; order Lepidoptera; family Nymphalidae; genus Nymphalis; species Nymphalis c-album. The sequence goes on from OY720609.1 coordinate 7,473,772, forward strand.
GATTGGAGTTTTGTAACATTTTGTAGAAATCTTTCCCTGTTTGTTATGTTTTCATATTCACTTGAATTTTTAGTATCGAGGTTGCTTCTTTGAATGGCCTCTAGAAAACGCCGCCTTCTTACCAGTTTACACGGCAAAACAATGAAATGGTAAACCGAATAATTCGGCCGAATATCCGGTTCGGTAAAGGTTAAACCGAATAGTATTCGGTATTCGGTTATTCGGTGAAACGACTATTCGGCGCATCTCTAGTGAATATCGTATACTTACATACATAATATGTGAAATTATGTAACTCGATAAGTCGGAAGAGGTGTCTAATTGGGCACCACGCTTCGAGATCACAGATATTATTTAGAAAGTATATTATTATTACACGGCGTTTGTGAGTAATAAGCTGTACAGGTGATTAAAAACACACAACTGTATTGAATTTTTTAATATGTTTCTTTGCAACAGAATGATGTATACAATAATTATGTATATTTATTGTTAATTATATAATACGGAGAAGACCTGCATGTACTTAACTTAATTTTTGATAAGTCATACGATCCTTCAAAAAAAAAGCAAACTTATTTCTAAACGGGAACGCACCCGCAATCCCTCCAATATTGCAGGTGTCCATGGACGGTGAACCACCTGCCCGTTTGGCATCTTACATAAAAAAATCTTCCCAATACTTGAACCCGAGCTTACTTTTTTTAATAGATAGACGGTTTAGGAAGTCATCTGATGATACTACCCATAGACACGGCGCTGTAAGAAATATTAAACATTAATGAATCCTGACGTTGCGAATGTTTTTTTTTTATTTCATAGAAAGGCGGACGAGCTTATCGGCCACCTGATGGTAAGTGGTCAACAACGTCCATAGACAATGGCATTGTAAGAGATTTGTTAAGTTAGGATCCAGCCATGCACCATTAAGAAAAAAAAAACGACGATATCACCGTATCTGTGAAGCTTAATTCTTCCATGTATCTGTATATCCACCAGCCCGCCGTAAATCAGCATGGTGGAATGAACTCGATACCTCATTAAAATATTAACAATAAAATTATTTAGCAACACACAAAACGTCTTATATTAGTATTTTCTGTGAAAATGCTGATTCTGGAATGAATATCATGACACCTCTTTAATAATTTAATAAAAAAGTATCACTATGCCAAGGTATTAAGGTACAATTCACTTTGGCTCAAGTTATGCATGCTCATCTTATTTGATCATAGGTATATACGACATTTTCTTTTAAGTTTAATACTAACTTAGTCGGTGTCTGAAGTTTGAGACGTGCAGTCGTGCTAAGAGTTTCATTCTGAAAAACATATATACTACTAAAAGGTACGTCACTCTTTATATACTTTAAAATTTCTATCATTCAGACTGTTAAAATGTTTGTATTTTGTAACAAACAACCTTTTAATAATCATACTATTGATGGTTATATAATCTATAACTTGTTTTTTTTTTTTACAAGTTGTCGAAATTCACCAAACAGGTTCAAAGTGATCTGTGAATGAATTGTTATCCGGTTTCCGTTGTAGCGATAAAAAGAAAGCTTTTTTTTACTATAGTAAGCTCGTATGAAGTCGTTATTATTTTATCTAATACTAGCGTTTTGTATGCGATTTCACCCACGTAGTTTCCGTTCCCTTGGGAAAACTGGGACAAAATGTAGCCTATGTGACTTGCTGATAATAATGTAGCTTTCCATTGGTGTAAGAATTTTTAAAATCGGTTTGATGGCTTAGGCGTGAGAGCATAACAAACAGTTAGATCTTTTTATGTAATGATTTTGGCATATTCATAATTAAATTAATGATATTTCCACCAAGTTTAAAATAACTAATTTATTTATATATTTATATTAAAGGCTTAAATAAATACAAATATAAATTAAAAATAGTTATCTACTAATGTGATATGTGACCGCGTGGAATGGTGGCAAGAATGCTAGCGGCATTTCCTCTTTGAATCCCAATTCCGATTCTCTAGTGGAGGCAATAAGACGGGGTGTAATATTTTTGATTAAAGCTTTGGCACTATTACTCTAAGGTCCGTTTTTCGTTTCCGGGCGTTTCAACTGCAAACGGAACAAAAATATAATTTGGAAGTACATTAAGTAATTGCATTTGAACCGTTAGATATATTTATGTAATAATTTTGGCGTAAAAATATTTAATTGCATTAACCATCAAGTTTTGTGTTCGGATTTTTTATCTATAAATTGAGAGTCGAGTTAGTCCTGTGATTGGAACACGCGATTCTTTAAAAAAAATTGCAAGTTCAATCCCAGATAAACACCAAAGAGTTTTCATTGGACTTATAATTCAATTCGTGATCAACGGTTACAGAAAAGTCGCTTGTATCAATCAACGCGTTTTGGAACAGCGTGGTGGAATAAGCTCTTACCCTTCTCCTCAAAGGAAGTCTTTGCTTAGAAATTTTAAATTTTAGAGGCTGTAAGGGTACAAAGAACCTGTACGAAATTGGGTTGATATTTTGAACTTTTTTTTGTCCATTTTATTATTTTTCATAGACAACACTAAATCCAATTATTACCTTATACAGATTAAATAAATTACCAAGTTGTATTATTTAAAAAAAATACGTAATAGTATGTAAGACGTAGTAATCTATTACTAAACTTCTAGGTTTTTTCGTTGTAATTTTCACGCGTATATTATCAAACAAATTATTGTCTCTTTCCATCATTAATGATTTGACATACGAAAGAAGAAGACGACATTATTTAACTAAACGCCCACTAAAAAATGTTTATAAATAAAGCTTAAAAAGTATTAGTCCGTACATATTTTATTAATGTGCAAAGCCTCTCTTAAAGATAGGCCTTCGTGTTTATTCCACCACATTGCTCCACTCAAGCCTAGATGGCCCAGTGGTAAGAACGCGTGAATCTTAACGGATGATCGTGGGTTCAAACCCGGACAAGCATCATGCATGTGTCAACCAATATTGAAGCAGCGTGGTGGAAAAAACTTGAAGCCTTCTCCTCAAAAAGAGGAGAAGAGACCTTAGCCCAGTAGTGGGACATTCAGAGGCTGTTGCCTGTTACTGTTGCTCCACTACCCGATATGAATTAAAAATATAAAAAATCTAAGCTAAAGACATTAACTATATTCATTGAGTCATCTTGTCTCATAAGGCTTAATAACATTTTAATGTAATTTGATTCGTTTATAAACTTCGTACCTGTCTCCTTCATTTAAAATACTTTCGAATAATTTAATTAAATTATATTTTACGACAATTGCCGTAAAATATAATTTATTGAACCACCATTTCCGCGGATATAAAAAACATAATGCACAATTCGCGCAAATATGAAGTAGCAACATTGATAGACATTACATAATAATATGTAACGTAGTCTAATATTATACGACTACGACTATTTAAATTAGTGATTTTATCATGTTGTCATACAATACGGTGTCGCCATTCGTTTTCACTTTCATTTCATTAGAGCGACTCACTTTCTTTACTAAGAGAGAATATATTATAACGGAATAGTTCCGCATAGTTAATATTTAGAAAAAAATATATAATAAATAAATAGTTAAAGATAATAAATAAATAAAATAAATAATAGTTAGTTTACTCGTTGGTAGAGCTTTGTGCAAGCTTGTCTGGGTAGGTACCACCCACTCATCAGATATTCTGCCGCAAAATAGCAGTAGTTTGTATTGTTGTGTTACGGTTTGAAGGGTAAGTGAGCCAGTGTAATTACAGGCACAAGGGGCATAACATCTTAGTTCCCAAGGTACGCAAGGTACGCTTTGAGCTTTATCAAATTTTATAAAATAATTCACTATATTATATACTTAGCAGTGGTACCTACTACTACTAAATAGGTTAGTCCAATGCGTACTCCAAGCTGCAGACCCTATCTAAGAACTCCAAATACGGCTAGATTTTTTCGCCAAGATGTTCTCAGTGGTAGACTTCCCCCCTCTTCGAATTAGGAAGGTCGGACTTACGACTATAAATCTAGAAATCATTTTATTATTTCCACAGTTATATAAAAACTTTTTAAATCTTTATCTTATTTAATTACATATTGTATTTTATTAAAAAAACTTTATATAAGGAGGCAATAATGTTGATGACGTATATGAGCTGTCTGAGATATGTATTCAAAGACACGTCTTCAAAACCAGTTACGTCGTTAAGGTATAGGTACATAATGACATACCAAAAAACGTGAACATTCTTTGCCTGTCTCGTTTTAGCGTAAACATACAAACAGCAAAAGTGTATTCCGAGAGGGATAGAAGGTAAAATAAATTACGTTTTTAAAAAAAAAAAAATTTTTTTAGGTTATATATGAAAAAGTTTATTTAAGTCTGATATGTTTATTTCAGAATTTATGGTAAATTTTTGATAAAAAGCAAGCAAGCGTCTGTTTTATCTAGGTTTAGAATTTTCTAATAAATTGGTTATATAATGTTAAAAACACCATAAAAACTTTTTGCCAATTTGATTTGGAATACTAATATTATGAGATCTTTGTTTGGATCGATATAAAAGAACAAAAAATTGAACCCTAATAATTTCGTAATTAAATTTGTTAGATCAAATAAGACACAGACCGAATATATAAACAGGATGCTTGCAAAGAATGACGTGTTCAGAATTAATTTATACATCTCATAATATTTTAAAGGTTTCGCGTGGTTGGTAGATACTTGCCTTTCGCGCCGCAAGTCGTGGGTTCGATTCCCAGGACAGACATTTGTGTACATGAACATGACTGTTTGTCCTTAGTCTGGGTGTAATTATCTTTTTTTTTATTGTATAGGTAGGCGGACGAGCATATGGGCCACCTGATGGTAAGTGGTCACCAATACCCATAGACAATGGCGTTGTAAGAAATGTTAACCATCGCTTACATCGCCAATGCGCCGTCAACCTTGCCTCAACCGTCCCTTGTGCTTGTAATTACACTGGCTCACTCACGCTTCAAACCGGAACACAACAATACAAGGTACTGCTGTTTTGCGGTAGAATATCTGATGAGTGGGTGGTACCTACCCAGACGAGCCTGCACAAAGCTCTACCACCAAGTGAAATCTCAAATCAATCAAATGTATATATATAAGTATGTATTTACAAAAAAAAAGTAGTATATGTAGTGTATCAGTTATCTGGTTTCTATAATAAGAGCTCTGCTTAGTTTGGGATCAGATGGCCTTGTGTGAATAATGTCCCAAGATATTATTATTATTGTGATATATGGGCTGGATATAAGGCTGCAGTTCTCAAGGTCCAGCGTTCAAACGCCATGTCGGGCCTATAAAAAGTTATTAGTTTTCTCTGTCAACTCTCTATAGTCCGAAGTCTAAACGCTGGAAGTTTACTCTAGTGTCTCAGAAAGCACGTAAAGCCGTTGATCTTGCGCCTGAACTCTTTGTGCGATTTGTGCACTATAATATGTCATGCGCAGTTTTGATTGGCCGCCTTAGCCAAAATCGGTGAGGCCATAATTCCAAGAAGATACATTGTTACATCACTGCAATTATTCGCTTATAACGCGTGAATCTTGATTGATGATCACAATACAGATACAAGGAACACTGAATTGTGGTCGATGGTGAAGTAAAACATAATTTGGAATGGATGCCTTAGCCCAGTAGTAGGACATTTCCCCCGGGAGAACTCCACCGAGCCATGAGCGGAACATAGCCCGAGAGGGGCATTGGATGCGTTATATCAACAAGATTCCGTAGCTTCTTCGATCCGTGCCGAGGACGGTCATAATATAGGTTTGAGAGTGCAAGAATCCCACACAACCCGATTCCTCGTTTTCTATATGTAAGATTTGTATACAGTTCGTTGACGACGACGTTCGCGACGAGCCCGTTAGCGTGGTTGGTAAGACACTTGCTTTTCACGCCGTAGGTCGTGGGTTCGATTCCCACCCAGGACAGACATTTGTGTGCATGAACATGTCTGTTTGTCCTGAGTCTGGGTGTAATTATCTATATAAGTACGTATTTACAAAAAAAAAAAGTAGTATAATATGTAGTATATCAGTTGTCTGGTTTCCATAGTACAAGCTCTGCTTAGTTTAGGATCAGATGGCCGTGTGTGAATAATGTCCCAAGATATTATTATTATTATTATTATAATATAATAAATTTGTATTCCGCCTTAAAAAATGACGCGGTATATTGACAAGATGACGTCACTTAATTCGACTATTGAGATAAAGAGAGTTTTTTGGTATGTGCCACATGGCACTATGCGCTGTAAGGTTAAGTACCTATTTAATTTAATTATATAATAACATTAAAATTGTGTTATTTACTCCTGCAAAATATAAACATATTATATATATAATACTCTTACATTCCCGACCTTCAATTGCCGAAGCGGTACTAACGGTACTTTTCATTATGATACTAGATGGCGCTTTACGTTATTAAATCGCGCTATCGTTGTGCATTCGTCAGATGCACTAAAACGATGAAAATAAAAGCAGCTTTATATGAACGGTCTGTGATATGTAATATAATAATTTGCGTAATATTATCATTACATCGATACATTGATACTCTTTATCAATAGAATTTTTGTAGCGTTCTTTATGGAAATAATAAACGCTTAATCTATATAAATAAAATGATAGAGGTCTGCAGTTGTGCGCGCATCAAGGAAAAACTACTGGATAGATTTCGATGAAATTTTCTAAATTTTATTTCTTAGACACTTGGTCTTTATCAAAAGAAAAAAAATGATTGCGATATCTTCATTTAATAAAAAAGTTATTAAAGTTTCAAGAAACAACGATTTGTATATGCACTGCGTGTTCAGTGATGCATGTTTAAACAAAGTATATTTTTGATTGCGATCTTTTTGATGTTTTTTCCTTCGTACTTTGTTAATATTAAGCAACGCGGACGAAGTCGCGGGTATCAGCTAGTTATGTAATAATCATGTTAAAACGATAATATACTTATTAATTAGACAACTGACGACAATTGTAATATGTATATTACAATTATAACGATTAAAAGCATTTAAATCAAACAAACTATAACATTTATACTGTACATAGGCCATCTGATGGTCACCAACGCCCATAGGCATTGGCATTGTAAGAGATGTTAACAATCACTTACATCGCCAATACGCCACCAGCCTTGGGAACTAAAATGTTATGTCCCTTGTGCCTGTAATTACACTGGCTCATTCATCCTTCAAACCGGAACACAACAATACAAAGTACTGCTGTTTTGCAGTAGAATGACTGATACCTAGTACCTACCCAGACGAGCTTGGACAAAGCTTTACAACCGAATATATATAAAATATTTTCAACTTAAATTTTTGAAATCGGTTGAAAATATATTATATTCATATATATTTTAATACGTGACGAAAAAGCATTGTACGAATTTAAATTATACAATCACTACACACTCAGCACACACTTAGCTCTATTTAAACCGGATGTCCCGATTACGTTTAGAAACCGATAAAGAATATCGCCTCCTGTTCATAAGGAGCCTCATTTTTTCATATTTTATACATAACTCGAAAATTATGACATCAAAAATATAAAAAGATTTGTTAATTATCATTTATCAATTATCTCCAAGGCGATAGCAAATTTTGTACATTGCAAAAATGAGATGGAACTAAAATAAGAATTATTTATTTATTACATGTGTCAAGTCGACCTGCGACCAATGGGCGACCGTTAGTATTCATAAATTAAGTTAATTTGTGTATATCATATTCCACAATCTATAATTTTACTTGGTGGTAGAGCTTTGTGCAAGCTCGCTGGGTAGGTACCACCCACTCATCAGATATTCTGCCGCAAAACAGCAGTTCTTTGTATTGCTGTGTTCCGGTTTGAAGGGTGAGTGAGCCAGTGTAATTACAGGCACAAGGGACATAACATCTTAGTTCCCAAGGTTGGTGGCGCATTGGCGATGTAAGAGATGGTTAACAGCTCTTACAACGCCAATGTCTATGGGCGTTGGTGACCACTTACCATCAGGTGGCCCATATGCTCGTCCGCCTTCCTATGCAATAAAAAAAAAAAAAATTACGAGCTTAAATTTAACTTTAATTTTTGAACAACAATTAAAACCAAAATTAATTAATTTAGTGAAAGCTGTGTTCGCATTTAATATTTATCTTTTAATCTATGATTGTTACTCATTGTAGTGATTACCAGAACATTTTTAATTAAGAGTAATTGCGCGTTCAGACTTCGTACGCGTGAAATAAAAATTTAATTTATTTTTGTCAAAAATATTCTGCCACTGAGACCAATCTCCAGATATCCAAACACACACATAATCTCATCACAATCGGCCCAGCCGTATGGGAGATTTTAATGACATTTACAGTAAAGTACTAAATGTTGGTACCTACAGTTAGAATATGAATCAACAGCGTGTTTCTCTCTATGTTGAATATATATATATATACAAATATAGAGCGTACTCTTTCCTCAAATGCCGGCAACGCACCTGCAAGTTCTCGTTCTCGAATCGCAGATGTCTCTGGGCGGGGTAGTCACTTTCCATCAGGTGAGCCTCAAATTCGTTTGCACTCTCTTACATAAAAAAAAAACTATATGAGTCCATGATCTTTGGCTTTTTGTAAGCCTGAGAGCCTGTCCAGATGAGGCGTTTTACGCGCGAGTCCACACGCGCGTTGACACTCGCGCGTATCCGAGATACTAGAGCTACATATATCCCGTCCAGATGCCTACGCGCGTATCCTCACTCGCGCGTAAAACGCGTGCAATGAGCGGGACTCTCGACTCGCGCGTTTAACGCGCGAGCGACGCGCGAGTCGAGATACTCGGGTGCCATTGCTGCGTCCAGTACTACGCGCGAGTCCGTTGCGAGTTCATAGTTTTTCCGAGTTCATGTTTGTAACTGGCTGGATCCCTCCCAGCGTAGAAACGCGCGTAAAACGCGGCATCTGGATGCAATAGAATTTGAAACGCGCGTGTGGACTCGCGCGTAAAACGCGTCATCTGGACAGGCTCTGACTGGGTAGTTACCACACACTTATCATAATTATGTTCTACCGCCGACCAGCAATACTTCGTATTGTTTTGTTTTGGTTTGAAGGTTTAGTGAGCTACTGTAACTACACTCTATAGGCGCAAGGGACATAATATATGATTCCCCAAGGTTGGCGGTGCATTGGCTAAGTAAGGGATGGAGAATATGTCTTACAATGAGTGTCTATGGTCTATGGGCGGAGATGACCACAAAACATCAGGTGGACCAATTGCCAGCCTGCCTGTTACAAATAAAAAATGATAAGAACGCCGGTTAATAAAAATAAGGATCTATCGTAATAATTATTTTTTAACATTCAACAATCATTATAAAAATAATATTCGAAAATTATTTAAACTGGGTGAAACCTCGGGGCACAGCTAGTCATTAATAATCACAAACAAATCACCTCACTAGCCTGAATTTAAACCTGTTACGTTTTCTATCCGCTCGGCCATCTCTACTCTTTACTTAATGACCAACAGGTCACATTTTACAAGACAATATTGTTTTTGTAATCAATTCACGTCCTCAGTAACGAGTTACGGTGTGCGTTTAAAGAAATCTAATTCTTTGTTCATACTCGACCAAGTAAGCTTGTCATGCTAACGTGTTTTGTGGTTCTATTTTTAACTATTTTGTGCACCTGTAAGTCCCGTTTTTATTAATTATTAGATATTGTCAAAATAATAAAAAAAAATCATCCAAAAACATTTTTTTTTATTTAAAAAAGTGCAACGACACTGAATTTTTTCAGAAATCTAAGATGAGCTACTTATACTTTTTTTTTCATAAAAAAAATAAACATTTATTACTATTATTTAAAAGAATATCATTTTCACATTTAACATTGCTGTAACTATGCTATTATATTTAGAAAATATATTCTTATCACGTTCAGAATCAATTGTAAACTTAACTTATGTGTAAATTAAATTACGAAATGAATTACAATTGAGATTTCTTAATGCATTTTTAATTCGAAACCACCTATTTTAAACTAAGTAGGTTTATCATCTATCAATTGTTTTATAAGTGGTCTAATTAAAAGAAAATAATTGTTATAAATAATTATAAAACATTTGATTATATTTTCATTCATATTTTCCATTTAATATAGCGTACAAACAAAGTTAGAGCTGTGATTGCCTAGCGCCGCGATACTCAACCTTTTCTTTATAGGGGCCGCTAACATTTATTGCGTATTTTAACATTTTTAGAACGAAGTTCTTTTACGCGGTTAGAGTGAAATGGCTGTGGCCCTAGGTCACATCAGATCACGAAATAGCGTTCATACTGTGCCTATCAAGGAGGTTGATATAAAGGAGGTTAAAGTGCTGTTTGGTGTGACAAAAATACAGTAATATAATCAGTCAGAAAATTATCAGTAGCTGCCCGGAGTCTGGAAGTTGGAAACACTTCCGTGCCTCGGAAAGCACGTTAAGCCGTTGGTCCTGCGCCTGAACTCTTTCCGGTCGTGTCGGATTGCCGTCCCATCGGATTATGAGAGCTAAGGAAAAGAGAGTGCACCTGTGTTTGCGCACAGACTTGTGCACTATAATATCTCCGGCGTAGTTGGCTAATCTCTCTTGAGACTGGCCGCCGAGGCCGAAATCGGTCTGGAGGACCTTACTTAATATAATCAATTAAAATCTACACTTTAAAGCACGGTTTGAGTCGAAAAGGTATTGCACAGAACTGCGTTCCTGCGCACATACTATTTTTATCATTACATGACGTTTCAAACACTTTGCAATGTCCGCCACTACCAGTTGCTTAATTCAAATTATTTGTGTTAATAAAAACATTTGAAATTTAAAATTGTTCAAAATAAAGTAACACCAAGTGAGCCAACTACAAAAGCCCGGCGGGCCGCAGGTTGAGTATCGCTGGCCTAGTAGTTAGATTCAATAGCTTCCCTAATGTAATTCTTTAATATTTTACAGAAATGATTGTCGCCGAAGCTTGGAAAGCAAATTACCTCATCTGGATTTTACCAGCTGTAATAATTCTCGGGTTACTGGCATTGCTCGGTCTATTCGGTATCTTCTTCGCCCTGCGTCTGTACGCCAAACTTACTTGCGGACGTTACCAAGCGAAGACCAGGATGGACGGAAAGACTGTGATCGTTACTGGATGTACAAGTGGAATCGGAAAGGAGACTGCCAAAGAATTAGCTAAAAGAGGCGCCAGGGTTATCATGGCGTGCAGAAGTATGGAAAAGGCTGAAAAGGTTCAAGGTAGTTTCATGAAATTAAAAATATCAATTGTGTTTTCATTAATCTTTATATGTGATATTTAAATCCTTTTTTATATTTATATTTCAGACGAAATAGTACAATCAACAAAAAATGCGAACGTCGTAATCAAAAAACTAGATCTAAGCTCGTTCGAATCCATAAGAACATTTGCTGAAGACATCAACAAAAACGAGAAGGCGTTAGACGTCTTAATCCACAACGCAGGATATGCAGAAACCTTCAAAAAGAACATTTCAGAAGACGGCATCGAATTGACCATGGCTACCAACCATTATGGACCGTTTTTACTCACTCATCTTCTTATCAACCTGCTGAAGAAAAGTTCTCCATCAAGAATCGTTGTTGTAGCTTCATCACTATACCGTTTGGCATCCGTAAACTTGGACAACCCAAATCCATTGAACACGATGCCAGGGTATTTGTACTACGTGTCCAAGGAAGCCAATATTCTCTTTACCAGGGAACTGGCCAGACGCATGGAGGGAACAGGCGTCACAGTAAACTGTTTGCATCCAGGTTTGATTGACACTGGCATTTGGAGGAACGTGCCAGCACCATTGAGCTGGGGTTTGGGATTGATAAATACTCTTTTCTTCAAGACCCCTGTCCAAGGATGCCAAACATCAGTAATGCTGGCTGTTGATGAGAACCTTTCGAAGGTCACTGGGGAATATTTCTCCGATTGCCAGAAAAGTTCACTATCTTCGTCAGCTAGCGATATGGGTAGGGCAAGGAAATTGTGGGAGATTTCGGAAAAAATGGTCAAATTGGAAGAGAACGATCCGAGGATTTAGTTTGTTCGTCATAGCCTGAATGAGTACAATTTTAAACGAACAAAATGAATTAAAATAAGATAATTTTTTTTCGAATAAGAAAGGATATTAAATACATAAATAATTTTTAATATCATTTAAGATTAAGAACATATACCTAATTATATTTAAATAAGAAGTGTTTATCTAAAAACTTATGTTAACATATTAGTTATATACATTTATTAATTTATTTACCTATACACACTAAAAGCATACAACATACTATTGTTAAACTAAGAAAATGCTTTTTAAAATAAAAATAAAAACAATATAAACTTATTTCTTTATTTTACATAAATATTTACATATAAGGCCTCTCACGTTAAAAATACTACATAATAGATTAAAAGTATGTATTATTGTCGGTGATTTATAAATATTGAATCATGAAGGATTTATCAGAGTATTCAGGAAAGTACAAAGTTACTAAAGAGCCATCCATACGAAATTTTGACCGTAATTGAAATATAATATTTTCTATACAACAACAATTTTTCATGAAAAGTATAATTACAGAATAGTTGTCATACTCCTAGAGTTTTCTTTTATCTGTACGGACAGAACATCCACACAAATCCACTTAATTTTACCACATATAGTGTAATCATAGTTTCTTCATTTTGGTTAGATCTGTGGTAGCATTTAATTGTGGCTACTATCTATGTACTACATATTATATACGATCTGTATAAGCCATTTTAAATATAGAATGTGAAAATATTATTACAATAGAAATTCTTAATGATAACTACTTACTAGAAGATGAATAAGAAATAACAAAAATAATATACAACTTATCTATACAAATACTAATTAATGAAAAATGAAATTAAAAAATACTTAAAATCACATAAATTAATTAAAGCTTTAGAAGTCATGATTGCGTATTACAAAATGAGACGCTAGTTGCAAACTCTATGGATGGCTTTTAAAAAAATTAATATAAGCGAATTCAAACTAACATTGAAAATTGAAAAAAATAATATTTATACTCTATTTTATATCTGTCATTGCTAACTCGTTCACTTAGGAAACGATAACAACAAATGTGATATAAAATACACCTATTTGACTAAAAAATAATAAATATCAGTCTATTAATTCAAATTGGTCTAAAAATGTTTGATCGACGCCCAGCGCAGTTCCAAGACTTTCCCGAGGCTTCCTACGATCAACTTCGTCCATATCAAAGCACAGTTGATCCAAATAATTAACATTCGATCTCACATTTAGTGTGCTGCAACTTGGACTCAATAGATCTGGCAATAAGACTCTATTTGCCGTGTAAACATCACAATTGACATTTTCCTTTTCTTCAACAATTGTTTTAACATCATTTATGCTCTGTGGTATAACATTTGCTCTAACTTTTTTAAATCTGTTTATAATTTTTTCTAACGAATTCGTTTTCTTAATGAGTGATGTGTTCGTTTTAGGAGTTTCCGTTTTAGACAACTGCATTTCTTGTTCCAAGCTCTTCCTTGTTATATCCAAAATTGGTGATACCGTACTGTCAATTATTAAATCTGTACTTAAATCAACTTTAACATCATTAAGGACTTTTTTAATCCTACTTTCCGCATCTTTTGTTACAGATATTATTGGTAAATTGGACGTTTCTGCTTGCCTAGAGCTCTCTGCGTTACCTAGACCATGTGGTGTATTATAATTGCTATCAGAATCTAAGCAAGCAATTCCGGAAACATCAAGTTGTGTTGGACTGTCCTCTTGCATTATCGAAAGTTTTCTGCCTCTTACATTATTGAGTGACCTTTTCTCTCTATTTTCAAATAAATTTGGTGAGGAATAACTTCGAAACAGGCCATTGCTTTCATTAGAGTTCACAGATTCATTGAATAATCCTCCTTTCTTAATATTAATGTCTGGTCTTTCTTGTTTATATTTAAATTTCTTCGAGCTACTAGATTTCTTTGTGGACAGTAGTCGTATGATCTGCTGTTTTGTAAAACCTGACGAGCATTCTGTTATTGTCTCATTGACTTTTATATTTGAAATGACAGACATATTGTGACTATTGTGTGTCGTATTTGCAATATCATAGGAACTTATACGACATGAGATTAAGCTTTTCATAAAATCATCTTTAGAGGCTTGATAAAATGGTGTAATTAAAGACTTTGGTTGTGGTTTGAGGAAATTTCCGCTTGTACGTTTTCTTAAATTGAATTTATGTTTGTAGAGATTTAAAGGGGTAAATGTATCAAAGAAAACTTGGTACTGATCCCTGTTCATCTTTAACTCTGACAAGTCAGGCATTGGAGGTATTTCTGGGTAATCCTTTATGGATAACATCTCATCATATATAATTGGTACGGACTGAAAAAAAAAAACAAATTAAATAGTTTTAAGTTTTCAAGTTAGTAATTTTATAACAGAAACTGAACTATAACTAGAATTATAAAGTGCTATAATTCATTCATACATCACAAGTACTATAATTGGCTTAAAATATTATGAATTCTAATTAATGGTAACAACAAAAAAAAATAGTGTAAAATCCTTCAACAGTTACCAAGTTTTATATTGAAACCTTCTCCTCAAAAAGAGGAGAAGAGGCCTTAGCCCAGCAGTGGGACATTCACAGGCTGTTATTACTACTACTATATATTGAAACAAGAATGCATGATTTTTTTTTATTGCATATGAAGGCGGGCAACCATATGGGCCACCTGATGGTTAGTGGTCACCAACGCTCATAGACATTGGCATCGTAAAAGATGTTAACCATCACTTACATTGCCAATGCGCCACTAACATTGGGAACTGAGATGTTATGTCCCTCGTGCCTGTAATTAAACTGGCTCACTCACCCTTCAAACCGGAACACAACAATAGCAAGTACTGCTGTTTTGCGGTAGAATATCTGATGAATGGGTGGTACCTACCCAGACGAGCTTGCACTAAGCCCTACGACCAAGTAAAAAGTTTTGGTGTAAAGTATTTGAATGGAACAATTACCTGCAACTTAGCTTCTGCATTTAAAACTCTTTCAATCAATACTTTTAAGGCATTAACAACTTCTTTGAAATTCTTTTCACCGCCTTCTAAATATTTATTAAAGTTATATATTTCATCACCAATCTCATTATTTTTCAATATGAAACAAATTGATATAAGAAATGCTCTGATTAGATTCGGGAAATTTTGTACGCCATCCTTTTCTAGGTTCCTTAGTATATACTTTTGTTGGCTGTTCACTTGATTTTGTAATTCAGACGTGCATATAGCATCAGTTTTAGGATCATATTCTATCATATAGGAACTTTTTTGTATTTGGCCAGTGTGGCGATGAATTATTGCTTCTGTATTCTGTACTATATATTTACATTTTGTCAAAAATGGTAACACCCTTATATTCCACTCACTTTCAATATTATCTAATTTTTTATCTGTCTCCGAAAGCCAATTTTCAAAGAATTTTGGATGCTCATTTACATTTTTTATTTTTAATAGATCATTTTTAAAGTTTTCATCAATAACATTGTCTTTTACAAAGTTGTCAACCAAATTGTTGATATAACCCTGGGCATTAATAGAGGACAATTTACTTTCCATCTCGGTTATTCTCTTTCTAAATAACGCCGCTGTCTTTTCCATAATCTGTCTCTTACATAAATAATTAGAAAATTTGCTTAACATAATTTTTGTTTCTCTTTCAATACATTCCACAAAACCTTCTTTTTCTTGAGATTTATATTTATCAGTCATAGTGTTATACAATGTTTTTTTACTATCTTTCATCATTTTTGATACAAGCAAACGATTTACCGCCAACTGTGAGAGTTGAAACATAAGCACTGTCACTTTAAAACAACCAGGATTCACTAAATATGAAGACATAACATGTGTTAATAAACCCTTAGAACTATAATCGCTAATAAAAATGGATAGCTCATTTCTGTATGTTCTTTCTGCTTTCGTATCGTAAAGAGGCCATGTTAAAGATGCGTGTACTTGTGAATCAATTATAGAAACCAAATAGTAAGATAAATTATTAAATAAATTCTGTGTAGGTTTATCTAAAGCGTTATCCTTGAATATTAAATGCGATAAATCTGGAAGCATAGGTTGTAGCTTGCTGAGTAATCCAATATTTAAATTTGTTTCCTTTTTCAGCGTCACAACAAGATCTCTTTGCATTAGTATCGTAGCCATTTTGTATGAGTAACTAACACATTTCACTAAATTTGAAAAGTAATATTCAATTAAAACAATATTTTGTTTTCAATCACTTAGTTTTATAAAATGAATTTAAAAATAAATACGCATAAAACTAACAGTCAACATGATAGTAGTGCACTGCTCAATTCAATTTCAAATTTGACAAAGTTTGCCGTTAAAACCACAGATAATCAATAATTTAATTTCGAATTTTATTTATAAATATAAATCATTTGGCACTAGTATTACCCACATTCATACTAAAGTAAACGCAAAAATTAACCTATGTACACGAGTAGGTATATTTAAAATACAAAATAAAATATATTAATATTCTTCAAATCTTAACAATAACGACTCCCATAAGTTCAAAATGCGTTTCATTTAACGCGATAAAATGATAAAAGTGAATTATTATGATACTTCTGTATTTAATATTTATAGTAGTAGAATATAGATAAATAATAAAAGATTAGTAGATGTATAGTTTTCAAGAATATTTTTACTATAAAAAAAAATAGTATTTATATTATAGTGTAGAACGTAACGGTATAACTATAACCTCAAAAAATAACAACGCTTCTGTTTTGCATGGTAGATCAAAACACACGTGTTTACGTTATAATATATAGTAATGTAAAATAATTATATAGACGTTAATTATGGTGAGTTAAAACAATATATTGTGTTTATTAACAATATTATCATAACTATAACTATATTTGATTGAATTTAAATCTGTAAAATTCTTAAAGATGTCTTTTTAAAGAAAGTTCCAAAATTAGATATTATAGCTGCGCTTTAAAAATGAACCACATGTATCCGACGCATCAATTAATCAATAATAGTTGCATTGTTTTTCCTTCTGCATTTCAAATACATTGTTTTTTAACTTACCTTTGATGATATATAGTGCTATGCACAAGTTGATCTATTGCAAGTTATTAAAGTTGACCTGTGATTATAAAATTGTGCTATAACAAAGCAATTTAAAATACCAATTTATCACAATATTGATAATTTTGGATTACAAATTTGCTACATTTTTAGTAGGTAACAAAATCAGAACTTTTATTTAGATCACATGAACACAACTAAAAAACCTCATTCTTTTAGAGTAAGCTTTACGTGCTCTATGAGCACAGTGCAGGCTTTGCCCTGTTTCGTGTAGCTGAGTTTGAAGAATTAGCAGCATTCTTGCCCCAAGTGGAAGAATCAGTGACTGACCTACAAAGGTTCAATTCTGTGGTTACCCTAATCGCATTTCAACCTTTTAAATCTGCAATAACTGCTTTGGAGAATATCAACGCTATTTCAGAAGGTAGGTGGTAACATATTTAAATATGTAGGTAATTTAAAACAATTTTTAAGAGATAAAGTTTAAAATAAATCCTTTTTATTTAGGTGTTCTGCCGGAAGATCTTAATCTCTTTTTGGAGGGTGGTCTACCGAAACGCAAAAAGCGTGGCAAATGCACGCTCGGTGTTTCTGATCCGAAGCTTGGTGCTTCTATAAGTGAAGCATTGGATATACCTTGCTCGCACACCGGTGCTGTACCTGAGGTGCTTAGAGGTGAGTGCAAACCTCTATATACATATATTGTGGTCTGGTCAAGAGATTTAGGAGCGATGTATGAGGGCAAGTATCCTTGATGTATATGCATAATTTTGAGAAGGTTGGTGGAGTAACTAAAACAACAGCTTAACAAAGTAACTTTTGCATTTATAGGATTATATTCTAAGATGGCCCATGCATTATACTTAAAAATAGTTAGTAAGTAATCATAATGCACAAATTGATCTATTGCGAGTTATAAATTACTTGTGGTAGTAAAATTGTGCCATATAATTGCAGAGTTATTGTTCATTTGTCGATTAATATTGATAATTGTATTAAAATTGTTGCTACAAATCAAAGTTTTATGAGTACAAAGTTATAATTGTATTTGACCAAGTTAAAGCTTGCTTCAATTTATGTGTAGTATAATGGGGTTGGTGGATTTTTATTCATATTCGTTATGATATATCTTTTTATTTTTTATTTTTTTTATTGTATAGGATGGCGGACAAGCATATGGGCCACCTGATGGTAAGTAGTCACCAACGCCCATAGACAATGGCATTGTAAGAAATTTTAACCAGCGCTTACATCGCCAATGCGCCACCAACCTTGGGAACTAAGATGTTATGTCCCTTGTGCCTGTAATTACACTGGCTCACTCACCCTTCAAACACAGCAATACAAAGTACTGCTGTTTTGCGGCAGAATATCTGATGAGTGGGTGGTACCTACCCAGACGAGCTTGCACATAGCTCTACCGCCAAGTAATGTTATTTTTTATTTTATACAAATCTTGTTTTGGCCTGTTTTCCAGTGCCTTGCTGGTAGAATATCATATGTGTAATAAGTTTGATGTAAATTTCCAAGATTTTATCAATGGATTGTTATTTTATTTGATATATAAAAAAAAAATTGAAACATTTACAAAACACTACACATCGGTTGTTACTCCTAAAATATTCCTTGAAAGTTTTTCGAAAAAGTTAACCTTTTGTCTTCAGGTATAAGGCATCATTTCGCCTCTCTCATCAAAGGACTAACTCCAAAAGCATGCAGCGTAGCTCAGCTTGGTCTTGGCCACTCATACTCGCGAGCCCGTGTCAAGTTCAATGTGCATCGTGTAGACAACATGATCATTCAATCCATAGCTTTGCTGGACCAGCTGGATAAAGATGTCAATACATTTTCTATGAGAATAAGGTAAATAAAATCATATCAATCAAAATTACCATTAAAATGTGATGTGTATATAATGTACACTGGAGTCAATGTAAATGCAGGGGTAAAAGCATTAAAAAGATTTAGTATAATACTTTATTGTACAGCAAGAAGGAATCACTACGAGTGTTCACCTCACCTTGGTTGAAATTCGATCATAACTTCTATCAACTGCTAGCCTGTATAATAAATAATAAACAATATTTGTTATAGCTTAATATATTGTAATACAAGTAATGTGTATGGTTTTTTTTTTTAGAGAATGGTATTCTTATCATTTCCCAGAGCTTGTCAGTATTGTGCCAGAGAACTATCTCTACTCAAAGTGTGCAGAGTTCATCAAAGATCGTAAAACTCTGTCAGAAGAGTCTGTAGAACCGCTAACTGAAATCCTCGGTGACTCTGAGAAAGCACAGGCTATTATTGATGCGTCGAAAATGTCTATGGGTATGGATATATCACCCGTTGACTTAATTAATATACAAATGTTTGCTGGAAGGGTTGTTGCGTTGAGTAATTACAGGTGAGCTTTGATTTTATATGATTTTGATTATATATTATAAATGTTATGCAGCAACTGTTTAGATGAATACTGATTTCTGTCTTACTACTGTTGATACTGTGATTTTTAAATTACTTCTAACCTAAGATGAAACAATAATATTTTCGAGTCACTATGTAATTTGATTGGAATTGAATATTTCATATAATATACCTTACTGATTTAATCAATAACAAAGTAAAAAGCTTAAAAATTAATTAATAATAAAGAGTAATTTCATATAATTATAGTTTATAATTCTTTATTTTCTTCATATAGAATGGTATATAATAATTGTTGTATGTGTATAATATATGAAATCAATTATGCAAGATCGTTTGCCTATTTTGATAATGTTTTTCAGAGTAATATTTGTGTAATTTGATTTTAGGAAAGCAATAGCAGAATATTTACATGCAAAGATGACCTCTGTGGCTCCAAACCTTACAACACTTATTGGGGATCAGGTGGGAGCTCGTCTCATCTCTAAAGCTGGCTCTCTTACCAGTTTAGCGAAGTACCCAGCTTCCACATTACAGATACTTGGTAAGTTCTAGAATCTACGAGGATTGTTCATATCTCCTAAGTCATAAAAAAGCGAGACAATAGAGAAAAATCAGTTATACAGTGTTTGTGAAAATCCTAAAGTACTTTTATTATAAAAATACATTTTCACAGGTGCGGAAAAAGCTCTGTTCCGAGCTTTGAAGACCCGCTCCAAGACACCTAAGTATGGTCTTCTATATCATTCGACTTTCATCGGACGAGCTGGTCTTAAGAACAAGGGACGTATCAGTCGCTACCTGGCAAACAAGTGCTCTATTGCATCTAGGATTGATTGTTTCTCTGGTAAGACGACTTAGGTATTACTTAATACTAATAAACTTGATGACATTAAAATTAGCCTTTTTTGGTTCCTATTCTCATTCTTCTTCTTTACTTTAATCTTATACCATTTTTGGTTTGACTGCCTTGGTAGTCTAGAAGCTAGTTTATAAGGCTACTGATTCCGAGGTCCTGGCTTCCAGCCCTCAGGAGGTTAGGTCTATAAAAATGTAATATAAACGAAAAAAAAAAAGTTTTAATTAAATTAATTACTTCTGTTTCTGTTAAATATATAATTTGATTATCGTTATATGAAAATATATAATTTGTTTCTTTTAGAAACTCAAACAACCATATACGGTGAGAAACTCCGTCAGCAAGTTGAAGACCGATTAAAGTTCTATGAGACAGGTGACATTCCAATGAAAAATATAGATGTGATGAAACAGGCCATGGAGGAAGTACAACAGCAGGATGCACAGGACACAAAGGACGTAGATGTGACTGATGGACAGGTCACAGATGTGAGCATAAGTAAGAAGAAAAAGAAGAAGAAGGTAAAGAAGGAAGAAGAGGTAGCCATGGATGAAGACTAAAAAGGAATATATAACTATAACATACTTATTTTAAATGTGTGGTTTATTTTAAGATACGAACAGACATTCAGTCTGGGTATAAACATTTATTGTTATATTATATAATTAAATCTTTCTCCAATAACTTTTTGTTTTTGTGATCCTATATTTGAACCAAAATGCAACGTTTTCACAGTAAATCGATTTACTGTACTTATCGATTTTGATGAAATTTGGTAAAAAGCAAGCTTGAACCTCAAGGTCTATGTCCTTACCTTTTATTTAATGCCCAAGAATAACTATTTAGAAAAATGTTATTTACTTTAACTAAAGATATCGATAGTAAGTCTATTGCAACTTTTATACAGCGGTGGATTTACACTAGGGGCAGTCGGGGCAAGTGCCCAGGGCGGCAAATTTTTTAGGGCGGCAAAATTTTGAAAGTGGAGAATTTTTTTTTTAGCCTTATCAAGATTGCTCAATATAATGAATTAATTCTGTTAAATAATAATTTTTGGTTTAATTGATAATTCAAGAAATTCAATTTATTATAATTATAATTTTGGCACGTTTAGTAAAAATTAATAATAAAAACGATTTAATCAATTTATTTCCTTGGAGATTTAAAATAATAATCGATTTTTTTATTTTCTGGAATTAAAGAAATTTAATTAGTATTTTTTTTTGAAAAATTAAAAAAAACGGGATTGTTTTTGCATTTTTTAAAACATAAACTTCAATCAATCAATAAAACGTGTTTGGCTGTGAAAAAAATGATGTAATATAATTATGAGTCACCCTTAGTGCCAAATTTATAATTGTTAGAAAAAAACAAATATTTATGCATGTTTTTAGAATCATCAACATCATCATCATGACAGCCAAAAGACGTCCACTGCTGAACAAAGGCCTCCCCCAAGGTTTTCCATGCCGGTCTTGCGCTGCCTGCATCCAACGGCTTCCCGCGACATTTACGATGTCGTCAGTCCATCTTCTAGGGGGCCTGCCCACGCTGCGTCTTCCGGTTCGTGGTCGCCACTCGAGAACCTTTCTGCCCCAGTGGCCGTCAGTTCTGCGAGCGATGTGCCCCGCCCACTGCCACTTCAATTTAGCAATTCTTCGGGCTATGTCGGTTACTTTGGTTCGCCTGCGGATTTCATCATTTCTGATTCGATCTCGCAGGGAATCTCCGAGCATAGCCCTCTCCATTGCTCTTTGAGTGACCTTGAGCCTTCTTATCAGGCCCATAGTGAGCGACCACGTCTCTGATCCGTAAGTCAACATTGGCAACACTCATTGTTCGAAGACTTTCGACTTCAGACACTGCGGTAATTTGGATGAGAAGATATCGTGTAGCTTCTCGAACGCTGCCCAGCCGAGTTGGATTCGACGATTGACCTCTTTCTCGAAGTTGAACCTACCTAGTTGGCCGCTGACCTAGGTAAACATAACTGTCCACAACTTCGAGTGCAGAATTTCCAACCTTTACTTGAGTGGGTGCAACATGGACGTTCGACATGATTGTCGTCTTGTCCATGATCATTTTTAGACCCACTTGTTGAGATACCCTGCTGAGGTCATCAAGCCGATAGTACCGAGATCTTCCAAGGTCTCAGCCATAATCACGATGTCATCGGCAAATCGAAGATGAGTGATGTACTCGCCGTTGATATGATAACATATAATAAAGTTTCTACAATAAATAAGTTATTTTAGTTTTGAAAAATAAAATATATATAAACTATAAGTTTAAGTCAAATTCCAGTATTGGGGCAGATTTTTTTCCGGTGCCCAGGGGCGGCATTAAGTTTAAGTCCGGCCCTGCTCTTATACCAATTTATGGTTTTTCTAATAAGTGAGTTGTAGCTTCCTATTAGCCAAATCTAATCCCCTTTTTTCCTTTTTATAACAGGATTATGTTGAGGTTGCGTTTTGGAACAGTCTAGCTCTAGATGTACAAGATATGTCTTTACCGTGGCAAGTAGACAATGAACAAACACCTGTTTTGCCCGTGCATTACACAATGGTCATGAAAAAGACTGTCTGGTATCTGGTGCCCCAGGTCTGGAAGTCTGACCTGGAGTACTATGCTGAACTTCTCTAACAATATTTTCTACTGATTTCTCAATCTCAGGCCTGACTTCTAAATATTCAATACTTTACATAAATCCCGAAAAAATCAAATCACAAACATTTTTGAACGTGAAAATTGTGACACTAAATATTGTGAGCATGCATATTTTTATTGATACAATAATGATTATGGGTAAGGCGATATTTTTCTGCCAGATTATGTTGCCTAATTCATTGTCTATGGTCAATAAACTAAACGTATATATGATTATCGGCACACTCATGAGTCATTGGAATAAGTGGACATCGAAAAAAGATCTAGATCTAGTGTCTAATCACACGCACGCATAAATAGCGTGTTTCAGCACGCTTGTATCCTGGGACAATATTCACACACGGCCACCTGATCCCAAACTAAGCAGGGCTTGTACTATGGAAACCAGACAACTGATATACTACATATACTACTTTTCTTTCAGACTCAGGACAAACAGACATGTTCATGCACACAAATGTCTGTCCTGGGTGGGAATCGAACCCACGACCTACGGCGTGTAAGGCAAAATGTCTCACCAAACACACCAATCGGCTCGTCGAATATAATAGCCACTATTCTTATATTTATGTTACGGCAGATTTGATTTATTGAAAATTATTAATAATTGCTGAAATGCATGGAAAAACATTCAAAATAAAATTACACAATCATAAAATCATCTTCGTCTTATAATTTTTATTCAAAAACTTGCTTCGCATTTTATCAACACATTTCTGCCGCGCGCTGCCCAATGCGGGTTGGTTGCCGTAGCTCCATGACATAATATTTTAAACAATAATTAGTCCATCACAACCTTACCTAACCTAAAAATATTTTTGAAATGATGAGATTTGCGTATCGGCAAACTACATAATTAAACTGAATACTATTTTCCCAGCCTACTAAGCCCTACTTTATAAGCAGTTTTTTTCATATTAAAGATAATAAATCAATTTATTTTAATGAACAAATCGTGTCATTTGTAAATTATTGTTCTCAGAGATTATATGTACAAGTACATAAATATATCTATATGTAACCTATTTACAAAAAATAAAGTTCATGTCTTGGAAGTAAAACAAAATACTTCTGTTCAATATTTATTATTATATAACATATTTTTGTTAACAATCAACAACTCTTTATAGCTAAATCGTTGTTACAATTAATTTTAACATTAATATTAACGGAGGCCAATTGCGTAACAAAGAACTTGAGTATATAAGGAATGGCCACCGTCAAGAGGTCTCCCTCCCCGCACAGGCGGCACGAGTCCTTGACGCCCTCCACGTCGCCCACCACGGGGCCCAGCAGCGTCCCGCACTTCGAACACACGATCGCCTAAATACAACAAAATCGTATTATTTATCTCTATTATTATATATTATGTACGTATAATTGTATGTAAATATGTATAATTTAAACATCTTAATCACCGATATATATGCAAAGGACTTATGTATAAAAAAAGATTTAATTTAATTTACATTGTTTCAAAAAGTATGTGTCGTGTCAAAATCAAAATAAATTGTTTTGAAGCGCTATGGAATTACTACTAGTTCGGTGCGTGCTCGTCAGCCCTTTTATGGTTAACGTCAGTAATGGTATCGCGGGTCACCTCGGTCTTGTCGGAGCAGTGGAACAGGCGGTCCTGCAGCACGAAGGCGGCGCCGTGCGACAGCAGCGCGTCGCGCTCCATCTCGCCGAGGCGCACGCCCCCCCCGCGCCGCCGCCCCTTCACCGGCTGCCGCGTCAGCGCGTCCACCGCGCCCGTCGTGCGCACCTGGCGCACACACACACACACACGAGATCAAACAGCGGTTAACATTTCAAAAATCCTCGTTCCAATTGAAGAAGGAGTGAGTACATATAATAATTGTTTTTTTTTTAAATCTGCAATCCAAATACAGTGTAAACTCCAAATAACGTCACTCGATTTAACGACAAACTCCCTAAAGCGTCGAAATCACTCAGCATTGTTTGGTTTAGATTGCCATAAAATGATACACTCTGTATAGCGTTACACCCACTCTAAATAACGACGGAAAAGTACTTTTTAAGTTGCCAAAATTAGTAAAAACTGCGCAGCTGTGTAGGTTTCTTTTTTCGCTTTATTATCCTAGCCCATAATAAACTCGACTGTCGGCACCATATTTGCGGAACTTTTCAAGAAATCCCTCGTTTTGTTTAATATAATATAATAAACACAAAAACATAATCCTTAAAACGCAACGCGGTTACATTTGCGCGCGATTCCGTAGCGCGAAGCATATCCCAATCAGACAAATGAATATTATGATCTTACCTGCCACTTATCGGACACCATGTGCCTGAGCCGTTGGTAGTGAACCAGCCCGCAGAAGATGTCAGCTGTCATCTCCCTGCCGTCGACTCCGCTGTACATTCGCTCGGTTCCGAAGTAGTTGTAACCGCCGGCTTCTAGAAGTCGCCCGAAGTAATTGATCGCTGTGTCTTGCTCGTTGAAACGGAACGGAGTTGCGTCATGAACCTGTATAATATTTAGTTCATTACAAAGTTGCAATATTTTTTTAAAGATGACTATTGGTATTAGTGATGTCATAGGTTGTCAATTTCGGTCACATTACCATTTCTAACGGTAAATAGTTTAATTCGCGATATAATAATACTATCCTGAGACATTACTCACACAAGGCCGTCTGATCCCAAACTAAGCAGAGCTCCTACTATGGAAACCCGACAACTAATATACTACATAATTATACTACTTTTTTATAGCATAACTACTTGTTTTGCAGTAGAATATCTGATGAGTGGGTGGTACCCGCTATCTCATCTCTTACAATGCCAATGTCTATGGGCGTTGGTGACCACGTACCATCCGGCGGCCCATATGCTCGTCCACCTTCCTATGCAATAAAAAAAATGGTTGTCTGTAAAGTCGGTTTACGGACGATAGTTTAACGTGACAACATCATAACAAAAACCACATTAACTTTTCACTGCACTTTATAAACAGTCGACGAAATAGTTCACGTGTAGATGTAAGTTTTGTGCTGCCGCTGTCTTTCGTCTCCTCGGACGCATAGACCAATCGAGTGAAAGAGAGATAGGTGCGGCGCAAGCGTACAATCAGCGTAACGGGACAATGAGCGTAACTGGACAAGGAGTCATCCTTTTTCGTGCATGCAGCCAGCGTTCATCGATTTATTAGACGTTGTCACCTCAAAAATATTTTATATCAAGTTATAAGCAATAATTTTTATATAGATTAGGTACTTACATGTCCGTGTAGACACGCCCCTTTTCCCGCCATACACTCGATCATCATAGCGATCGTCATTCTAGACGGGAAGCCGTGAGGGTTGAACAGGATGTCCGGGATGAGTCCCGACTCCGTGAACGGTAAGTCCTCAGCCGTCCACTTCTGCGAACAGATACCCTTCTGCCCGGCCCGGGAAGCGAACTTGTCACCTACGGTCGGATTACGCTGGAATAAATCAATTAATCGTTTTCAAAACTATCAACGTACAACTAAAACTACTGAGTCTAGAGGATTGAAATGTGGAATATTCATTTATTTTATGACGTAAGCATGTGAAGATGCAATGGAAATTTCATCTCTAGTGGGTGGTAATAAGTGTCAAAATAACAATTCTATCATTAACATATTAACTATAACTTTATTTAAAAAATAAATCAGTGGCTTTCAAAAAACTATTACGCTTTTAACTTCGCTTTCATAACCAGGAAAATAAATTTCGTGTTTTGTAATTTTTTATATACAGCGTGTAACAAAAACCCTGTCCGACCGTCGTAGATGTCGTCGTGTCTCTGCCCTACCTGTATCCGAACCATGACGCAGGCCTTCTTCGGCGCTTTGGACGAGAAGTCCCCGCAGAGCCTCACGCTGTCCACGAACACCTCCTCCTTGCCGTGGTAGCGAGACACCACGAACTGACTCTTCTCGCCGTCCCAGTAGCTGATGACGACAATCGATAATATACCGTATTCCATTACGAATATGGTCAATATTTGTGTACCAGGACTCTGTCTCACCAGTAGAAGGGGTCGTCGGGCTGCACGCGCGCGCCGAGGGCGGGCAGCCCGTCGGCGTCCACGTGCGGCGCCAGCTCGGCGCGCGCGGGGTCGCGGCAGAAGTACGACGACGAGTGCGCCAGCTCCAGGAAGTTGGCCTTGTACACCGAGCCCGCCGCGAAGCCGCGCTCGTACGCTGACTTGTTGATGATCATCGCGTCCTCCATGTCGTAGCCCTGGAACGGCGAGAACGATGTTAACTGAATTCATGAGGACGTAATAATGGTACGAGTCGATAGCGCTCCAGGTTATTCCCTGTAGTACTGTTTGAAGCCTCATTGACTGAAATTGAGCTTACCAGCAAAAAATAGTTATGAGGTATTATCTCGATATATTCTGGGGCAACCTGGAGTTTTGATGTCGGTATGTAGTTATACCTTATATCTGTTATATTTGAAGTCGATTATTTCGAAACTATTGCTTTTTTATTGTATGTAGCCAAAAGGGACTGGTGACTCGACCAATTATAGGATTGAACACGAAGGGGCACATCTCCCATCTCTCTCGCTGGCTATAAGTCGGCGGGGCCGTACCGTGTAGGAGACGACGGCGAGCACGGCGTTGGTGCCGGCGGGGTAGTCGTCGAGGCGCAGGCGGTCGTGGTGCGCGGGCCGGAACAGCGGGGCGGCGCCCGACTGCAGGCGGTACAGCTTGGTCTCCGCCGACACCGCCCACGTGTGGATGGGCGTCCCCATCGTCTGCTTGCCCATCTGGCACTGGTACATGTTGCTGTGGGTACACGAGGCTGGAGTTGCTTTGTGTAATCATCGATCACGATTACTTTTAATTTGATTATAAAGGACGCATTTGGATGCTCGTGTGCTCACTTACTCGACTCACTCACGCACTTTACTCTTTTGATTACTTTCGTTATAACGTAATGGTAATCTATGATTACGTTACACTATAATCGTAATCTTTAATCATAAGTCTGATTACATTTTGCCTGAGTCTGTCTAATAGAGATCATTTACCGGCCTCAAAAGTTTCCACGATTACTATTTAAAAAAAGTTATGTAGCTCTGTCAAAGCTCTTCACAGATGACTTTAGTTAACCTGAGTTAGTTCAGTTATTGCAAGGTACAAACTATTATTAGTTTTGTATAGGTCAGTCTAAATACGAGACATGGTACCCAATAACCACTTCACGGATCGGACAGGGTTTTTGTTACACTGTATATCAAATTTAGGCATTTCGTTGCGTGTCCTACTCACCGAGGCGATTGGTTGCAGTCCGGCATTGGGACCAGCTGCGCCAAGTTGCTCATGAAAGCTGACTTTGAGAGCTCCAAATGTGTTGTTTTACCTTACACAAATGAAAAGCTTGAAATAAAATTTGGACAACCATCACCAAAAAGTATTTATTAAAAGTATACATTTCATCGTCAGAGGTCTGAGGAGAAATGTCACGAGGAAATATCTACGTCAGCAATAACTTCGAATGATACGACTTTACAACAGTATCCATTTTGAAGAATGTTGTTACTAACTACTCCACTAAAATTCGTTTGTTTTTAATAGTGAAGAACTCAAAAGTCAGCTTATTTCACCTATCAATGTAGGCAGAAAAAGTTTGGGAACCTCTGCACTATACTAACCTTTTATAATTTCATTCTGAGTGACGGCGATGTCCAAATACAGCTGTTCCATTGTGCCGATGAGCTCCAGCTGTCCCGTGGACAAGTTGATGACCGGTCGCATCATGCGAGCCTCCGTCGTGAAGAGGAATACGCCCGCGTACTGTGCGCAGATCTGTTCCAACAGTAATAAGAACAATTGAAACTTTAAAAAAAAAATCAGAGGAATCATTATTAACTGTTAGGAGTCTATTCATTATATAAATGATTTTTTCATATTTTTTCTATAAATTTGTAATGTGTACTTTGTTTTTATTTTATTTTTAGTTCTCGAATTTATTTATATTTATTTTTAATAATGATATTTTAAGATAAAATGTTTAAATAATTGTTTTTGGGAACTAAATCGTCGAGATTAAATAAACTATATACTAAAAATTAAAAATTAGGAATTTGAGTAAGTGTAAAAATTTTAATTTGAAATATATATGTAGTTGGTATGTAATAAGTACACACATAGCCAATGTGTAAATAACAATTTAACTGCACCTGTTTTTTGGGTATCAAGACAATTTCAGTCGATATTGGCACTTCTTCACCCTTGACCTTCAACGTACGTAGATAAGCGGCACTCCTTTGAGCGGTGTCCTCGGGCAGATAGCCTACCAGCCTCCCGTCTATGAAGACTGGGTACTTGTACACGTCATGGGACAGTGGAGTGTTGGCCACGGAGCTGATTGGTTCCATTCCTGGAGTGAAAAGTTAAAGTAAAACAACAGCTTGTAAATTGAAGTGTATATATGTACGTATATATCATAGTTGTGACTAAACAGTTAAAAATATTATTTAGTACCCATGGTTTGATATATCATATCCTAAACAGTACACTGATACGTACCACATTTCTCCAGGACGAACGGTAAGTTGGGTAGATGCTTGGGGTCAGGATGCTGGGTGACCTGGAAGCAAAACAGACGACGTCAAACATCGGTCTTTCGAGCCGGAGTTCAAACATTGGTCCTTCGAGCCGGAGTGCAGACACCGGTCCTTCGAGCCGGAGTAAGTGTGTTGCGTACCTGCGCGGCGGCGGTGAGGTGGTTGAGCAGGCCGCAGGGGGTGTGTGTGTGTGTGTGTGTGTGTACCTGCGCGGCGGCGGTGAGGTGGTTGAGCAGGCCGCAGGGGGTGTGTGTGTGTGTGTACCTGCGCGGCGGCGGTGAGGTGGTTGAGCAGGCCGCAGGGGGGGTGTGTGTGTGTACCTGCGCGGCGGCGGTGAGGTGGTTGAGCAGGCCGCAGGGGGGGTGTGTGTGTGTACCTGCGCGGCGGCGGTGAGGTGGTTGAGCAGGCCGCAGGGGGGGTGTGTGTGTGTACCTGCGCGGCGGCGGTGAGGTGGTTGAGCAGGCCGCAGGGGGGGTGTGTGTGTGTACCTGCGCGGCGGCGGTGAGGTGGTTGAGCAGGCCGCAGGGGGTGTGTGTGTGTGTGTACCTGCGCGGCGGCGGTGAGGTGGTTGAGCAGGCCGCAGGGGGTGTGTGTGTGTGTGTGTACCTGCGCGGCGGCGGTGAGGTGGTTGAGCAGGCCGCAGGGGGGGTGTGTGTGTGTACCTGCGCGGCGGCGGTGAGGTGGTTGAGCAGGCCGCAGGGGGTGTGTGTGTGTGTGTGTACCTGCGCGGCGGCGGTGAGGTGGTTGAGCAGGCCGCAGGGGGTGTGTGTGTGTACCTGCGCGGCGGCGGTGAGGTAGTTGAGCAGGCCACAGGGGGTGTGTGTGTGTGTGTGTACCTGCGCGGCGGCGGTGAGGTGGTTGAGCAGGCCGCAGGGGGTGTGTGTGTGTGTACCTGCGCGGCGGCGGTGAGGTGGTTGAGCAGGCCGCAGGGGGTGTGTGTGTGTGTGTGTACCTGCGCGGCGGCGGTGAGGTGGTTGAGCAGGCCGCAGGGGGTGTGTGTGTGTACCTGCGCGGCGGCGGTGAGGTGGTTGAGCAGGCCGCAGGGGGTGTGTGTGTGTGTGTACCTGCGCGGCGGCGGTGAGGTGGTTGAGCAGGCCGCAGGGGGTGTGTGTGTGTGTACCTGCGCGGCGGCGGTGAGGTGGTTGAGCAGGCCGCAGGGGGTGTGTGTGTGTGTGTACCTGCGCGGCGGCGGTGAGGTGGTTGAGCAGGCCGCAGGGGGTGTGTGTGTGTGTGTGTACCTGCGCGGCGGCGGTGAGGTGGTTGAGCAGGCTGCAGGGGGTGTGTGTGTGTGTACCTGCGCGGCGGCGGTGAGGTGGTTGAGCAGGCCGCAGGGTGTGTGTGTGTGTGTACCTGCGCGGCGGCGGTGAGGTGGTTGAGCAGGCCGCAGGGGGGGTGTGTGTGTGTACCTGCGCGGCGGCGGTGAGGTGGTTGAGCAGGCCGCAGGGGGTGTGTGTGTGTGTGTGTACCTGCGCGGCGGCGGTGAGGTGGTTGAGCAGGCCGCAGGGGGTGTGTGTGTGTACCTGCGCGGCGGCGGTGAGGTAGTTGAGCAGGCCACAGGGGGTGTGTGTGTGTGTGTGTACCTGCGCGGCGGCGGTGAGGTGGTTGAGCAGGCCGCAGGGGGTGTGTGTGTGTGTACCTGCGCGGCGGCGGTGAGGTGGTTGAGCAGGCCGCAGGGGGTGTGTGTGTGTGTGTGTACCTGCGCGGCGGCGGTGAGGTGGTTGAGCAGGCCGCAGGGGGTGTGTGTGTGTACCTGCGCGGCGGCGGTGAGGTGGTTGAGCAGGCCGCAGGGGGTGTGTGTGTGTGTGTACCTGCGCGGCGGCGGTGAGGTGGTTGAGCAGGCCGCAGGGGGTGTGTGTGTGTGTACCTGCGCGGCGGCGGTGAGGTGGTTGAGCAGGCCGCAGGGGGTGTGTGTGTGTGTGTACCTGCGCGGCGGCGGTGAGGTGGTTGAGCAGGCCGCAGGGGGTGTGTGTGTGTGTGTGTACCTGCGCGGCGGCGGTGAGGTGGTTGAGCAGGCTGCAGGGGGTGTGTGTGTGTGTACCTGCGCGGCGGCGGTGAGGTGGTTGAGCAGGCCGCAGGGGGTGTGTGTGTGTGTACCTGCGCGGCGGCGGTGAGGTGGTTGAGCAGGCCGCAGGGGGTGTGTGTGTGTGTGTACCTGCGCGGCGGCGGTGAGGTGGTTGAGCAGGCTGCAGGGGGTGTGTGTGTGTGTACCTGCGCGGCGGCGGTGAGGTGGTTGAGCAGGCCGCAGGGGGTGTGTGTGTGTGTACCTGCGCGGCGGCGGTGAGGTGGTTGAGCAGGCCGCAGGGGGTGTGTGTGTGTGTGTACCTGCGCGGCGGCGGTGAGGTGGTTGAGCAGGCCGCAGGGGGTGTGTGTGTGTGTACCTGCGCGGCGGCGGTGAGGTGGTTGAGCAGGCCGCAGGGGGTGTGTGTGTGTGTGTACCTGCGCGGCGGCGGTGAGGTGGTTGAGCAGGCCGCAGGGGGTGTGTGTGTGTGTGTGTACCTGCGCGGCGGCGGTGAGGTGGTTGAGCAGGCCGCAGGGGGTGTGTGTGTGTGTGTACCTGCGCGGCGGCGGTGAGGTGGTTGAGCAGGCCGCAGGGGGTGTGTGTGTGTGTACCTGCGCGGCGGCGGTGAGGTGGTTGAGCAGGCCGCAGGGGGTGTGTGTGTGTGTGTACCTGCGCGGCGGCGGTGAGGTGGTTGAGCAGGCCGCAGGGGGTGTGTGTGTGTGTACCTGCGCGGCGGCGGTGAGGTGGTTGAGCAGGCCGCAGGGGGTGTGTGTGTGTGTGTACCTGCGCGGCGGCGGTGAGGTGGTTGAGCAGGCCGCAGGGGGTGTGTGTGTGTGTGTACCTGCGCGGCGGCGGTGAGGTGGTTGAGCAGGCCGCAGGGGGTGTGTGTGTGTGTACCTGCGCGGCGGCGGTGAGGTGGTTGAGCAGGCCGCAGGGGGTGTGTGTGTGTGTGTACCTGCGCGGCGGCGGTGAGGTGGTTGAGCAGGCCGCAGGGGGTGTGTGTGTGTGTGTGTACCTGCGCGGCGGCGGTGAGGTGGTTGAGCAGGCTGCAGGGGGTGTGTGTGTGTGTACCTGCGCGGCGGCGGTGAGGTGGTTGAGCAGGCCGCAGGGGGTGTGTGTGTGTGTACCTGCGCGGCGGCGGTGAGGTGGTTGAGCAGGCCGCAGGGGGTGTGTGTGTGTGTGTACCTGCGCGGCGGCGGTGAGGTGGTTGAGCAGGCTGCAGGGGGTGTGTGTGTGTGTACCTGCGCGGCGGCGGTGAGGTGGTTGAGCAGGCCGCAGGGGGTGTGTGTGTGTGTACCTGCGCGGCGGCGGTGAGGTGGTTGAGCAGGCCGCAGGGGGTGTGTGTGTGTGTGTACCTGCGCGGCGGCGGTGAGGTGGTTGAGCAGGCCGCAGGGGGTGTGTGTGTGTGTACCTGCGCGGCGGCGGTGAGGTGGTTGAGCAGGCCGCAGGGGGTGTGTGTGTGTGTGTACCTGCGCGGCGGCGGTGAGGTGGTTGAGCAGGCCGCAGGGGGTGTGTGTGTGTGTGTGTACCTGCGCGGCGGCGGTGAGGTGGTTGAGCAGGCCGCAGGGGGTGTGTGTGTGTGTGTACCTGCGCGGCGGCGGTGAGGTGGTTGAGCAGGCCGCAGGGGGTGTGTGTGTGTGTACCTGCGCGGCGGCGGTGAGGTGGTTGAGCAGGCCGCAGGGGGTGTGTGTGTGTGTGTACCTGCGCGGCGGCGGTGAGGTGGTTGAGCAGGCCGCAGGGGGTGTGTGTGTGTGTACCTGCGCGGCGGCGGTGAGGTGGTTGAGCAGGCCGCAGGGGGTGTGTGTGTGTGTGTACCTGCGCGGCGGCGGTGAGGTGGTTGAGCAGGCCGCAGGGGGTGTGTGTGTGTGTGTGTACCTGCGCGGCGGCGGTGAGGTGGTTGAGCAGGCTGCAGGGGGTGTGTGTGTGTGTACCTGCGCGGCGGCGGTGAGGTGGTTGAGCAGGCCGCAGGGGGTGTGTGTGTGTGTACCTGCGCGGCGGCGGTGAGGTGGTTGAGCAGGCCGCAGGGGGTGTGTGTGTGTGTGTACCTGCGCGGCGGCGGTGAGGTGGTTGAGCAGGCCGCAGGGGGTGTGTGTGTGTGTACCTGCGCGGCGGCGGTGAGGTGGTTGAGCAGGCCGCAGGGGGTGTGTGTGTGTGTGTACCTGCGCGGCGGCGGTGAGGTGGTTGAGCAGGCCGCAGGGGGTGTGTGTGTGTGTACCTGCGCGGCGGCGGTGAGGTGGTTGAGCAGGCCGCAGGGGGTGTGTGTGTGTGTGTACCTGCGCGGCGGCGGTGAGGTGGTTGAGCAGGCCGCAGGGGGTGTGTGTGTGTGTGTGTGTACCTGCGCGGCGGCGGTGAGGTGGTTGAGCAGGCCGCAGGGGGTGTGTGTGTGTGTGTGTACCTGCGCGGCGGCGGTGAGGTGGTTGAGCAGGCCGCAGGGGGTGTGTGTGTGTGTACCTGCGCGGCGGCGGTGAGGTGGTTGAGCAGGCCGCAGGGGGTGTGTGTGTGTGTACCTGCGCGGCGGCGGTGAGGTGGTTGAGCAGGCCGCAGGGGGTGTGTGTGTGTGTACCTGCGCGGCGGCGGTGAGGTGGTTGAGCAGGCCGCAGGGCGCGCCGTCGGGTGTGTGTGTGTGTGTGTGTACCTGCGCGGCGGCGGTGAGGTGGTTGAGCAGGCCGCAGGGCGCGCCGTCGGGTGTGTGTGTGTGTGTGTGTACCTGCGCGGCGGCGGTGAGGTGGTTGAGCAGGCCGCAGGGCGCGCCGTCGGGTGTGTGTGTGTGTGTGTGTACCTGCGCGGCGGCGGTGAGGTGGTTGAGCAGGCCGCAGGGCGCGCCGTCGGGTGTGTGTGTGTGTGTGTGTACCTGCGCGGCGGCGGTGAGGTGGTTGAGCAGGCCGCAGGGGGTGTGTGTGTGTGTGTACCTGCGCGGCGGCGGTGAGGTGGTTGAGCAGGCCGCAGGGGGTGTGTGTGTGTGTACCTGCGCGGCGGCGGTGAGGTGGTTGAGCAGGCCGCAGGGGGTGTGTGTGTGTGTGTACCTGCGCGGCGGCGGTGAGGTGGTTGAGCAGGCCGCAGGGGGTGTGTGTGTGTGTGTGTACCTGCGCGGCGGCGGTGAGGTGGTTGAGCAGGCTGCAGGGGGTGTGTGTGTGTGTACCTGCGCGGCGGCGGTGAGGTGGTTGAGCAGGCCGCAGGGGGTGTGTGTGTGTGTACCTGCGCGGCGGCGGTGAGGTGGTTGAGCAGGCCGCAGGGGGTGTGTGTGTGTGTGTACCTGCGCGGCGGCGGTGAGGTGGTTGAGCAGGCCGCAGGGGGTGTGTGTGTGTGTACCTGCGCGGCGGCGGTGAGGTGGTTGAGCAGGCCGCAGGGGGTGTGTGTGTGTGTGTACCTGCGCGGCGGCGGTGAGGTGGTTGAGCAGGCCGCAGGGGGTGTGTGTGTGTGTACCTGCGCGGCGGCGGTGAGGTGGTTGAGCAGGCCGCAGGGGGTGTGTGTGTGTGTGTACCTGCGCGGCGGCGGTGAGGTGGTTGAGCAGGCCGCAGGGGGTGTGTGTGTGTGTGTGTGTACCTGCGCGGCGGCGGTGAGGTGGTTGAGCAGGCCGCAGGGGGTGTGTGTGTGTGTGTGTACCTGCGCGGCGGCGGTGAGGTGGTTGAGCAGGCCGCAGGGGGTGTGTGTGTGTGTACCTGCGCGGCGGCGGTGAGGTGGTTGAGCAGGCCGCAGGGGGTGTGTGTGTGTGTACCTGCGCGGCGGCGGTGAGGTGGTTGAGCAGGCCGCAGGGGGTGTGTGTGTGTGTACCTGCGCGGCGGCGGTGAGGTGGTTGAGCAGGCCGCAGGGCGCGCCGTCGGGTGTGTGTGTGTGTGTGTGTACCTGCGCGGCGGCGGTGAGGTGGTTGAGCAGGCCGCAGGGCGCGCCGTCGGGTGTGTGTGTGTGTGTGTGTACCTGCGCGGCGGCGGTGAGGTGGTTGAGCAGGCCGCAGGGCGCGCCGTCGGGTGTGTGTGTGTGTGTGTGTACCTGCGCGGCGGCGGTGAGGTGGTTGAGCAGGCCGCAGGGCGCGCCGTCGGGTGTGTGTGTGTGTGTGTGTACCTGCGCGGCGGCGGTGAGGTGGTTGAGCAGGCCGCAGGGCGCGCCGTCGGGTGTGTGTGTGTGTGTGTGTACCTGCGCGGCGGCGGTGAGGTGGTTGAGCAGGCCGCAGGGCGCGCCGTCGGGTGTGTGTGTGTGTGTGTACCTGCGCGGCGGCGGTGAGGTGGTTGAGCAGGCCGCAGGGCGCGCCGTCGGGTGTGTGCACGGGGCACACGAAGCCCCACGCGTCCGGCAGCAGCTGGCGCGCCTCCGTCGTGCGCATCTCCATGAAGAACGAGCCGCGGTGAATGGCCCTGCGCCGCAACAGGGTTAGCGTCACATAGGAAGAGAGTTTGGACCAAAAAGCTCCAGCACGAAGTTGGGGAATATATATTGGAAAAAATGCGACACATGCAAAATTTTTCACGATTAATTTACCGCCGGATAAGATATGTATGAATTATATGATATTGTATACAATATGTAATAAAAACCCTGTCTGATCCGTGAAATGGTTATTAGGTATCGTGAGTCGGTTCTATTTAAGCAATAACTTTTATAATAACTAAGCAAAAAATATACACTGTAAAAAAATATTAAAATAAATGTCGAAAATGGCTCATGGCAACACAGGCGCGGGCAACAGCTCTCGAAAGATCTTACCCGACTGAGATACGCCCTCCGTCAATGTGTTTACCATCAACAGTGTTGTTAAACGCAATTGATAATTTTTTATGCGACCTTTTTTGCTTAGTATTTTAAGAATTATTACATAAATAGAACCAACTTAGGATACCTAATAACCACTTCAAGGATCAGACAGGGTTTTTGATACACACTGTATATGGAAACCAGTACATACATTTATGAATTATTATAAAATAATAAATTCTTTTTACAACAACTCAAACAGCCAAAAGAATGGTAGATAAAAATCGACATACTTGAAATGTGACATGTATCGCATCCTATTGATGTTCTCGGCGACGATGGTCAGCCCCTTGTACTGCGCGAGGTTCACGTTGGTGGACGGGGCGTTACCGGTCGCCAGGAACGTCTCCATTTTTTGTTCCAAGTTACCCGCCATGCGAATCAATTGCTGCAACTCTTTCTGTAAACAAACTTAATACATGTACCCATTGGCAATTACCTTTTCCCACGGTGTTGCCCGTACTGTTGGTGTATATAATATATATATACTTCTCTAATGACTTAGTTTCGTCTAATGACTTAGTTTTACTTTTGATAGACTAAGTTAAGCACCTGAGCAAACTACGACATATATTTTATAAAACACCGATAGACAGGCAACCTTACGACATTTTAAATTTTAAACAGTAGTAAGATAAAAATGTTACCGAGGTCAGAACAAATTTCTTAGCGGTTTTGGCTCGCTTCAGAATATTCGCTTTGATGATATACAATAGAGTTTGCAGCCGTTCCTTCAACACTTGCAAGTAGAGATGGCCGCCGACCTGCAGCTCTTGAACCATTACAGCATCAGCACCTTCCACCTATGTTACGAAAGAAAACACTTTATTATTTCCATCTACCGACAACGGCTTATCAATTATTATTTTGTATTTTAAGTGTATGTGAGCCAGAGTAACTACAGGATCAGAGAAGAACAGAGTACCAAGGACATAACATCTTAGTTTCCAAGGACACTGGCGCATTGGTGATTGCTTAATATTTCTTATAGCGCATGTCAATGGGCTGCGGTGAACACTCACCACCAGATGGCCCATCTGACCGTCCGCCTAGGTAGGCAGACACAAGGGATATAACATCTCAGTTCCCAAGGTTGGTGGCATTGGCGATGCAAGTAATGATTATTATTTCTTAAATCGCCAATTGCTAAGAGCGATGGTGGCCACTGA
Source organism: Nymphalis c-album (assembly GCA_963151315.1). Classification (NCBI taxonomy): domain Eukaryota; kingdom Metazoa; phylum Arthropoda; class Insecta; order Lepidoptera; family Nymphalidae; genus Nymphalis; species Nymphalis c-album. The sequence goes on from OY720609.1 coordinate 7,511,425, forward strand.
TCACCAGATGTCCCATTTACTCGTCCGCCTGATTATAATAAAAAAAAACAAAAGCATTGATTTTCGTAGCAATGGTAAATGGTTCATTTTAAGCTCACCTTACATTTATTCTGAACGACATCATACAGCTTTTGCGCCATAAACACAAGAGCATGGAACTTATCGATCTTCCCATTAAGATGGATCATCACGCAGCGAGTGAGGAGGAAGTCAGCAGCGTCCTCGTCCGTTGCCCATGGGGGAAGTTCACTCAGTCGAGGCCGAAACATGCGACCGAGGTACGATTTACATTCCTCTTGTGTGTGAAGACTCTGCTCGTGAAGTTCACGGAGCATATTCTGTATGCAACTGTTCATGGGAGAAAGAATTTTTAAATATAAGACATGATCAAGCTTTTAAATATAATAGTCGATGGTAGCTTCACTTTTAATTCAATACTGACATGACAATGTCAAAAGTGCCTTTATGAGCCCATTTGAAAATGGAATTATTTAATCTAACCCTGCAAGATGTCATTTATGTAAAGTCTTAGCTCGTCTGGGTAGGTACCACCCAATCATCAGATATTCTGCCGCAAAACAGCAGTACTTTGTATTGCTGTGTTCCAGTTTGAAGGGTGAGTGAGCCAGTGTAATTACAGGCACAAGGGACATAACATCTTAGTTCCCAAGGTTGATGGCGCATTGGCGATGTAAGCGATGGTTAACATTTCTTACAATGCCACTGTCTATGGACGTTGGTGACCACTTACCATCAGGTGGCCCATATGCTTGTCCGCCTTCCTATACAATAAAAACGAAAAGTCTGTTATGTAACAAACATTACAAATAATATAATATTCTACCCCCAAAACCCTTTTCACTATTCTTACAGTGCCAGTGTTTCGGGGTATCAGGTGACCAATTTGCGTATGCGCATATCAATTTCATAAAAAATATATTCAAATAACTTACTTAACATAATATAAGTCATTCTTCTTCCCATGTAGCAATAGTCTGTATATGTAATGATCCGGCCAGTCCACGAGACTCTTCATGATCAAGACTAACGGAGCGTAGTACATCACTTTGCGGTGAGAGAACATTAGCTTACAAGTACCATTTTGGAGAAAGTGAAGTACGTTATTCTGTAAAAAGAATATTCATCAATTATAACTATTACTTTTTTTTATTGTAGATATATAAGTAATATAATTTAAAGTGTTTCCAGTATCAGATTATTCATAAAATCAACAACACTTCACGACAATAATAGGCTAGTATAGTGTGAAACACCATAATAAGCATTTACAAAAATACAAATAATTGAAAACCACTAAAATATAAATAAACCACACTAAAATAATGCTAAAATTAAACTCAAGTTAAATTAATGAAAGTAAGAAAGAAATAACAAACATTTTATTTTTAAAAGATCTTACACAAAACTCAATGTATTGGTTTTAGTATATGTAATGTAATAGTATACACTATACTACAAACAAACAGACCAAGACCACTGCATTTAGCACTGTCCTTATCAATTTACAAACTTTTAGAATTATATAACTATTAAAAATATATTTCTTTTGTTTTAAATTATGACTACATTTCAACATACAACCTTTTTCAGCTGGAATATCTTTAAATCATAATGATTACTATAATAATTATTATCAATATTTTCTAAGTAACTTACGGTGCTAGTGAGATCAGGCTTTACACAGCGCACTAGGATTCCAAACTCGGAGAATAAATTTCCTCTCATCTTCCAGCCTGAACGTTTAATAGCGACGGGATAGTTGCGGCGCGTCACAAGTAACATACGAGCTAAGCGTTCGTGACCCTAAAAAAATGCAATATTTTTTTACACAGTATCTTTTGTATACTTTATTTTTTTTATAATAGATCCAATTCAATGTTTATGTATTTATTATCAAAATTATTAAAACAATAGCTTCATTGAAAATAAAGTAATAAAAGAGTAAATAATTTTCATGAATGTAAAAAATATCCAAGTAATCTTTTACAAAAAAATAATTGCATACTTTGTATTGCTCTAGTGTATTTTTGACTGATTTATAAAAAGATTCAGCTTCTCAAATTTCATTTCTTCTATGCAGATAATTTTTTTGGTGGATGGGCATATGGGCCACCAGATGGTAAATGGTCTGCACCACCCAATAGTCATTAGTGTTGTAAGAAATATTTACCCTTAATTACAAGCCCTATAAACTTAATATATTATTTATTTATTTGGATTCCCAACAGTTGTACATAAAATACATCCAGAACACGCTTTACATTAAATTAAAACTAACTACTTATGTAAAACCAATTACAGGAGAACACAAGAGTTATAAAAATAAATTATACAAATCACATTTATAATCACTCACTTCGATTCACTTCAATTCACTAATCACTGTATACCAGATTATATAATTACCTTGATGACAAAATATCCACCCCATTCATCAGCATGTTCATTGTGTTTTATAAGTTCCTCAGGTGATAAGTCTGCCAAGTGACATACCTTTGACTATAAGAATAAAAACAAAAAAATAAATAAAAAAGAAATGACTATACATTGAATATGAATACATTGTTTTAGACTCGAAGAAAATTATAACATTATAAAATTGAATATGTTACCTTTAACATTATAGGCAGACTTCCTAGTGATTTATCAATAGACATAGATTTCCCATCAATATCAAAAGTTAATCTTATCTTAAAATCACCCTTATAAGTAGCAGCCCTTTGTCTGCATTCCGTAGGAAGTACTCTCTGATTTTTCACGCCCACAGCTTCCATGGGAACACTCGGCTTAGCAAATGCGGCCTCGTCTATAGTGATTTTAATTTTTTCTCCACTCGGCATCTCAAATTCGGCCGGAATTAAATCTGCTATAGCAGCCTTAAGACCATCATGTATCATGTAGTTGAAAGAGTCTATATGAGGCGTCCCTAGGCATTGTAGATGCTGCAACAGTAAAATAATATTCATTATAACTATTCATACTTTTTTCTTAACACTAACTATGTGCACTAATAGCTCGGAAATCAAACAAAAACAATACTTACAGGGTTAGGTGTTTTAGGAGGCTTACTGTAGTTAGGATTACTTGTATAAGCTAGAGACGGTTTCTGTAATATCTTTTTCGGTTCCATTATTTTTTAAGGGACTTACATTTAGTAAAAATATTTATTTATTGCAAATAAACGCGACAAAAACACGTGCAGATATAACTTGACAGCAACAGCCACTTGACAGTAAATAATTTGACATTGACATCAAAATAGACAGTTTAAAAATTCACATTAGTGAATTAATCAATAAAGGTTATTTAAGCAGTATAATAAAAAAGTTGTTATAAGATTATGCTTTGATTTAAATTCAATAATCTTAAATTTTTATACAATTACAGTGTTTACCTATATAAATAATATAAAAAGGTAATTAATAGAAGTTAATAAAAATTAGCAAAGTTGTTTATAAGTACAATGTGTTTTAATACATTTAGGCGTTATCATAAAATATTTTTATATTTTTTTTTGGTCTGGAAATGTTTAATTTCCCCGGTTAACAGTATTCTTTAAATAAATCATACGACATACGTATTGATTTCTAGTGCAATCCGTTTATACACTTGGATTTTTGCATGACAACTTCCAAATGCCGAAATGAATAGAAAGAGTATATTTAAATTATTCCTTAATCAAATATGTATAGTGTCACTTACATGTCTCAACATTGTTTTAAAATGATTGTAGTCTCTGAGGGTTTAAGGACAAATTCAATGTCAATTGAACGTTCCTATTTCCCATGGGAAAAAGATTGCATAAATACAATTTATAGTTTCAAAATATATTTGAAAAAATAAAACAATTAAAATCATTGTTTTACAAGTACCTTCTCTGTTTTTTAGTATTTTATATTTAGAAAAAAAAAACTATTTATATTATCTATACCTACCGTTAGTTTCCTTAGCTATTCAACTGATTAATAAAATGCATAATAATGCATTTTATAATTAGATAAGACAGTTGAATTTCGTCGTTCGGCAACATTTTTTATCGCTAAGGTCAGAAGAGGTCATTGTTATTTCAGTAGCAACGCTTTGGTTGGTGTTAAAGCGTAACACGTGAATTATTAAAAATGTGTTTAAGGTTACATTTGTTACGTACGGTGAGGATATTACGAATTAAACACTTAACTGATCTGATCTATGTAAATAAAAACTGCGGAAGGACACTATATTTAGTCTCTCTTTTATGGTATAGGTAGGCGGACGAGAATATGGGCCACCTGATGGTAAGTGGTCACCATCGCCCATAGACATTAGCATTGTAAGAGATGTTAACCATCGTTTACATCGTCAATGCGCCACCAACCTTGGGAACTAAGATGTTATGTCCCTTGTTCCTGTAATTACTCTGGCTCACTCACCCTTCAAACCGGAACACAACAATACCAAGTACTGCTGTTTTGCGGTAGAATATCTGATGACTGCGTGGTATCTACCCAGACGAGCTTGCACAAAGCTCTACCACCGAGTAAAATATACTTAGTATACCTAATATTAGAAAATGTTAGGATTGTTTGTTGCGCTTTCACATCTTAAATACTTAACATGTAGTATGCACGTCTTCAAGTACAGACAGGCATAACTTGGTAGTTTCCAAAGTGGCATAATGACAAATTAAGTTCGTAATGACATACATACCTAATTAAAAAATTATAATACCTTAATTTTATTTAAGTAACAGTGTAAGGAAACAATATTAGTTATTATCTCTTGAGACACTTAGATAATAGTCCCCAAGGTATGATCATTTCCTGACTTTGTCTACCAAAACGGAACGGTGCGGTATGCGCCTGACTAGTTTTCATAACTTATAACAATTTGATTAATTGTAAAATAAAAAGTTTAAATATTCCCCGACACATAAATGACCACAGAATTTTTTATAAATAATAAGTTTGTTGGTCATCTTAGTTTATTTATTTATTTGTTTATTTAAGGATCTCCAACAAAAGATACACACTTACAAGTACATTGAATTGAATAATATTATAAAACATGTGTGCTCCTTCAATTACAGGAGACCACATCAAGCACATAAAGCAATGACTAAACAGAATGTGGTAATCAATAAATTAACTTAGGAACTATAAAAAGCTAAACAATGGTAATGAATACTATGTTATGTAAATGTGAATTAAAAGAATAAGTACATATTAGAAAACAAATTATAAAGTTAGTACGTACGTACTACGTACAAATACGTACGTAGTTGTAAACAAATAACTATAGCTGTTACAATTAATTGATTTTATCTGATCAATTTGAATTCTACATAATGTAAAACAAAATAACTTTTTTTTTTCTGGCGTGCATTCACGCTATTTGTGCGCAAAATATTCTGCCAATGTCACGTAAAAAATAACTTTTAAGAAGATAATATTAATAGTCTATCAAAAATTGTTGTTACTCTTATAACTGTCATTGTTATTTTTGTTTATTGTGACGTAACATTTTGAATTAATAGACCTTACATATATTGGTAGTAACGTAAGTTAAAAATATTTGTACAACTAGTGTTCGCCCGCGGCTTCGTCCTCATGTTAATTAAGGGGGAGATCGGTGTTGTGGGAGGGATTGTTATATAAAAAGTAGCCTATGGCCTTCCTCAGGGTTCAAGCTTGCGTCATAGCGAATCTCATCAAAATCGGTTCAGTGTTTTACTGCATCTTCTATCGCATATACCACGGGGAGTATTCTGAGGAGTATTTTGTTTAGTCCCAGGCGCTGAATTTCACCACCGGACAAAGCGCCAGAACTCCATCATCATCCAAAATTCTAAACTCACCACCTCGATGTCTGGAAATACACAACAGCGCGATTCTTAAGGCATTTTCTGTCTCGCACAATCACTCTGTGGGACCACCTCTCGCCGGCGACTTTTCCGAACTGATATGATATCAAAACCTTCAAGAAGAGAGCGTACTCATTTCTCAAAGGCCTACAAGTCCATGTTGGAGGTGTCCATTGGCGGTAGTAGTCATTTTCCATCAGGTGAGCCTTCTGCTCGTTTGCCCCTTCTTTCATAAGAAAGGGCTTAGCCGTGAAAGCGTAACAGACAAACAGCCCTTCGCATTTGTAATATTAGTATAGATTGTTTGGTATTTATAATACATTACTGACTATATTTAGACCGCCCTTCTAAGACTGACTACACAAAATCAATCTTATTTTATTCGATTAAACAATTACGATACAACAGCTCGCAGCGTATTAACAAACGCTTGTATGGCTTAAATTAAATATTTTAAAGTGCGTATCTAATATTAGATTGTAAACATGTATTAAATACAAAATTACGTCATATTTTATCACGCTATGACAGTTTTCGTTAAAACTACACACGTTATCTGGAAGATCGATTTTTTGTAATCACGCAGTTATACTGGCTGGTAAACGTTTGTAATCGCGTGCTTTTAGACGATAAATAAAATAAGTGAGTGTTGGTTGATTGTTTTATTGCTCTCGATGCTTTAAATGTAGTGTTTGATAAATCTCGTCGCGTTTATTAAGCATAGTGCACTTGTACTGTGTTTCAATACCTAGGTACTTTAAATATATATATATATATATATATCTAGGATTATAACTATAGGTTACAGGACAGCTTTTTCCGTAAACAGATTTGTTATTGCGTTAATCTGGAACAAAAACAACAAAATGTTTGTAGGAACAACTACAAATTATTTTGGTCACCCATTATTAATTTTAACTTTTGAGAATCGGAATTGCGATTCAAAGGGTAAATGCTGCTAGCATTCTTGATACCATTCCACGCGGTCACGATTTGTATAGAAACTATTTTTATTTGTATCCATTTAAGGTTTTCTTTTCACGGTATACAAATATCACTGATTACGGTTTATTAGTAGTTTCAAATTCGCAATAATAATCGGCATAACCAGATATTCCGTGTATCATTGAAGCAAAGTATGATTTTTTCCGAGTCAGCTATGAGTAGACATTGCTCCATGACATTGTCTTGAAATAACAATAGCTATTGTTACTGGTAATTTCGCCTAGATCAATAACTAACTTCTTCGAATCATCATTTAAACATTTTATTGAATTAGTTAAAACGATGTATTAAGGGTCCTCCAGACCGACTTCGGCCACGGCAGCCAATCTCAAGAGATTAGCCAACCGCGCAGGGGATATTATAGTGCGAGTCTGTGCGCATACACAGGTGCACTCTCTATTTCTTAGGTCTCATAAGTCGATGGTACGGCAATCCGGCACGATAAGAAAGAGTTCAGGTGCAGGACCAACGACTTAACGTGCTTACCGAGGCACGGGACACACTTCCAACTTCCAGACTCTGGGCTGTTACTGAGAATTTTCTAATTATTGGGCTGACCTGGGAATTGAACCCCGGGACCACCGGGTTTGCGGCCTTATATCTAGCCACAAGACCAACGAGGCAGTCATAACGATGTATTATTTATTATGCAACTACGCGATATGCGAGTTTATTTATGATGTATTAAATTGTGTAGACTCACATTAACTAAAAATATTTCACGGTCAAGAGCGTCTGTTTATTTTTAAAATATTCCAATCAGTATCGAAATGTTTGTTGATTCTACAAGTCTATCAATGTGTTTGCCATTAAAATGGGAACATATTATAATTTTATCACGAATGAATGTATACATGAATGATTATACCCTTCCTCTCGATATCGTCGTAAAAATACCTAAACTTTAGGGTACTGACAAAGCTAGGAATTATAGGGACTATTGCTAAGAAAATTACTTAATTAAAAGTCTTCTACTTGGTGGTAGAGCTTTGTGTAAGGTCGTCTGGGTAGGTACCACCCACTCATCAGATATTCTACCGCAAAACAGCAGTACTTGGTACTGTTGTGTTCCGGTTTGAAGGGTGAGTGAGCCTGTGTAATTCCATGCACAAGGGACATAACATCTTAGTTTCCAAGGTTGGTGGCGCATTGGTGATGTAAGTGTTGGTTAACATCTCTTACAATGCCAATATCTATGGGCGTTGGTGACCACTTACCATCAGGTGGCCCATATTCTCGTCCGCCTTCCTATGCAATAAAAAAAGTCAAATAATTTCATACAATCAAAATATATTTAATATCTAAAAACTGTCTTAAAATAAAATTTCATGGTTTTCTTCTATCTTTTCTTTTTTGTCCCTTCATCAGTAAATATATTAAGAAAAGAAAAAATAATGCGATACAAATTTTATATTGCACAGGTTATAAAAAACATAAAACACTTACGAAGAGTTATTTTTTTTATGAAAAATAAAAATATATTTTATTTTACTCATCACCAAAACATTAACTTATCAATAACATAATATAATGATGTTTATGCGCTTATGGTTTTTTAACAGTTAGAAAGAGTGATTTAAATCAAAGAGTTTCTATATTTTTCTTAAATGTTTTAAACATAATTTTTATTTGTTTCATAATACAAATAAATAGACGGTAATTACAAATAGAGCGCTACCAACTCTTGACAGCGACGCAGGTCATTTCAAATTATTTGGCCAGTGTTCCAAAATCCGGCGCGAACGCTGAGCGCGTCCATTGCTGCGTCCGTGCGCGCAATATCGTCATTACATAATTTAAAAAAAATATATTACGTCTATAGAACGAATATAATACTAAATTTAGTGAGTTTTAAGAACCGTTAGTGCATTTATTGTTATTTTTTCTCTTCAAAAGTTCGCATCTTTTATTTTTGGTAAGTGATATAATTATATTTTTTAATATCCTTACTCATATGGTGGCTTAAGTGTTAATTTACACAGAAATGAGTATTAAGTATTAACTAAGTACAAATATGGTACAATAATATACCCGTTGACTGGGCCAAGTAAAATTACGAAACACAAAATGAGGTATTTTTTTTACGACTACCCGCGTTAAATTTAAATAAATTATTGTATTTTTCCTGAATATTTAATAGTCAAGGAATCAATTAATTTATAAGTCTCAAGATAATTCCTCACTCCTTGGCCCACGGTTTCTTCCCCCCTTCTTACACGTTATTGGAGAGCATAATGCGGAAAAATACAAAAGATTATGATTTTGGGGTCACCCCCTAATGGAAAGCGAGTTCTTTTCCAGCTGGTCCAATTTGACATTTAAAACTTCTCAAAGTTCTCAAACTGAGCGAGAAAAACAATAACACGAAAAATAATGATTTTATAAATTGTATATGCTACTGTTTTTATTGCATAGATAGGCGGACGAGCATATGGGCCACCTGATGGTAAGTGGTCACCAACGCCCATGGACATTGGCATTGTAAGAGATGTAAGTCATGGCTGACATCGCCAATGCGCCAGCAACATTGGGAACTAAGATGTTATGTCCCATGTGCCTGTACACTGGCTCACTCACCCTCCAAACCGGAACACAACAATACTAAGTTCTGCTGTTTTACGGAGAACGAAAAAGAATATCTGATGAGCGGGTGGTACCTACCCAGACGAGCTTGCACAAAGCTCTACCACCAAGTAAATACATATAGTACATATGTATATTAAAATTCTTTAATGTGGTTGTTTTATTGATTTAACACAATAAATTCATTCTATTTGTAATCTAATAGTATGAGCTTATGCACGCGTCTCGCTTGCGTAGCTTTAAGCTTATTACGAAGTCCTCATTTCGTATCCACTGGGTACTTCTCATAAGTGGCTTTATCCTGTTATCTTAACAGGATGTACGAGTATGTAACTGATATAAGTTAAAGTCAAACCGCGACTTTATACACATGCAAATTTTTCATCAGAATCGGCTCCATAGTTTTTTTGTACCCTGGAACAAAAAGATGATTTACAGTTTTGTATTTTTATGATGTATATCATACTATTATGTTTATGGTTGACTGTGATTCTTTATTAATTCATTTCGTAATAAAACTGAAATCGAACATTTTTACAATTCGGTATCGTCGTTATCTCGAAATTATCAAATCGCTTCGATATATTCGATAAATAAAAAAAAGAAAATCAAATGTTTAATCAATTACTATTAATTGTTAGGAAATTATAATTTGATATATCCATATATTTATGAGGAGATATAATGGAGACTGTAAAATTAATCTAATAAATATAACTGAATTACATTTTTAATTACTTTTTACCTTAGTGTGTTGACTGTTAATTAAGGAAGGTTAAGGCTATGTAATTTTATGTTACGATCTTCAGTAGCGGAATAGTGATTAAAAAAAAAACAATTTTTATAAAAAAGTATCCGATATTTGTATAGAACGGACTGGCACAGATAATCAAAATTTATTTGCAACCGCGTGACAGTCAAATAATCAACATAATTTTTTTTTTAATTTCGTTATTTTTTATTTACGGAATGCCTTTATGTAATTAATATAATATAATCTGTATGTAAATATTAATTAGTACAACAAAACAATAATTTAATAATAATAATAATAATACGCAAATAATGTCGTTTTCCTTATACATTGTGATTCAATAAAAAAAAACTCGGAGGATAAAGGTATTAAATAAATTCTTGAAAGCAAGGACTCATTATAAATACTACATTATTAATTAATCTAAATACTTTAAGATAAACAATGGACTAAAATAGAAATGGCACCGAGCATTTTGTGTGACAGTAAAATGAATGCAAGAATTAAAATTCAGGGGAAAATACGATACCTCTAGCTCTTAATTTGACTTTTAAATGATAGTAGGTACATGGCCGAAAATAAGCTAAAAATAATATTATTTTTATTTTTTTTGTTTCTTCGTTTTGTGCATTAGTTTAGGAGCAACAGTGGTTGAAAAAAAAAACATTTCTAACTTACTAGGAAAACCGAATTTTGCCCAGGCGTCGTTATTTCGTCGTAGACGGATCCTGAAGTGTATCCTAGGTTAGATTATTTTACCACTAAAGCTCAAAAAGAACAGCTATTCTTGTCAATCGTGTTTGTAATTTTGGCTATAATCCGTAATCCAAATTGAGGTGCCAGAGATATCGTAATCGTGCCAAATTTCATAGAATGCCCTTTCATTGTTACACTTTAAGGTAACATTATAGATGTTTGGTATCGTCGTAGACGTTATCACCCGGTAATCGGGTTTAAGAGGTTTTACTAATTTTGGAATTATGTTACAAAATGAGACCCTTATTTTTTATACCTTTTACTTAAAATGACAGTTTTCGCGATGTCGTTAATTGATTAAAACAAATTTCAAAATAATGTGCAGCAATGTATCTGATTATTTTGGATTATCTAGGAATTTTAAAATATTTGTTGGCCTGTTTAATTACATACGTGAGAAACAGAAAGCCATTATTTATTTCTGTCAAATTATTTTTGTTTTAAACGATATTCGATGTTTGACTATCAATAAGCATAACGCATCTTTCAATAATAAAGATTTCATCTTAGATACTGTGTACCGGTCTGTGTGTTCATTAGTTTTGATCGTCTCTCATAACATACTTGTATTATAAAGTAAATATTGTTGTTCTGCACGTGAAATAAGAACGACTGCCGTCGAGGGTGCCATGAAACCAATATAATCTACTTAAGATAATTAAAAGAACCTTCATCCCTCTAGTCGGCAAAATTATTTACTAAATGTCTACGTATGCCATTCCTTTTTTTTTATTACGCTGGAAAAACGCATGACGCGTTTCCCCCCACTGGTAACATGGGGGTTTATGTGGGACTCGCCGTATGTCCAGGGCACCGAGTGCACCCGGACATCGGAATACCCACTAAAAAACCAGCGGTACCCTTCCCATCTTAAGGGGAGCGCTTGCGCATTCAACCGTGACTCTACGTATGCCATTCCTACTATAACTATTCGAATTAATTAAATCCATCCATCGATCTCAATATGTAGAATTAATTAACTCTGAGCCACCTTGAACAATATAAAATTCCTTAATTAATTCATCACACAATCGACTATACCTCGTCAGCACATTTGGTTGCCCATCGAACTCGGGTACTAAGCGAAACGCGTTGTCAATCATATCTAAGCTTACAGACATTTTCGCGGAAGTCAAATCCGTTTCCTCGCTTATGCAATCTAAATTAATATTTCTTATCTCGTCTAATAAATAGATTAAATAGATTGTTACTATATCTAACTAAACGAGGAGTCCTCAATTTTCTTTGAAAGAAAATCTTGAAAAGTTATTACGGGCTAGGAATAAGCGGTCACTAGAAAGAATCGAATGCACTCACTTGGACAGAATGGGCCTTTTTGCGTTATCAATGTGTCGATACTTCGATGCACGACGTGAAAATTCGGGATGCTCTGGACTAGCTTGATAGCCACACGGACGGCTTTATGAGTACGGAAATCTTCCTTGTTTTCACGTGAAACCGACCGCGAGCATCATACCGACTGTGCCAAATAAGGAGAGGGCTGCCGTCGAGGGACTAATGAAACTAAAATAATCTACCTCAAATATTTTAATTAATATAAACTTAAGACTAAGTGACGATTGTACAGTAACAACCTATGAATGTCCCACCGCCGTGCTAAGGCCTCCTTTCCTCTTTTGAAGAGAAGGTTTGGAGCTTATTCCACCACGCTGCTCCAATACGGGTTGGTGAAATACAAGCGTTTGTATTATTATATATCTAATTTCTTAGACACATGCAGATTTCCTCACGATGTTTTCCTTCACCGTCAAGCACGAGATGAATTATAATCACAAATTAAGCACATGAAATTCGTTGGTGCTTGCCCGGGTATGAACCAACGATCATCGGTTAAGATTCACGCGTTCTTAATTGACAATTGTACGATGTGAGTAACTAAAAGTGATGTATAATTTTACAAAATTAATAATAATGCATCGACATGGTTCGATCATAAATTGTGCAAAGCTAGCGGAAATGGCGGTTCCCACAGTGCCACTGCGGTAGGTTCTAGGGTTTCGTGGTACAAATGGTCATCACATAACACGTACTTGTAACATTGTAGCTATTGTTAAGATAATATTTAATTACAAAATCACCAATATAAACTTTACAGAAATATTGAATTCATCTAAATAAAATAACAAAAGAGGTTTTGTTTTTTATAAACCTTTTCTTACTCTGGTTAGTTCCATTTCAATTATCACATCTATTCTATGGCATACCTGCATATTTCAATATGGCCACGTTTTACAAGTAAATGTAAGTCTACCCGCATAGTTAGTAAGTTAATAAAATATATTCAATCGATTGAAACTTGTTTTTACAGTTCTAAATAAGGAAACGATACCTGATGCTACAGTTGATATCGACTCCTGTAGCTGAATCGGTAAAAAAACATATTATATTGTTTTTTAAATAAGGTTTTCTTTCTATCGTTTATTGAAAATTATCTACTAAGACCATTTTCTAGTGCTTAAAGAATATTACATTGATGTAATATTAAATTTACTTGGTGGTAGAGCTTTGTGCAAGCTCGTAGGGGTAGGTACCACCCACTCATTAGATATTCTACCGCATAACAGCAATAATTGCTGAGCCAGTGAGTAAGTGAGCCAGTGTAATTACAGACACAAGGGACATAACATCTTCATTCCCAAGGTTGGTGGCGGATTGGCGATGTAAGCGATGGTTAACATTTCTTACAATGCCAATGTCTATGGGCGTTGGAGACCACTTACCATCAAGTGGCCCATACGCTCGTCCACCTTCCTATACAATAAAAAAAAATGTGTAGAAAAGGAATCTACAGTACGTATTAAATATAATTGATTTATTTAAAGCACTAAAAATAATAAACAATATAATAAATAATGGAGCCATAAAATATCAATATTATACATAATAAAAAATATGACTGACAGAGAAGTCTGTTTAAATAATTCCCTTTTCCACAGACTAAAAAAACGCTATAGACAACCTCGTGTTGACCATAGACAGTAACTCTAAACTTACCGCAAATATTATATCAGTGGTTTCTTGCGGCTTCCAATAGACACAAGCGGAAGACGTATCACTGTTACAAGTAGGAATCACACGCTCATATCTTTACTAATTTTGAAGAGTACATTATTAGGTCTATATATCCTTTAGAAGAAGAGGATAGGTGCATATTTCACCATGCTTCTCCATTGCTTGGTGATACAATTTTGGTACGGTCGTATTATTCTTCACAGCCAGCATGAATTAGACACATGTTTCTTTGGGTTTTAACGCCAACTTCGTTTACAATTCTTGTGTTCTTATCATTGTGCCATTACGGTTCAGAAAATTATTCTTAAAACATTCGTGCTGTCATTGCCCTATATAATAATATCAAAAAGCCGTGCTATCCTTGTCAACTGCATACGAAAAAAAGAGATAGCAATATATTTCCTGTCGAATAATGTTACAGATTATATATATACCAATATCATGCGTACATGTATCTCTTCACACATACGATACTGAGAGCGGACATCGCGTAAACAAACAATATTTATTGTTATTTAAATAGATTTGGCAATGTATCAATTATATTCTACACATAGAATAAAACAAATGCTTGTCTGTTCGTGGAATATATTTTGTAAATAATTTTATTTAGATTAAGAATTTCTGACCAGATTTTCTGTGACATCCAACAAAAAAAAACATATACGTAAATACTGGACAAAGCCAATTCTTAAGTTTGTTTGTAGTTTATTCCAGCAGGCCATTCTGGGTCACTGGATACATCTTTGTCAGAATTATACCGAAGCATGCTGTCCTGACCATATTCCCTTTGAGAGAACGAGACGAAACGATCGACGAAATAAACACAAACAATCAAACGTTGAGCATAAGTCTAAGCAAATACTGAATGCTTTATTAATAGTCTTGTATAAACAAAATTATAACTTTACTAACGATTGATTAAATTCCACACTCACTTCTAGATACGATACAACTATACAATACAAGACATTCAGATTTAAGGATAAATTTTAGCTAGGGGCAATTCTACTAATCTATAATGATTACAATACGTTCCGGATTCAATTCTAATACAATTTTGACAATTAAATATTTATTCGGCGAGGCGAAGATTCACTTTACTTGGTGGTAGAGCTTTATGCAAGCTAGTCTGGTACCATCCACTCATCAGATATTCCACCGCAACACAGCAATACTTTGTAATGTTGGATTCCAGTTTGAAGGTTGAGTGAGCCAGTGTAATTACAGGCACAAGGGAAATAATATCTTAGTTCCCAAGGTTGGTGGGGTATTGGCGATGTAAGCTATGGTTAACATATTTTACAATGCCAATGTCTATGGGCTTTGGTGACTACTTTTTCATTAAGTTGCTCATATGCTCGTCCGCCTTCCTATGCAATAAAAAAAAAGATTACGCTTAGATTCGATTGACAATTTGTTAGTAGAATTGAACCTCAAGAATATTAGGCTGAATAAAATATTTCTTGTTAATAATAAAAAAAACAATTCTTCCAGTACCAGTATTAGTATAAAAAGTAAAGTGTATCGTAATTGCGATTCAA
This sequence comes from Nymphalis c-album, assembly GCA_963151315.1. Lineage (NCBI taxonomy): Eukaryota > Metazoa > Arthropoda > Insecta > Lepidoptera > Nymphalidae > Nymphalis > Nymphalis c-album. Next base: position 7,526,960 of record OY720609.1, read on the forward strand.
CATGCCAAAAAACCACGGTCGTGATTTGTTCAGTAGCTATTTTTGATATTTATATCTTTTGTAAATAGATGTTATCTATCCAAAATCGAACGCGCGCCGGATATTATCTAATCATTATAAAAATATAGAAAATGTTATCTATGATATTGAGTTAATAGAGGGTAGAATTAGACTCTTGGTTAATAAAGGTCAATGTACGGTATGTGTTGCCGCCATTGATCAAAGAACAAAGTATATCATTATGTAAATCAACGTGTTCTATCTATCTATCGTTTATCTACAAGATCCAGCATCCAAGATTAATAATAATACAAGGAACAAACGTAAACCTCTTAGAATAGAATATGACTTATTGTAAAAGTAAACACGAAAATATTATTAATGGTATGCGCAAAAGGCGGTGCTTTCGCTAACAAAGCGGTAATGTGGTTTACAGATCAAATAGCTTAAAGAAAGTATTTATTTTAATACGTAATTATACAAAAATACATATACATATAATAAACTATACAGGGTTATTTGTAGCGACCCAGCAACCGCGCAGGACTAGTTAGCTAACATTTTTACCAACAACTTTTGTTCTACGACTTTGGACATAAATCAATACAAGAAAAAAAAATGATTTTACAAGTTTTTGTTGTACTGTCGTGACATTTATAGTTCTATATTTCATTCATAAATGAACGGACGACGTGACGCGTCGATCTTTGCGATACGCGTAGATTTATAAACGTTCAAGCGGGAAATTAAATTAATACTTATTTTTGTATGAAAATAAAATCTAACAAATTATCAAAAGTCGTACAACAAATGTTGTTGCTTATGATGTTAGCAATCTAGTACTGCGAGGTTGCTGGGTCGTTACAAATAACCCTGTATATAGGTACAGAGCCGGCCGGAATCTATTGATTTCTAACTGTACCATTATTTTTAATATAATCATTTAAAATTATAATTCAAACGTGCTTATAAGCTTCCTTGGAAATGTGGATTGAAATAGATGACAAAATAAGGATGTGTATTTACGTATCTTAAATAAATTGAGGCAACAGTGACACGCAAAAAAACTACGTCTTGTAAATAACAAAGGAAAACAAGTAACTTAGTTTATGAGCAAGGGGATTATCCACAATTATGCGATTTTACGAGTATTTTACCTCATGTGTCAACTCCGACAAGCGTATGAACCACTCATAGGATATTATGTGATCAATAACCTAGGGTTTGCTAGGTTATTTTTGTTACGTGTATATTCATTGCGGGTCTAACCGTATGTAAGCTATGTTAAAATAAGAAAGATATATGGCCGAATACTGAAGCGTCTTTCAAATATAATTCGGGACTTAATTATTTGGAACGCCATTAATTTCAAATTTCGCATACAAAATTTTGAAATTAATGACGTTCCAAATAATTAAGTCCCACTTCATTTTGAATGACGTTTCAGTATTCGGCCGTAATTGTACATAAATATGGATTCAATTTGACTATACTTATTTATTAAAAATGTAAGAAAATCAACAAGGCGGGTAGTCAAATAAATTATAATTGTAAGTAGGGTTAAAGACTTTAAAAGTGCTGAGCGAATAGATTAGTTCTCAGTTTGTTTGGTACATTGATAGCGAAAAAAAATTGGTTGCCTGTAAAGTCGGTATACGGGCGAAAGTTTTACGTGACAACGACTTTGAGTGGTAAAATAATTTTAATGTGAATAGTCATTCGTATAGTAGGAAGAAGGATTAAATAATAGTAACAATTTAAAACATTTATTTATACAAAGAATTATATTTAAAACATTAATTTATACAAAGAATCTCGCACTGAATTTCACTTTTTATGTCTGTCTCTCTCGCTCTTAGGCGGGCTAACCATGCCCGAGTGGAAGGGACGCGTGCCTCTCACTCGCTCTCATTGTGAGCGCATAACGTGAGCGGAGCGTAACGCAGTTTCTTGAAGTGTCACCCGGCAAACCAATTTATAAGACGTTGTCACGTCAAAAATTCAAAGGTAAGACTATTGTACTGGTTTTATTATTCATTGTATGTGTTATTATAAAATTTGATTTGTAAAAATGAAATATACTCGGTGATGTGTTTTGTTTTTTGTTTTGTTTTATTTTAAAATCGAATAGTAAATGCTAACACATACTAGCATGAAAGAATTTCATAGAGCAGATACATTGAATTATTATGTTACAATTTATTTTGAACAAGCACGCCAGGGTAGGTACTGTCCACGTATCTGTTATCGTACCGCTGAATAATAATGTGACTACGTGCACAAAGGACATATAATCTCAGTACCCAGGGTTGGTTGCGCATTGGAGTTAGATATTGGTGTAGGGACGGTAAATATTCTTTAGCGATGCGATGGTGCGATGCGAGCTTTAGTGACCTCACATCATCAGCCTCAGTGAGTGTAATATAAAATATTTATTCATTATAGAGATTGAACGGAGTAATTATCACAAATACGTTTGGACTATGTAACACCAAGCAGGTGGATATAGTACTGTAATCTTCGTTAAGTTATAAAATAATTTGTTAATATATGCCAAACTATCAAAAATGAACAATTGTGAAATTTAAAAGAATTGTTAAGGAACGCTTGTGTGCATAAGGATATTACACAACCAATGACTTTTTGGATGACTGCACACCTTGGGAATGAAACGATCGCCACCAGGGTATATATATATAAAAATATATAAAAAAACCCGCAGAGTTTCTTTCGCCGTTTCTTCTCAGGTCTGAGGTGTTTATTTCGCAACCGTTGGTAGATTGACAAACAATAAGTAAGTGTAACACTTCAACATTGAATAAAGATATTTGAATTTTAATTTGAATTTGAATATCAACCGACGATTTCTAGTAAAATCATTAAAATGTCATATTATATCAATTGATAATTACTTTTTATCATTCCGTTGAATTATAACAACCTTTTCAACCTTATATTCAATTAATGTTAACCTTATCATAAAGTTGCCTCATATCAAGGTTATGTGGTTTTAGTAAATTATAAACAATCGCTTATTATATGTAATGATATGCCCCGCGGTTTCACCCTCGTTTAAAATATAATGAATAAAAATCAGTCTAGAGCCTTCCTCGATAAAAGGACTATACAACACAAAAGTAATTTTTAAATCCGAACCAGTAATTTCTGATACTCTTCAGCTTTATATATTAGTACAGATATAGATGATGTATTAAATGTGTGCGCAAACACAAGCAAAAGAAAGTATTCTTTTTCATAACAATAATAATTCGTTGGGATGGCATCAGGACTTCAGCCGAAAGACTAACGGCTTACACTGCTACATCCACTAACAAACTTATCATAGTGTATAATAAAGGACGTTGGTATTGAGAAAGTCTATTTCGAGAGTGAAATATAAAAACCTAGACTTTACCTACTGGTAATGTGAACCGCAACGCTTAGCATTTTGTTGTAAAGAATGTATTGCCTAAATTATGTGTAGGCGGACGAGCATATGGACCACCTGATGTAAGTGGCCACCAACGCCCATATAAAATGGCATTGGAAGTAATTTTAACCATCGTTTACATCGCTAATGTGGCATCAACCTTGGGAACTAAGATGTTATGCCCCTTGTGCCTGTAATTACACTGGCTCACTCACCCTTCAAACCGGAACACAACAATACGAAGAACTGCTGTTTTGCGGTATAATATCTGATGAGTGGGTGGTACCTACCCAGGCGAGCTTGCTTAAAGCTCTACCACCGCATCCGCCTTTTGTACCATAAAATTTCTCGTAATCAGGTATAAATAATGAAAAATACAGAACTAATTACGAAAAGGAGTATATAGCTTATCTTATGTATTAAATATCTAAATATATTCTATCAATTCATCTCAAGTCATCACCAAAATAATTAAATTTCGTCGAATTAAATTCATAACTTATCTTGATGTAACCAACATTACAGATGTCCGTGCTAACATCGCCACGCCCACAAATCACGTACCTTTGGCCGTGAGGAGACGTATACGATGTTTATTTCCCAAAATAGGTTATCATATGAGAACGATTTGGCTTTAAACCGGCATCTATTTCAGTTCATCGTAATACGTATATATATTTAAAAAACTAACTGCATCGCGCGTTTTCACCTTCGTTAACTTTACTTATGTGGAACTCGCCTGCACTAAAGGCGCCGAGATACCCACTAAAAAACTAGCGGTACCCACTGCGCCTCTTCGAGGAGGCGTCACGCGAACTTGCGCATCCTATTGTGACGCGCTGACGGTTCGCCCGCTTAAGCGGGTCTCCATTCCTAAAGTGGTTCCCGGGGTACAGAGCCCCACTAGACTCACAGCGACGCTTTTCGGTCTCCGCCGACTATCGTCGCCAAGGAATGGCTCTGCAGTAAGTACGAATTCCATCCCTATGGATTGATTGAATACGAAACGTGCAACTCCCAACTCTCCGAGCTGCGACGCGCGACCGAGTCCGACGGACATACCACCACCGGCGCGCCTGTTCGTAATACGATCACTGCATCTTGATGTCTATCAAACTTACAAAAGGGAGTCTCCTCAAAAAAGGAGTAGAGGCCTTAGCCCAGCAGTGGGACGTTCACAGGCTGTTACTATATAACCGCTATGTACCTATTGCCCTTAACACCGGATCTCTAAAATGTATGCACGACTTCTTAACCTACGTTTACTACGTTCCACTATGTTTAAGTTTATCACCACATCCACCAAAGGTAGCTGTGGAGCATGCGTGTTTTTCATTCAATAACTATAAATTAGCGCACTTTTTTTGTTTACAACCATGTTGTATGGACGAAGGAGTCTCTTAACTATAGAATATAGTAAATTTAAACCACTTAAGACATTTAAGACACTTACGAAACGTCACTTAAATATTAAATGCAACTTAATTATTTGAGACGCCGTTAATTTCGAATTTCGCACACTAATTTAGGAGCTTCTCAATGTGTTGCGTTTAACTTTGAGTGACCTTTCAGTATTCGGCCGTTAAGACACAAAAGTCCATAACGCTTACTTACTACTCTAATGCGGGTTGATGGATAGTTACTAGGGTAATTAGGCAGCGTCCAGCGATGAGATATTGACCACGGCTTGCCAATTTTTTGAAAATAATATTTTTAAAAACATCAACACTAAAGAATATAATGTTACAGATTAATTAAGCTTGAATAGCATTTTAACGTATGTGTAATACACACTGACTAAAACCGAAATAAATGAACCGAGATGGCCCAGTGGTAAGAACGCGTGAATACTAACCGATGATCGTGGATTCAAACCCGGGCAAGCACCGCTGAATTTCATGCTTAATTTGTCATTATGATTCATCTCGTGCTTGATGGTGAAGGAAGACATCGTGAGGAAACCTGCATGTGTCAAATTTCAATGAAATTCTGTCACATGTGTATTCCACCAACCCACATTGGAGCAGCGTGGTGGAATAAGCTCCAAAACCTTCTGTTCACAAAGAAGAGAAGAGGCCTTAGCCCAGTAGTGGGACATTCACAGGCTTTTACGTACGTACGTAAAACCGATATAATTATGAAGTAAGTTCTTCTAGAATAGAAGTTATCTTTTTTACTCGTAGAATCGAACATTTGTGCCTACTTTTTGTATGTGGGAAGTTACTCATTAACGTAACTCATTAATTATTATATTTTTTTTTGGATTCAACGTCAAAGGAAATACCAGTTGTATGTTTCTATATTTGAAAAGTCCAGAATTGTAAATGGTTTTAATTTTAGAATAATAAAGACATGTCTACACTATCAATAATTTATTTATTTAACATCAAAGATGTAAAATATCTCATTATATAAATTAAGAATTCTAAGTAAATTAAAGAATAATAATAATAACACTAACGGTCGAATACTGAAACGTCACTTAAAACGGTTTCTTCCTGTTCTAAAATAATTACTACAGTTTTATGTCCTTCAGTCTGTATTCATGTATAAAGAGGATATTTAAAAATAAAACCTATTTATCTAAAATTTCGAGGTAACATTTATTTACATGAGCAATGTTGAGTGAAACACTGACACAAAATCATTTCATGTACTTATACAGGGTTATTTGTAATGACCCAGCAACCTCGCAGGACTAGATAGCTAACACCATAAGCAACAACTTTTGTTCTACGACTTTTGATAATTTGTTAGATTTTATTTTCATACAAAAATAAGTATTAATTTAATTTCCCGCTTGAACGTTTATAAATCTACGCGCATCGCAAAGATCGACGCGTCACGTCGTCCGTTCGTTTATGAATGTAATATAGACCTATTAAGGTCACGACAGTACAACAAAAACTAGTAAAATCATTTTTTTTTTCATGTGTTATGTCCAAAGTCGTAGAACAAAAGTTGTTGGTAAAAATGTCACCTATCTAGTCCTGCGAGGATGCTGGGTCGTAACAAATAACCCTGTATAAAGAAAAAGTAAATAGCAAAACCTTATCTAATTACAACATTTATGCCGAATCGTTAGAACCTATATATTTAGTAGGTATTTAGTACCGTGGGCAATCTAGATTCGCTTGGCTCTAATAATAATTCAATGTAATTAATGTTTTATAAGAAAAAAAATACAATAATTACTCATTTAATTATATAATATATTCCATAGCTCATGAATTCCAAATTCAAATTCAAATTCGAAATAAAAACGTTCTATAAACATATTGTAAAAAAAAGTAATAAATATTAGCATCGTTCACATTTCGACGTATTTCAGCAATATTCAATAAATAGATAAGCTAGCTGTAAAAACTATATCACTTACAATATAAAGTTGACTCCATAAAATGTAGTCTATAAACTAATTCTTCATATAATACTTCGAGAGTCACAATTATACAATTACGTTATCGCGTACTATGTAAATAAATTCTGATAACTCGGATCGGCCATTATCAATATACCTACACGAATATTTTAATATACATATATTCAGAGCAATAAAAACAATACGTGATTAATATTTAGTTACTATGAGACTGTTTACTGTTAATTAATCAATTAATTAATTAATTACGTAACTGAAGATATAAAAAAAAATTATAACTGCTGGAACAAAAAATCTCTAAAAACCAAATCAAATGTGTTATAGGCTCTTTAATTTTATTATATTAAGGTCCTCCAGACCGATTTCGGCCACGGCGGCCAATCTCAAGAGAGATTAGCCAACTACGCAGGAGATATTATAGTGCACAAGTGTGTGCGCAGACACAGGTGCACTCTCTTTTCCTTAGCTCTCATAATCCGATGGGACGGCAATCCGACACGACCGGAAAGAGTTCAGGCGTAGGACCAACGGCTTAACGTGCTTTCCGAGGCACGGGAGTGTACACACTTCCAACTTCCAGACTCCGGGCTGCTACTGAGAATTTTCTGACGGAAAACCCCAATAACTATTTATTGGCCCGACCTGGGAATTGAACCCAGGACCATCGAGTCTGCGGCCTTATATCAAGCCACTAGACCAACGAGGCAGTGGATATATATAAGTAATGCTATAATACAAGCGTCGTCACGTCGGCGGACCGCAATTTCAAACCAATCTTCCTTAACATTTTTTTCAAGTAGGAAATGAGCTGATGGTCTTCAAAACCCTGAACGAATTTACATAATTAATACCTAACAATCTCGATTACAAAATACCTAGCACCTAATAAAACTTCCATGCTACTTATTTGGTTTTTAAACTCTGATTTAACACACCGTACCATCCACGTTTTAACGTTATAAGATAGATTTTGTTTTTATTTTCTAATATCCTATTAATTAATTCAGGTTATAAAAGGCAAATATTCAATTTCCAATTGCGAGAAAAATCTGAAGCAGATCTCTCGATTTTTTCAGTTTTACTTGTAGTAGTACGATAATGACATGACATCCCAACTAATATTATAAATGCGAAAGTAAGTTTGTTTGTGATGCTTTCACGCCTAGACCACTAAGCCGATTTAAAAAATTCTTTCACCAATGGAAAGCTACATTATCAGCGAGTAACATAGGATAAATTTTGTCTCCGTATTCCCACGAGAACGGGAACTACGCGGGTGAAACCGCGGGAAAAACGCTAGTACATAAATATCGTCATATAGCTGTTTGAGTTGGTTGAATGAGCCAATATTCCAAAACGACAAACGATTACTATGACTCATGGTTAGAAGTAGACTGGCATCGGTTTGTCAAACATTGCCAACCTGAAATAGACCAAACACCAATTAGGTAATTTGGTCAAACATCTTATCTCGATATTTTTAATATTAATATTATAAAGTGTAAAGATTTGTTTGTTTGTAATCGAAGTATTCTTAAACTGGTTAACAGGTTTACTAATATTTTTACCATTACAATGCTACTATGAATTATAATATTTTATAGGATTAAGTAATTAAAGCGGAAAGCGCTACGGAGTTTCAATATTAGTTAAAACTTCAATATTATGTATTTATGTCAGATTGTTATTTCAACTTTTTAAAAAAAACCATAAAAACAATCACACTTTTTTTTTTTCTAGTTCAAGTTGAAAACTTGTGCTAATTTCTGTACTATAAAGTTACTAAACATTTTATATGATTTTAAAAAATCTGTATATTCGAGAACAATTTGCTTTTAAAATGTAAAATTAAAGTGTATATATAGTATATGATTAAAAACTCCTGGCTAAAAACAAATATATATTTCTTACTAGCTGTGCCCCGCGGTTTCACCCGCGTATAATTAATAAAAATAAAATTAATAAAAAAACAGCCTTGAGTGTTCCTAGATAAAAGGAATATACAGCAAAAAAATATATCAATCTATATATTAAATTAGAACCAGTAGTTCCAGAGATTAGCCAGATCAAACAAACAAACTCTTCAGCTTTATATATTAGTATAGATTATAGAGCTTGTCTCGAAGAGATCACTGTAAGTGATACCTTTGTATGCTATAATTACTACTTGTTATTTTATACATTTGTAAATTGTGTGAAATAAAGAATTAATAAATAAATAAAAAATATTCTCCTTCTCAGTAGATACGCTCTTGGCAGAGCGGTCGTGGTCGTCATGAAGTTGTGGCTGATGTTGTTATTTGCAGAATGTTACACCATCTCTCCCTGTCAACAATCATCCTAGAACACCTATGCAATGGTCCACTCACAATAAATAAAAAGTTAAGACATACTATTCAAGAACTGTATGAAGTGCATAATGTAATAGACAGTAGCAAATCGAACATATAAAAATGGTTGTCTGTAAAGTCGGTTTACGGACGATAGTTTAACGTGACAACGTCATAACAGATAGATGAGGCGCAAAGCGTACAATCGGCGTAACGGGACAACGAGCGTAACGGGACAATGAGTCATCATTTTTCGTACCTACATGCCAGCGTTCATCGATTTATTAGACGTTGTCACGTCAAAAACTAGTTATGATTTTTTTTTATGTCTACACCTTCGATTGCAATATACTGTACCTATATCTATAATATCGTTCACTATATCTACAATGGTATAATAAATAAGCTGTAGATAAAACTCCCGAAGTATCATAAGATTTATTTTCCATCGTATACGGTAGCGTGAGCTTAGTTCTTAATCTTCTTTGAAGATAAGCAGCTGAAGGTATTATTGTATATCTTGCATTGATAAAATAAATACCCGGTAGCTCACAATAGATACTTCGATATCACGGTCTTGGTTAAGTGGCTACTTACATAGCTGTGGTTCGAATAAGGTTCTAAGGAAATCATACCTTTCTTTTTTAACGCTGGAAATACGCATTACGTGCTTCATCCTACCTGGATTTTAAAAGAGACAATAAAAGCTTAATTCTGTTCTGATCAGTCTCGGAGATAACTACGAATCTGGTGGTATCACTACGTTGTATGTAGCCCTGAATTTGTCACTAAGCCCTACAGGGCTTCAGCCTTAGGGGTCCTTAGGGGAAGGATAAGCGTCATACCACTTACCGTCAGGACATACCAGTCATACTCCCAAGTCGCGCCAATGGATGTTTCACATTAAAATTGTATTTAAAAATTATCAAATTATAGTCGGTCACAAGTCGATCGAGTGAGAATAAATATTTGTAAACTTTATACAGGTATTAACTAAGGAAAACTGAGTTTTCATGTTTTTAGTTTTGTAAATCTTGTCATGCTTGGCGATGAAGGGAAACATCGTGAGGAAACCATACATGGGTCAGATAAAACTCTTTCTCATTTGTAAGCACCGTCCCGCAAGCTACCTCAAAAAGTAAATCATTTGAACAGCAGTAGAATATTACCAGACTATTACTTTTTTTTTAAATTCAATGCAAAGAACCATCGCTATAAATATTGACAAATAATTGTACAGATTTTTTTAATCTATGGCTGTATGTCACTACACCTTTTTACAAAAAATATATTATAAAATAGATATATTAAAATATATATTTATATATATATAATATCATTGTTTCCCGGTGTCACGTTAGCCCACATATCGAAGGTTACGTTCAAGTGGCACTTATCATTATCAGCTCGGTGAGATTTGGCGCCGATGTTTATCGCTTCGATCATTCGCTGAAATGCTTTACATTGCACGTTATATATTTTACGTTATATGTAAGAAGATATATTTCCAAAAATATCATCGTATGAAACTTTTATGACGTAAAGTAAAGTAGCAGCATATGAATGTCCCACTGCTGGGCTAAGGCATCTTCTCCTCTTTGTGAGGAGAAGGTTTGCTTATTCCACCACGCTACTCCAATGCGGGTTGGTGGAATACACTAGTGATATAATTTTAATGAAATTTGACACATGCAGATTTCCTCACGATGTTTTCCTTCACCGTCAATCACGAGATGAATTATAATCACAAATTAAGCACATGAAATTCAGTGGTGCTTGCCCGAGTTTGAACCCACGATCATCGGTTAAGATTCACGCGTTCTTACCACTGGGCCATCTCGGCTTTTTTTTTATTTGAACCTTTATGTATATGAATAATTTCCTTTTATTGTATTCTTCAAAGACTTAACTTGTAAATGCTCTATAGCGGCTGATTGCTTAAAAATGTTTTTGTCTCTTTCTGTCAGAATAAGACACAATTTAGATATTCACCCTAACCCCACCTAACCCCACCTAAGTAACATTTAGGTAAGACCATTATTTTCTATAAGTGTGAAAGCAGGTTCCCACAAATCGTTATTGATTTATCAAACGCTAAATTAGTAGAGATCCGATCCGTCTTTAATTTAGACCAAATAAAAGTAACAACTTTTGTTTATTAATCTTTAAATTATTGTTTTGATTGGTTTTCGTTGGTGATAAATGTTGATCAACTGAATGAAACCCGTATAAAATCACTCGCATTGGCAATGTCAGCGATGATTAACATTTCTTTCAAAGCCAATGTCTATGAGTCGTGATGACCACTTACCACCAGGTGGTCCATTTGCTCTTCCACTTATTCTATAAAAAATACTGCGCAATTAAATAAAAAATATAATTTAAACATGTCACCCGCAACTCACCTCAAGTTCAACGGTGCAGCGACGATGACTCAAACGCTGTAGTTTACTCGATTGAACCTCATTAACATGTAATGAGTCGAATGATATGAATTGACCTGCGTAAACATTACTTGTTGAACAGCGACAGTTGAATACTTTGTTACGTTAACTAGGTTAGTTTAAATAAACATGCAAGACTCGATGATGTCTGAAGTTCAAAACCCGAGTCAGGTCAATATAAATGTTATTGAGTATTTCTGACTTGAAATTGTCAAACTGAGATGACCCAATCTTAAGAACGCCACCACTGAATTTCATGTGCTTTATGTGATTATAATTCATGTCATGCTTGACGGTGAATGTGAACATCGCGAGGATATTTTCATGTGTAAAATTTCACTGAAGTTAAATCACTGTCACATGCGTATTCCACCAACTCGCATTGGAGCAGCGTGATGGAATAAGCTCCAATCCTTCTCCTCAAAAGAGGTAAAGAGACCTTACAGTCAGTCATACCACAGTGGGACTTTCCCCTAAATTCTGCATTGTGTTAGGGGCAAAGATAATTTTGGTTTTGACGTAACGGTATATGTTAACATCATATCGTGTTGGTTACGATCCCAATAAATATAGAATAATCAGCAGAGGCCCTAGCCAAGTTGACATTCTACAATCGTAAACGCTAATAGAAAACTAAACAAATGTATGAGAATGACATCTGTCAACGATAAGTCACGTGGTCATTCTCATACAATTTTTAGTTTTTTATTAGCGTTTACAATTGTAGAATGTCAACTTGGCTAGAGCCTCTGTATCGGAATCGAATCGGCAACGTATCGTAGTCGTTATAGCTTAGTAGAATTCGATTCCTGCACTGTTCGACGAAACCAAACTAAACGTTTAGGCCTTTTTCAAGTTTACACGTTTAAAAAATCTTTTTTTCTCATCTAAGAAGGTAATTATTTAAAGTGACAAAAGTATTGCGTAAACAGTATGATATTAGCACTTAATTAGCACACATTAGATCTAGACACCTACGACCGAGGCTATGGACATAACATCGCCATACTTCACATACCAAACATATTTACCATGAATATTATTTAAAAAGTATAATATTAATAATGATTATTTGTATCTAGATTTCATTCACAAAGGTTTATTTGATAAAAATTGTGTAATTTTGTGATTCGACCTTTGAGCTATTGTGGTGATATATAAAAAAAAAACAACTGTGTTAGTGAAAGATATTACAATGTCATTTCATTATTTAATTTAAATTTGTAATTCGAACACAAATTGTATAAATTATTATATACTTTTTAATTTCATTTTATTGATTATCGATCGCAATTATTTTTCGATTTTATATAATCAAACTAAAAATTGGGAATTCTAAATTTAAAGTAGATTCTACCAACCAATTACAAAGCTGTATTTTAACTCAAGTTTTTTTTTTCAGGATGCGATAAGTAAAGGTGCATCATGGAGAAGCCAACAATGCATATGCTCTCCGTTCAGGAGAAGGGCGGAGAGACAAAGAAGACTAATCAGTACATCGCAGCCATTGCAGGTGGGATATATTCTTACATTATTTATTTTGCTGTATTTTTCCTATGCGAACTTATCATGAGCTATAAGTTGATGTATACAACTATACATACCCAGATCATTACGACAAAAGTTTTAAGTTCTCGGTTTAGGTATTTTGCTATCAGTTCGTTTTAGTAAAGCACGTATTTCTTTCGTTAATGTAGGTAGAGCGTTTTAGAAATATAATGTAATAATGATTAATTGAACGATAAGTTTCAGCAATATTACTCAATATCCAATCATCTTCACTATCTTAAAGGTCAATTAGCATTACCAGTGTAAAATTGGCAAATGGTCAATTGATCAAAAAGATTATTGAATTTAAAAATATAGACATACGAAGGTTTGAGATTATTTTTTTTTTTTAATGATTCAACATGCGTAAATGTAAGCTGGCCTCTTTGAACTTGATATATTTGTTTCGTTATCTTGAAAGTTTTGTTAAAACACCGAATGTGTTTTACCGGGTTTCTGTTGTTTGATGAAAATATATATTTTTTAATAATAATATCCTGGGACATTATTCACACTCGGCCATCTGATCCCAAATTAAGCAGAGCTTGTAATATGGAAACCAGACAACTGATATACTTACATATGCCACTTTTCTTTTATGTAAATACATACTTATAGAGATAATTACACACAGACTCAGGACAAACAGACATGTTCATCAATCATTCATGCATTCAAATGTCTGTCCTGGGTAGGAATCGAACCCACGACCTGCGGCGTGAAAGGCTCTTACAAACCACACCAACCGGCTCGTCATAATCGCAAAAGTAAATAGACTTAACTGATAACTGAATTATTGATATGTCATTTATTTGCATCGATTGACCCAAGAGTTAATAAATTCAATACAAATGCACATTGAATGAACTGTGATCGTAAACATACACGCCGACCTGTTTGAATGTGGATAAAAATAGATACGTAAAGACCCACTCGTACAATACAATTAGCAATAACGATTGGTCTAAAATTATAATTAAATAACGACTTGTCTGTAATTTGTACGTATCGTATTAATTTATATATATCTGTCTCGTTGGCTTAAGTAAATAAATAAATAAATAAATAAATATCCTGGGACATTATTCACACACGGCCATCTGATCCCAAACTAAGCAGAGCTTGTACTATGGAAACCAGACAACTGAGATACTACATAAACTACTTTTTTTTTTTTGTAAATACATACTTATATAGATAATTACACCCAGACTCAGGACAAACAGACATGTTCATGCACACAAATGTCTGTCCTGGGTGGGAATCGAACCCACGACCTGCGGCGTGTAAGGCAAGCGTCTTACCAACCACGCCAACCGGCTCGTCAAGTAATTATATGTTAAGTAGAAATAACTAAATAAGTAAATAAATAACATAAAAATATATTTTTCATAAATCCTTAAATGCATTAATGCCAAACTTAAAACATACTCACTATAAAGTTATATGAATAAAAAAATACATTTTACATATAAATATGCAATTCATTTAAAAATTGAAAATTTTGATCTCATTTTTGTTTGTATTTACAGAATATTTATCTTTTTTAAAAGTTTGATCTATAGATTTAGAATTAGACCGTAATTAGAATAAGTCCTCAAACAAAACGAGAAAAACTAAGAAAAATACAATACAAAATGATTCGTGATAAGGTGTTTGATACAAAAAGTGCTCTTTTACGAGTTTTTAAAAAATGTGTATTGATTTGGCCTCCCGAATATTTAAATGAAGGTCGTTCCAGAGTTTGATAGCCTGAACTGTAAAATAATTATTATAAAAATATGATTTATGATTTACTTTATATCAAAATACAGTAATTTATTTTGTATTTTAAGTTAATATTAAGTGAGCTCGTATTTGGTATATATTTTGTTATACTATTGTTATATAAGCAATAAGTATAGTAAGCAATAGTAAATAAACTATAAAAACAATAACGGCCGAATACTGAAACGTCATTCAAATATGAAGTGGGACTTAATTATTTGAGACGCCGTTAATTTAAATTTTCGCATACCAAATTTAAAATTCATGGCGTTCCAAATTATTAAGTCCCACTTAATATTTGAATGACGTTTCAGTATTCCGCCATAAGCCAACTATAGCTTGAAAAGCTTTTATTTATTTCTGATGATGATGCCTGTTGGGTTCAAATTAGTGGTTTAGCAAACCCATAATGTTGAGATTTCTTAACAAAAAAAAACTCCATAACATGGAGGGAAGTTAGCAGCATGTTCTCTCTGTTCATTATTATTGTATTCCCATTAGATCAAGAGAGTGAAGGCATGGAGTTTCGCTAACAATCTTTGAGTACACACATCAGTAGGACTTTGAGAACAAACTCGAAGCTCCCCGCAGAAATTGGTCATAAAATGTCAGAAAGTGGTATACGACATTGTACTTAATAATTATAACATTTCAAAAACCACACATCAAAGTAGTATACACATCTTACAAAATAGCAGTGCTTAGCATTTTTATTCATTTATGCCTTCTATTAATTATCTCTTTTAACAATATCAAAATCGTATTAATAGCTTGATTTGATTCCATATAGAAAACACGAGAAAAAAATATTATCTTGCAGATTGGTACATACAGTTTATGTTGGCTTTCTTCCACAAAGATTCCAATGTTATGTACAAAAATGTCTCTCTGTGCTCCAACTGTAAATGTAAGAGTATCTTAAATAGATCCATCATTGTTATTTTCAGCGGCGATTGGCGCGATCACAGCGGGAACGATCTTAGCGTGGACGTCACCAGCGTTACCTCAGCTCGAACCGCCGAAGAACACAACGAAAAATATAACGGAACCAGAGATCGATATCTTCTCAATCAACGAGACTGATAGCATTATTGATAAAAATTTAACTGAAGTGTTGTTGAATTCGCTGGGACAACCCGCTGACTTCTTGTTGAATACTACTGAAAGTAAGTTACATAAGCCACGAATACAGGCCTAGTAAATATATCTATTACATAGAATAGATGGAAGGACATCAGATAGTAAGTAGTCACCAAAGCCCGTAGACATTGGCAGTGTAAGAAATACCTCACACTGCCAATGCGCCACCAACCTTGGGCGTTATGCTCTCATGCCTATAGTTATACTGGCTCATTCACCCTCGATGCTGGCACTCAACATTACTAAGTACTACTGTTTTGCGTCAGAATATCTGATAAGTGGTTGGTACCCAGACGAGCTTGCACAAAGTAATTATAATCATAAGAAAATACTAAAATATTGTATATTTATTAACTTATAACTATATAAAAGAATATTTAAAGAACTTTTAAAGAGTATACAATTGTCACTAAAGTATATTTGTGTCAGCGAAGAGTTTATGTACTGACTTCAATATGCAGTTGTAATTAAAGGAACAACACAGATCAGAAAATGTCCCTCAGTTTATTTACAATTAGACCTGTTTTCAAATCGCTAGGAATGTTAGCGTGGATGCATACATATATATCATGTAATTACCACAAGTATATATTTAAACGCCACACCCACAGCTATACTTTCATTACGTAGTCTCTGGACTTCAGCCAGGAACGTCATCGAAGGTTATTTACATTGTTTTCAAATTCACATCACGCGATTGAGTAAAAAAAATACATATTCGTTTAAATTGTAAATAGTCACATGACATGTTACAGCATACCTAGTCCAAAAATATTTTTATAACGTCGTAGAAAAAGTTTTCATAATTATGATTGAGGAAATAAAATTCATATAGCAATTATTGAAGATAGCCTTATTATGGGACAGTTTCTACCAATCGAAACATATTTGTGTGTTTGGGCATCCTCAATTTACACTGGGACAAAAGTGTACCACGGAAGAGCGGCGTGCCAACGAAAGTGGTCGCTTACCACCAGGTTGCCCATATTCTACGCTGGTCAAGCGTGTCTGCCTGCCATTAAATTAAACCAGCTCGGCAGAATTAGGACTAAAAAAATCATCACAATCTTAACCATCGGTGGTACCTACAGCTACTCTAAAATATAATTTATTGTCTTATTTCATAAATGATTATCCTTAATAAATTTTCTTTCCTAGGTTCTCTGGTGTCAGCGATCCTAGCCATCGGGGCGGCTATTAGCGCCCTACCGGTTGGCGTTTTCGCACAGAAATTCGGAAGACGACCAACAATTCTTGTACTTGCAGTGCCTTTTCTATTGAATTGGTTGCTCACAATCTTCGCTAATGGAGCCGGGATGCTCATCGCTGCAAGATTCTTCGCTGGAATAGCTACTGGTAAATATATTACTATTATGATATTTCTGTTAATATTGGCTTGTTAATAGAGTAGATTGGGTAGGTCTGCTGATGCTGAAACTGGGTTAAAATCTCAGGTGTTCCAAGACACTATCCGGGTGTCTCTTTAGTGAAAGTCTCACTGGCACCTACATAAATATGAGGAAATAAAAACTCCAGACCAATTTCGGCCACGGCGGCCAATCTCACGAGAGATTAGCCAACTACGCAGGAGATATTATAGTGCACAAGTGTGCGCGCAAACACAAGTGCGCTCTCTATTCCCTAGCTCTCATAATCCGATGGGACGGCAATCTGACACGACCGGAAAGAGTTCAGGCGCAAGACCAACGGATTAACGTGCTTTCCGAGGCACGGGAATGTACACACTTCCAACTTTCAGACTCCGGGCTGCTGCTGAGAATTTTCTGACAGAAAAACCCAATAACGATTTATTGGCCCGACCTGGGAATTGAACCCAGAACCTCCAGATCTCCGGCCTTATATCTAGCCACTAGACCAACGAGGCAGTCAATAGTATATATATGCTACGGGTACATTAAATGCAATCATGTATCACTCAGAATCCAGTGTAATAGTAATTTTTCAACTGGATCTGATAGCTGGCATTACTTTGACAAGCGTCCCTAGTATAACATAATACGTGCCTCTAACAATATCTAAGAATAGCAAGGATAACACACATAAGTGGCCTATTTGCTCAGGAGAGTGAGTACATCAGATTATTGTCTTCATAGCTAGTTTGTTTGGGCTTTAATACAGGAACTACTAAAGAAAAAAAAATCTTTGCATCTCTGTACGCGTGTTTTTTTTCCGCAAAATTTCGTAATTTGCCTTAATAAATGAATAAATAAATAAATAAATATCTTGGGTCATTATTCACACACGGCCATCTGATCCCAAACTAAGCAGAGCTTGTACTATGGAAACCAGACAACTGATATGACTGTAGTATATACTACTTTTTTTTTGTAAATACATACTTATATTGGTAATTACACCCAGACTCAAGACAAACAGACATGAAAATAAAAAAAAACATTACACTGTGATACTGTGTATATTTAGTCGTAATGAGGTGTCAGATGGATGAAACTTCGTAACTTGACTGAATATATCCAGTAAACAATTTACAATTTGAGTCATGATACAGTAAAGACATTAAAATGTTTTCTTGTTTAGTAGGTGATTAGTTCAATAATGATTTGTCTCTTACTATCATCTGTGTTTTGATATTCGAAAGAAGAAGACAACAATGTTTAACTAATTATCAAACAGCGTTTATGGGTAGTCATATTTTTTATAGCATAGGTAGGCGGACGAGCGTATGGGCCACCTGATGGTAAGTAGTCACCAACGCTCATAGACATTGGCATTGTAAGAGATATTAACCATCGCTTACATCGTCAATGCGCCACCAGTTTAGGGAACTAAGATGTTATGTCCCTTGTGCCTGTAATTGCACTGGCTCACTCAACCTTCAAACCGGAACACAACAATACCAAGTACTGGTGTTTTGCGGTAGAATATCTGATGAGTGGGTGGTACCTACCCAGAAGAGCTTGCACAAAGCTCTACCACCAAGTTGTTAATAATATATTAAGCCTTAACATTACCTATTTAGTCTAGTTCAAGTTTCTAGCTAATATTTACACGGTTTGCATTTCAGGTGGTATATGTGTAGCAGCACCCATGTACATTGGCGAAATAACTGAGACCTCTATCCGAGGTGCTCTGGGTGCTTTCTTCCAGCTGTTCTTGACAGTAGGCATCCTGTTCACATTCGTCGTTGGCGGCTGGACTCATTGGAGGACACTCTCCATCATTTCTGCTGTCTTCCCAATATTACTGGTCGCTGTTTTTTGGTAAGTTTGAAGAGAGTTATTTGACATTTAGTATTAGGTCCTAACCTGAGCCGATGCATAGAAAACCTGAATCATAACCAAAGTCGTGGGTCTAAATCTTCATATGCCTAATTTAAGGCGGTTAAGGGACAAATATCATGAGCGTATGTTAGATTGCCATATGTCTATCTAATATCTACTAATACACATTGGAGCAGCGTGGTATAATTAGCCCCTAACCTTCTGAAACGGAGAAGACTTTCGCTAAAATTATTATTCATGCTCGTTCAATCATAAGTAAATTAATTATTCAAACGAGTTGCGGTCTTATTTTTGAACTTTGTTTGGCTGCTGTTTTTTTAAACACTGATTTCTACCTTTCCTTAAGACAATGACGTCTTCATCTTCCGAAGAAGACACAAGATCGTTTAATTCACGTGTAGAGGTACCAGCCAAGATGAGCTTGCACAAAGCCCTACCACCAGTATAATTTATAATAAAACTTTGCAATTTCCGACCAATTTCAGGTGGATGCCTGAAACTCCCCAGTATCTCTTAGGTCAGAACAGGAGACGCGATGCAGAGAAAGCCTTGAGGTGGCTCCGAGGACCTGACGCTGATCTTACTTCGGAACTTGAAGACATGCAGAAAGACGTGAGTGAACGCTTGATATTAGTAAAACTTTAAAGAAGTTTTCTTTTCTTTTTTTAAATTATATATATTAGTATTTATCGTGTGAAATTGAATAAATAATTACACTATACAAAACATGTATAAAGTTAATAAAATAAAAATGTAATTTCTCTCATCAGGTTGATAATTCAGCCCGTCAGAAGGCTGGCATGGTCAGCATGATTACCAACCGTGCACCCCTCATGGCCCTCATCTGCTCGCTGGGGCTGATGTTCTTCCAACAGTTCAGTGGCATTAACGCCGTCATCTTCTACACCAACAACATCTTCCAGTCTGCCGGCTCAAACATCCCGCCCGCCATCGCAACCATCGTTGTGGGCGTGGTGCAGACCATTGCCACCTCTATATCTTCCCTCCTCATAGAGAAGGCCGGTAGACGCATTCTCCTCCTCCAGAGTTGCATCATTATGGGCATCTGTTTGATAGTTCTCGGTACGTACTTCAAGTTACAAGAGACCGGTGCCAAGGTCGCTCCCGTCGGCTGGATCCCATTGCTGTGTTTGGTCCTCTTCATCATTTCCTTCTCTCTTGGCTTCGGGCCCATACCCTGGATGATGATGTCGGAGCTGTTCGCGGTCGAATTCAGAGGAACAGCGTCAGGTATCACCGTCATCATGAACTGGTGCCTCGTTTTCATCGTCACGCTGTGCTTCCCCTTGATGAAGGACGCGATCGGTATTTATAGTTGTTTCTGGTTCTTCAGCGGTTTCATGATTATCTGCGTATTCTTCGTGTTCTTTTTGATACCGGAGACGAAGGGGAAGACGGTCTCTCAGATCCAGACCATCCTCGGCGGATCCAGATCTTAATTAAATTTGATATGTATCGAATACTCAGTGTTTTGTTTATTAAATTTCGTCAATTGTATCAAATAAGCTTTAGCTATAAGACTAATAAGTTAAATAGATGTGTTCATATCATTACATGCGCAATTTAATCGTTTTATGACATTTTAATGTATGTATGAATCGGTTTCTAGTAGATGTTCTTCGATTTATGTAATTTGTGATTAACTTTAAGCAATTTACGGCCTTACTTATAAACGGTGTTTAGCGGGTGTCTAGTCAAACACCGATTTGTCCCTTTCTGTCATTATATATTTGACATTTAAAAGAATAAGACAGCATTAACTATTCACTCTATAAACAACATTTATAAGTAGTTAGGTGTTAAATTTTTTTATTAATATTAAGTGAAATAAACGTGCCAAATATTTATAGTAGGCGTCATTTTTTTTTTAATTTATTCGTGACGTAATCTTTGAAAGTGATGTGCAATCAATTTAGTAATATAGTTAATTGATTTTAATTATAATTAGATTATTTTATAATATTTAATTCTGAGTATTTTGTTATATTTGTGACGAACAAATGTTATTAATAATTTAAATTGGTTGTTATATTGTTAAAGTTTAACTAAATGTTAAATAAAAATTAATTAATTACAATAATTATATTTGTTTTATTTCTCCCATGTTTGAGGTTAAGAATTCACGGAGTGGTTCTGAAATCTACATACGTGCGCGTATAAAATATAGTTCTAAAAAATATCCTAAAACATTGGCGTAAACTTGTATTTATATATATAGTGCCCGTCAATAAATATTGCACATCAACCATCGAGATATTTGCGTAAAGACATTTTCCAAGATGGCGACTAACGTTTGCGGTCTGGAATGACAAGGAGGAGCCCGCCCCCTAACATGATCCAATCAAAAAATCGAGTAGCGGGATTTTATGCAGAGCTAATGTCTAAAAATCTTAGACTAGTTGGTAAGTTCGCAAAAATGGCTGACAATTTATGTCGAATTTTAAATTTGCAACAATCGATGGTTGATGTTGTGTGCAGGACGCCGCGCTGACTTCTGGCACCGGCGCAGCGCCATTACACGGTGGCTGGTGCTGCACCGCAGGCATGTGTCCACGCACTCATGCTGTTTGCCGTACCTGACACTCACACACACACACACAGACTTACTTTCGCGTTTATAAGTATAAATTCTAAATTATCATATATTTGTAATAGCTTATTTATTCATTTCAATGGGTTGTATGAAACTGGCTTAAATGCAGTTTACAGTTACAAGTTAGTTAAGACACAAACTAACAGCTGAACAAACGAATAAAACAAATTATTCCGTAAATAGTTTATTTATTAAATCAAAATATTCAAACAGAATAAAAATAAAAAAAAAAATACAAATTGATGACTATGATGCTTTAGAAAATACACATTATTTTTATTTCCTAAATTTCTTCTCAATATTAATCATTCCAATATCATTACTCGTTTATTTATGAAAGTGTTACTGATATTATGTAAGAGATGTACTTTACTATTCTCTTAATAAATCTACCGATAATATTTTTTATATTGCTGTTTCGTTTTGGATGGTGAGTGTGCCAGTGAAATTATACGGAAAAGAGTCAGAATGAGAATGTCTAAGGCTGGTTACCTTCGAGTCATTTACCTAACTACTTGCTTCCCATTGCTTCCTTATATCAAAATAATCTACGTAGTTTCTTGTAATTTATTTTTAATTAAATGCATTATAGTAAAAGTTACTTTCAGATAAAAATGGTCAAACCAATCACATAAATATTAAAAGATGTGGTCGATAGAATTTCTGATACATTTTATTTAGGTGCCGTAAGTACTGATGACGTAATGGATGGAGACTCCTTACAAATCAGTCTCTTCTCCATATCGTCAACTCTCGACGCCAGTTCTATGATCTGTCTCTCGATGGCCTTCACGTCACTTCGAAATCCGGTAACCGTAGCGTCCAATTCGGTGAGATATTGTATTTTATTGCTAAGTTCATCGTATTTCTGCGATATGTACAGTCTTGCGTTGCCGGAGTCGCTAACTTCCTTCTCGATTTTGTGTAGAATCTCACACTTCAGCTCGTCGAACTTAGCCTCTATCCCTGGACCTAAGATATGGGCCCCTTTTATGATTTCCTCCGTCTTTAATTTTGAGGGCAGTATTGGGCATGCCATTTTAAGCAAGCGGTTCGTTCACTTTGAAAAGTTTTAGATTTTCGTATCTACTGCGCATTTTTTGTAAATTTGGCCGAATGATTTATTACAAACAATTTACTATTAATTATAATTATATTAATATTTTTGACATTAATATATTTTTTTATATACTTTATCGGCCAGTAACTTCGATAAAAAGTTTAAATGTAATTGTTATATTTAATTAATCTTTAATAGTTATATAGCGCATTTTAGTCGTATGTTATTTCAAAATTAATATATTTAGTGATGGCTGCAGTATTATAATAATAAACTAAATATATTTTGTATGTATATGACCTGACGGATTATGGAAACTGCGAACATTCTCGTCGAAAAAGCAGACTTCAAATTGCATGCAGCAGATTAAACACTTATTTTACTTTTTAATGTTCTCTAACAAACACACGTCTCACAACTTACAATAAAAAATGTTAAGAATTATCTGCTGTAATAATCTTATAATTAAATCTATCTATCTATCTAGTCTATATATACATCTGATATAGATGTTCTATAATTATAAGAAACTAAAACATGCAGATTATATGTAAATAAATAAAAAATAGACTATGACTAAATTAGTGTAAGGCTTTTTATGACTAAGCTCTGAAAAAAATCGAAAATACCAGAGACAAATGGTAGAATGCTCTAACATAATAAATTCTTTCCGCATTAAGTAATAATACGTACTTGGTTGCAACAATTGATTACATGTATATTTTTTTAAGATAAACACCAAGAATAAACACTTGAAATGAACAAATCGATAAATACAAGAGGTTTCATCATCACACACGCTCATCGCAAGACTAAGTAATTTTCCAATTTATTTATTCCGTCTGTCATGGAGACACTTGAAAATCTATTACATAAATGAAGTTTATGTATGATGATTGAAGGTGATGGTAATTTAGGTGGATGAAATTTTTCAAACTATATTAGGATGTTGAGGTGGATGAGTGATGGATGGGAACGCAAGGGAGTCTAGTGGGAGCAAAGCTCAAAGATTTTTAATGTTATGAACATGTCATCTTGATGGATGAACGTCATGAGTACGTAAGCGTGGGAATGTGGTTTGAGACATCTCTCATCCCATGAAAAGAGTCCACCGAGCCACGAATCCAGCTCCGATCGAGAGAGGCATAATATAGATTTTGTTAGTCATGTTTCTAATATATACACGTATTATTTGTATATGCTACATGTAAGTACAGATAAACCACTGCTAAGCAAATGCTCTTCTTTTGAAGATAAGATTTGCAGCTTATTAACTTGTTCTTCGATTGCGGGTTGTTGGATCTATATGTAAGGGACTTTCATCTGACTCAAGCAAATGTCTTCAACAAGCCATTGATGAGCTTGGACTTGGCAATCGAAACTCATACATAAAAGAAGATTCTTAAAATATTAATTTAGTTGTTTCTCAATGTCGCCGATCGCCACACGCCGGTTTCTTTTTTTTTATGTGTACCAGTGCTTATTGGGACTTGATTTCTAGGCTAGTCTGGATAGTCAGAGAGCCTATCCATTATAGGGCCTCTTTTATAGATAGCTGTACTTGAAATATTCCCAGGTTTTCACAATTTGTGTCCTATTCATCAGCTTCCCCGTCACTGTTGTTGACATACTTCGTATTGTAGCTTTAATAATAGC
This sequence comes from Nymphalis c-album, assembly GCA_963151315.1. Lineage (NCBI taxonomy): Eukaryota > Metazoa > Arthropoda > Insecta > Lepidoptera > Nymphalidae > Nymphalis > Nymphalis c-album. The sequence goes on from OY720609.1 coordinate 7,551,594, forward strand.
AATTTTCTTAAACATTTTAAAGAGGAAACACTGACCCCTAAATTACAGTGTCCAGCCGTAAATACACATCATGCAGGGCTCAGTTCCTAGTCAGCAATTAATCATACATTTTTTATCATAAACTATTATATTTTATCCAACTTCAAGAGCAAGTAGCGTTACAGCACTTGAGAAAGAGATAGATGGCGCCGATATTATACAGAATAATGGAAATTCTTTTAATGCTATCATTACAAAACGTGAGCCGTGGTTTTGCTTGAATTGCAGATAATTTTAGGTACTGACGATTCTTGATTTAAAGAAAAAATTTGCAACTTGATTTTGAATGATAAATTGACGATTAATTGGAAATAAGTGATCCCTCACTTATTTCCAATTTTTTGGCCCAGTTTACAGGTACATTTATGTTAGGAGTGACAACAGCTCAAGGGGTCAGATTCAAACCTTTACTATGAGGTCCGTGTAAGCCGCTGACCTATCGCGGCTACATACACGTAAAAATAATAAAACGTTCTTGGTAGTACTTTACAGGCTTTGAGTATTAGCAATCATCAATTTTTCTACCCCCAAAACCACGGTTTTGTGTTGCTATTTGGGTGGACACGACCCCTTCACCAATTATTCTTCGGCCGAACACTAGTTCTTAGTATTGCTATCAGACTATTAGGTAAATGGTATTCTATCGGATTACTATTGCTATCAGACTATCAGACTATTAGGATTACTATTGCTATCAGACTATTAGGTAAATGGTATTCTATCGGATTACTATTGCTATCGGACTATCAGACTATTAGGATTACTATTGCTATCAGACTATTAGGTAGATGGTATTCTATCGAATTAGTATTGCTATGGGAGTATTAGGTAAATAGTATTCAGGAACCAACGTCTTATCAAAAAGTACTCATGTGAAATTTACATTCTTTCAGGAACGTTTATGTACGTATTTTTTTTTTATTGTATAGGAAGGCAGACGAGCATATGGGCCACCTGATGGAAAGTGGTCACCAACGCCCATAGACAATGACATTGCAAGAAATGTTAACCATCGCTTACATCACCAATGCGCCACCAACCTTGGGAACTAAGATGTTATGTCCCTTGTGCCTGTAATTACACTGGCTCACTCACCCTTCAAACCGGAACACAGCAATACAAAGTACTGCTGTTTTGCGGCAGAATATCTGATGAGTGGGTGGTACCTACCCAGACGAGCTTGCACAAAGCTCTACCACCAAGTAAGGTATATTACAAAACCAATGACTTTCAAATGTTTTCACACATTGGGCATGAAACGTCTTGTTTCATTCTCATTCTAGTAAAAAAAATATTTATATAATATACATATATATATATATATATATATATATATGTATATTATTATATATATATGTATATTATAGCTATTAATCATTGTAAAATAAAGATAAAAAAATAGTTATTAAGGCTCGAGTGCCTGCGATCCTGGATTTAAACCCTACTAGTACTTGGTATTGTTGTGTTCCGGTTTGAAGGGTGAGTTAGCCAGTGTACAGGCACAAGTGACATAAGATCTTAGTTCCCAAGGTTGGTGGCGCATTGGCGATGTAAGCAATGGTTAACATTTGTTACACTGATGGCTAAGGGCGATTTTGACCAGTTATCATGAGTTGGCCCATATGCTTGTCCGCCTTTCTTTTTTCGATGGGAAATGCATTTACGCATGCCGCCCGGTCGAGTGACCGGTACGGGTATGTGGGACTCACGGGGACCCCGCTACTCGGCTGTCCGTCCTACCCACTAAAACCACCTCAGTACCCTTCCCGTCTTAAGGGGAGCGCCACGGGATCGCTTGCGCATGCTACCGTGAATGCTTGTCTGCCTACCTATCCTATAAAAGATACAATAGTAAATAAAACAACAAATTGTACCTTGTACACATGATTCTTGTAGTATTCATAAAAAGTAGTACATAATACACTTATCTATTTAAACCAAAAAAAAAAAAAAATTTACAAAAAAAGTACTGAATGTGGGTTTGTGTTTTAAAAGTACATTGACTCTACTTGGTGATTTGAAAAGGCGATAAAAAAATTGCAAATATAAACTAACACATACGGATAAATGTATCTAAAATAAATAATGAAACATTCGATAAGTAGCACAGACGGACATTAATACATACGTATATGGTACATCGCGAAAGATAGCAATTTTTATTGTTATCAATCACATATTAGTTATTAATGCATGTTATATTATTAATCTGTAGTCAGCGCGTGGTGCCGTTTGTGCTGTGTTCAATTCTACATGTGAGTGATTTAATTTTATTTTTTATCTGTATTTGTTTTAATATTAAAAAAGGTAGGTTATGTTTAAGTTTTTTGATGTTGTCTTATTAACTTATTTTTATTTTAAGTTTGTGTAATTAAATTTTAATCTACGCGTAAATTTATATTTGTTTCTTAATTTTGTAAGAAAATATTTGTATCATTTCGTCTTAAAATCATTAAATATAAAATTAATAGATTTTATTTAAATCGATATTGATTGCTATGTTCAACAAAGAGTTTTTCAACCTTTAATATTAATTACATGTGAGTCACATTAAACTTTGTAATGTAGCTGTTTTAATGTCCTATTTAAAAACGTAACAAATAAATTATCAGCTCGGTGATATACATATCTGTCGGTCTATCGTAACTTCATCCGTATTAAAAAAATGTTTGTATTCCAAATTTAAAATATTAATCTTTTTAACAATTTATTTACCAGGAAAAACATAACATTAAATATGAATTTTCTTTTGGTATACATTTATTTAGTTTAAATTAGTTACAGATATTTGTAATATTATATGAAAAATAGTTTGCCTACGTTTCTTACCGGTTTTTCTTGGTAGAATCTGAATTCAGGATATTAAAAACGGAATAGCGAAGAAATATGATCGCATCTACCACCATGACTTTAACTATTTTAATATATAACTTATTTTTATTTGAATTAGTTGAAAAAAAAGTTAGTAGAAAGGTTAGTAAACTTATATTGCTCGTAGGATTTTTAGTTGAACCCAATCGATAAGGTATCCTGTAAGAACTCACTACGTACTTCACTCATGAAATTTTGAAATCCAATTTACATTTAAGCTCTTAATCTACATTATTACGTTTAAATATTATAATAATTATAACAGCCAATGTCGCATATAATCTTTTAGGATTACATTTTAACATATATAAATAGGAACATAAATAAAATATATAAGGAAAACCTCGTCATTTCTCTAATCATTTTTACCAAATCACAAAACCGCCTTATAATCTCAGGCGGGAAAAATACGGCATATTAATTTTTATTCAAACTGTTTTTTTTTACGCTGCAAATACTTTCTTCATTCTTAGCATTGTCAGAACAGCGCATACGCTGTGTAAGTGGCCAAGAGCGTTCTCGAAATGGTTCACTCGTAAAATTTTGTTAAATCTCTATGCGAAAAATGCACCATGGTTGTCCTTATAAAGGCAATAAGCCGGTGTGTTATATGTTTAAAAGCGTATATACTATTAAATAAACAATAAATAATATTTTTAATCTATATCGGGCTTAATTCAAATATCATTACAAATATCATTCTGTAAGTAATGTCTTAATCTTGGATAAACCATATCATATCCACTATGATTGAAAAATCTAGCCGTATCCATTTATCAAGATAACTATAGGAACTATTTTGTTTTTAAGAAATCTATATTCTATTTAGCCACCCAAACAGTTGAAATATCTGTCATTACAGATATACGGATTTATTTACTTATCTATAATAAATTTACACAAACAGAGTACTTCACCTTGAGTTTGCTTTCTCTAGATTTTGTCAAACGTTGGTGATAAATTTGGAATATTACATGATAATATCTGTTATCAAATACATCGATGTTTGATGATCACTCACACTTGGTGGTAGAGTTTTGTGCAAGCTCGTCTGGGTAGGTACCACCCACTTTTCAGATATTTTACCGTAAAACAACAGTACTTGGTATTGTTGTGTTTTGCGATGTAAGCGCTGACATCTCTTACAATGCCAGTGTCAATGGGCGTTGGCGACCACTTACTATCAGGTGGCCTATATGCTCGTGCATAAAAAAAAGCAATTGTTAGTTTTATTGTTGGATGGGCTTGTTTCTTCTTGATTCTGCTCTGAGCAGATTTCTGAATCAACATTCGAAATTTGGCATATGGCGATTTAGAACTGCTTCATAAAATGCTTAATTGAATAATTAATGCACAAATTTCTACGTGGAGTGCTGGCAAGACTTTGGCAGCATCCCCGTTGAATCGCAACCCCGATTCATTTAATTTTGAATATAATTCTTAAGCCGTTAAACTGTCGTTGCGTTAAAATAGTTTTGTTTTTTAAATATTTTTGATAATGGAACAGTGTGATACCTATACAGATATCACAAAAACATTTTTGTCATAATATTTTAAAATGTATAATTAATTCTCTTTGCATATCAACGAATTAAAAAAGTCAGCATCGTTATCGCTATATCGAAATGATACACATTTTATAACTATATGTGACATACAATTTTATTGCACGTGGCAAAAAGCCTTAGCCTTTGATTAGTTAATTTAAACTTGAACATATTTTATCAAGCAAATCAGTTTCATAGTACAAGTAGCATCAGTGATAACATAATCAACCTATCATTCAGATTTGAGAGCAAGATAAGATTAAGTATTTAGATTGGATACAATTCTATTTACCAATTATTTATCGGACCACCTACCCGTATCACTTCAACTATACGTCAGATAAGTTAGTTGTTTTTTTTAACTTTGATTTTTATTTTGTTTGACGCAGACCTCGATTTTGAGGAATTGCTTCAAAGGAACGGTATGATTTTTTTATATCCTTAATAATTTTTTAGTCTTTATAGTGTAAAAGGGAACCTATAAGACCTAGACCCTAGTTCCCTAGTTTCCTTCGCAGACTTTCTACTCATTATTTTCGGTAAAATCAATCAAAAATCTCACTACATACATTTGTTAAATGAGACATTTGCGTAGAATATTATGATATGCATAACATTTGTTAATTACTTTGTTTAATACAATATAAGCAATATATTGCATATGTTACATTAATGGAAAACAAATATGTATATGTTAGTATTCTACATAACTAATACATTAGGTTATAAGGGTGCGTTCAAATTAAGCACGGATTCAAGTAAATTCGCATAGCGTTTGTTTCACATTGTTGACTGATACAGATATTCTTACATGAATTAGAATAGTTACGTTTGTACAGAAAAATCAGTTTAGAAGAGTATTTTCACAACAGGCACAAAAAATAATGTGTAAGAATAACCCTCTTTGGGTAATGTCATAAAAACGAAAGCGGAAGGCATGTTTATAATCGGGGCGCTCGTATTTGGTCGAAAAAGTCTCATCATTGACTTCCTATTCCTATAAAACTTAATGTTTTTCATTGTAGATTAAATTTGTCTTCACAATCACAAAAAAATATTTTCGTTATTTCTCGTTATTGGTATAACAATGTCGCGTGTCATCTATTTACACTTTTTAACGTTTCACTAGAATTAAAAAATGGTTGTCTGTAAAGTCGGTTTACGGACGATAGTTTAACGTGACAACGTCATAACAAAACATTGATGAAATGACTACAATCGAGTGAAAGAGAGATAGATGCGGCGCAAGCGTACAATCAGCGGAACGGGAAAATTAGTGTAACAGGACACTGAGCGTAACGGGACAATTTTTCGTGCATGCAGCCAGCGTTCATCGATTTATTAGACGTTGTCACGTCAAAAAAAGTAGTATCAGCCTCCAATTTTAACCCACTGCTAAGGCTTTTTCAACGTTTGAAGAGAATATTAAGAGACAATATCACCATGCTACTCCAATGTGGTCTAGGGATTAAAATGAAATTAATTATAATTATCTGTATTATTTGTAAAAACGCTTTTTATCGTTGATAAGATTTTTCAATTTATCAAAGTGTAATAATTTTAATAAAATAATAATTAATAAACACAACATTAATTAAATAGTATTGCTTAGATCGCAACCTATGATAATATGCCTCAGGGATCCATGATTAATTCTTCACTGGGATTACGCATATTTATCAATTATAACCGTCTACAACAAATGTGGTTTACATAATTTTATTTATATTTGTAAACAACTTTTTTGTTTAATTTATTTCAGGGTTCAGTTTAGCTTCAAGATTGTCCCATTACAATTTTACTTGTATCAGAATTTGAAGCATTTTGGCAGTTTTTTTAAGAATGATTTTTACTTTACTTACTATTCGCATATATTAAAATATAGATTAAAAATTTATCAGGATTATATTTTTAATTTTCTACAGATAAACAATATAATCACCGTTACTACGGTAATGCTAATTTTTTGTAACTCCGATGATTATTAAATAAATGTATTTAGTAGGATATAATTATTCATAACATAATTATCACAAACTTAGTTAGCGGAAGTTTATCACGTACCTCGGAAAACATCTAAAGCCTTTAGTCCTGCGCTTAAATTCTGACCAGTCGCCTCGGATTGCCGCCTCATCGGATTATGACAGTAACGGACTAGAGAGTGCATCTGTGTTTGCGCACACACTGGTCCACTATAACTTGTTCAGGCCTGGTTCAGATTGGATGCTGTAACCGAAATTCTATCAAATAGTAGCACATGATCTTGTATATATATACATGTATGTTTAAATAAGCCTTAATAACCTTTAGCCTCCTCATCCTTTTTTAAGGAGAAGGTTTGAAGCTCACTCCACCACGATGCTTCATTGTGGTTACCCATATCCTCTTACGTATACAGGTTTTCACCCAATGTTCTCCTTCACCTCCGTTCACGACACGAAGTATACACAAATTAAGTTGTGCTGACCCGGATTTGAAACCACATTTGATTTATGTATATCCAAGATTAACAACAAATCTTACGTTATTTCCTATAGTAAACCAACAACAAAATAATATTTTTTTAAATATATAACCAATCTTCTGTTTACATAAATGAAATATAATATAATTATCACGAGATTAATGACAAAAAAAATAAGTATATCAAGGTCTAAGCTTATTGTTTTGGTTTCAACATAATAGTAAGAACTATTGGTGGTAGGGCTTTGTGCGAGCTCGTCTGGGTAGGTACCACCCACTCATCAGATATTCTACCGCAAAACAGCAGTACTTGCTATTGTTGTGTTCCGGTATGAAGGGTGAGTGAGCCAGTGTAATTACAGGCACAAGGGACATAACATCTTAGTTCCCAAGGTTGGTGGCGCATTGGCGATGTAAGCGATGGTAGCATCTCTTACAACGCCGATGTCTATGGGCGTTGGTGACCACTTACCATCAGGTGGCCCACATGCTCGTCCGCTTTCCTATGCAATAAAAAAAAAAAAGTTTGTATACTAAAGTTAATTACATCTAACGTGATTGTGTAGTTTCTTTTCGTAGAAAATAAATAAGAATCTTTGTTTACATTTAAATAGATAAACTCAAAACAGCTCAGTTATATATTTTTGTATGCCAATCAAAAGTTTAAAAAAATGTTCATAACACGCAAATGTATTTTCGTAAAATTTTCTATAATGATTATGGTCGAATTTCGACAACTGGGTAAACATCAATTTTCATACATTATTATCATACTAATGTATAATATTGGTCGGTGTCAGGCGAGCACTTGGGGCCGACCTTGATATGTTGGATATTATTCTAGAACAAGATAAACAAATTATAATGATGTTGAAACAATCGGCCCTCGACTGGAAAAGCACTTGTTCTATTGTAATAAGCTTCATTAAGAGGGTACGGTGATTGCAGTAAATTATTTTAAATAGTTATTATTATTCATTTAAGTGAATGTGGCCGTATCAACCTACGCAAAAATAGCGTATCACTGCCATTTGCCAAAATTTCACGAGTGAGATAAAAAGTGATTTCTTGCTGGATACCACTGCTTAATCCTTGATTAATTAAAAAATAACTAGGTGATGATTTATAAGTAATATATCACTAAATATATAACTACTAAGACACAAAGCGCGGCGCTATATTATTATAAGAAAAATCGTAGCGCCTTAAATGTCTTGATAGCAATAACGTCGATATATGTTTTGGCCTGTCGTTTCTTGTTTTTTTTTTTTTATTATTGCATAGGAAGGCGGACGATCATATGGGCCACCTGATGGTAAGTGGTCACCAACGCCCATAGACATTGGCGTTGTAAGAACTGTTAACCATCTCTTACATCGCCAATGCGCCACCAACCTTGGGAACTAAGATGTTATGTCCCTTGTGCCTGTAATTACACTGGCTCACTCACCCTTCAAACCGGAACACGGCAATAACAAGTACTGCTGTTTTGAATTATAATAACATTATGATTTTGGAATTTAGACTAATATTATAAATGCAAAAGTTACTCTGTCTATTTATTCATCAGCAGACAGTATAGGATTAACTCACATTATATTGACACAAAAGGATTCACAGCAGCTAGTCTTAAATCTCAACTTAGTAAGCACTGAATGGATACATTATAATTTAAACTATTATGATCAATATGATGACCGTGTGTGTAAAGTTTAAAATCATCTTAAACTTCTGTTTAAAAAAGTATCACTTCCTCGCTTATTATTCTACTCTCATTCAGCGGAAATGTAATACTGTAATAATTTTAAACAGGATAAGTGAACGAGATACCTATGCATAGACTTAAAAATATAATGGCTGCCAATATATTTACAACGTGCTGAATGATCATACCGATTATATTTCCAACATTCATGTGTTCTATAGGATTTCCCATCGGTGTTCTTTCAGGAACCATTGGAACTTTTTCAAATGGTATAAGTTTAGGAACCTCTATACTTCCATTCCTTCGCCTTTGCTAAACTAGTTAGCGTGGAATAAGTTCCATAAATAAATAAGATTAAAGAGACCATACAATTTCCACATCAATTCGAAATCAAAATATGTAGGTTCTTGCGGATAATTTTGAATCGTTTTACAAAACAAACTAAGCTTATACTTACGGTTTGGAAAGTAGAATTTATCAAAATTAAGAGGGAAGATAATCAGAGGTTATGTTTTTCCGATAATGATTACATTAAGTCAAGTGGGGTCACGTGCTGATGACATAAATTACGATTACAAATAATCTATAATAATAATAAGCACGGTGTTACATAAAACTCGAGATATGATTATAACTTACTTGGTGGTAGAGATTTGTGCAAACTCGTCTGGGTAGGTACCACCCACTCATTAGATATTCTGCCGCAAAACAACAGTACTTGGTATTGTTGTGTTGCGGTTTGAAGGGTGAGTAAGCCAGTGTAATTACAGGCATAAGGGACATAACATATTAGTTCAAAAGGTTGGTGGCGCATTGGCGATATAAGCGATGGTAACATTTCTCACAACGCTAATGTCTATGGGCGTTGGTGACCACTTACCATCAGGTGGCCCATATGCTCGTCCGCCTTCCTATACGATAAAAAAAATTCACTTGATTTAATTTGGATAAACTGTTTTCTAATTATTCTCTCGTTGATGAATTTATCTAACTAAACTATTGATTTAACTGAAAATTATTTAAACACAGAATACTAAGAACATATTACTATATTCCATTTCATATTTTTATTAAAAAGCAATTAACATGGTCATTTTTTTTTAGTGCTCACTAACTTTAATACAACTTCTATATACAACTTGTACATACATAAACTAAAGTCTAGAGTCATCATCAATAATGGTAGACACATATACTTCACTTGGTGGTAAGGCTTCGCGCATACCAATCTGGGTAACATCCAACCACCAACCCCACTCATTACATATTCTATCGCTATACGGCGATATTTAGTGTTCCGGTTTGAATCACTTATCCGAGTGAGCCAGTGTATCTACAATGACCAATAACCATCACATGGCCCCATATGCACGTCCGCCTACAATCTACATCTATATAAATAAAATGATAGAGGTCTGCAGTTGTGCGCGCATCACGGAAAAAACTACTGGATAGATTTCAATGAAATTTTCTAAATTTTATTTCTTAGACCCTTAGCCCTTATCAAAAAAAAATTATTGCGATATCTCCATTTAATAAAAAGTAATTAAAGTTTCAAGAAACAACGATTTGTATATGCACTGCGTGTTCAGTGATGTATGTTTAAACAAAGTATATTTTTGCTTGCGATCGTTTTGATGTTTTTTCCTTCGTACATAAGAAAACTTTGTTAATATATCAAGCAACGCGGACGAAGTCGCGGGTATCAGCTAGTATTTAATAATTAAAAAAAACTACGCGGATCGGACGTCACGTTTTAATAATGTATAACTTTGTATCCTCATGCAATAATTAACACTAATCATTATATCGATGAGTTATATCGAACAACTTTTCCTCTAGGAAAATAGTGCAGAAAACACAAACACACTCGCGGAAGTGATACGGAAACAGGACATCACTAATGAGTTTTATACCGTCGACGTATTTCCTGGTTGCACACTTGAACTCAACATGAATTCAACATGTCAATTCTAGGATGTTTTTTCTTAAAAATACATTAATTAATTACTTATAACTAATGTATGTAACATGTTCTTGCATTGCTTCTCTTCTCTTTTTTAATTCCTTTATGGTACATTATTTTTCGGAAACTATTAATATCTCTTGAAAACCGGGTTTAAGGCTTTGCTAATATAAAGCTAAGTGATACCTATATCTTAAAGGTAAACCTTATATAATGTATATATATTTTTTTTAATTTCCTAGGAAGGTCACCAACGCCCATTGACAATGGCATTGTAAGAGATGTTAACCATCGCTTACATCGCCAATGCGCCACCAACCTTGGGAACTAAGATGTTATGTCCCTTGTTACTGTAATTACACTGGCTGACTCATCCTTCAAACCGGAACACAACAGTACCAAGTACTGCTGTTTTGCGCTAGAATATCTGATGAGTAGGTGGTACCTACCCAGACGAGCCTGCACAAAGCTCTACCACCAATTATATATTTACCGAGTAATTAAAAACAATGTAATAAAAGTAACAGCCATTAACCGTGTAAATTATGTGGCATTTACGCATCTCTAATATTACTTAGTTGGTATGTATTAGGTAGATATGCAGTCGTAGCATGGTTTCATATCTAGAAGGTAGGACAACCTTCATCGCAAAACATTATATGCATAATAATAATAAATTAAACTCATTGAAATTCAAGCGTGCAATTTGGGTAAGCTAAATTTGAACCCACGAGTTTCTATTAGGGCTCAGTGGTTAGAACGCTTGAGTCTTAACCGATGATAGTGGGTTTCAGATTCATGTATGCTTGCATCAATTTATGTGTTTCATTCTTATCATTTGCATCTATAATTCATCTAGCGGTCGACGGGAAAGGAAAAAACCTGCTGATGTCTAATTTTACTGATTTTATCCTCATGCGTATTATTCTCATTAGAGCGTCGTGGTGGAATAAGTACGAAGTCTTCTCCTCAAGGGGAGAGGGGGGCCTTAGTAGAAACATTAACATTACTTTGCTACTTCTAACCTCTGAGACCTATGTATTGCCAATAAACTCTATGACATATCGCGAAACAGCAACAAAATAACGTAAAGTAATAAAATAATTAAAATATACAAACGCATTATCCTTCTTACATCTGCATAGTAGGTATAATAGTTTCTCGTCTAAATAGCTTCCGGGAGACAAGACAACACCTGTTAATGGCCAATTAATTGATATATAGCCCATTGTATCGCGACATGATTATTTATATTATTATTTGTTTAATATTATTCAACGTAAACTGTTGTATTATAATAATCAGAGTGTTTTCCAAGTGTTGAGAAATGTTTTTATTTTCGTATGACGTATGACTTTTTAAAAATCAGAGCCTTATGCTGCAACCCGACTGTCTTTTATATTGTTTGTCTTTTTGATCGCCCAAAAACAATCGTGAGTTTCTGTATCCCACCATTAAATGTCTGAACAGTTTAAGATGTTTGGGGTATCGTTAGAATCCTTCCAGGGCATACGTTTTGAGAAAATGTTACTTATTTTTTTTATTAATAACATGGAATAATTTGGACTAATGTTCGATCAGTTGTAAAATTGATTAAAACGAATACTAATTTACATATTGTTTAACTCTTATTTGCAATATTTTTTTTATTGAAAACACTAAAGCTCGTCACTAAATATTAGATAGATAGATAGCAATACCAAACAAAAAAAAATAGAAAAAAACGGATCTATATTGTCTTAGACTATTTACATATGTGTACCAACGTCACCAATCGCTTTCTTCGCCAATGCTCCACCAACCTTGGGAACTAAGATGTTATGTCCCATGTGCCTGTTATTACACTGGCTCACTCACCCTTCAAACCGGAACACAAAAATACAAAGTTCTGCTGTTTTGCGGTACCTACCCAGACGAGCTCGCACAAACCTCTACCACCAAGTAAAAATATGTATGTATGTAAGATACATCGTATCCGCGTGGACCTTCGAATTTTTTTCCATAGTTATTTAAAGATCGTATCGCATATGAATTTTCATTAATATGCGAAATTCGTGATAAAATTACAAATTATCAATTAAATAAAATTTTCTATAAATTAATGATAATTCACTTGGGGTTTGTTGATAACAAAACGATATATAATCTGTTAATACGGCGTTTTATAAAACACGAGATATGATTAAACAAGTAAATAAATTGTTCTCTATTATATACAGATTAAATATTCTAGAAAATCGCTGGATAACTCATAACAGATACAAATACGAACATATAATAAATTATATCATATAGTTTCTCATTCTCATCATTAAATAACGGAAATTGAATTATATATTATAAATAATATTTATTTATTATAGACAAATAAAGATAAATTCAATAAATATCGCGCTATTTAATCTTTTTCATAATGAAATCCAACACATACCTTTAGTTGTGCATATAAACTCAAATGTTTTGTTATAAATATTTAATAAATAAGATATTATATTTAAAAAAATATTTATATGTATAATAATACATAAAAAGTAAAGTATGTGTGGATTTCCATATAGGATATATAAGCTTAATGGTATATAGTTTAGTTAGTCGGTTTTTTATATAGAATCTTCGTTTTGACCGGGTATTGGAAGTTTTATATTAAATTTAATCTTGTAAAATGATTCAAACTACCTTTAAGAGTGATTAAAGTATATAGTCATTTAATGTATAAGGTCGAATTTATACTGACAACATCATAACTTAATAATTAATATTGAATTAATTGAATATGCAATATTTGATAAAACATTTCGGATGGTAGGGCTTTTGCAATAAAATATTCCAATGTGAAACACTAATACTTTGCACCGCTAAATGTTAATACTTCGTAGTGTTGTGTTCCGGTTTGAATGGTGCGTGAGCCAGTGTAACTACAGGCACAAGGTGTACAATATCTCATTACCAAAGGTTGGTGGTGCATTAAGTGTAATATATGTAAGGCTATGTAAGGCTTTTTCTTAGTGCCAAAGAACGTTATACGCTTAAATGCAAATTATATTTAGACAATAATAAAAAATTGTTAAAGCATTGAACAATAGAGTAAATTAAAAAAAATATATACATGTATCATGTATAGACAGCTTTATAATAATTTGTAATTTGCACAGATAAACAAAGATAAAATGTCTAAATGACTTTTTAATATCCTTATTCTCATATTATACAGATAGCAGGAGCTGTTTAAGAAAATTATTATTAATTCTCGTGCATACTCGTACCTAGACATTTGAATCACAAATTTTCCGTACAATTAAATGTAAGTAAAGGTAATAATCCTGCTGTATTATATCAGTATATTCTAATCTTTCTTCTTAATCTATTTCTTGTAGCAAAATAAATAGATTAAGAATATTTCTTGCAGATGTCCTCTTAACGACTAATCTCAAGTAAGTTTAGCCAACAGCGTAGGACATACTAGCGCAGAAGAGTGTGCGGAAATATATATTATGCACTCTCCATTCCCGCACTCTCATAATAGGATGGGACGGAAAACCGACACGACCGGAAAGAGTTGAGACGCAAGACGAAGGGCTTTGACGGAAGTGTACACATTTCCGACTGCTACTAAGATTTTTCCATAGAAATTCCAATAACTTTGTAAAAAAAAAATAACGATCGGAGGTTCGAGCCCAGGATCTAAAGATCTGTAGCCTTATATCAGTCTTCTAAGCATTTCTTACTATATGCATGATAGCTTATAACCTCGAAACTGATGGAAAATTACATAAAAATATATATACACTAGTTAAAATACATATGAATCTTTTATTTACTGGTTCGAATGTAAACATAAATTGTAATCATCACTCTATTGATATATAAATTATATTATATTCTAAATATAAGTCTTTAACACAGTTATAAGGTTAAGTAAAGCCGTGAACAAAATCTGAGACGAAAATTTGGATGAATGAGCCAGGGTGTACCTGCACGACGGACTTTCGATTCCGTGGTTGGACAAATTGATGGTGTAAGAGATATTTACTTGATGCAGTGGCAGTGGCATTTGAAGATGCTTTCCGTCAGGTGAAACCGTTTAACAAATTCATAAAATAAATTTAAAAAAAATGCTTATCCAATGAGCTTTTGTAGAATAGATACATAAGTCAGAATATCACCCAACATTAACAAATTTGAACACGATAATACCACCGAACATGAAATGATTATAAACACAAATTGGGGGCATGAAATTAGAATTACTTGTCCGGATTTGAACCTTTAATCTTATGTTCAAATCCGCATGTTCTATCCACTGATCGTGGCTCTTAAATGTAATCTATCTGTTACAATACAAAAATGGGCAGCTAAATTTGATATTTCAGGTGCTATGTAATAACTTGGATCTACATGCTCTATTTTTAAATAAATAATATATTTCCACCAAAATAAAGCATAGGTCCGAAATCTAGCACATTTGCCAAAATTAAATCTGTTAGGATGTATAGATTTGTATCGTTTTAATATATTAACGAGTTCATTTCTTTAAATGTTCGTTGTAAATTTTATCCACAAGGCAATAACATATATATCGTGACTTTAACGTCGTAACTCGTAGTCGTAACTATTAAGTACAAACTTAACAGCTGACTTAACTTAATTGAAATTCAGCTGTAAGGCTACAATTACTATATTCTTACTCCTATAAAAATGCATTTTATTGTAAAAGTAATGTTTAAAAGTATTGCCAATGAAATATTTAACTGGTAGAGCTTTGTAAGAGCTTGTCTGGGTAGGTACCACCCACTCATCAGATATTCTAGCGCAAAACAGCAGTACTTGGTATTGTTAAAGGGTGAGTGAGCCAGAGTAATTACAAGCACAAGGGACATAACATCTTAGTTCCCAAGGATGGTGGCGCATTGACGATGTAAGCGGTGGTTAACATTTCTTACAATGCCAATGTCTATGGGCGTTGAAGACCACTTACCATCAGGTGGCCCATATGGTCGTCCGCCTACTTTCAC
Source organism: Nymphalis c-album (assembly GCA_963151315.1). NCBI lineage: Eukaryota > Metazoa > Arthropoda > Insecta > Lepidoptera > Nymphalidae > Nymphalis > Nymphalis c-album. Next base: position 7,567,197 of record OY720609.1, read on the forward strand.
TATAAAAAATACTAGTAAGGTCTAAATATGTATAAAAAAGGTAGTATGAAAGGTGGGCCAGTGGCTTCCTGGCATAATTGTATTTCATGTGATTTGTGTTCATAATTCATCACGCGCGACTTATGTAAAACATCGTGAGAAAACATGCATGTGTCGTGTGTCAATTATGCCACATATATCTCTTCTTATCCGCATCGGAGCAGAGCACCACGCTGCTCCAACGCGGAACCCACTCCTTTTTTTTCTTTTTCTGGCGTGCATCTCAAGAAAAGATTTAGCCCTCACCTAGTGTGACATTGACAGTGACATTTACTAGCTTTTTAGCTTAATCTGTTATATAGCTATGTAGTCCTCACTTCTTCGTGCAATTTAAGAATATTGAATTGTAATAAAAACCTTCTTGGAAGTAGAAATATTTAGAAAGGATGTATTCGAGTTATTTAATAAAATATTTTTGTAAATTTGTGCTTATGAAAAATATTCTTCTGTTTTAAAATCAACTGTTTAAATATTAATTGGTTGATGAAGTCATTGTTCAAATATTTATTCTTAGGTAATTATAAAATGAAAGATGAAATGAAAATTATTGAACGAGATAGTTTTTTAAGATCGTTAGAGAATTTGGTACTTTACTTTAAGCTCATTTTGGGTCACCACCTACTCATTATATTTTCTACCACCAAACAGTAATACTTGGTGCCACAGTTTGAAGGGTGAGTGAGTCAGGGGGAACATTGCCGATGTAAGGAATACTTAGTTAATATTTTTACAACGCTGATCTCTATTGGGCCAATTTACCACTTACCATCAGATCACCCATTTGCTAGTGCGCATAAGGATAAAAAGATCAGGACCAGATTTTCGAAGGTTTCTTTTACTTAATTGTATAAATTGGTCTTCGAATATGACTTAATTGTCCAACTAACAAAGATTTTTTTTATATGTTATAAAATTTGTTATAAATCTAAATTACTACATGACATAGAGCGTATATAGTATATTATTTACTTAATAAATATTTATAAAGTAGTTGTTTAATTAAAAATACCTCTTAAAAAGACAGCTTCTGGTGTAATAGTCTGATTTGGAACTGTTAAAATCGTTGCTTTGCTCTTTTCGTTTAAAAAAAAAACTTTTTTTTACATTAGAAATGACAGAAAAAACATTTGTTACAGACTTGGGGCGTCCGCACGTGCCAACCTAAGACGTCGTGACGTCACATATGGCAGATAGGAATTACGCTTACGATCCGGTCGACACCGGCACGACACCGACAGTCAACCAACAAACGTTCAGAATGGAGGGCGGGCAGCTCTGGCGGCAATACATCATCGCCGGCGTCGGTATGTTACATGATTATTAAAAAAAAAACAAACGTCAAAATGTTTACGAACTTTTTGGAACCATAGGTTATTACGAAAACTCACAAAGGAGGTTGTAGTGATGTTTTTTTTTTTGAGGTATTATAAGTGATAAGTATATTTAAGTTCACGAAAAAGTTTTATTATGGTTTGTGGTTGTTGTTTCTTTTTGTGCGCATGTTTAAATCGGATCAGTGTATGTTAGAAGTGATTTAAATGATTACAGTGTTATAGTGTAACATTAAATTAAATCATTGGTAAAGGGAATTTTAATTTTCAAATGGTATAAACTTGTCGTTTTTTTTTAATAGGACTTTTGTAGAGTCACTTTTGATGGTTATTGTATATATCTTATTTAGACGGAAATCATACTAGCATAAAAATCTTTACCTTTTTTTCTTTATATTAAACATCATTGCCTTTTTACTTTATCAAATACTATTAAAAAAACATATTTTATTTATGACAGAGTATTAAAAATAGTGAGAGTGCATTTAACGCGAGGTTTTAAGTGAAACTAATTTACATTGTTGCAGAATTTAGTTTAAATTAAAAATAAATAAGTCATGTTAGAATCTATTGTAAACAATTTCAAGTCACTGGCTGTTAAGAATATGACATTAATACTAAATTGGTTATAGTTTTTTTTCCCTTATGGCTTTGCTTATAGTTTCATCCTAATATCCAAGGATAGGTTGACAATTAGCCACAAAGTAGATGTAGGGTCTAAAAATTAAAACAATGCACTCAGTAATACACTTCACCCATTCTTATGACCACATTACGACCACACCGTACCACATATATAAACATATTTAAGACCACATGAAAATTTTATTTTAATGGATATTAAAAATTGAATACTATTTTAATAAAACACCTAAATTTTATATTTAAACAAGTCGTAAAGCCTAAAACTTCAGTATAGTCTAGATTTGTTGACACTATTCCGAACTTATTTGTTTGAACCGTTTTGGTGGCGTCATTTATATGACGAATGAATTAACAAAATGTAACAAATATAGTTTGGCAACGTGCCTGTCTAAATTGTCGTCTAACATTCGATAATTATTTACATCGTACACTCTATTATTAAAAATAAACAATGTCAATATTGTACGTCAATCTTTGTATTATCATATCTAAAGTAAAGTAAAGTGAATGTCCCACTGCTGAGCTAAGGCCTCTTCCCGTTTTTTTTTTTGAGGAGAAGGTTTTGAGCTTGTTCCACCACGCTGCTCTAATACGGGTTGGCTGAATACACATGCAGGTTTCCTCACGATGTTTTCCTTCACCGCCAAGCACATGCACAAGCACCGAGATGAAATATAAACTCAAATTAAGTACTTGAAAATTCAGTGGTGCCTGCTCAGGTTTGAACCCACGATCATCGGTTAAGATTCACGCGTTCTAGCCACTGAGTCATCTCGGCTTTTATCGTATCTATGTCAAAAAAAGTTTTTAATTATTAAGTTAATGTTGTATTCTGTCTAATTATTTAGAGTCGCCTGATTTATATTTTGATTCACAAATGTATTTAAATAGCACATAGGTCAGAGTTACATTACAAATTAAGCTACATAAAGTATAAATGAATAATTTAAATGAAACATCTGTACATCGAAGAAACAGCTAATCGAATTTAAACTGTGTCTGGTCATTTGAAGCAGGTTTTAATTATTTATTGGATTTAAACGCAGAATATATTTTTTTAAATAATTATATTTCATAATTTTAGTGAACGTTAAACGTTTGAACGCTATTTTTAACATTGTTTTTTTCAGCGGTCATTTTACAATTGACTAAGGTCGTAATTATTATTCTATATTAAATATTTATATCTGGCAACATATTTATTTACAACGTACTAAATAATGTTTGGTGCTGGATATTAATAATCTATAATAATATATCAGATGTTTTTAAGCCTAACTGAAAAAACTACTAAACTTAGTATAAACTAGGACTATTGAATTACTTATGATGTATAACTAAAATAAAATAAAACTTTATTAAAAAGACCTAAATAATTACAACTTTTCAACAACAATTCTTAAATCCCCATCGTTCAAATCTGATTAAAAAAACGATTATTATGTGTGTTTATGTCTATGGAATTAAAAAGTTTTGGAGTTTTTGGAACCTTTAAAAAAACATCAAAAAATATAATTTTATAAATATTTATTTCAATGTAGAAGGGTCTGTATAATCTCACAGGGGAGCAAGGCATATCATATATTATTGTGTTTATCAATACTTATGCTTGTTGCTATCAGCTGGTAGGTATAATTCACAAAAATAATTCATAAATGTTTTTCTCATGATAAGAATTACAATAAACAACAATTTAAAAGCGTATCTTAATTATTATTTTTTAAGTTTTAATAACTTAATAGAAAATCCTAATAAAACTTAGCGCTGTTTCATTAAAGACAGATTTCTCTTTCTTTCATTGTTAATTTTGCATTCGTGTGAAGAAGACGAATGATTGTTTAACTAGTTACCCTCTAAACAACATTTAAAAGTAATTACACATATATATAAATATGTTTACTTATGACCTTCATCTTAATATATATATACAATTTATTTATATTGCATGAAAAATTGATAATGTGTGAAGTCTGCTACGCAGTAATGTCTTTTATTAAAAGAACGAAAACAAACTAAATTTATTAATAAATATTGAACATATAAAACCTTTTTATGATATAATGTATCGCTTTATTTACTGTAAATTCTATTTATTGTTGATATTAGATATGAAGGCTATTATTTTTTATAACATTGATAATGAGGTTATCGATGATACAACGAAAAATACGAGAATATAATAATATGTCGCTTAATATCATAATATAAATGTTAACATATAAAATTTGTCGGACCGTGATGTATGTATAATATTCTTTATAATATATAAATTATTCAAATAGCATTTTACGATAAAATTTTTTTAAATAATTTTCCAAATGTTTCACGTCATCAATAATCGGGGTCATTGACTTACTTCGTACAAATTATTGAATCTTTTTTTCCTTGTTGGTCTAGTAGCTTGCTTTGCTCGCTCCCAGGAAGCTTAAAGCCCGGTTCGGGCCAAGACATCCCCAGTAACAGCCGAAAATCTGGAAGTTCGCAGTATTTACACAAAAAGAGGTTAAGCTGCTGGTTCTGCACCTGTACTCTTTCCCGTCGTTTCGGATTTCCGTCACAAGAGAGAGGAAATAGAGATTGAAATAGTAGCTTGTGTATTCGCACTTGTGCACTCTCTATTCACACCCTCATCAGTATAACATGTCTCGCGCACATGACTAGTCGATCGCCGTAGCGGAAATCGTTCAGAGGAACATAAGCTGGCTTGTTCCTATCCCATTTATTTGGTAGCCTGGAGAGCTATCCTGTTTATTTGGTATACAATGTTAAGTTTTTAGTAAGACCATTATCCCAATTGTTTTTATTTTACGCTGACATTATGGTTTTACTTTTAAGCAGTAGAGACATGCCACTATCTGCCATAGATCAAATCATATTTATAATATTAATATCGTAGTACTGGAAACATTCACAAAAAAACTTCACATAATAACACCTAAAGCGAAATTTTACGTTCAATAATAATTAATCGATCACCTGATGTTTGGTAAGGCGCTAGAACATTTAGGATTAAGGGTTTCAACTGGCGAGATCTGTAAGAACACACTTCATTACTCACACATAAAATGTAGACTTATGGTGATATACTATTTTGAAGCGTGAATTCTTGTAATGTTACGATTATTATGATCAATATCGCATATCACTTTCTGACAGTTCTCGACCATGATAAGTTTCGATTTTGTTTTCAAAGAATAGCTCTTACGAGATCCACGGCGATATCCAATGAATGATTTTTTTTTTTTAAATTGAACGTATCTGTTTTGCGTAATGGAAAGTAATTATTATTCCAAGATAGTGATATATTACTAATTAACATAATAATTAATAAATTTCTTACCCGATAATTAATTAAGTGTAAATGAGATATGATTATAACTGTAAATAATCGACCGGAGATCTTTGAAACAATTATAATGTAGACGTCATTTTATCACGAATAAAAAGTGGGTGTTCATTATTTTTCTTTACTTATTACATTTTATCACGAATAAAAAGTGGGTGTTCATTATTTTTCTTTACTTATACAGGAGTACTTTGCTATTGATCTTTTGTAATTATTTTTTATTTGAAATTTCATAGAGGTTTTATTAAGAATACATGTTCGAATTTGTAACGTTTGATTGAAACGTATCTGACGGAAAGTGGTATTTCAACATAGAATCATTTTCTCGTTGTTACTCAAATTAGAAACTACCAAAGGTTCTAAGAAGAACCGGCGAAAGAAACTCAGCTGATTTTTTATTTTATGCATAATATTGTGACTGCTTCGTTGGTCTAGTCATAGTGGCTCGATATAAGGCCGCGGACTCGATGGTTCTGGGTTCAATGTCCAGGTCAATAAATAAATAGTTATTGGGTTTTTCTGTCAGAAAATTCTCAGTAGCAGCCCGGAGTCTGGAAGTTGGAAGAGTGTTCAATCCCGTACCTCGGAAAGCACGTTAAGCCGTTGGTCCTGCGCCTGAACTCTTTCCGGTCGTGTCGGATTGACGTCCCATCGGATTATGAAAGCTAGGAAATATTGAGTGCACCTGTGTTTACGCACACACTTTTGCACTATAATATCTCCTGCGCAGTTGGCTAAACTCTCTTGAGATTGGCCGCGATTGAAATCGGTCTGGAGGACATTATATTTATTTATTAATTAATCCAATTAAATAATTGTGAAGGAAAACAAAGTGACAAAACATGTCACATAATATAATATGTACATCACACACTAAACGTATTTATCAACTCGTATACGCAACTTGATAACTTTGACTTCTAATCTTAATCCACAACAAGATACGCTTGACAGAGGAATATTTATACGCTGTTATTATATTACAAGTTGAAATAATTTACTTAATATTAAATCACACAAAAACGTGTCGACTGTTAATAGACAAAGTTAAGACTGAAAACTATGAAATAACATTGTATTTCGTATCAAACACTTAAAACCTCCTAAGTTATATAAGTATTAGATTTTTTTATATATATGTATAAACGGAGTCGAGACGGCTGTTAGAATGCGTGAATCTTAATCGATGATTGCGGGTTCCAGGCAAGCATAATGGATTTTCATGTGCTTAACTATGTTTATAATTCATCTCGTGCTCGTTAAAGAAAAACATCGTAACGATATCTTCACGTGTATATTTTCACTGAAGTTCTGGCACATGTGTGACAGTTTGGGGTGTGTGGAATAGGGACACATCACCATTGAATAGGGAGGATCCTCCGACCAGACGGGTGTTGTGTCTGGTGGGCTACTGCCCGACGATTGTTGTCGGGTTCTTGTATTTATGTTCAATCGCTCTGATAACTTTAATATCGCGATGTAGGATACGTCTGTTCATAGTTCGTATGTGGCGAGATAGATGTCGCTACAACAGTGTGTCCAAATCTTTTTTAAGCAACCTCGTGAGATAATCTTCACACTTTCTCATCGAAGAGTCTTATACCAGCGTTGTGGTTTATTAGTTAGGGAATGTTGTTAAGGAACGCTTGTGTGCAAAAGTATATTACTTTTTAGATGACTGCACACCTTGGGAATGAAACGATCGCCTCCAGGATATTTCAAATAAAATAAATCTGTTATTGTATAAATTGCCTGTATTGTAATGATGAGATATATAAAAAAAAATCCCGCTGAGTTTCTTTCGCCGGTTCTTCTCAGTTCTGAGGTGTTTATTTCCGAACCGGTGGTAGATTTATGACAATCAATAAGTCAGTAAGGCTTCAATATTGAATAAAGTGAATAAACTTTGACTTTGACTTTGAAAAAAAGTACCAAAAAACGGTCAATTACTTAAAATCGAGCACTACCTACTCCACTTATGTCAAATATATTTATTAAAAAAATCGAGATATACCTCCTTCATCGGAATACCTACTAAAAAAAACCAACGGTACCCTTTCCGTCTTAACGAGAAGCGAGCGCGACGGTCGCATCCTTAGCCTTTTAACTCAAACGCACAAATATCATTAAAATCGATTCAGCAGTGTACACATAGGTTATCAGCGACCCACGTGAAGCAGTCATGTGTAACGGCTGAAACCGCTGGGAACAGAGTTATGTCATAAATAAATAATTTAACATGATATTATATCTCTTCTTCGCTAACTTTATTGCATATTTATTGACTTAAAACTCGCTTATCAACGCTCACCTAATCCTTGACATATAACTTTTATCAAATAAACATAAATGTAATAAAATTTACATGTTTACGTAAATGGTTATACATTTGCTACTAGCGTTTTAATTACTTACATGCTTCCTCGTGTTTAGTGGCTAGCTTCTACTTGCAATTCATGGGTTCTAGAATCTTTAGAATACCACAATAAATATGGAGTTAGGATGTACCATAATAGGAATAAAGCAAATATCAATATCAAAATGAAATCAAAATCAAATTGTAAATTTATAATTCTTAAATATTGTTTTTGATTAAGTCTTTAGTCTCTACAGGTAGCGAAGTTACACAGATTATTAATTATATTATTATCTGTTTTCAAAACAAAATTACCCTATTTTTAACTTGATAGGTAGAGTAAGTAGGCTTGGCAAAGGATTTATATTTGATTATATTAAAAGTATTAGGTATAATACATTCCATAAATACAGTTTTGAAAATCATTTTTTTTTTAATATTATCGTATTAAGAGATATTTAGCGTAAAAAAACGTGTTAATGATCGACATTTATCGGTTATCTTATTCGACACGTATCACGTTTCAATGATAAGACGATCTATCTTTTATCTTATTTATTTAATTCGATTATAACACACACGAATCGTACGTGCTTTTGTGCCAATAAAACAAATGGCGTATAAGTAACTGTGACTATTACAACTGTGTGCTAGTTCCCTTGCTAGGTTGCCTGGCAACCTCGTTGACCTGATCTCCATTCACTCGGATTATGAAAGAGGGAATAGAACGGGAGCCCACAAAACTGTGCCCTGTTAAATAACACAGCGCAGATTCATTAATATTGGCCGTCTTCATCGGAATGCGGTCATTGTGACCGTAGGAAATATACAATATTTTATCTATGGCTTCTTGTCACATATAAAATGCCGCAAGTAAACTATATCCCATCAGTTAAATAACACAAGGTTTTGTGTCAAACGCCTAAAGAAAAGTGTATGTATAACATCCCATTATGTGTCTATATTATCTCTATCTCCCTCTTACTCCTAAACTTCTATTATCTACCCGAATTTGAAGTAAATAATAATTTTATACATCTAGCTATCCTTTTCTTCCGAATTAATAAAATTAAGAAAATATATATTTAGATTTGAACCTGCTTTCATGGTGTGATTGACGATCTTTCCACTGAGTAATATAGACTATTATAAATAGTAAATATATAAATTAATTGTTCCTATGTTGACAAATGTATCAATTGTAATGTTATCTGTTGTTTGATTTATATCTTGCGAAATTAAATATTTACTCTGGCAACATTACATTTAAATATAATTTCATTGTTATTTATATTATATTTACTTTTTATCTTTGTATTTCCTTACTGCGATTTGAGTGCATTAACTTAAATATAGAGGTAAGGCTTCGTACAAGCCAGTCCGGGTAGGTATTATACACTCACCATTTGACGGTAATATTCCACCACCAAACAGCAATACTTAGTTCTTTTACGTTCTGCTTTGAAAGGTGACATAATGGAAATGACTCAGTTCACAATGGTGTGACAATGGCGATATATGAATTGGTTAATATTTCTAACGGATCCAATATCTATGGGCTAACGTCAAGTTACCACTACTATTATATTTTTTATTCTATATTCAATTTTGAATCGAAAAAAGTATTAATTAATATATAATTATTATAAATATGTATTTTTTTTCATTAAATATGATAAGATTTAAATAAAATCAATTAAAATTTTGTAATCTGGGAAAGTGCTACGAAAACTAAATCAGTAGACATACAAAATAATTTTTAACTTTCCTTTTTTAACACCTACAAACAAACTTTATAAAGAAACAAAAATTATGACGATCAAACAATTATATATTTATAATACATGATTTTATATTTAAATAAACCTTAAACAAAGCGATATATACTGACATATCCTTTACAAAATTAAAAGAAATAACTAGTCGCACCATTCGTAGCCGTCGTGCGAGTCCTCTAGTTTTACCCAAAATTAAAACAAATCACGGCAAAAAATTATAACTGTTGAAGGTGCACAATTGTACAATAAGATACCCTCGCTTATAAAAAATGTAAACTCACTTACCTCAGTCAAAAGTAAACAAACTAATTATATTATGAACACCTTTTACAATACAATGAGTTACGTGGGTAAAAAAACTTATTAATTCCCAATTTAAGGATATACATATTTATGTATAAAATATATATGAACAGTCGCTGAAAACTTTTGAAGTGAAAACTTCTTTAGTATCGTTGTGATTTGAAAGTCGATGAAACAAAAAAGGGACATTAAAAAGAGACACACATAAATTAATAAGATTTAACGTGGGAGAAAATGAGATAGGAAGCATTATACAGTTGAAGTCAAAACTTTTGAAGGTTTCGCTTCTACCACGTGTGAATTGTACACATGTTTTTATTAATATAATTATTTAATTGAACTTCAATAAATCAGCCTATTGTTCTTTTTATGTCATATATTTCTTACCAACACCAGTCTCGGCTTTGGACGGGTATATAACAAATAGGTAAAAACGAGAATATCAAGAAAAATGTTTTTTTTTTTTTAACTAGGAACTTTACGCACAACAACTAACCAATATGCAACCATAAGAATGATTTGGCAACCCATACAGTACAAACATTTTTTTATTTATTAAAAATATTCCAATGTTAAATTTAAATTTTCAACCTTAAGTCGATAAAAATAGACTTTGATCGTTTGAAGAAGCGTCCTGTCACAGGATACGAACAATTTCAGAGCGTTTTGTTCAATAGACCAATAAGTGTCCGACTCGTTGTCGAACAGTATTACGTCAGCCTCTTTTTTTTATTAACGCTTGTATAAGGACTAATTATGTGTATCATAATCATGTCTCTATAATTAATTACTCTATATTACAAATCTATAATCATTAGATCCTAAAATAAATATAAATAAAAATTAAAAATAGTTACTGTACAAGTCGTGATCGCTTGGAATGGTGGCTTCAGCCTTTCTCCTTTGAATTGAAATTCCGATTCTCTGGTCGAAAAATGAACCAGCTTTGAGCTTTCCTATCTACAGTAGCAGCAATAAGACGTGGTGTAATATTTTTGATATTACTGTATTTAACATTGCAATGGCATTCGCTATCCTACCCACATCTACCGCATAACAGCAGTACTTGGTTGTGTTCCAGTTTGAAGGGTGAGTGAGCCAGTGTAATTACAGGCTCAATGGACATAACATCTTAGCTCCCACGGTTGGTGGCACATTGGCGATGTAAGCGATGATTTCACTCATTTCATTCAATCTCTTACAATGCCAATGTCTTTGGACGTTAGTGACCACTTATCATCCGGTGGCCCATATGCTCGTCCGCCTTCTTATTTTACTAAAAAACAAAATCTCGAATAGGTTTGGACATGCTCCAGATTTTCATATACCAGATGCAGATAATGATATTTTATTAATTAAAAAACAAATATAGGTAGTACACAAAACCTCCATGGTCCCTCTTGAACACACGATCATTTTGCATTTACATACAAAAAAACATACATACATAAATCAAGTGCGAAGTTCGATTGCATTCGTATGTACACTACCAAGGTACACATACTTTATGATATGTAAACGGCATGTATTGTGACAAATGAGTACGTACATAAGCCCTACTTTAAACGTTTGATTAAGCATGTTTGCGACGCTACAAATAACCACCTATTAGGCTAATGACGCTTTAGTATACGATTTTAGCATTGAGTGATGATTAAAGGCTACTTATTTTGCTCCAAATTTAAGCGATCCTCAAAATTGACATTTGAGTATGCGAAATTTTAAGTTAACCGCGTCTCAAATAATTGAGTTGCGTTTGAATGTTTAAGTGACGTTTAATTATTCGGCCGTAAGTGTATATATCAATGTGTTAGTAATATTTTGAACCTATTCCAATCGAAGAAATATAAACAAGCCTTAGATTACCTTAATTATAACTTCGCGGACATTCACCGTACTTATTATTATATATAATAAATTTCAACATATTAAACTCCAAATATTTCGTAGTCGTCCTCATCCCAACTTTCATTCGATAAATCATTTATATTAATGCTAATTCGTTATAAAATCAGATCAGCTTTCTTTTATATGATAAGTAAGCGGACGAGCATATGGGCCACCTTATGATAAGTGGCCACCAACGCTCATAGACATCGCCAATGCGCCACCTTGGAAAATAAAATGTTTTGTCCCTTGTGCCTGTAATTACACTGGCTCACTCACCCTTCAAACAGGAATACAATGATTAATGAGTGGGTGGTACCTACCCAGACGAGCCTACACAAAGCCCTACCACCGAATATCTGATTATGTTGTATTCTATTCACAGCGAACATCGCGATTGCCTCCACTGGTTACTCTATGGGATGGACTGCGCCTATCAACACTAAGCTTAAAAACGAGACTGAATCCCCACTCGGAAGACCTGCAACATCAGACGAACTGGCATGGATGGGCTCACTTCTAAACATTGGTGCTATACTTGGTAAGTATCCAAAGCGTTTTGCAAATACTACCAAAACGCTAGCTAATGAGTTATAATAAATATTTACTGTCGAGGAGTGAACTGGTACTGATTTTATTAAAACCTCAAATTAATCACGAAATCATATTCAATTACTCCTTAAATACAAATGAAAAGATTGAAAACTTTTAAAAGAGTGATCTTTTAAAGTCGCGACATTAATTAATTAATGACTTCACAGTTCTGTCCATCAACAAAATTGTGGTGTGATGATAAGGGAATCTCTTAACGATAATATATATTTTAAAATATATAATATAGTTAAGAGAGCCAGTGCCAGATTCAGAAAGCGTGGGGCCCGTAGCAATTTCTTTCAAAGGGCCCTCGATCTAATCTGATGAAAGGAAATCTCTCTATATAAATAAATTGCTCTTGCGATTTCCGGGTTCCTTTTGCGCGGGGCCCGTAGTAATTGCTAAGCTTGCTACGTGGTTAATACGGCTCTGTCTATCCCGGTTTTGCACGATAAAATCACCCGAATAAATTATAAATAATTACATACAAACGCTATTATATAATATTACATAATCAACACAAAGCCAAGCATGATGATCATTATTTTCAGCAGTACGGTGGTGATTGTGTTTTTTTTTAATTTCATTTCGCTAGGATGGTATATGGGCAACCTAATGGCCAATGGGCATGGTAAGTCGTGGTCACCGTTACTCATAAACATTGAACGTATGAAATAACAAGGCAATTATTTATCCAACATGTATCTATTTGTGCCGTATTTTTTTTTTTATTGCATAGGAAGGCGGACGAGCATATGGGCCACCTGATGGTAAGTGGTCACCAATGCCCATAGACATTGGCGTTGTAAGAGATGTTAACCTCTTCGCTCACATCGCCAATGCGCCACCAACCTTGGGAACTAAGATATTATGTCCCTGTGCCTGTAATTACACTGGCTCACTCACCATTCAAACCGGAACACAACAGTACCTGGTATTGCTGTTTTGCGGTAGAATATCTGATGAGTGGGTGGTACCTACCCAGACGAGCTTGCACAAAGCTCTACCACCAAGTAATACCTTTACCTTGTTTCTACCGACACGTAATGATTTGCGATTTTAATCACAATATCTATTACCAATACGTTGGCAACATTAAAACCAATATGTTGGCAACACTAAAAATGATTTTCGTTTATATCTAAATACCATTATTAACTTACAGGACCATTCATCGGAGGTTTTGCAGCATCGAAAATTGGCAGAAAATGGGGACTTCTAAGTTCGGTTATTCCCCTACTCATCGGGTGGATTCTGGCAGCAGTGGCGAGCAGCATGGCTATATTATACGCTGCCAGAATATTCTGGGGTGTTGCCGTGGGCATGCTCTTCACTATATCCCCTATGTACTGCGCTGAAATTGCTACGGTAAATACATCTTATATACTACGAACCGAAAATCACCGATTAAAATTCTTGCAAGGATATTGTTTACTTTAATTGATACTACTACTATGAGTAGTCGTGTCTGTCTGTTACCGCGACTAAACTAGAATGATTATGACATCAATTCCATCGCATACAAATAATTTTGGCAATTCTTTTCTTTATCGCACCTCTCGAAGATGGAATTCTTTACCAGCACACGAGTGTCCTCTTATGACCTGGGTTCCTTCAAACGAGGCGTGAAGAGGCATCTTGCGGGCCGGCAAGGCGGGGGCGGCTAGTGCAGATCATTCTTCTCGACTGTACTAGCCGTGGACTCTACTCTACCAATTACCATCAGATGTAGTAGTCATTTGCCCTCCCGGGACATATAAAAAAATCAAAATACTAATACATTATAATACTTAAGTACACGTACAAGTACAATATAATACTTAGGTGTATTTACGCTATGGTGGCGTGTTCCCTGGGTGATTCCAGAGTCATTCATAATCGTTACCCTTTTTTGTAACACTTTTATTTAACGTTATTTAATGCAACATATAGATCCTACCTAATCGAAATCACAAAAGTACTCTAAAACTCATAATTAGTTACGGGTACTTACATAGTCTTAATAAAGCGTAATCAGTTAATAATAAAATGAGTATTATTCCTTAAATTTAAGGGTGGATATTTTTTGTACCCGGCGTGTCTTAAGAGCAGCTGATAAATCTGACACGCTTATAAAGTTTAGTTATATCTAATAACATAATTTTAGTTACATATGTATATATAATATTTGGTTAACTATTTACTTATATATTTCAAAAACCAATTTTCCTCTAGGACGACTCCCGAGGTGCTCTCGGTTCGTTTCTTCAAATGTTCATCACGATTGGATTCCTGCTGGTGTACGGAATTGGCCCCGTCATCAGCTACGGTGCGGTGGCTTACGTCGGCATAGCTTTTGTAGCTGTTTTCGCCGTGGGTTTCTTCTTCATGCCTGAGACGCCTACCTACCATCTACTGAAAGGTGAGTACTGTCACTTTAATATATAAACGTTTTTATTTTGGCGTAGGTATTACTACCTTAGTACGTTACTTATTATATTACTACGTTAGTTTATTAGGTTTGAAGGGTGAGTGAGCCAGTGTAATTACAAGCACAAGGGACATAACATCTTAGTTCCCAAGGTTGGTGGCGCATTGGCGATGTAAGCGATGGTTAACATCTTTTACAAAGCCAATGTCTATGGGCGTTGGTGACCACTTAACATCAGGTGGCCCATATGCTCGTCCGCCTTCCTATGTAATAAAAAAAAAAAAAAAAAAATCAATGTGTATCCGTACTGAAGCAGCATCGTGGTATTTTAGTAATACAGCGAACTAATTAGATAATTATTTATGCAGAGGACAGAGAAGCGGCTGCTAATTGCCTCAGTATTATCAGAGGGAAGTCTCGCGCAGGAGTCGAGGCGGAATTGAGTCTCATTGCAGCTGACGTGACCGCTTCCATGGAAAAGACTGCTACGGTAATATACTCGCTACTCTTTGTATCACAATGAGACTTTTGTGTCGACTTTGTATTCATACTTTTAATTTAAACATAATTTATAATAAAAAAATGGTTGTCTGTAAAGTCGGTTTACGGACTATAGTTTAACGTGACAACGTCATAACAAAACATTGATGAAATGACTACAATCGAGTGAAAGAGAGATAGATGCGGCGCAAGCGTACAATAAGTGTAACGGGACAGTGAGCGTAACGGGACGATTTTTCGTGCATGCAACCAGCGTTCATCCATATATATTAGATGTTGTCACGTTGAAAATACAGTTTAAAACTACTATACAATACATACAAACACAATAACACACCCACACACATGCACGCACTCACAGACTCATTCATTAGATTCTCATTTCTTAATAGTTATACTTTACTTCTACTTCTAGTTAAATGAATACACTTTCAAACTAATTGTGTAATCCTATATAGGTTTTTGCTTCATGTCATATTTATTATATGTCTTTTTAACTGTTAGATTGCCAAATACATAAATCTAGTAGCTATAGAACCTACTTACATAATATACAACTTTGTCGTAATGCCCAATACCTATATGGATACGAATTCTAAGATTATACCATCGACAATTACGTTTATTATTTAATTGGACTCTTCTTTGTTAAGGCGCTGAGTTCAAAGCCCGGTCCGGCCACTAAAGTATATGTTCTTTGTAGTAATTGACTTATACTCCCGTACTTCGTGAAACCTGTAACGCTACTGATCCGATGCCTGAACATCATCATCAACGTTTCGTCGCCCACTGTTGGGCATAAACATCTTCAATTGCATGCAACTGAACTCGATCTGCAGCTCTCAATATTCATCCGCTGACAGCCACTTTGCATATATCATCCACTCTACCTAGTCTGAACTCAGACTACTGTAACTGAGACCGTATCGGATTTGCCGCCTCTTCGTATGAAACTGCGGGAATAGACTGTGACATTTTGGCTCTGCGCAGTTGGCTAGACTCCCTTGGGCATTAATCTACCATCATGACCATATGAATATGCATCTTGAGTAATAAAGTTTTAAATTGAATAGGTGGCGGACGTGTTCCGAGGGAGCAACTTCAAGGCGTTCTACATCTCCTGCGCGCTGGTGTTCTTCCAACAGTTCAGTGGCATCAATGCTGTGCTCTTCTACATGACAGACATATTCAAAGCTTCTGGCACTGAAATGGACCCCGCCGATGCCACCACCATCATCGGAGCTGTGCAGGTAATTGATATTAATGTATATTAGAACTGCGAACCTTAAAAATATTTAATTGTTTATTCTCGATCTAAGACTATAGCCAAATATTGTTAAAGCAACTGTCAAAAAGTGACAAACTGGTTGAGTAATTATAGCAACAACAAGCGCAAGGGACATGACATCTTAGTTAAGGAGCTCGGTGGTGCATCTATATAAGAAATGGTTAATATTTCTTCCAGCGCAAATGTCAAATAGTGGTGAACTATCATTAGATCTCTTTACCTAATCGATAATATATTTAAAAAAATATAATTGTTAACAGTTGGGAGCGTCATTCATCACGCCCTTCGTGGTGGATAGACTTGGTCGCCGATTACTTCTGCTGATATCATCTTGCGGCACCGCTATTGGACTTGTAAGTACCGTTTATTACAATATATTATACTTACTTGATAGTAGACTCTCCAGATATTTTATCGTACCTACTAATATTATTTGTAAGGTATCGGTAAGTTTTGTTTGTTTTTCTGGTCACGAAGACTACTGATCCGATTAATCTTCAATATTATATAACTTTATAGTTTCAGATCCGACATACAATGTTAATATATTAAAAATAGGCTTTTGATTTTTTTTTTATAATCATGTATTTTAAATAGGGTTTTTTCTTCAAAAAATGCAACCCTTATAGTGCTTGCAGAACATTAAACTTTATACTTTGCTTGATTACGTCTATTCTTAGTAAGACCATCCACGAGGTTATGATAGAATCCTTATGTTACCTCGACGTCGTCGGGATGGCGGCTTGTATTCAAAAGTTACAATTATTTGTGTTGTTATTATTCATTGTGGTACAGAATAACCAAAAGGGAACTTTATTTTATTTCCAATTTAATCTTATCCAATTGTTCAGGGTCTTCTCGGCATGTTTTTCCTGCTTTCCGCGAATGGGAGTCCCGTTGTGAGTAGCATCAGTTTCCTGCCGATACTGGCATTGGTGCTGTTCATCATCACCTATTGCTGGGGTCTAGGACCATTGCCGTGGGCGGTGATGAGTGAACTGTTCCCCATCGAGGTGAAGGCAGTCGCTTCGCCCATCGCCACTGCCTTCTGCTGGATTCTCTCTTTCCTCGTTACCAAGTAAGTTATTTTTTTAGCGACATGATCACTTGTATGTTTTATGGAATATAATATG
Organism: Nymphalis c-album; assembly: GCA_963151315.1. NCBI lineage: Eukaryota > Metazoa > Arthropoda > Insecta > Lepidoptera > Nymphalidae > Nymphalis > Nymphalis c-album. Next base: position 7,584,808 of record OY720609.1, read on the forward strand.
CTTTGTAGCACATCAAAAGAGTTACAGAAACATACAGCTATAAACACAACAAAAAAACAATTAATTGTTTTCTGTATGTGGTATGTACAAAAGGTAGTGTTATCGCTAAGAGAGCTATCACTTCCAGACAACCTTTGATTAAGGACATGATTTTATAAATAAAGCGGTAAAGTGTGTACATAATAAATATATATACATGTATAGTTTTTTTTTTATTGTATTGGAAGGCGGACGAGCATATGGGCCACCTGATGGTAAGTGGTCACCAACGCCCATAGACAATGGCATTGTAAGAAATGTTAACCATTGCTTACATCGCCAATGCGCCACCAACCTTGGGAACTAAGATGTTATGTCCCTTGTGCCTGTAATTACACTGGCTCACTCACCCTTCAAACCGGAACACAAAGTACTGCTGTTTTGCGGCAGAATATATGATGAGTGGGTGGTACCTACCCAGACGAGCCAAAGCTCTACCACCAAGTGGATATATATACATATGTATACAAAACTACATTTACATATATCTGTTTATAAATAATTAAATAATAACAAATAAAAGTATATTATCTTCAAACATTTATATGAAACATATAAATGTATGAAGACAATTCATTATATACCGTTATGTTGTGTATATAATATGCCAATATTAAAGTTCACTCAGGACATATTATAGTGCAAAGACAAGACAAAGAGCGATTCTCAATTGCTCTCTCATAATGCGATGGCAAAGCCGACACGACTGATAAGAATTCATTGTCACTGTTCCGAGACACGACAGTGTAAACACAGCCAACTCTGTTTATTTATTTAAGCAAACTAACGATATATATATATTGCAAATTTTAATTGCTTAAAAAAAGTTTAATTTATATTGTTGTGAATACATACATATAACTTACTCAATTAGCGCAACTATTGTTTAGTAAAAATAAAATAAAAAAGCACAAAAAGCAACTTCAAGAGTACTACTGAGAATTTCTCCAACCCAGTAAACCCAAGACCTCGGCATCTGCTAGGCACTAGTGACTAGACCAACGTAATTGCTTCCAGGTTCTTCCCTTCGATATCCGATTCTATCGGTATGCATGTTGGTTTCTTCATCTTTGGGGCTTGCTGCGTGTTAGCATTCTTCTTCACGCTCTTCCTGGTACCGGAAACAAAGGGCAAGAGTTTCCAGGAGATCCAGG